>CM062807.1:1272048416-1272648416 GCA_031772625.1 Pinus tabuliformis | reverse complement strand
TATTAGATAATATATTCCCCCAATCCATTCTTTCACTATTGCATGCTGCTTCCATTAAAGGTACCATCTCTATGGTGAAGTTTGAAGAATCATGCAACCCCCAAATCCTACACATCATCACTCTGGCATAACAATAAGGAGAACACAAGGAATCAACAGAGTACTTACTCGAGGACTCATACTTGTGTTTCGTCTCCATTCCCGTATAGGCACTGATTCATTCTCATTTTCATCTCTGAAATTCTCCAGAAACGCTTTGTTATACTTCTTCTCTGGTTTGGGCAAATGGTACATTTGTCTCAAATCATCGGGTTGAAATGAACTGAATACTCTCCCGTCGATAGTGCAAAACGTTCTGTTTGTAATTGGGATTTCCTCAACTGCCCATCTTACCACATCTGTGTATGGAAGAATTTGCTCTCGAGCTGCTATCCGGTGTAGGTAAGAATCGGCCAAATCCTTTAGAGTTACCTCGGACTTCTGGGTCAAGTCTACTGTAGCTTGTACTGATGTTTCCTGAGGCTCTTCGGCCTCAACCAGATTATAGATGCTCTGCCAAGTAGTATTACCGAGACCAAGACATGTGGTGTCTGAGATTAATCCTTTTTTACTTGGTCCCGGATCGGCAGTGTGTTGTCCTGTTACTGCGGAAGCTGAAGCTGTTCCAGATTTCTTAGACTTCTTCCCCATTTGGCCTAAATTTGCTGCTTTGGAGGAGCTTTGCAGAAGAGATAAAATGAATGTAATGCGGAGAATAGGTGGCGCAAACCAAATATGAATGAGGTATATTAATCAATGAATAATGGAGGATTAACATAAGGTGGCCGCGGATACAATCTCTGAAGAGATTTTGGCATTACTGCTCCATTAAATGGTCGTTTAAACCTGTCAATCATTTAAATGCTCATCATATCGTTTATTGGCCAAATAATTCATTTAAGCGTGGCTTTGATGTTTTAGCGGTTGGGCGTAAGTGAATCACTATCGGGAAGAGAAAGGCTTTTAATAATAATTAAACATAATATACCCCAGCCTTATCAATCCTTTTTGAAAGTTGCGCTTAGCTTTATTGCAATCGGGGATTGGAGGAATGCTTAAGTTGTTATATTGGTGTCCTTTCAGAATCCCCGATCACCGATAGTGATATCGCCAATTCGCATCGGGAGTTTTTAGAAGAGGTCTTATAGTTGCATGCATGTTACATTCCCCGATCGCCGATAGCGATATCGCATCAGAGCAAAGAGAGGGGCCTTTTGTTATGCATCCTTTGTTATTGCGATATGTGATCTTGCGATAGCTTTATCGCAATAATAAAGAATTATTCATTTTTATTATAAGACCGATTATATATTGTCTCAAAAGGTTTTATAATGTTTTATTTCTTTTCGGACCTTTTGAGGAATGATAAGTTGATACCAATTTAATCTAAAAGGGACCCATTTCATATTATAGTTTTGAAAGTAAAATTTTATGAAATGGGGGGATGTTGCACACCACAACAATTGGCGATTCACTGGAAGAAACAGTTATCTCTGAGAAATATTGAAATACTTAGACTTCTTTGTATAGAAATCTTATCAAAGAGGAAAATTCTAATATAACTAGGTATACATACATTCTGAATATAATAAGAGTTGTTTTTGCTAATTTCTTCTCTTGTTAAAATTAGATAGATTCTAAGTTTTAAATTGGCCTCTATTGGTTGGTAATGATAAAACAAAAACCTTTCCAACTTAGCTTTTTTGATTGACTCATTTGTCATAGGTAGAGCCTCTGTTGCCAGCAAACGTTGATAGTTTCAATAGGGATACCTTTTAACCATTTGACTGTCCATTTTCCCATCCATTTTAGAGTATGATTAAATGAATGAATTCAAAAAATGCTTTCATATTTTGTATTTCGTTTTTCCTTTTTTATTATTTTGTAAGATAAAAAGTTATTGTCCTGGTTTGGTGGCTAGCTGTTTTGACAATCCCATTCACTGGTAGTAATCTAACCGAACAAGTTGGCTCGTGATGAGACCCCTTGTCTTATGATTATAAGCCATTACCCTATTTTGCTATGCAGTGTTGGTAATGTCGGTTAAACTATTTCCCAATGATCATGGTAAGAAGGCCTGTAATAAGACCCCTTATCTTTTATATCAAATATTTTAGAATTACACTCAGAGTAATCATAAACTTGGATGAATGGGATGGACAATTTTCTCCTTAAGAGAGAATGGATGACAGGGTAAGAGTTGAAGATGCTAAGATTGGATTAGTTTCTGTTTTGATATTGATAACCTTTTTGTGGCCAATTTGAAAACCATAAAATGATTTACAGTACTTCTAAATCTTGAGAAGATTTCACAAAAATGAAATGGGGTTTCAGAATGTGAATATACCTAATTTCCTAGGAATTGTCCCTTTTGTTTAAGGCTTCTATTTTAAAAGTAAATATCAAAACTACTTCTTTTGAGCAACTTTTCAATATAGCAAAGGCCAATGGAAGATATCTTACAACTTTATTTCCTAATGGTCCTACAAACTACAAATTCTACTGAACTTAAAAAAGGGAGAAGGGGTTACCTCCTCAATTGAAGAATTTCTTTAATATGAGGCCATTAACAGGAAGAGAATCTCTCTTTCTTGATAAATCGTTTAATATGAATGTCGAATGGCCTATCTTCTCGTAGATCTGAAATGGTCCAAGCCACATCTTTTGGAACTTGGTGTGTTTTCCTTTATCCTCATGGGCTTTGTCCCATTTCAGAACTAGATCACCAGCCTGCAACTGTTTTGAACTGGATGAAGTTGAATCAAAAGATGACTTGATAATTTGCTGATGTTTTGCATGAGTAATTTTGGCCTTTTCTCTTTCTTCTTCTAATTTTAAGATTTGATCATGTCTAAGTTGAATAGAAGAAGAGGGGCTTTCTTCAATAAACTGCACTAAGGCTAAAGATGGAAGCACTTGATTCATTGGTAGCACTGCTTCTTTCCCATATACAAGGTTGAATGGAGAAGTACCTATGGAAGCCTTCTGCGTTATTCTATCATCCCATAGTGTGAATATTAAAGATTTGTGCTAGTTTTTATGATTCTGTTCAATAGTTCGCTTAATAATTTTAACTAGATTTTTATTGGTAGACTCTACTAAACCATTATCCCGGGGATAGTAATTTGCAGAATATTTCAATTTAAACCCCCTTTTAATAGCGAACTCAAACATAGCATTTCTAGAGAAATAAGATGCATTATCGAAAACAAGAGCATTTGGGACACCAAACCTGGTAATGATGAATTGATGTATGAATTCCATAATTGCCTTAGAATTTGTTGTCTTTAAAGGAATCAATTCAACCCACTTAGTAAAGTAATCAGTGGCAGTAAGGATATACTTATGTTGTTTGGATGAATGTGGAGTGATTTCTCCAACGATGTCCAATCCCCACTGCTCAAATGGTTGTTCAATGTTGACTGGTTGCAAAGGGAAAGCTGGCTTTCTTTGTCTTCCACTGGAGGTTTGACAACTTCAACATTTCCTTACATATTCATGAGCATCTCTGAACAAGGTGGGCCAATAGTATCCAGCATGAATGATTTTGTGGGCTATTGTGTTAGCTCCAAAATGTCCTCCTGCTGGTCCATCATGTAGTTCCTGCAAAACCTTTTGTGCTTCAGGTTTTTCTAGGCATCTTAATAAAATCGAATCATAATTTTGCCTAAAAAGTACATCATCAATGATTATGAAGTTTTTTGCTTTTAATCTAATGGCTTGTTTGTTTTTATAAGACAGGTTAGGAGGTGCATATGCATTTTTCAAATAAAAGATCAAGTCTGCATATTGCGATTCAGAATCAGTAATACTTATCTGGTTGATTTCTTCAATATGTTCTGTATCACCTGGTTCTTGAATGTTGGATGCTCCTGCTAATAACCTGCAAAAACCTTGGCCTCTAACAATCTTTGCTGGCTTGATTTCCAAGTCATATTCTTGAAGTGCTGTTACCCAGTTTTCCCTTTTTTCACCTAATTCCCTTTGGATTAGTAATTGCCTTACTGCCGGAAAAGGAACTATAACTTTTGTATGGGCTTTTAAAAGGAAGGGTCTGTAATGTGTGACAACTTTATACACAACAAAGGCTTGTTTTTCAACTTCGGAATAATTTAGTTCAGCACCCTGCAGATTTGAACTATAAAATGAAATAGGTGCTTCCAAGTTGTGATCATTAATTTGAGTGAGTACTGCTGCATAAGATAAATCGGATGTGATAGTGTACAATGTGAAATGATTAGAAAAATTAGGAGTGTTTAAAGCGGGGGCATTGATTATTGATTGTTTGATTGAATCAAATGCTTCCTTTTCTGCAGATCCCCATCTAAACACTGAATTTTTCTTAATCATAGTTTGTAATGGTAAAATGATGTGGGAAAAATCGGGAACAAATCTCTTGACAAAGTTAATTTGACCTAAAAATGATTGCATGGATTTTTTATTATGAGGAAAAGGAATTTCAGAAATTTCTTTAATCCTATCCGGATCAATGTAAATACCATCTTTAGAAACAATAAAGCCCAAGAGCTTTCCTTGATTAAGAGTAAAAAAGGATTTTTTTGGGATTGAGTGAAATACCATACCTTCTACAGCGTTCAAAGATTTGATTTAAATCATGCAGATGATTGGATCTCTTCTTGGAAAATATAGTAATATCATCTAAATAGACAACTATTGTTTTGTTGATCAATCCTTTGAAGGCTATATCCATTGCTCTTTGGAACGTAGCTCCTGCGTTAATAAGTCCAAAAGGCATTTTCTGATAAGCGTAAGTTCCCCATTTTGTTCTGAAGGTAGTTTTGAGTCTGTCATCAGGATGGACCAAAATTTGGTTATATCCTAAAAACCTATCTAAAAAGGACATTAACTCAGAACCTGCTACTGAATGGAGTATCTGCTCCATAGTAGGTAATGGGAAATTATCTTTTTGGCTTGCCTTATTCAGATTTCTGAAATCTATACAAATCCGGGTGTCGCCATTTTTCTTCCTAACAAGCACCATATTGGAAACCCAGTTTGAGTGCCGAACGAGAAAAATAATCTTAGATTTCAAGAGTTTATTGAGTTCTGATTTTATTTGACTCTCTAAGTTCGGATGTATTTTCCTCAACTTTTGTTGAACTGGTTTTTGTTCAGAAAGCATTGGAATGGTATGTTGGATGATTGATGCATCATATGTTTTTAAATCGTCATATTTCCAAGCGAAGACATGTTTATTTTTCCTTAATAATCTAATGAATGTTATCCTTTATTCCACGGAAAGTCCTAATCCCAAATTAATGTTTTGAGGGTTCTGCTCAGTACCAAGGTTTATCAATTCAAATCTTAAGGTGGAACTTTGGAGCTTTGCATTGGTCACCTGTTTAAACATGTCTTTAATATCATAGAGATCCTCAAGTTTAACCACAGGTTTTGGTATTGAGTTTTCCTCGTGCTTTTCTTTCATCTGAAGATCATGCTCCCTTTCCTCAATGATTTGATCATCATAGGACTTGTTGGAAGTCAAAAAATGTAGGATGTCTTCATCGTGATTGAACACTCGCCAATTCGTGACATTGTCAGGAATCAATGGTCTAAAAAGTAACTCTACTGAAAATCTATCTGGGCTATAATCTTCGGAAGGTAGGAGCTTGGAACCAACATTGGCTAGCAAGTCAGTTGCTGAATTCTGAGACCTAGGGATGGGAGAAATATTAAATGCTAAAAATTGAGAGGTGAGTTCTTGTACCAATTGTTGGCATTATGTTTTTCTGGTATGGCTGTATGTTACAGATGTTGTACTTGATGGCAACTCCCGTGGCAAGGCTCTCAGTTTGTTGAAAATTAAGAAGGACACAGGAAACCAGTTCAGAAGGTGCGTACCCGCAGGTACACCATGCAGGATCCGCGTCCAGAGACGCAGTCCAGCCGTTCAGGGGGTGCGTCCACCCAGTGCACACTTTTCAAGGCAGAGAAAAAGCACGTGGGGGTTTCTTGTGTGGTATCTATCCGACGGTTTTGTGTTTCTATCGTGTCGGCTCGTGGTATTGTTCCATGTTTTGAGGAGGAGCTTGCCTATATAAAGCAAGGAGATCATTTGGCTAAGCATGTCTTTGGTTGAATATCCTTTTGGGTGAGATCTGATCTAGATCTAAAGAAGGCGAATCTACTGAAGGACTGAGATCTCTTTGGCGCAAGATCAGATCTGAAGATCTGACTGTTTGGGTTACACTTAAAGTCTTGAAATCATTCATACCCGGAGGGACGCAGGTACGGTGAAAGGAAAGCGCGCCGGGATGCAGTGCAGAATCTGGAAACCTGCGTGGGGACGCAGGGCAGACGAAGTTCAGGTGCGTCTGGGACGCGGTTCAGTAACTGGAAATCTGCGTGGGGACGCAGAGCGATCAAGGTTCAGGTGCGTCTCTGAAGCAAAGGACGCGGCGCGACAGTGTTTTTGGGTGCGTCTATGTAGCAGAAGGACGCGGCGCGATAGTGGTTTTGGATGCGTCCCTGTAGCAGAAAGACGCGGCGCGATTGTGTTTCTGGATGCATCCCTGAAGCAACAGAACGCAGAGTAGTTGAAGGAACAGTGCGTGGGCACGCAGCGCAGCAGAAGGATATCTGCGTCTGAACGTAGTGTAGCAAAAGGTTAGCTGCGTCTGGTCGCAGGCCACAGAAGGAAAAACTGCGTCTTTGTTCTATTGATTGTATTTATCTGTTGATAAGGTGTTCTGGGTTAATTCTGTTATTACTGATCTGATAACTGTAGTAGACAGTAACTGTTATGTACTGGATGATCATTTGATGCTTTATGAAAAGAAGTAGAGAGTTGTAGCTCTCTGCAGGTTGCAGCCTGCGTACTGGTAAAGGACTGCACCAGTACAAAATCATTGTAAAAGGAGTTTCTAATTTGAAAGAAGATAGAGACATATTGCAGCAGGTGGTTTTCACCCACATTGGGTTTCCACTTTACATCTTGTGTTCTTTGGTGTGACTATCTGTTTTCTTTGTTCATGCTCATTATTTTATGGTACTGATATGCAAGAATAATTCAAAGATCAAATAAGGAAGATTTGTTAAATTGCCAGATAATACTGATTCACCCCCCCTCTCAGTATTATTTCCAACAATTGGAATCAGAGCAGGTCCTTCAGAGAAGCTTGATCGCTTGAAGGTAGATCGTTCATCATGAGCAACTACGAGAGAGAAGCATCAATCAGGCCACCGATTTTTGATGGGACAAACTTCAATTATTGGAAGGTAAGAGTTATTGCATATCTTCAATCTCTTGGTACAGAAGTTTGGGACATTGTAGAAACAGGCTATGCTTTTCCTTCAGCTACTCCTACAGATCCAGCTGAGAAAAAGAAGTATGAAACAAATGCAAAAGCAGTCAGTACTCTATTAGGAAGTATATCCCAAACAGAATTCATGAAGGTAATGCACTTCAAATCAGCAAAAGAGATATGGGACAAAATGGTCACGAGCTATGAAGGAGATGAACAGGTAAAGCGAGCTAAACTTCAAACTCTCAGGATTCAGTATGAGACTCTTAAGATGTATAATGATGAAAGTGTGGCTAATTATTTTCTTCGGGTAGATGAGATTGTTAATTGTATGAAAAATTTGGGTGAAGAAATAAAAGAGGCTATAGTAGTTGAAAAGATTCTAAGATCATTATCCCCCAAGTTTGAATCTAAAGTATATGCAATAGAAGAAAAGGAAAATCTCCGAGTTCTCACTATGTCTCAGCTACATGGAATTCTAACTGCTTATGAAATGAGAAAGGGAGGTCCATCAGACAGAAGGGAAGCTGCTTTCAAGGCATCAGGCAAGGAAGATTACTATGAAGCAAGCCATGTTCCAGAAGAAGAGGAAGAAGAATCCAATTTTGTCAGAAATCTTCAAAGGGGTTCTGGAAGGTTCAGAGGTAAGCTACCTTTCAAATGCTTTGCTTGTGGAAGAGTAGGTCATTATGCTGCAAAATGTCCTTATAAGGATAAAGGAAAGGAACCTGCTAGATGTAACAAGAAACAAAGTGCAAATAAGAAAAGCTACTACACCCATGAAGATAGTGATGGTCTATCAAACAGTGATGAAGATGAACGAGGTAATGAATATAAGTTATTAATGGCATTTGAAGATGATGATTATATGGATGCTATAGATGTGGATAACCTTTATGATGAAATCACTAGACTCAAGAGATGTATAGAAGAAAAGAATGTGATCATTGATACTCTACAATTTCAAATTGATGAAAAGGAAAAACATCTTGAAAAACTAGAAGGAGAAATTGTTGGTCTTAGAAAAGAGATTGAGAAAACAAAAGCTATTAATCTTAAGTTTGTCAAAGGATCTGAAACTTTGGATAAGATTATCAATGTGCAGCGGTCTCCTCTAAACAAGACAGGTCTGGGCTACAATGGAGAAACCTCTCAAGCATCCACCTCAAAGAGTTATCTTGATGCAGCAAGAAGAAATGAGCAAAAGAACAATGAAGATCATCAGGCAAAGCAGGGACAAATTACAAACAGAAGCTATCAAGGGAAATCCATCTTAAGGGTGAACCAGCCACAGGTAAAATCTTCTCAATTTGGTCCAAGAATAGATGAAAATAGAAATTACAATCAGTTGGCTGGCAGATTCAATAACCGCAGAAGTTTCTTCAATGGACAATGCTTTTCTTGTCACAACTTTGGTCACAAAGCAGCTCAATGTGTTGCATATAAAACAATCATGACTAGGGAAGCTCAAAAACAAAGAAGTATGACAGGGATTACAAAAAGGACCTATAACAACTTTTCGGTTCTTGAAAATGAAGTCGAATGTTCTATTTGCAATAATTTTGGTCATGAAGAATCTGAATGCAGGAGCAGGTTTCAGCAGAAAAAGGAGCAAGTCTCAAGCACCAAAACATGGAGAATAAAGGAACCTCAAACAGAAAGATGTGGAATAGCATTTTATGCAGAGGGACATGAAAATCTATGGTACATTGACAGTGGATGTTCGAAGCATATGACAGGTGATAAAGAAAAACTTGAATCTTATTCTGCTCTAGAAAAGGGAAAGAAAGTTTCTTTTGGAAATGATACTCCTGCAACTATAAAAGGAAAAGGGATTGCTCAGTTAAAAGAAAAGGTCAAAGCTGGAAATGTTTTGTATGTTGATGGATTGAAGCATAATCTTCTAAGTGTCAGCTAGATGTGTGATCAAAAAACCGAGGTTATTTTCAGATCAAATGGATGTCTTGTTCGTGATCTTGATACAGGTAAAACAGTACTCAAAGGCAAAAGAACTCCAAATAATCTGTACATATTTGAAGAAGGACAACAACAATGCTATCTGAGCAAGGATGAATAGCACTGGTTATGGCATCGAAGGTTGGGACATCTAAGCTTCTCACAAATAAGGAAAGCATGCAAATATCAGGCAGTTCGCGATCTTCCAGATATCAAAATTCCTGACAACACCATATGCAGATCATGTCAGTTTGGAAAACAAACCAGAACTAACTTTCCAGAGAAAGAAGGATCAGCTAGCAGGCCTCTTGAGCTAGTACATACAGATACATGTGGTCCATTCAGGAAAAGAACACCTAGAGGAGAGGAATACTTGATATTATTTATTGACGATTTCTCCAGGTTTGTCTGGTTAGGACTTATGAAGCACAAAGATGAAGCATTCGAAAAATTCAAATCCTTCAAAGCCTTGGTTGAAAATGAATCAGGTCACAAAATTAAGTGCCTCAGATCCGACAGAGGTGGGGAATTTACTTCAAATGAATTTTTCGATTTCTGTGATGAACATGGGATAAGGAGAGAATTCTCTACAGCTAGAACTCCTCAGCAAAATGGAGTTGTTGAAAGAATGAACAGAACAATCCAACAAATGGCTCGTGCTATGCTTGATGAATCAGGAACTCCCGCAACTTTCAGGGGTGAAGCTGCACACGCTGCGGTTGTTATTCTCAACAAAACAAATGTCCGGGTGAACAGCACTCAAACTCCTCATGAGCTTTGGAGTGGCAGGACTCCTTCGGTAAAGCACTTCAAAATCTTTGGGAGTAAATGCTATATCAAGAATACTGATGAGCAGCTTGGCAAACTTGAACCTAGGGCAGATGAAGGCATTCTTCTTGGTTACTCTCCACATAGCAAAGCATACAAGTGCTACAATAAAAGACTTAGCAGAATTGTTGACAGCATTGATGTAGTGGTTGATGAGAAGGGATACATTCCTAGGCAAGTCCATCATGAAAACATCGAATAAGATGAAGGCTATCCTCAAAGACAAAATGATGAAGAAGAAGAACCTCAAGAAGAACCTCAAGAAGAGCCAGAAGAGCAAACAAGAATAGAAGAAAAGAATCCATCCAGATATGTTCAGAAGAATCATCCAGAATCTCAGATTGTGGGGTAGAAAGAAGCAGGTGTACAAACAAGGAGAACAGTTGCAGAAGCCTCAAGCTATTTGGCATTACTCTCCTCTACTGAACCACAAAATGTGGAAGAATCATGCAAAGATGAATGCTGGGTGAAAGCAATGGATGAAGAACTTGAGCAAATCGAAAAGAACAACACTTGGGAGCTGGTTCCTAGACCAAAGGATAAGAATGTTATCGGAACAAAATGGGTCTTCAAAAATAAATTGAATGAAAATGGAGAAGTAATTAGAAACAAAGCCAGACTTGTTTGTAAAGGGTATGCGCAGCAAGAAGGAATAGACTTTGAAGAAACTTTTGCTCCTGTTGCAAGACTTGAGGCCATCCGAATGTTCCTTGCTCTCTCAAGTTTTCAAAACTTCAAAGTATTTCAAATGGACGTGAAATCAACCTTTCTGAATGGAGACTTGGAAGAAGAAGTGTACATTGAACAGTCAGATGGGTTCATCCTTGGAAATGATCCAAATCTTGTATGCAGATTGAAAAAGGCTCTCTATGGTCTCAAACAAGCTCCAAGGGCTTGGTACTACCGGTTGGACAAATATCTTCATCAACAAGGTTTTTCAAAAGGTTCAGCAGATAGCAATCTGTATATAAAAGTTGAAAATAACAAATTGCTAATACTTGTTGTGTATGTAGATGACATTATTTTTGGCAGCAATGAAGAAGCTATGAGTCAAAGCTTTGCCTCGGTCATGCAGAAAGAATTTGAAATGTCCTTGCTAGGAGAACTGACATATTTCCTTGGTTTGCAAATCCAACAAAAAGGAGGAATCTTTTTATCTCAAACCAAGTATCTCAAACAGATTTTGAAGAAATATGGCATGGAAGATGCAAAACCAGTATGTACACCCATGGTCACAGGATGTAGTCTCAGTGCAAATGATGAATCTGCAGCAGTACATCAACCAACCTACAGATCTATGATTGGAAGTTTACTATATTTGACAGGTACCCGACCAGACATCATGCATGCAGTTGGAATAGTTGGAAGATTTCAGGCAAATCCGAAGGAGACTCATCTTCAGGCAGTGAAGAGAATTTTCAAATATCTTCAAGGGACTCAAAATTATGGCTTATGGTATCCTAGAGATACAGATCTTACTCTTCATGCTTATACAGATGCAGATTGGGCCGGAAGCGTGGATGATAGGAAAAGCACAAGTGGTGGTGCGTTCTTTATGGGTTCCAGACTGGTATCTTGGTTCAGCAAGAAACAGAGTTTGATTGCCTTGTCTACAGCTGAAGCAGAATATGTTGCTGCTGCATCTTGTTGCACCCAACTTCTTTGGATGATGCAGACTTTGCAGGATTTTCAAATCACTTGTACGCCACCTATCCCCATCTTATGTGATAACACAAGTGCAATCAGCATCTCAAAGAATCCGGTTATGCATTCTAAAACCAAGCACATACCAATCAAGTATCATTTTCTCCGGGAACAAGTGCTTGAACAGAAAGTCAAGTTGGAGTATGTTCCTTCTAAGGAACAAGTTGCTGATATTCTCACCAAACCATTGCCCAGGGACACCTTTGAGTACCTCAGGCAAAAGCTGGGGGTTGTTGATGCATCTTCTTGTTGTTGAACCTTTTCTGATTGATGGTACAGGTTCAGGGGGAGCATATAATGCATTGTTGGCATTATGGAGGATGGCCAGAAGGAGATCTTGGAAATAGCTGCAATATGTCTCTATCTCTTTCATGGAGGATTATGGTTCTTTGTTACAGATCTGGTTCAAGGGGAGCATGATCTTAGGGGGAGCATACCCCTTTGCCCTTGATGTCAAAGGGGGAGAATGAAGCTGAAGTTTGTGAGGTTGCCATCAAGTCCAAAGGGGGAGATTGTTGGCATTATGTTTTTCTGGTATGGCTGTATGTTACAGATGTTGTACTTGATGGCAACTCCCGTGGCAAGGCTCTCAGTTTGTTGAAAATTAAGAAGGACGCAGGAAACTAGTTCAGAAGGTGCGTACCCGCAGGTACACCATGCAGGATCCGCGTCTAGAGACGCAGTCCAGCCGTTCAGGGGGTGCGTCCACCCAGTGCACACTTTTCAAGGCAGAGAAAAAGCATGTGGGGGTTTCTTGTGTGGTATCTAGCCGACGGTTTTGTGTTTCTATCGTGTCGGCTCGTGGTATTGTTCCATGTTTTGAGGAGGAGCTTGCCTATATAAAGCAAGGAGATCATTTGGCTAAGCATGTCTTTGGTTGAATATCCTTTTGGGTGAGATCTGATCTAGATCTAAAGAAGGCGAATCTACTGAAGGACTGAGATCTCTTTGGCGCAAGATCAGATCTGAAGATCTGACTGTTTGGGTTACACTTAAAGTCTTGAAATCATTCATACCCGGAGGGACACAGGTACGGTGAAAGGAAAGTGCGCCGGGATGCAGTGCAGAATCTGGAAACCTGCGTGGGGACGCAGGGCAGACGAAGTTCAGGTGCGTCTGGGACGCGGTTCAGTAACTGGAAATCTGCGTGGGGACGCAGAGTGATCAAGGTTCAGGTACATCTCTGAAGCAAAGGACGCGGTGCGACAGTGTTTTTGGGTGCGTCTCTGTAGCAGAAGGACGCGGCGCGATAGTGGTTTTGGATGCGTCCCTGTAGCAGAAAGACGCGGCACGATTGTGTTTCTGGATGCGTCCCTGAAGCAACAGAACGCAGAGTAGTTGAAGGAACAGTGTGTGGGCACGCAGCGCAACAGAAGGATATCTGCGTCTGAACGCAGTGTAGCAAAAGGTTAGCTGCGTCTGGTCGCAGGCCACAGAAGGAAAAACTGCGTCTCTGTTCTATTGATTGTATTTATCTGTTGATAAGGTGTTCTGGGTTAATTCTGTTATTACTGATCTGATAACTGTAGTAGACAGTAACTGTTATGTACTGGATGATCATTTGATGCTTTATGAAAAGAAGTAGAGAGTTGTAGCTCTCTGCAGGTTGCAGCCTGTGTACTGGTAAAGGACTGCACCAGTACAAAATCATTGTAAAAGGAGTTTCTAATTTGAAAGAAGATAGAGACATATTGCAGCAGGTGGTTTTCACCCACATTGGGTTTCCACCTTACATCTTGTGTTCTTTGGTGTGACTATCTATTTTCTTTGTTCATGCTCATTATTTTATGGTACTGATATGCAAGAATAATTCAAAGATCAAATAAGGAAGATTTGTTAAATTGCCAGATAATACTGATTCACCCCCCCTCTCAGTATTATTTCCAACACCAATGATTGATAATGTTTGAGATGACTAGAAAGACAATGAATTGTGTTTCTAACCTATTTTCTGACAATCTCTGAATCACCAAACACTTTCAAATATTGAACATTAAGGCCAATAGCTTTATATAGTTCATGAACTAAGGCCTCATACTCAGCTGTATTATTCGTGCATTCAAATTGCAACCTACAAGACAGCATCGTTTTTTCTCCCTGAGGGCTAACCTCAATACATCCTGCTCCCGAGCCTTCACTAGACTTAGACCCATCAAAATATAGTGACCAAAATAAAGAATTATCAACAATTTTATTTACAGTTTCCTCAGTAACATTAAAACATCTTGATCTATCTATTTGTGAATAATTTTCGATCTGAGATGTGAAATTGTTTACTGAGAAAGGAGATGGTTGGGCAGTGAAGTTGCTAAAGAATGATTCAGATGAATAATTCCCCAAGATATTGTTATTAAATGCTTTTGGTTGATTTTCCTGTTCAAATTTTGTAACAGTATGGGTCATATGTTTCTCCCGATTGATTTTTATTTGATTTGGCTTTCCCTTGTAGGGTAGCCACATATGGGACCAATCGGTAGAAATATACCCATGGAGCTTCTCAGACCAATCCCTACTCAAGATTAAACCATAAAACCCAGGTATATCAACGATTAAGATATCAATTCTTTGAACTACTCGTGGATCAGCCAATAACCTGATAGTCATAGAGTTAATTTCCCCTAAAACCTGGACTTTGGTTCTATCTAACTGCACAATGTGAATTGTGGACATTTGGGGCTCAATGTTCAGTTTGGAACAAACTAAAGCTGGCATTATATTAGAGGATGCCCCTGAGTCAATCAAACAATTGTGTAGATTTCAATTATAGATCTCGTAGGTTAAGAGGAAAGGAGGAGTATGGGAATTTGATCTGTCTCCAATCAGAATCGTATCAGTAGCTTCAACCCTACTAGAAGGTGGTTGACCTAAATCATTTGCAGCTTTAGCACTAGGAAGAGGCGAAGAAGGAACTGCATTCAATTCCTTAAGAAGCAATTTCTGCTGATGTTTTAGTTTGCTAAGTTCAAACATGGTAATGTTTGCCTTAGTCTTCTTCATATCATCAACAATATTGAATCCAATACTAGCAACGTTTTAGATGTTGAAGGTATATTTGAGGATGAAGGTTGGTTCTGAGGTACTGTTGCAGCCTGCTTCTTTGTGGGTACCTTTTCCTTTGTAGTAGTAGCACCTGCACTTCTTTTCTTTGAACTTGCCTGGACAGGTTTAGGGGCACCTTTGCTCCTAGTAGTCACAGGAAAAGCTTCTTGTTCATTTTCTATATCAGAGTTAGGTAATATGAAGTCCCACATTCCATGGCATTCAACAACTTCCTCTTCTTCATCAGTTGGTGAAATTGTTTCATCTTCTTCTTTTTCTTTAGGATCTGAATCTACATTAGATATAACATTTGGTGGTTTTGATTCAGTTTTCTTGAAATTTCTAAAGGGCCTTTTTGTTGAGGTTTCCATTACTTGCTTTTTTATTTCAACCATTTCATTTGACAAAGTCTTTAGGACCTTTTGTAGACCATCCATATCATATGGATCTTTAGTGGTTTTCTTCTTTGAATCATCTTTAAAAGAATTTTTTTTGGATTTTCTATCTTCAAGAGTAGCTTTCTTTTCTAGAGCATTAATATGTTTCTCCACAGCAAGTGCTTCTTTCATGTTTTCAGCTAAAGTTGGTTTTCCGGCCCTATCTACGAAGATATCTATATTGGCAGGTAGGGCAGTTATATACCATTCACTTCTAATTTGCTGACTTGGTTTGGAGGCCGTTGGAATCTTATTCAAGAGTTTATTGAATCGCGAGTTGAATTCTTTAATCGGTTCCTTATGCTCTATCCTAAGATTGGAGAGATCATTAATTAATATGGCTAAAGATCTATCATCGCCATACTCAGTAAGAAACTATTCTTGGCAAATGTTCCAACTGGTAATGGATCCAGAGGGCAGGGAAAAATACCAAGATCTCGCTGATCCTTGCAAAGTATAAGGGAAAAGCCTAACGAAAAAATCTTCCTCTGTTACTCCTTTCAGATTAACCGATAACATGAAGTTATTAATATGTTCTTCAGCTTGTGTTCCAGCATCTGGATTAAACTTGGGTAACCATTTTTCAGGAGAATCAGGCAACGCATGTAATGGTGTAGGCATATTGACCACACCAGGCCTATTCCATGGATCTGCCATTGAAACACCAGTGGTGGATGATATTGCTGATGAAATTCCAGATGTTTGGGAAGGAATTGATATTGAGGATTGAGCAGGTTGGGATGTTGAAGTTCCTAATCCTTGATGAACAACGATATGTAATGAGGGAGTGGATGGCTGACTTCGCACTGGGAAAGATGAGATGGAGGATGTGGATGAAAATGCTTCATTGTCAGATCCTTCAATGTTCTTCTTTGCCCTTTTCCTTTTAGGTAAGGGCAGCTCAGTAGGTTCAATATCGAGCTTTCCGCTCTGAAGTCTGGTGAGAGGATGAGGTAGATTGAATTGCGAAGTCTCACTGCCTTGAGATACCTCAGATTTCTGTGGTGATATCGAGAAGCCTTGAAGTTTATGGATGAGTAACTGAACTTCAGGAGACTCGGGACTTAATCGTTCTAGAGTACTGTGGGTTTGAGCAGTGGTAGTTGATTCCTCTTCTTCTCGTTTGGATGTTGGATAACCAGCATGCAATTGGGAAGTACGAGGTGATGTGGAGGGAGATTTACTCTCAGAATGGACTGTAGATTTGGGTTTTCTCGCCATTCATAGTTCAGGCCCTCCTTCTAGCACCAAAAATGTTGATGCCTCGAAAATCGTTGCATCAACATCAGGGGATAACCACCCAGTCTGGACCTTAACATAGCTCCTTTTCCATTTGAGATGGTGGCTCTGACTGGATATAATGGGACAAGTTTCCCAGTAATGAATAAAAAGGGAATGGATGAGTGACTGATTTTCTAATAAGTGATAATGAATGGATGACTTAATCTAAAAACGAAAATACAAATGACTATTCTATCCCGGGAAGCTTCTATTCTTAAGTGCAACGTTCGATGATCTCTGTTCATCAATAGGCATATAGATGTCTCTATTCAATAAACATAGACATTCATTCATATAATAATTGCTTTATTCAAATAGTTGAACAAAGTAATTAATAAAACATTGTTACACTTATATTTTTATATTACTGATACATGTATGATTAGAAGAAAATCATGATGTAAACATCCAATAGTGGAAAATATAAAGAATGTTGTTAAAACACATGCATATATTCAATAATAGCAAGAGTGATCAAATAACAATTCACATAAAAAGAATGAATTCAGACATAGATAGTAGTACCATATGAGCTACAAATCATTCCCAACATCAATTGCAATTCGAATTCCTTCTTCCGACTCAGAAATACTTTTAAATAAAGGAAGTAGTGCACATCCACATAAAAGCTTCGTTATCAAAGTTGGAATAATTGGCCCAGTCTTTATAAAAAATATATACCTGAAGTACAATAGTGCAACTTCAGGTTTAAGTCATATACAAAAACTTACGACCCTTTCCAATGCATTGAAAGGGTCTATAAATACTTAATTAAACTAACTAACTACAAAATTAAAATGCTACTAAATTGGTACAACTTGATCTTGAATATCTCCCCCATATCAATCTGGCAGTCGGTAGCATGATTCATCACTCTGATTGTTTGCCTTTCGACCTGAGTTGGCATATCGCTAGCATCGGTTCCACTTCTTGAGGGCGACTGAGACGAGAATTGAGTTGAGTAGCATAGGTGGCATCATGTATATCGGGAATGATACACTCAATTACATCTGTTAGGCACTTGAGGGTGGCTCTCTGGCTGTATGGTTTTACTAGGAACAACCAATAGGTGTCCCAAGTTAAACTGTTAATACCTGTGATCAATCTCCCATTCTTTTCCAGCTCTTGATAACATGATTGCTCCAATGTTTTGGACGATAGTAATTTACCTGATGTACACTGAGAGATCATATTAGATAAATAGAGAGTATCATTAATTAATTCAATCAAATTACTAGTGGATAATTTGCATCTGGAAACTACTCTCTCTGCCTTCATCAACTGGGACTGCCACTCCATAAATAGGATTTCTTTATGGGATTCTAAGATTTTAGGCAAATTTGCTGCCTCTCCCTCATTCGTGTCCTGCCAATTAAGAAAATTTGTCACGGTCTCATCGGCCTACTTGAAGTCTTGTCTAGCATGGACTCATTTATCGATTATTGATGTTGTTATGTCACACAAGGGTTCAACATGAAAAATTTTATGGCATAATAATTTTATTTATGTTACCAGTGCCTTAAATCTGTAGTGCTTCTGCTCTGAACTTGGCAGGCTGCGGAAGATTCTTGAACTTCTCTATTTGATCTGATAATTGAGCAATTTGCTCATCTTTTGTCTTTGCCATCTGTTCATTCATTGTTTTCAATTTTGCTAATACTTCTGATAGTTCTTTCTGCTTTTGAATCGCACTCGAATTGATCCTCTGTTTCTCTACATGCAACTGCTTTTTCAATTGGTTATTTAACTGTTGCTGCGTGGACAATTGTTGTTCTAATTGTTCTGCTTTCTGTTGTGCCTCCGATAGCTGTGCTTGTAGCGAAGCGATTGCCTAGTCTTTTTATTTTAAAAAATTACTCACTTCCGATGCCTTGTCCATGGTGGCCACCGAATAGGCTCCAGCATATTGGGACAATTTTGTTAGGTCATCAGAAGGATCAAACTCCTCCTTCCAAACTACGTTGGCTGTCACTGTTTGTTCAGGGAACAGGGAAGGTTGATCAATCCTTCTCCTTTTCCGTTGTCGCTTTACTACAGCCCTGTGCTTTGGGTTGTAAAAGACATCCAATGGAGGGATATCCTTCACTTGCAAAATGATTTCATTCGAAGGATCTTTGGGAATTACTTCTAAGTCTGTAGTAGGGGGTAGACCGCTGGTTCCTTCGCTTGGAACCTATTTTGATGTTGTATCCTGTGTATCAGCCGCTTTGGATGTATTGGCTTCTCTTGAGCTTTCTAGATTTCTTATGATTGAATCGAATTGCTGCCATTCCTAGAGCAACCTTGGGTCAATCTGGGTATTGACATTCACATCATTACTGCTCTGCTCCTGCTGCCTTTTCTGTTCTTCTTCACATATCCTCTCTTGTTCTTTCCTCTGCGCTTCCCCCTGTTCTTTCCTCTGGAGTTCCTCCTGCTCTCTTGTTTGGACTTCTCCAACAATTTCTGATGTAGCAGGAGGTTCGTTGGTAAGTCGTTGTTCAGGCTCACTTGACTGTGTCATCGGGGTAGTGGCTAACAAATCTAGAGGCAAAGTTTGCAACCTCTGCTCTCTAAGTTTGTTAAATTTGACTAACCCGTCGTCGTGATATCTCAATTTAGCTATTGCTTGAATCTGAAATAATGACTCGGCCCAGGAGAATAGGTCCTCAAACTCATCTTCTTGATGTTCAAATTTAGTGAGTTTTGCCTGTTCTAGTGCATTATAGACGACTTTGTTTGGATCAAATCGTTTATTAGGAAGAGTGGCGAGATTCAGTGTATTTATCTTTTCTGCTTCTTTTTCTGCATGCTTGTAGTCATGCAGAGTGTAAATGCTGCACCTTAGAGGAAAAGGAGGCCAGAATTTCTTCTTTTTATTCCTCAGAGTCTTTGTAACTCCTTCGGATTTAAGCTGATATGATATTTCTCGAGCCAATAGTTTGTCGGGTATATATAAGGGGAGGACGTGAGGCTTGGCCTGACTGCCGAAAACTCTTATATATGTAAATTTTTCTTCTCTGAAACAGGTTCCTACAGCTGTCAAGTCAATCTGTGCTTGAGAGGAAATCTTAGGAGTAGGTTTGTCAAAAATTGCATAGTAAATGGGTAACATAAATCCATTGCAAACTTGATATAGGTGGTGTTTAAAGTGGGCTCTCCACAACTTTTGGTGACAGATATGAATGGGCATGGGGTCTTGTGGAGTCCATCTCCACCCCAACACAGGAAATTCTGAGTTAAAACAGAGAGTATCTAAGATGTAGGCACTAAAGTAAAATGGAGGAATGAACCTTTCAGTAATGCGGGTTTTGTTTCTGAATTCAAGAATAGCCATTGCTAACTTATCAGGTAATATATTCCCCCAATCCATTATTTCGCTATTGCATGCTGCTTCCATTAAAGGTACCATCTCTATGGTGAAGTTTGAAGAATCATGCAACCCCCAAATCCTACACATCATCACTCCGGCATAACAATAAGGAGAACACAAGGAATCGACAGAGTACTTACCCGAGGACTCATGCTTGTGTTTCACTGGGTTTTGTCTCCATTCTCGTATAGGTGCTGATTCAATCTCATTTTCATCTCTGAACTTCTCCAGAAACGCTTTGTTATACTTCTTCTCTGGTTTGGGCAAATGGTACATTTGTCTCAAATCATCGGGTTGAAATGAACCGAATACTCTCCCGTCGATAGTGCAAAATGTTCTGTTTGTAATTGGGATTTCCTCAACTGCCCATCTTACCACATCTGTGTATGGAAGAATTTGCTCTCGAGCCGCTATCCGGTGTAGGTAAGAATCGGCCAAATCCTTTAGAGTTACTTCAGACTTCCGGGTCAAGTCTACTGTAGCTTGTACTGATGTTTCCTGAGGCTCTTCGGCCTCAACCAGATTATAGATGCTCTGCCAAGTAGTATTACCGAGACCAAAACATGTGGTGTCTGAGATTAATCCTTTTTTACTTGGTCCCAGATCGGTAGTGTGTTGTCCTGTTACTGCGGAAGCTGAAGCTGTTCCAGATTTCTTAGACTTCTTCCCCATTTGGCATAAATTTGCTGCTTCGGAGGAGCTCTGCACATGAGATAAAATGAACGTAATGCGGAGAGTAGGTGGTGCAAACCAAATATGAATGAGGTATATTAATCAATGAATAATGGAGGATTAACATAAGGTGGCCCCGGATACAATCTCTGAAGAGATTTTGGCATTACTGCTCCATTAAATGGTCGTTTAAACATGTCAATCATTTAAATGCTCATCATATCGTTTATTGGCCGAATAATTTATTTAACCGTGGCTTTGATGTTTTGGCGGTTGGGCGTAAGTGAATCACTATCGGGAAGAGAAAGGCTTTTAATAATAATTAAACATAATATACCCCAGCCTTATCAATCCTTTTTGAAAGCTGCGCTTAGCTTTATCGCAATCGGGGATCGGAGGAATGCTTAAGTTGTTATATTGGTGTCCTTTTGGAATCCCCGGTCGCTGATAGCGATATCGCCAATTCGCATCGGGAGTTTTTAGAAGAGGGATTTTAGTTGCATGCATGTTACATTCCCCGATCGCCGATAGCGATATCGCATCGGAGCAAAGAGAGGGGCCTTTTGTTATGCATCCTTACCTTCCCGATATCCGATAGTTATTCACGCTTGTCGCATCGGGGAAAACCAATGGGCCTTTTGTTATGCATCCTTTGTTATTGCGATATGCGATCTTACGATCGCTTTATTGCAATAATAAAGAATTATTCATTTTTATTATAAGACTGATTATATATTGTCTCAAAAGGTTTTATAATGTTTTATTTCTTTTCGGACCTTTTGAGAAATGATAAGTTGATACCAATTTAATCTAAAAGGGACCCATTTCATATTATAGTTTTGAAAGTAAAATTTTATGAAATGGGGGGGTGTTGTACACCACAACACAACATTATGGAAAAATAGTTTCTTTCCATATTTTCATGCAATTGCTTTGTGCCCAAATTTATTGCACCTATAGAATGCAAATTTATTGAAGAAGTGGGGAAAGGGATTAAAATTCTTATGAATGCTTCTGCTTGTCCAATTTCTCGGACTAATACTCGCTCTCTTGCTTCTATTTTTCCTTTGAAAATAGTTTCTTTGAGGGGAAGTGGATTTCTGTACTTGTTTGTTTGAATTTCCTTCTAAGAAATTCGTCGATGTGGCTAAACCTATGCTTCTATACCTTCAATTTCCTCTCTAGATGCTTAGAGGCAAAGTGCCCTACATTGTTGCAATAAAAACAAATTAGGGGCTACATACCTTCTCCTAGATGTTGCGTTCTTTTCTTTGTTGCTACTATGTTGTGGATTTTTCGTTGACAAAGCTGGTGGGTCCCTTTAACATTGTTGTACTATTGGATCTATTTTTGACATATCTAGTGGGCTTATTTAATGATGCTTCTTTGTGACTTTCATCTTCCAATGTTATTTCAGACCAATAGGAACACTAGATGGTCTGAATTTCTTTAAACACTTCAAATTCATTAGTTGCTTAAGAAGGTTCAACACCTTCTCTTTTAGTGTTTTATTATCTTATTCTAGCTTCGTATTTATAGCTATGAATTTCTTAATCTCCTCAAGATCTGATATTTGTTTCTTCTTCAAGATCCTTCAAATCAACATAGGAGAAAATAGTTTCACCAAAAGTGTCAATCTCACTCTCAAAATTTTCTTCCCTTGATGAATCTGGGGATTCTTTTACTTCTTTTTCACCAGAGGTGGACCCATTGTCTTCTTGACCAATGTCCAAATTTTCGATTGCTACTAAGGTAGCTCCTTATTCACTATAATTAGATGAGAAACTCTCACTCTCACTAGTACTTGCAGTTGACCAAATTAAAAATAAATGGCTTATTGTTCTACAATAACAACAAAACAACAACTTATTTGCAGATTGCATCTCCCCTGGGTATTGATTAGTAATTTGGCCTCTTGATACAGAATAATCATCATTTGATTCATGATCTTCAATGATGTTTGAATTTTTGACTACTTCATCCTCCAAGAAAAGCCTCTTGACATCGCATGCAACTTGCATGTCTACTTCATAGATGCATTGCAATTTATCCCATATATCCTTGGAAGTCTTATTACAAATTAATTTCTCAATGTTTGTCTTAGAAAAACATCTCATGATTTCCTTGTTAGCTATTTTACCAAACTTACTATTTATTACTCCATTCTCCATAGATAGCCATACATCAAAATCAAGAACTTGCAAGTAGATTCTCATCCTTATCTTCCAAGTTATATAATTCGAGCCATTTAAAAATGGAACTCCATCGGATGTGATCCAATCCCAATTTTCCATGATACCTAATCTTCCTTCCAATTGTGAAATTAATCCTTAATGACACTCGCTCTGATACCAATTGTTAGAAACAATGGAAATAAGGGCAGTGCTAAGAGAGGGGCGTGAATTGGTAGTGTGGCCAAATTATACAATTTTCACAAATTACAATTTTCTTTCACTTTAACAATTATTTATGGATCAACAACACAATCATGTAAGACATAACATCATCAAGCACATGAGCAACATATACATAAGTCACCAATCTTCTTTTTATTATAATCTTCAAGTTGATTACATCATGGCCCTGCAAGCTACCACCTATAGGTTTATCAACTTCTACTGAAAGGAAATTCAATCTCTGTGTGTTTATTAGCTACCACTGAAAGGGACTACTACCACTGCTCGTTTACCATTACCCACTCGAAGGGACTCCTTCCCCTGCTCATTTTTCAATTTCTATTGAAAGGAACTCTTGCCCCCAAATATTCTTTAGAAACCACTAAAAAGACCTATTACCCTTGGTCTACAAGCTACCATTTTACAGGCCTACTGATCCATCTTTCATCTATTTTCAAAATAAGATCAATAGGCCTCTTACCTCATAAATCAATAAAATTTTGCTTACCACAACTACTCACCAAAAGGCACCTTAAACACCTTCAACAATCTCTGGTTTATGAACAAATCACCATTCTCTTCAACAATTTATGATTTTTGAACAAACAACACGAACAACCTTGTCTCATACAATTTGTTTCTCTCCTGCAACACCCGAGAAATATTATTCTTCTCTCATAATTCTGTTGCACACTCTCATGCGACCACCTACCACAGTTCACCTCTCATACCACCACTAGCTTCAACAACACTTTGTTGATCTCACAATTATGTTTTTCACACCAACAACATCAAAACCAATCACCAATACTCTATTGTTCTCACAATACTGTTGCACACACTAGTAACTCTCACTCACAACCTACTAGTAGCCACTTGCTACTACTCACCTCTCATACATATCTATGTCACTCGAGCTCTGCTTTATAGAATTTTTCAATGATATTTTTTTAATTGGACTATTATTATCTTGCTCTTTAAATTTTGTTGCACGAATTTCTTTATTTTTATTTTGTCCTATTCAATTTAGTCTTTTAATTCTTCTCTTCGATTTTTCAATCTCTCATCCATAGTTTTGGGCTCAATTCTTGACTTAAACTGTTATTTTCTTCAATTATGGATTTGTTACGGGATTAAGTTAGGCTTCTACTATTTTTAACTACAGTTAATTTTGGATTAGCTACCAAATTTACTGCCAAAACTGGCAGTTTCGCCATTTTGAGCTTAATTCCTTTTTCTCTACTACTTACCAATTTTTCTGCCAAATCTGCCACCTAAGCAGGTATTCTTGTCAAAAACAAGCTATCAATTGTTCATGCCAAAGCCACAAGGCCTTTTATGTTGATGCCAACAAAAATCGTTCTCCCTACTCATTCACCCATGCACAACACTTTTTTATAGCCCAAAAGGACTTCACAACCGTTTTTAATTTCAATACAAAACATTGGCAAGTTTACCTCCACGAGCCTTTTTTTTTTAAACAAAATTCTGCCAAATTTGTCAAATTGGCCTTAAGGCCCCTTTTGTTGTCACCTTAACTACTTTTCTCTACCCAATTGGATCTCTGCAACCACCGACCAAAGGTTCTGGGAAATTAGCCCTTTTATGCCCTACATGGGCTAAATATCATTGTAAACAACTATGTGTTGTTGTTAGAGTTTCTATGTGAAACATCAAACAATATCCCAAAGCCCAATGCTTAGTTGCAACCTCTTATTTCCATGTGAAAAAACCTTGGACTATATTTAGGCGCTAAGAGATATCTCCCCAAGAGCCTACATGGCTCCATTCTCTGTGTTGCAGATTCATTTCTACTTGAAATGCCCCAACACAATGATTAGATGATAACGCCTATCAAAGAGCCTCTGTGGTTCTTTACAACTATCATGCCCATGGTAACTTCTTGTGGCATATGACATGGTGTGGATGCTTAGCCTATAACACCCTTCCTCATGGTGTATTATTATTTTCCTTTATGCAAATGTTGGGGTTGATCAATTGGGTCAACATGTTCAGTGGGGATGCCCTAACACTTTTCCAATTGGTTTTTGTTGTACACCGTAAACTTGCCAATGTGCCTTGGCTCCCTCTTCTACATGAACTTCCTCTTTGTGCACATTAACCATACTTTCAAGATAATGTCACAATGACATGACCTATGGCATGTGTCAACCTGTGATATGTGACACATGTCACTCAAAAAATGGCCCATTTTGGTTTGTGAAAACCTCGAATATACCTCCCATGTGTCCCTACTAACGTCACTTGAGCCAATCAGTTGTTGCCACGTGTCCTCTTAGAGGCAAGATAAATATTCCTTCATGGCATATTTTGCAACCGTTTCCTTTGTAATTTGTTTTCCTTAAAAACCATGGTTTTGACCATTTTTTCTCTTGCACCAGTCATAAGTGGATTGTGGTTTTGGAAGAGGTGCCCCCAGAGTAGCTATCCATCATTGATCTACATGATTAAATTATGTTGGAAACCTATTCTGAGACCACAAAGCTTGTAGAATAGACTGTCTCTAATGCCCTCGGAAAGCTGCCACATGGCTTGGTAGTTTCCTTTGTTTTCTTCCATGCTCACTCTCTGTTGTGATTCCTCTTTATCTTATCTTTGAGCTTTTCCTTTCGGTCTCATGTTTCATGGGCTGAGTTGGCCGAGTGGCCTCCCACTTTGTTGTGGGATGACACTTTGTTGTCATGTCCCAGCTCTAATATCTTGGCAAGTCGCCTTGGGCTCTTATCACCGGGTGATACACTGGTTGGGTCAGTTCCACCCACTCCATTCCTCCTGCTACTTTATTTATGTGTTCCATTTGCACGTCTTTGGGGTACACCCATCAGGGTGATACCATTGGGACAACCCATATGTTGGGCTTCATGTATGTCTAATCATTGTATTTCTTTGTCCTGTTATTGTAAGTGCCACATATGCCCACTTCATTGCATTCTAGTCACTTAGACCTAGGAAACATAAAATACCATTGGGATATTACCTCCGGGGTAAGCCTATCGGGTGGGTTCCACCCACTGCCAACCACTTGAATGAGAACTCTCCCCACTACTAACGTGTCTACCATGTCTTCCTGTAGCACCCGATTAGAGCCTTTGCCACCATCTCCACTGAGTTTGGCATTTATGGAAACTTTAGTTGCATTCCAAAACTCATCTAAACACCTTTTAGCTCTGCAAAATTTGACTTGGAGCCATAGAGATTTGACTAGATCTATCTTATGATCTAGGATCCCATTTTTATATTTTTGCATACCATCGAAAAAAAATTCCAATCTATTTCCATTTGTGTGGGTTCCACCTTCACCTAAGATGGTCTACTACTTCAAAACTAGCTCCAAAACCTCTACAACATACCTTTTCCACCAATGATTTCCATGTTTTTCCTTTTCCTTAGCCACCTGTGGCACCTGTAATGTTGCAAACTTTGTGTTGTCCACAAATGAAAACCAATGTAATTTCCTTTATCAATATTTTCCATTGCCTTTTCCATCAATGAAAACACATTTCAAACAATCTCCCCCTTTGGCATTGATGGCAACACCAAGATCAAACAACACATCATTACCATCTTTAGTTTTATGGAAACACCAAGATCAAACAACACATCATTACCAATGATAATTACCATATTGATTTTGATCATCACTAATTCTTCCCCTTTTAGATCAATGGAAAATATACCAACATGCTAGCCCTGCCAACAATCTTCGTCCATATTCTGGTCTTGTGGACTTGTCAACTGCTTCAACTTAAGCTAAGAAAAAAAAATTCAAATTCCTTTGATCTGAACCAAGCAACTTCCTCTCTATCCTTTGAAGAAGATTGGAAACAAGGGAAATTTGTATTTACTCCCAATATTTTCCACAAGAAAACAAGAGTTATCTCTTGCTGAAATAAATCATGATTTTGCTTCACCTGGAAGACTTCTAATGACAACAGACTCACCATAAATATGATGTCTGATATCAATTGACACTACCTTAGATACCTATGATACCAATTACCAATTGGAACAATATAACAATCAATACACACTGATTACTCTCATATGCATCAAACACCATTAGCCTATGTCTTGCAACACACAAATGATACCAATTCTCAATGCATAGGCTCATACCCAAAGCTTGACTTGAGTAGATTACCCCTGTGGCCATGTTCCCTGTTTTCATTCTAAATATGTAAATAATACTTGCTAAGGAGGCTTGTAAATACATCATTGCCAAACTACACATGCTCAGACTACTAATTGATCAATCAACCATACTGCTCATAAAAATTGGCATTCTTCCCTTTTATACTGCATATGCATTCCTTGGCATATTTCTTTCTGCTCCTTGCATCTAATTTTTTTGTCTTCCTTTGAAGCCAACTTCTTCTTTTCAATGAAAAGGAACAAGGGATCCACTCCCCTTGAGTATCCTATTTTCCTTTGTCTTCCACACCTGCACATGTTGAATTCTCTCAACACCATGAGCTTGTTTCCTGTGTTGATCTGCCTGACTAGGTTGATTTTTGCCATTGCTTGAGCATGCACACCACTTTTGCTCTTTTTTCTCACTATCTTTCTTTGGTGAACTATCATGGATGATGCTACTTCTTTTAATTGATTGAAGTCTCTGCGAGATATCAACTATAGGAATTGTAGAATATGATATGCTAAATTTCTATTGATTTTCTTCATGGCCAAACAATGTTTTGTACTTCCTCCATTCACCATTCGAGGTGTTGAAATGTCTCCTACATTGCTCTTTTTGTTGGCTCTCAACTCTATTTGCAAAATTCTGGAAAAATAATGTCTTTCCAAATTTGCATGCAGCTACGTTGTGCCTAAATTTCTTACACCGGTAGCACGCAATATTACTCAAGAAGGGGGAAAAGGAATTAAACATCTTCCCAACACTTTTGCTTGTCATATTTCTCGAGCTAATACTCCCTCTCTTGTTGTTATTTGGCAACTGCAAATATTTTCTTTGAGGGGAAGTGGATTTTGTACTTGGTTGTTCGAATTTCCCTTCTGAGGAATTCGTTGTTGTGCCTGAACCTATGCATTCCACCTATGTTGTTGCACCTTCTATTTCGTCTCTGGACACTTGGAGGAAAAGTTCCCTGCATTGATGCAATGAAAATAAATTGGGGGTTGCATACTTGAATCTCCTAGATTTTGAGTTCTTTTCTTTGTTGTTGCTATGATGTGGTATTTTTCGTTGACAAAGTTGTTGGGTCCCTTTAATGGTACTGCATTTTTGGATATGTTTTTGAAAAAACTTGTGGGATTCTTTAATGATATTTCTCTGTCACTTTCATCTTCCAACATTATTTCGGCCTAGTACGAACACTAGTTGGTATGAATGTCTTTAAGCACTTCATAATTACTTGGTTGCTTCTAAATATTCAACACCTTCTCTTTTAGCTTTTTATTCTCTTCTTCTAGTTTCATATTTATAGCTCTAAATTTCTTAATCTCCTCAAGAGCTAATATTAGTTGCTTCTTTAAATGGATTTGTTCTTCAAAATCCTCTAAATCAATAGATAAGCAACTAGATTCACCACAAGTGTCAATCTCACTTTCAAAATTTTGTTTCCTTGATGACTCTAGGGATTATTTTACTTCTTTTCCACCATAGTTGGATCCATTGTTTTATTGACCAATATCTAGATTTTCTATTACTACTAAGGTAGCTCCTTCACTATAACTAGCTAAGAAACTCTCACTTTCACTAGTACTTGCAACTGAGAAATTTGAAAATAAATGGGCTATTGTTCTACAATAACAACAAAACAACAAATTACTTATAGATTACATCTCCTCTAGGTAGTTATCATTAATTTGGCCTCTTGATATAGAATAATCATCATCTAATTCATGATCTTCAATGCTCTTTGAATTTTTTATTGCTTCATCCTCTAGGGAAAGCCTCCTGACATCACATGCATCTTGCATGTCTACTTCATAGATGTATTGTATATCATTTTTGGGATTCAACTGCGTTAAGTAAGTCATTCAAACGTATGACCATTTCCATGAGAGGTAGTTGTAACTGACTAATTTCTCATGATTTTTGAATAGTTCACTTAGCACTCATTGCATCGGGTGATGCTCACAGGGGTGAAGAAGTGGGATTGAAACTAGTGAAATGTGGAGAACGAATCACATAGCATCAATCATCACTTCCGGGGCTTGCACCCGGTAACCAGGACTTCCCAGGAGGTCACCCATCCCAGAACTCCTCTGGCTCAAGCGCACTTAACTGTGGAGTTTTTCCCCACAATCAAGCCCACTTAGCTTGCTACCCCATTTGCAAAACCTTAGCAAGTATTGTGCCTCATGAACCATTCAAGTAGAGATCCCTTGACTCTTTTTGAATTTAAGTATGGGGGATTTACGCAGTGCATTATATTAGATATCATTTTTGGGATTCAACTGCGTTAAGTAAGTCATTCAAACGTATGACCATTTCCATGAGAGGTAGTCGTAACTGACTAATTTCTCATGATTTTTGAATAGTTCACTTAGCACTCATTGCATCGGGTGATGCTCACAGGAAATGGTCATATGTTTGAATGACTTACTTAACGCAGTTGAATCCCAAAAATGATATCTAATATAATGCACTGCGTAAATCCCCCATACTTAAATTCAAAAAGAGTCAAGGGATCTCTACTTGAATGGTTCATGAGGCACAATACTTGCTAAGGTTTTGCAAATGGGGTAGCAAGCTAAGTGGGCTTGATTGTGGGGAAAAACTCCACAGTTAAGCGCGCTTGAGCCAGAGGAGTTCTGGGATGGGTGACCTCCTGGGAAGTCCTGGTTACCAGGTGCAAGCCCCGGAAGTGATGATTGATGCTATGTGATTCGTTCTCCGCATTTCACTAGTTTCAATCCCACTTCTTCACCCCTGTGAGCATCACCCGATGCAATGAGTGCTAAGTGAACTATTCAAAAATCATGAGAAATTAGTTAGTTACGACTACCTCTCATGGAAATGGTCATACGTTTGAATGACTTACTTAACGCAGTTGAATCCCAAAAATGATATCTAATATAATGCACTGCGTAAATCCCCCATACTTAAATTCAAAAAGAGCCAAGGGATCTCTACTTGAATGGTTCATGAGGCACAATACTTGCTAAGGTTTTGCAAATGGGGTAGCAAGCTAAGTGGGCTTGATTGTGGGGAAAAACTCCACAGTTAAGCGCGCTTGAGCCAGAGGAGTTCTGGGATGGGTGACCTCCTAGGAAGTCCTGGTTACCGGGTGCAAGCCCCGGAAGTGATGATTGATGCTATGTGATTCGTTCTCCACATTTCACTAGTTTCAATCCCACTTCTTCACCCCTGTGAGCATCACCCGATGCAATGAGTGCTAAGTGAACTATTCAAAAATCATGAGAAATTAGTCAGTTACGACTACCTCTCATGGAAATGGTCATACGTTTGAATGACTTACTTAACGCAGTTGAATCCCAAAAATGATATCTAATATAATGCACTGCGTAAATCCCCCATACTTAGATGTATTGTAATTTATCCCATACATCCTTGACAATCTTATAACAGATTACTATCTCAATGTCTGTCTTAGAAAACCCTCTCATGATTTCCTTCCTGGCTAATTTATCAAATTTATTATTTATTACTCCATATTCCAATGATAGTCATACATCAAAATCAAGATCCTGCAAGAAGATTCTCATCCTTACCTTCCAAGTTGTATAATTCGAGCCATTCAAAAATGGAACTCCTTCTAAGGTGATCCAATCCTAGTTCTCCATGATCCTTGATCTTCCTTCTAGCTGTTAAACTGATCTTGAAGGACACTAGCTATGATACCAATTATTAGAAACAATGGAAAGAAGGGCACTATTGAGAGGGGAGGTGAATGAGTAGCGTGGTGAAATTATACAATTTTCACAAATTAAAATTTTGAATAACTTTAATAATTGTTCATGTATCAACAAAAAAATCATGTAAGCCATAACATCATCAAGCACATGAGAAATATATACACAAGACACTAAGCTTTGTTTTATTACAAGATTCAACTTGATTACGTCATCACCCCACAAGCTACCACCTGTAGGCTTATCATCTATTACTGAAGGAACTCCAATCCCTGCTCATTTATCAAATACCATTGAAAGGGATTACTTCCGTTGATCATTTACTGGTACCCACTAGAAGGGACTCTTTCCCTTGGTTTTTCTCAGTCTCTGCTGAAAGGGACTCTTTCCCCCAAATATTCTCTAGAACCCACTAGAAGGAGTTGTTACCCCTGGTCTGCAATCTACCATTTTCTAGCCTTATTGATCCATATTTGATCTATTTTCAAACTCATATCAATAGGCCTCTATTGTAGTGGCTACAACCACCCTCCAAAGTTTTTCCTTAGCTTCATTTTGGAGCCTTCCTACCAACCATCCTCAATAGCATGTCTTGCACTATCAAGTACACAAGCTTCAGTGGTTTTCTAGCAGCATGACAATGTGTGCATGATAGATTGTTGCATTCCACTCATAGGCTACCTCCCTGGACTTGTTCCAAATGTAGGTTGAACAAATCCCTCAAGAAATTGTGTAATTCTGGAGGGGAACCAACCTTCCCTCAAGAAATTGCGCAATCCTGGCTGGTAGCCTGTTGTCCTCAGGAATTGTGCAACTCTGCCTGTCAACCTTCCTTGGAAAATCTGTGGAATCTGACCAAGCAGGATTGCGCATCCTAGAAATTGTGCAATTCTAGGCAATAGTCAACTGCTTAGCCCAGAAATTGTATAATCCCTCTGGGCAGCGAGCCAACTTCCCCCCAGAAACTGTGTAAAATTTACCCTGAGTCAGGCAGGCTGTTGCATGTGCCATAGGGTTGACCGGTTCCACTTGAGACTGAGAAAACTTGAATTGCATGCATGGGTTTCGTTTTCCCGAAATAGCAAAAAGAAACATGAAAAAAGAATCCCTATATTTTAAGGAGTTATTTTTAGCTGTTGGAGGTTACATTCAAAGATCATTTTAGAATCTTTCCTCCAAGTGTTGCTTTTTCCTAGATTTGTGGCATGAGCATCATGAGCCTCAAAATTATTTATTCGACACTTCAGAGCTCACTTCTTCACATCGATCTTGGAGCTCTGACATCCCACAACACATCCAGGAGCCTTTGACATATCTAACTTATCTATTTCCGGCTAAGTCCGCTTAACTTGTCTTTTGCAGCATTTCTGTTGCCTGTTGTGTTTTGGCTTGTGTGAGTGTTGTCTGCTTGATTTCTATGAATGCTTGCTATTGTTTGCATGCATATTAGCTTGTACTAGCACCATTTCATTTTTCATTAGCATCTCACTGCTGGCACATGCATGACTCAGTTTTGCACGAACGGTCGTTGATTCGGCGACTCACTTCACACACATGCATGTTGTTCGGTTTTTTGAATCTTGCATTCATTGTTTGCATGCACTATCATTCACTCCTGCTTGAACTCAATATCGCCTTGCATTCGCATTCACATTTTCTTTTAGTTTCTCATTGGCAGGTCTGAGCATCCTTGGCTAGGACTCTGCCTCATGAAGACAACATTACGCAATCCCGAGAGGGAAGGCACTGCCTTCCTCCTAGAAAATGCTCATTTTACCCAGTGAATATCCTCCAGTTTTACATTGCACAAGTTTGAGAGGTGGTGACTGATGGCCCAGAAAAGTGCGCAATGCAGTCACTAGGCCTGCAACCCTTGCCAGCTGGAATTGTGCATTACACAATCCCAACATCCAGCATGCCAGTTTGGATTGCACATTGCACAATTCTAACAGCCAGCCAAGCTCCCAACAACCTGGACTTGATTTAGATTTAAATAGGAATGCAACAAATTATAGATATAACCATAAATACAGAGATGCAACAGAAATAATACTTCATTTCATTAATGTAAAACACTGAAATATTCTTACAAACAGAAATGGAAATAGACTAGCTCGGGCGATGGTAGCTTATCTCTGAGGAGAGATGTGGTGGCTACATGCCTCTGAACTATATTACAATGAGGCTCGAAGTCCTATTTATTGTTGAGAAACAATGGAAAACCCTAAACATCCAAAACCCTAACCCTAGGAGATGAAGCACCAAACTATGGTCCCCGTTTTGGGTAAATTGGTAAATCAAATTCCCTGGGTCGTAACTTTGGCATAAGATCTCTGTTTAACATGCACAATACCTCGTTAGAAAGTTACATTCAAGGAATACAACTTTGGGATGAGCAACATTGGTCCGTCGACACATGTTTCTCCCATTTTTCCCAAAAAATGTCGTTTAGGGCCTCAAAACGGCTTCAGAAGTACAGGACCCGAAAAACGGCCAAAAATAGTAAATTGTACTACAAATAAGGAAACTGAAAAACTAAAAGAAACAATGGTGGGGGTCCAAGTGGAATTGGTGGGTGGCCACCAATATCCACCTGGATCATTCCTCCCACCTTAGGAAGCAATGGTCCCCATTGCGTTTTTTTCCTCTATGAGATGAGGAAACTTCTGCCAAACTTGGTCCTTGGTGAAGGAGTTGGCCTGCTTTGACAATTTGATACAGTTGGATCTTTCGCTGGCAAGTGTACTTGATCTATGTGTCCATGATCCAATCAATTGTAGCAGCTTGTTCCATGCAATCTGGATTTAACTCTGTTCGTGTGAGCTGTTCTGCAATGTCGGATGTGTCTAGTAATGGTAGAAAGTATGGCCGAAGGCAATCCACATTGAGCACTGGGTGTAGGCCAAGGAATGGGGGAATGCTGAGCTCAAATGAATTATCTCCTACAACCTTGGTAATGGTGTAAGGACCATGTCAGAGTGGTTTGAGTTTCTAATAGGCTCTGGTAAGGCCTTCCTTTTACAAATGCAACCGGACTTTGTCGCCCATGTGAAACTTGTGTGGCACCTGATGTTGATCATGTTGATACTTGTAATTGGCATTTGATTTCTCCAGAATGTCATGGACCTGCTGGCAAATATGTTGGTTGTGCTCAATGAAGCTATTTCCCTTATCTGTTTTGGATTGGACATGAGCTGAATCTACCTAAGTAGTTGCAAATGGCATGGCCACATCAATGGGACATAGTAGCTAGAATCCTGTTGTGGTCACCAACAACCCCCCCTCTTTGCTTAATATTAGCAATAATGTCGAGCAAAGGGGGGACCCTGAACAAAAAATCCCAAAAAATATTTTGTTAAAATTTTTGTATTTTTCTCCCTAAGGCTTAAATCGCATCGCAAAGAAGGGCCGAAGCATTACTTAAAGCGCGAGAAGTAAAATTGCGAAAAAGCGACGCGAAGTTCATCGCGTCGCATGCATCTCAAAAGCGCTCTAAAAGGAGGACCTCCAAGAAGCGCTGATCGCCGATATGCGACATCGCACATCGCAAACGTCACGCTATGGCACCATGAACCATTGAATAAAATCTGCGATCTGCGATGACTGCGATCTGCGATATCAGTAAACTGCAATCTGCGATCTGAAAAGACTCATCACACGATAAACCCAAAGACCAAGCGCGCGCCTTAAAGGAAATTAATGACCGCATGCTTGAGTATCAAGGAATGATTGCATCGCATTTATTGAAGAGTCAAGTCATGATACATGTCAGATTATGCATTCATTAGAGTTTAATGCTTTTATGTCAATCTTTTCATTTCCCTTCTTCTTTGCGTAGACTGCAAGACACGCAACTGATATAAATCTATATGCAGGAAACATCTGAGAGAAAGGGGAAAGCGCCAATCAAATAGTAGAGAGAAGATGCCTCCGCAATCGAATGACGCATGTAGCAGGACCGCGGATTCCAGACTATCAAACAACCGGCACTGATGAAATTAGACTGTCCAGGATTCAGAGTCAAAGGCGCACAAAAGCAGCGTGTTCACAAAAGATCTTGAGGTTCAGACTGGGTAAAGCAAAAAGAGAAACGCAAGAGAAGGAGGACGCTCCAGAAAAGCCTGGAACAAAGAGCGGAAACAATTCTCGAAACAGGGGATTGTCCATACAGCGCGACTCCTAACCCACTCAGTCGTTCGCACGACCGGAAACCGGAATAGCAACAGCAAAATCAGTTCGAGAAGAACCTGGGTTGTGCTAAGTATACACGCGGCGAATACACCCAGCTAGAGAAAGGTTTTCGAAAATATCTTCTGGTCTGTCAGAAGGAGGTGCCAGCTCTTGTTATTTCCACTTTTATCTCCCGAGCAAAAGAAGAAGACAGCCAGCCGACTCTTCCCAGGAAAGCGTTGCGCTATTGACAGCACTAAAGAGAATATACAGAAACGGTCAGAAATTAGATTTAAAGTTTTAGAAATAAATTTGCTTTTAGTAAAGGGTGGTCATTTGAAGCCGATTCCCTAGATTCGTGTAATTAATATCAATTAGCTAGTAGTATTTAACCCTTCTCATGGCATTTGGAGAAGGGTCCAGAAATCTGTCAAAAAACTTATCCTCAGAACATGCACTTCTGCACCCTCAGAGGAGGTTTTTGATGAATGGATGGATCGAGATTTATTTATGTTTGCATTTTAATGTCTGTTACTGATGTTGCACTTCTGTAATCTTAACAGATATTAGAACAAGTAGAAGTAAATCATTATTGCTTGAAGTTTATTAGTGAAATCAGTCATAAATGGTACTTTTATCTCTTGACTAAATTCTGCTAGTATCCCCAAAGTAATATACAGCTGAGTTCTTTATATGTTACTGTATGAATGTCTGTATTACCATTTGGCACTTCTGTACGGTGGAGTCATTTATTTATGCTTGACATATAGAAAACTGATTATGCGATATGCTGTTCACAACTACTCTGCCTAACTTCTTATGCAGAATGGTTTATCTTTATCGATTTATATTCTGATAACAGTTGAATGATCTTTATTACCAGCTGTTGTTAGAAATCTTTCTAGATCGTATAAAAAAAGAGAACACCCCGGGTTAGCGTAGATTAGATGTATTGTTTCTCTTCATTAGATTACATTAGTATAGAAGTAATTTAGCTGTTAGAATTAAGACTAGTTCAGAGAAACCTTTTAGATTAATATCATCAAACTCTACACACACACACACACCCTTCACATTGGGAAACTGGTCCCATTACCCCCAGTCGGACCCGCTACTCCAAACGGGCAAGGAGCCGCCAACCAGGTTCCGGACCGGGTGGGTATCCCCCTTGTTGTTGACTCGACTTCGGGCCTCTCAACATTTCTGGCACTAGAAGGAGGGCCGAGCTATGAATGGCGCATAATTCAAAATCCAAATACCATTCTGAGAGCAAATCACCCTCACCAACTTCCCCGACTTCTCCAGTACGACTAAACTCGGAACTAGAAGTCGCTCGGACATCCACCACTGCTATACACCCCGATACATTAGACCGTCCTATTATCGATCCCCCTGAAGTTCAAACGTTGATCCATAAACTCCAGGGATTCTCTATTTTCACCCAGAAGTCTGATAAATCTAAAGGCAGCTTGACTTCGCAGTACAACCCTGCTCATCCCCTGACCCGATTGAAGAGTGAAAAGTTTGGAATTCAGCCAACTGAAACCCCTCTCCCTACTAGGAAAAGAGCAAGGAAAGCACTTCCAGAGTCTGACAGAGAGGCTCTTTCATCCACTTCATCCATCTCAACTCCCTCTCCGCGAAGTCTACCACCCACGTCGTCACCTCAAAACACTCATCCATCTCCTACAACCCTTCCTCCGCAATCGTCGAAGGTCGTAACATCTCCATCTTCTCAACATCAAAGATCATCTTCTGCACTTTTGTTAACTAGTCACCCAGCGATGGCTCAATCTCCATGGAACAACCCTGGGGCGGTTTTAATGCCTCCACCCCTAAGTCCAATACCTGCCCATCCTGAGAAATGGCTGCCGAAATTCAATCCAGAAACAGGAATGCTAGCTGAAGAACATATCAATAATTTCATGCTTTCTGTTAATCTCAACGGAGTTACCAACGAAGATGCCGTGGTCCGACTTTTCCCTTATACAATGCAAGGGACAGCCGGGTCATGGCACTTTTCGCTGCCCTCCGGATCTATCACCAGCTGGGACATTTTTCAAACTCAATTTCTCACCAAATTCGGCGATGATAGATCGACAGCGACACTAATCAACGATTTATCCAATCTCAAAGCTGAGGCTAGAGAACCCATTAAAGATTTTAACTTACGGTTCAACAAGATCCTTAACAAAATCCCCGCTGCTTCTAAACCCAGTGAGGAAGTAAGATGCGAATGGTACATCACGGCCTTACCTTCAAACTTGGCCATCTTCGTAGATAGGGCGAGCAAGACAACCTTAGTCGAAAATTTGGCTGAGGTGTTGGCAGTTGAAAGACGCGTAGTAGCCCTAGAAAAGAGATCTACAATCGAAGAGCATAAATCTAAGAAAATTTCTTTCAAAGAAGACACCAAGAAGAAGCAAACGAAAGATCCTTTCGACATGGAAGGATTACAAAAGGTATTAAAGGCCATGTCCAATGAGATGATTGATATAAGGAAACAAGTAGCAGAATCGTCCCCAAGAAAGCCTTTTAGGAGTTTTAAGAGAAATCCTCCTATGGAGACGAAGCCACCCAACGTGGTCTCAAACGTGGAATCCGAAGAAGAAGAAGAAGAGAGAACCACCGAAACGCAGACCGACGATGAAGAAGTGGTGGAACTGCAAGGAATGTGGGATTTCATCCTCCCACAAGAGGAAGATCAAGAAGCACTTCCGGTCAGCACACGAAGCAGAAATCAGCTTGATCCTCCCCAGAATATCCCAAAACAGAAGGGCGCAAGCCCTGCAGCAAAAGAAAGGGTCGCACCAAAGAAAACAACTGCTAAAGTGACCTCTTTTAGCCCAGTCCAATCAGAGCAAACGCCTCCATCAAAGACACTAATAGTGTCGGATGAAATGGAGTATAACATCATCGATGACATGAAAAAGACTAGGGCTAATATCACCCTGTACGAGTTGAGCAAATTGAAACACCAACAGAAAATCATGATGAAAGAGTTACACGCTGTACCTACTACGCCTTTACCTACAGCCGTAGCTTCCCATAATATAGGAAGACCTCCAATTAACACGATCAATAAAATCGATCCAAACGACATCGCTTTGATTGGAGGGAGATCTAGATCTCATACTCCTCCTTTCCTCCTCACTTATGAAATCTTTAACAGAAATGTGCACAACTGCTTGGTTGATTCTGGTGCTTCAACCAATATTCTACCCAAGTCAATATGTGCCAAACTCAACGTCCAACCACAAAAATCCGCAGTGCGCATAGTTCAACTTGATCGATCACAAGTCGAAGTGATAGGCGAACTGAATCAAGTAACCATAAGACTGTCGTCTAACCCCAAGGTATGCCAAGTTATCGACATCCTAGTGGCCGACATCCCTGAATTTTATGGCCTGATTCTTAGCAGGGACTGGTCCGAGAAACTCCACGGATACTTTTCAACCGACTGGTCGCACATGTGGTTACCCTTCAACGAGAAACCAAATCAAATAAAGGTTGAACGAGAATTGCACCAAAAATACATAGTGACGGATTTGGAAGGAGAGAATGAAGCCATAGCATACAACAGCAGCATCATAGGCAACTACTCGGTAGACTCTTTCCTCGGAAATTTCAATGCTCACATATCACCATATTTAGAAAATTCAGTTTTGTCCCAAGTAGAAAACGTTTCCCAGACTAATGATTCAAAATGTGTTAGTTTCTTAGATAACCCTCTAAATACTTCTTTATTTTGGAAATTATATTTTGATGGCTCTAAATCCAACGAGGGAGCGGGAGCAGGATGCGTTTTGATTAGCCCGGACGGAAATAAGACCATGCTCACATGCAGACTGGAGTTCGATTTCACGAACAACACAGCGGAATACGAAGCCTTGGTGCAAGGCCTATACAAAGCAATCAGCTGCAACGTCAAATATCTTCAAGTCTTTGGAGATTCCGAGATCGTCGTCAAACAGGTACGTAACACCATACACTGCCTGTCTAGTCATTTAAAGCACTATCAATCTTTAGTACAAGATCTCACTGCACATTTTACAGCGTTCAATATTTCGTCAATCCCGAGACTTCACAACGCAAGCGCAGACCTGTTAGCTAACGTAGCCTCCAGACTCATTCCCTCCGAAGACTTTAGTCCAGATAGGTTTTCGATAGAATTGATTTTTAAACCATCTATCCCTGACAACATCACTAACTGGAGAGTATTCAACGACGACCCAGACATCGTAAGTTTCCTCACCTCCGAAGGATCCTACTCAAACCAGATAATCGACGAAGACTGTCATGACCACCAGATACAACAAAATAGCACTGATAATGCTATACCCAAATCGGTGGTCAAACTAGAAGATTTATACGACTTGAAAAGTCGGTTCAAAAGGTCAGCTAATGCCAAACTTTACATTTCGACTCTGAACTATGAATCAGTGAACCTAGGAACCGATGAGAAGCCGCAAAACGTTAATCTAGGCCAAGGCCTAGCTCCTGAAGAAAAATCAGCATATATCCGTCTTCTACGACAGTACAAAAACGTCTTCGCCTGGAATTACGATGAGCTGAAGACCTACAACACTTCTATTATTCAACACACTATCCCCATGATTGACAACGAGAAACCTGTCCAGCAGAAGCTCAGGAAAATCCATCCCAACTTGGAAAGTCAGATAAAAACTGAGCTGAATAAATTGTTGAGAGCCAGAATAATCTTCCCGGTCAGACATTCCAAATGGGTATCTAATATGGTACCCGTTAGGAAGAAAAACAGAGATATTAGAATCTGCATTGACTTCCGGAACCTCAACAAAGCCTGTCAGAAAGACAATTTTCCCCTCCCACCGATGGAGCAAATATTACAGGCAGTCGCAGGCTCAAAGTTAATGTCTTTCCTGGATGGATTTTCAGGATATAACCAAGTGTTGGTACACCCAGATGATCAGTTAAAAACCACCTTCCGAACTAAATGGGGTACCTACGCGTATCGGAAAATGTCGTTCGGTCTGATCAACGCCGGCGCTACTTTTCAAAGGGCTATGGACATTGCTTTTAAAGGTTTAGTCAACAAATCGATAGTGATTTACCTGGATGATATAACTGTGTACTCCAAAGACCGAAACGACCACCTCAAAGATTTGAAGCAAATCTTTCAAAGATGTTTAAGGTATGGGATCTCGCTTAACCCGAAGAAATCTTTTTTCGCGTTGAGTGAAGGAAAATTGCTAGGATTCATAGTGTCCAAATCTGGCATTCACATTGAACCTAACAGAATCAAAGAAATTTCCGAGATATCCATACCCCATAACAAAAAGACCATGCAATCTTTCCTAGGACAGATCAATTTTGTCAAAAGATTTGTCCCAGATTTTTCACGTATTATTTCTCCTTTGCAAAAAATGATAAAAAAGAATTCAAACTTTAAATGGGGTCTAGATGAGCACGAAGCGTTTAACTTAATCAAACAAGCCATCATCAACGCTCCATCTCTAGCAACCCCAAACTTTTCAGAGCCTTTTGTCTTATACACGTTTGCCTCAGAGAATTCTTATGCTGCAATCTTAACTCAAGCGAATCAAGAAAAGGTAGAAGCTCCGATCGCATTCTTTAGCTCAAACTTACAAGGTGCTGAGCTGAAATATTCGGACGTAGAGAAACAGGCATATGCCGTTTTTAAAGCGATTAAATATTTCAGACCATTCTTGCTAAAGGCCCACACCAAGGTCATAGTACCGTTCCCAGTGGTAAGAAATCTCCTGATACAGAAGAATGTGGGCGAAAAGAGAGCGAATTGGATCACCGCCTTGCAAGAATACGACCTGGAGATCAAGCTGGCACACATCGTTCGGGGCCAAGGCTTCTGCAAGATGTTAGCTGGAGCATCGCAAATCCCCGAAGAATCGTCTGAAGAGGTACACGCATATGAGGTAAGCCTAAACGACGCAGAATCATTATATGCTGACATCATTTATTTCCTAAAGAACGGGCATGCTCCATTTCACCTGGATCACATCAAGAAGAGAGCCCTGAGGTTAAAAGCCAAACAATACCAACTCGTGAATGATGTCCTGTTTAAAAGAAATTATGATTCTGTGCTTCTCAGATGTCTTGAGAAAACTGAAGCCGAAAAGGTTTTGCAGGAACTCCACGATGGACCAGCAGGTGGACACTATGATGGAGAAGCCACCGCGCACAAAATCTTACGTGCAGGATACTACTGGCCCACGTTGTTCAAAGACTCGTACAATCACGTAAGAAAATGCCAAGTCTGCCAGACTGCTACAGGAAAACAAAAGAAGTAATCCATGCCACTGCAGCCAGTTAACATCGAACAGCCGTTCAGCCAATGGGGCCTGGACATAATAGGTGAGATCGTTCCTCACTCCTCTAAACAGCATAGGTATATCCTCACGGCAACTGACTATTTTACTAAATGGGTAGAGGCAGTTCCTCTCAAGACAGCTAACTCTGAAAATATTATTGAATTCATAGATCAGTTTATCATTACTAGGTTTGGATTGCCAACGGCCTTAATATTCGATAATGCTTCATATTTTTCTGGAAATACCATGACTGAGTTCGCGCTCAAAAGAGGGTTCAAACTGAAGTATTCTGCCAACTACTATCCGCAAGGTAATGGGTTGGCTGAATCAACGAACAAGAACCTAATCAGGATTATCAAAAAGACAGTCGACCAAAACCAAAAGAATTGGCATAAAGCGCTAGTAAACGCCCTATGGGCAGACAGAATTACAAAGAAGGCCTCTATCGGCACTTCTCCCTTTAATTTAGTTTACGGGAGAGAAGCGGTTCTTCCTACTCACTTAGTCATTCCCTCCTTGTCCTTAGTACAATACATTGATGGAGTATCCACTTCTCCCTTACAACTAAGGCAAACGGAAATAATCAAGCTAGAAGAACAACGAGAACAGGCCAAGAAAACCCATGCTCACCACCAAGTGCTGATAAAATCCTCGTTTGATTCGAACATAATGACCAGAAAAAACTTTCAGATGGGAGATTTAGTTTTGAAGTGGGATAAGGCACATGAAGAAAAGGGCAAGCATACGAAATTCCAGAAGCTATGGCTTGGTCCTTTTCAGATTGTAGAGGTCATAGGCCCGTCAACTTTTGTGTTGCAGGACTTGATAGGCAGAAGAGATTCTCTACCTGTAAATGGACAAATCCTCAAAATGTATTTTCCATAGAAGGTTATCCTTCTAACTTTTGTAGGATAATTTTAGTTTTATTTTTTTTTATATAAATAAGGTTGGTTGTGAATGATCATAAATTGTATTTATGAAGAATATGCCATTTCTCTATCAGATTTTGATTTCACTTGTATAAATAGTAAAACTTTTCGAAAAATCTGACTTTTATTATTGACAGATAGAGTTAACTTTAGCGTGAATATGATGTTAGTTTCAACTTCACAAAGAAATCTGGGAGGAAATTAACTTTTGGCAAAAAATTGTTTTATGCCAACGCAATGAAAAGTATCATCAATAGAAAAATAAGTATTCTCTGCAAAACTGCTGTTCTTAAACTCTATTATTGTCGTCCAGAGCTTTCTTAAGGAAAAACAATGACTTCCTCTCTGTTAAGGAAAATCGTAGCATCCAGAGAAACAATCCAAGAAAACACTATATCTCAAAGAATAAGAGGTCTCATCACGAGCCGGCTTATCATGATCACAGATATTAGAACTTGCTGACTTTGCCACTACTGTCTATCAAAACAGGGAAATGACTCAAGATTGTTGCAATCAAAAGACAAGGGGTCTCATCACGAGCCAGCTTGTTCAGCAAAAGTGTAAATCAAGTGAATGACTGTGTCATAATTTGGCCACCAAACCAAGACATTGTTCTTTAGAGAATAAAAAAATCAAAAAAGAAAGAAAAGTGTCGAAAGGATTTTTCTCTGGAATGTTGTAGATAACCTCAAGCAGGAAAAAGGATCATTGCTGGATAATATGGTAACCCTGTCGAGGCTATGGACGCTTTCGGGCAGCAGAGGCTCTACCTACGACAAATGAGCATACTTTACAAAGCTAGTACGCAGAGAAGACCTTATTTTGTCTTTGAAAAAACTGAGTAATGTCTAGGTGTGAATACAAGAAATAACCCAGAGGAAGCAAACAATCGGAATGAAATAAAAAGTTGTGAACGAAACATCATTGACAGGATAAGGGGTAATACTCTATCCGTCCATAACAAAATTTAGACATAAGAAAAAATTTTCTGTTTTGGAAGTGAAAATGCAATAGAACAAGCAGAGATAACTGGTTCTTCACAGTGAATCACCATTGTTGTGGTCACCAACAACCCCCCCTCTTTGCTTAATATTAGCAATAATGTCGAGCAAAGGGGGGACCCTGAACAAAAAATCCCAAAAAATATTTTGTTAAAATTTTTGTATTTTTCTCCCTAAGGCTTAAATCGCATCGCAAAGAAGGGCCAAAGCATTACTTAAAGCGCGAGAAGTAAAACTGCGAAAAAGCGACGCGAAGTTCATCGTGTCGCATGCATCTCAAAAGTGCTCTAAAAGGAGGACCTCCAAGAAGCGCCGATCGCCGATATGCGATATCGCACATCGCAAACGTCACGCTATGGCACCATGAACCATTGAATAAAATCTGCAATCTGCGATGACTGCGATCTGCGATATCAATAAACTGCAATCTACGATCTGCGATCTGCGATCTGAAAGACTCATCACACGATAAACCCAAAGACCAAGCGTGCGCCTTAAAGGAAATTAATGACCGCATGCTTGAGTATCAAGGAATGATTGCATCGCATTTATCGAAGAGTCAAGTCATGATACATGTCAGATTATGCATTCATTAGAGTTTAATGCTTTTATGTCAATCTTTTCATTTCCCTTCTTCTTTGCGTAGACTGCAAGACACGCAACTGATATAAATCTATATGCAGGAAACATCTGAGAGAAAGGGGAAAGCGCCAATCAAATAGCAGAGAGAAGATGCCTCCGCAATCGAATGACGCATGCAGCAGGACCGCGGATTCCAGACTATCAGACAACCGGCACTGATGAAATTAGACTATCCAAGATTCAGAGTCAAAGGCGCACAAAAGCAGCGTGTTCACAAAAGAACTTGAGGCTCAGACTGGGTAAAGCAAAAAGAGAAACGCAAGAGAAGGAGGACGCTCCAGAAAAACCTGGAACAAAGAGCGGAAACAATTCTCGAAACAAGGGATTGTCCATACAGCGCGACTCCTAACCCACTCAGTCATTCGCACGACCGAAAACCGGAATAGCAACAGCAAAATCAGTTCAAGAAGAACTTGGGTTGTGCTAAGTATACACGCGGCGAATACACCCAGCTAGAGAAAGGTTTTTGAAAATATCTTCTGGTCTGTCAGAAGGAGGTGCCAGCTCTTGTTATTTCCACTTTTATCTCCCGAGCAAAAGAAGAATACAGCCAGTCGACTCTTCCCAGGAAAGCGTTGCGCTGTTGACAGCACTAAAGAGAATATACAGAAACGGTCAGAAATTAGATTTAAAGTTTTAGAAATAAATTTGCTTTTAGTAAAGGGCGGCCATTTGAAGCCGATTCCCTAGATTCATGTAATTAATATCAATTAGCTAGTAGTATTTAACCCTTCTCATGGCATTTGGAGAAGGGTCCGGAAATCTGTCAAAAAACTTATCCTCAGAACATGCACTTATGCACCCTCAGAGGAGGTTTTTGATGAATGGATGGATTGAGATTTATTTATGTTTGCATTTTAATGTCTGTTACTGATGTTGCACTTCTGTACTCTTAACAGATATTAGAACAAGTAGAAGTAAATCATTATTGCTTGAAGTTTATTAGTGAAATCAGTCATAAATGGTACTTTTATCTCTTGACTAAATTCTGCTAGTATCCCCAAAGTAATATACAGCTGAGTTCTTTATATGTTACTGTATGAATGTATGTATTACCATTTGGCACTTCTGTACGGTGGAGTCATTTATTTATGCTTGACATATAGAAAACTGATTATGCGATATGCTGTTCACAACTACTCTGCCTAACTTCTTATGCAGAATGGTTTATCTTTATCGATTTATATTCTGATAACAGTTGAATGATCTTTATTACCAGCTGTTGTTAGAAATCTTTCTAGATCGCATAACAAAAGAGAACACCCCGGGTTAGCGTAGATTAGATGTATTGTTTCTCTTCATTAGATTACATTAGTATAGAAGTAATTTAGCTGTTAGAATTAAGACTAGTTCAGAGAAACCTTTTAGATTAATATCATCAAACTCTACACACACACGCACACCCTTCACATTGGGAAACTGGTCCCATTACCCCCAGTCAGACCCGCTACTCCAAATGGGCAAGGAGCCACCAACCAGGTTCCGGACCGGGTGGGTATCCCCCTTGTTGTTGACCCGACTTCGGGCCTCTCAACAAATCCCAAGCCCACTTGAAAAGGGTTGTGGCCAGTCGAGCTGTGGAAATGATCCAGGTGGACATTGATGGCTACCCATCAACTCCACTTGGACCCTCACCATTGCTTCTTCTAGTTTTTCAGTTTCCTTAATTATAGCCAATTTACTATTTTTAGCAGTTTTTCGGGTCCTAAACTTCCAGAGCCGTTTTGAGGCCCTAAACGACATATTTTGGGAAATATACTGCCAACGATTTTCTGTTTAAAATCATATTTTCCGTCGTAGTCCTCAGAGATATCTTTCCAATGAGCTATCATGCGTGTCAAAAGGAGATAATATGACCAAGTCGTGACCTCTAGAAGTTGGCTGTCCAACTCACCTCAACAAGGCCCATCAACTCTTGGTGTTACATCTTCTCAGATTAGGGTTTTGGTTGTTTAGGGTTTTCTCTTATTGTTCAATAATAAAAAGGCTCTTGAGCCTCATTGTAAGACAATTTAGAGGCATGTAGCTGCCACATTTCTTCTTAGAGATAAGCTACTATCACCCTAGCTGGCTTATTTCCATTCCTGTTTGTAAGCATATTTCAGTATTTTACATTAATGAAATGAAGTATTATTTCCACTGCATCTTTGTGTTTACGGTTATCTTTGTAATTTGTTGTGTTCCTATTTAAATCCAGATCAGGAAAGCCTGGTTATCGTTGTGTTGAACATAGGGGAGGCTCTTATCTCATGTGCGTAGATGCTTTGAGTTGTATATGCGTAGAATGTGCATAATCATCCTGTTGACAAACTCTATTTGGCCATCAATTTGGGGATGGAAGGCTATGGACTTAGTGCGTTTGGTGCCCAGCATTGACCAGAGACTAGACCAAAATGTACTGAGGAACCTGTTATCCCGATATGAGATGATAGACTGTGGGATCCCAAAGTGTACCCACACTCATTCAAAGAAGAGTTTAGAAGTGGCTTCTGCTATGATATTTTTCTTACAAGCTTCCATAATGGCCATCTTTGAGAACCTATCGACGACCACAAAAACACAGTCATTTCCATGCTGCTATAGGGATTAATGCACAAGTGTTTGGTGATGTAGAAAACCCTCAAGGATCTTCCCAGGATCCTTGGTAGACAGTCATATTATCTGCAGCTGTCATGAAGATACATGCATATCTATGTTTAACAAATGAATATTAAAGTGAGAAGGAATTATTACCTCGAGTCTTAGTGTGGTGTTGCTAGAGAGTGTAATGCAGATAGGTGGAAGACCCCTAAGCTGACTCCAGATCAAAACCTCCACAAAGAAAAGACAAGTGTAATATCACAGCATAAAACCTTGATACACAAATGCATGAACATATAAAAGATATCTAGTTGCATATAACTAAGCCACTCATGTTAGAAGTTATTAGATCAACATATAAACAAGTTTATACTACCAACATCACGGAGTGGACAACACAATTACAGTTCTATATTGATGTAGAAAGAGTGATTACAACCATCAGTTGCATCAGCCTTCACTTACCCCTCCAGCTCCTCTCTCTCTCTCTCCCTTCTTAACCTCTTATGATGCCTTAGTCTAAGACTCTGCTTGATAGTCAAATAGTAAATCCTTTCAAATATTTTGACCTCTTTCACAATGGCCCAAGCCTTGCATATACAACATGTAGGTTTAGGGTTGCCAAGTCCTCCATGAGTTCCATTAGGCAAAAGTAATGATGTTTCTTGCTTTAGTTCTCTTTCCCATTTGCATACTCCTTCAGGAATTATTAATATCCCCAAATAGGATGACTTCTGATGTTTCATTGCTTTTATGAGATGACATAGGAGAGAATATAGGGATATTTTCTCAGTCAATTCACTCCTTTGAGCCATAGAACTTGATGTAGGTTCACTAACGTTGTTCTCGAGGTAGTAACTAGAGTTACCCTAGGCACTAATGCACCCCTAAGATTGTGGATAAGATTTATAAAGTAGGTTTCTATTGTCTAGACAACATTAGCTTGACAACTGGGCCTGTGAACTTGGTCAGTCCTTCAGTCATCATGTCATTGTCCTCTGAGTTGATGAGGAGGTCATTTTCCTGTATAAGAGATGCCCCATAAAATGTGAGATCAGAGACTGTGATGATGGCCGAAATACTTTATATTTACTGTCCTTCTCTTTGGAAAAAAGAGAGAGAGGATCAGAGATTTGGGCAGTACAAAAACCTTATACAACACATATATATAAAACAACTAAAATCATGTCTTGAGTCTTGCATTCCCATGCTCAGTAGCTATGTTAGAGTGATTTTCTCATAAAAGAGATATGACGATGTTGGCCACTGATAAGCACAATGTGGAACCAGTGCCATAATAGGATCATTCTGATGAGCTGTCTCTGAAGAACAATAACCACAACTTGGCAGAGGAAACAAGGCTAAGTGATGCAAGCCTCTATCACAAGTCTTTATTTCCACTTCACCGAACAACATAGATCGATACATGTGAATATATGCATTGATGTCGAACATGCACGAAATCGTCTGATTACTAGTCAATAATGGAGATCGTTAACAGATGTGAGGAAGCGCACCAATAATGGTGATGGTCTCCAAGATACACAGTACAATCTAGCAAGTGCGAAAAATGTTTTTATCATTAAACACTCGTAGAATCATTTAACCAAGAGCCAATAATGAAAACCCCTGATCAAACACAAGGTGACCTGCCACTGATGTCTACAAGTACCAAGGCACTGATGTGTTTCTAGGTCTTCTTCCTAGATATAGTGTTGAAGTCGATAGGAAGAGACATGTCGAAAGGTAGGAAATAAGGTGTCCTACATCAATCGACACAAAACAGGACAAGAATTATTGTTTTTTGAGGAATATTTTGAGCATTGGGTCAAAGCGATAGAGGGCATGATGGTAGGATATGCTTGATGGGTTGATGGAGGAAACATAAGAAAAAGGTTTTCCCTTGAAGAATAGAATGCACGACAATGGTTTTAACCATGCAACACTAGACTCATGAACACCAAAGAGTGTTAGGATACAGAGATGCAATAACATCGGGGTATATAGGCTAAACTCATAGGATGGTAAGATTCATATTGAGAGGTTGTCACAAGGAAGGTTTATCTAAGGGAGTGCCATAGTCAAGGGAATGAATGTATCTAAAAAAATCTTTCAAAATACGAAACATAATGCAGTTGTATTGTCCACTTTCCCCATCTAATTAGTTTAGTGAGTCTAGAAGGGTAAACTCATCGATCTTTTCATGTTTTAAGAGTTTGAAAAGGACCATAAAAAGAGCGACTCTATTCCCTATCTGATTAGTTTAATGAGTCCAAACATACAAACTCGTCGATATTTTCATGTTTTAAGAGTTTGACAAGGATCATAAAAAGAGCAAATCTATCCTTCATTTGTGTAATTTAATGAGTCCAGATGAGATAACTCGGTGGTCTTTTAATATTTATAGATTCTAAAAAGATCGTAAAGAACGACTCCAGGGTGGTCCCTTTGTCATAGTTGTTAACCAGGTGCGACAAAAGTTTAATAGTATACCTAGAACGGTTCCTTTTCTGTGAGTTAATCTACTGAGTCTGGATAAAGAGAAACCTATGCCCAATAGATGTTGGCCTCATTTTGTTACAAGTACAAGGAGACAGAGTAAACTTTATTTTCATCGTGAAATTTTAATGAGTGACGCGATGACAAAATCAATACCTTCATCGAATTTTAATGAATCAAATGAATAAAAATCAAGGTACATTTTTCGATTTAGCGAGAAAGGAAAAAGAGATAAAAGAACTACTCATTCCTTCTTCTTGATTTAACGAGCCCGAAGAAGGGTAAATCAGGGATGTTTCAAGTCAAGAGCAAGAAAAGTCCCAAAAATGAACATGATCATCTCTTCATTGTAGTAGTCTAGCGAGCCCAAAGAAGGTGTTATAGCTCTGATACCACTTGTTATAGATCTGATATGAAAATATAAGACAATGCAAATAAACCCAAAAATAATATGAAATGATTCTTTATTGATCAGAACCCTTAAGGTAGGGCAACACCATACATTCACTCCTTAAGGAAAGAGAACACTTCACAAGCCATATGCCTGTTCATACAATAATCCTTGACACCTCCCCCTGTGGAGTTTTTAGCCTCTATATAGGCTTCATACATGCAATACCATGGGTCCTTACCATGGTTCCCTCATACCATCGAACTAATACCATGGGCCCATTACATTATTACTAACTACTTGTGGTCCCTTACATGATATGGGTTAACCACCTTATTTATTACTATGGCCCATCCCATTATTACATTATTACCTTAGGTACCTCCCTTTGTACCCCATATTATCCCCCCCTAGGTATATAACATTCCACCCCCCTTAGCATGTTTCGTCCCCGAAACATGGGAAGAACACAAATAATAAGATCTACTCAAAAGAGTAGTCCACTGGTACCATGCACATGCATCTAGCCATCCAAGAGAAAGGTGAACCCTCGATCTCGCTGGTGCCTCACTCGCTTGAGATGGAAGTTGACCGTGGTAGCTCTTCTGTGTTGATGTGTAGTAGGTGGATCTTCGCTCCGCTCTATTTGTCATGTGGGGGTTGTTGTCCTTGTGGCTAATTGGTTGCCATCTTGTTGTTTGTTGTCTTGCGGGGTGATGTGGGTGATGATATGTTGAAGTTTTAACCCACGGTGTCTTTTTCTTTAATTCACCCCTTACTGGAGCCTGACTGTTATCTGGTGCATGTTGTGGTGTCTTATCTTCTAATATTACTTCAACCACTGAACCCTCATCAGATGTGTCAGCCCCTATAACCTTTTCAGCTTCAGCCTCTGTTTGTGTTTGATTATCGACCATCAACTACTCATCATCTGATATGTCAGTCCTTGGAACATCTTCTGCATCAACCTCCGTGGACTCTACCTGTTTATGGATGGAAATATCGTGTAATGTAATTTTCTTCTTTTTATACCAGAGCTTCAGGAATTTCTTCTGCACATTAATATTGATAGTACCCACTGATTCTATCCAAGGGTATCCCAAAACAACATCCACATTAGCCATATTTGAAGCATAAAAATTAGAATGCAATACATACTTGTCCATAGAAATCTTCAAATCTTTATAAACTTGAACATCCTCATTATCAATGTGTGCGGTTTCAATGTGTTTTGCTAGAACTTGCAATCTTTTTGCCAAATTAACACTTATAAGATTTTTCTTGCAACTAGGATTTATAGGCACAACGATTTTCCCCTTCTGAATCAATCCATGAACCTGCAATAAAGATATACCAGTAGGAAATAACCCCACATGTTTCTCCTTATCTTGTTTTCTAGTATGAGACCATCGGTCTAAAAGGAATTTTTCAAATTCTTCATCAGGCAGGTTGTAACACTTCTTTTGGTTAAGTAATCCCCACCATGTGGCTGCATCATCTCTAAATAGTTGCACTACAAACCATTTCCAATTGTTTTTCCATAACCTCTTGTATTCTTTTATGTATTCTTCAATAGTAGGACCATTATCTTTTCCTGTAAAATATAGAACCGCCATGAAGAAGGTTTTAAAAAAAAGTCACTTACTTGGCGAAAATTTGAAATGGCCACAATTCCGTCAATATTGCTCAGAATCCCTATTATGACCTGTTTTCGGAAATGGAACAATCATTCTACATCTTCCCATGTGGTATAAATCCCAATCTAGGCACTGGAATTTCAGATTTGCGCTGCAACTCTCCCGCCATCACCAAAAATTCTGAAAAAAGAGCTGATTTTAAATTAACGATATCTCCCTCATCCGGACTCCGATTCGACTGATTTTTTTTGTTTGAAATTGGGTATTTTTCACATAGAATCCAGACCTACAATTAGATTTTGCAGATCTTGCACCAGGACGTCCATATTTGCACCGTAAACTCGCTGCCCTGAAAAATTGTCTGCAACTCCACTAATTTTTAGATCTGCGATATCTCCTTCATCCGGACTCTGATTCGACCGATTTTTTTTTGAAATCGGGTATTTTTTCACATAGAATCTAGATCTGCAATTATATTTTGCAGATCTTGCACCAACATGTACAGATCAGATCTGCAAACTCGCCGCCCCCGAAATACAGATCTTGTTATAGCTCCGATACCACTTGTTATAGCTCTGATCCCACTTATTATAGCTCTGATACCAATTGTTATAGATCTGATATGAAAATATAATACAATGCAAATAAACTCAGAAATAATATGAAATGGTTCCTTATTCATCAGAACCCTTAAGGTAGGGCAACACCATACATTCACTCCTTAAGGAAGGAGAACACTCCACAAGCCATATGTCTGTTCATACAATAATCCTTGACACCTATCTGTTGTTGGGAAACGTATCCAATACGGAATGACCCTATCCCACTCTAAGGGTGATAGTACCTCAGCAACAATCAAAGCAAAGCTGTTTGAGATTACTTCTTTATGAGATGTAAAAGAGGGGAGAAAGAGATCCACTAACCGATGTCTTTCGCTAATGATTGATCCAATCTTCTCTCTTTGCTGCTTGTTCCCAGCTCCTTGCTCTTTCACTGGCCGAGCTACAACAAGATCCTGCAAAATGGCAAGAGAGGGAAACTACAAGAAGCATACATTCATAATTGATTCAAGGATTAGAATAAATCAAATACACAAGTATAACAATACACCATTGAGACACATGCATACAGAAGAACCTCAAATGCTTTATTAATGGAAGAAGTAAAGTTCAGGAAGTGATACAACCATAAGAGGCCCAATCCAGCATCACCTCCCAGCAGAAAGAAATCTCCTCTTCACCTCCTTCAAGAAAATCACCCAATAGTTCTATACTCAAACCAACAGCACTTCCTTACATTCACAAGATTCCAGCCTCCCTTAGACCTCATGAGAGAGCTCTATATATAGGAGTTTTGGAGAAAGGATGAGTCAGCTTGAGGTTGGCATGAAGCTGACTAGTGTCCTCTCCCACTTCAGTTATTCTTCAGTTCTTGAGTCCACTTGGAGGTTCTTGCTTCAACTTGGAGATCTAGACCCTCTTACTCATCACCAGTCGAATTCTCTGATCCAAGTGTCATTTTGGAAGCTTCCTGGGCATTGACACCTTGAGGAATGACTGTGCCACTTGGCCAAACTCGCCCAGCGCAGGTAGCCTTCTTTGCAGTTGACATTCAGCGCAGGTACACAGTGGAGCAGTTGACATTCAGCGCAGATGCTCAGTGGAGCAGTTGACATGATCCAGAATTAGCTTGTTTTTGAGTGTTTTCAGGTGGAGAACTGATATTTAGTGCTGTGGTTTACTGACCTTGTTCCTCTAGGGGTAGGAACAACATGTTTAGGGACTTTGGATCCCTTAGATTATGGACATTTCATGCTTCATGCTGTAAGGCACAAAAATGTCTATAACAGTTTCCCCCTAAAGTATGAGGTTGTTTATCGAGTGAAATGCTTTATCAGGAGGATCCGAAGTTCATTCAATCGCTGAGAGGTGACCTGTAATAAAATACAATACAATACATTATTTTTCATTCTACTTTCATGATCTAGCTGAGGCGGGCATTCCCATGCTCAGCTTTATAAATTCATTTTGGTACATAGAACAGACGATAATCTGATGATAGACTGATAATTCTCTGCTGAAATTATCATCCTTTGAGTAGGATGATCATCTGCTGCAATGATGTACATGTCAAATGTTTTTATATTTCCTGAATATATATCGCAGCCCGGATGGATGAAACTAGGTCCGGGTTCTTCAAACTCGTTCGATCTTCACTCTAAGTACAAGTCGATCTATGTGAGAATTGCGTTGAAGTCAAACATGGAAAGACATCGCTTGATTACTGGTCAATAATGTAAACCGTTAACAAGCGCGAGAGGAATCACCGATAATGATAATGACCCTCAAGGTACTGCAGTACAATTCACGTGGTGTGAATAAAGGACTTGGCGTCGAACACCACGCAAAATCTTCTGGTCGAAGGTCATTGATGTATACCTATCGCCGGAAGTGAGAAACTTGCCATTGAGGCATGCAAGCTTCAAAGTACTTGGGGGGTGTTCCTAGATCAACTTCTTGGATAATGAGCTGAAGTCGACAAGAAGCAATCCGTCAAAGGAGGGCCTTAATGAATCCCACATCAGTGACACGGAACGGAGCTAATGATTTTAGTGGAGGTGAAAACAATCTGTGACATATGATTCAGGGTGGCGATCATGGGTGGATGAAGGATAATGTATGGCAGTGGATGGGACACGGTTGACTCTTTCTGAACAACATCTCTTGAACATATAACGACACTGATATGATGGATCGGTAGCATTACCCCAAATGTGGATGGTTTGGCGAGACCATGGTGATGAGACCGGTGAATGAAACAACCCAACCCGATGTGATACGGAGGAAAAGTGTCATGTTCAAGAGCGACTTGCTACCATTACAACTTTGAGGTTCTCCCAATTTTTCCCCAGTCATTTCTGACCAGTACCTCTTTATTTTTGTCAAGCTTGAGGAGGATAACATATGCTTGTTCTATAACCTGCCCTTCGGGCAAGCCCATCGCTATATTTTAACGAGCCTAGCGATAGGGAAACTCGTTCTCGTCTAAAGACAAGTTTGTCGCTATTTAATCATTTTAACGAGTCTAACGACAAGGAAAACTCGGTCCTTTTCATTTTTAGAGAGTCTAAAAAGGTACAGAAAGTTAACTCCAAAATTCCTTTTTCGTCATCTAATCCCTTAAGTCCGAAAAAGTATAAAACAATACAGAAGGGATGAGTTTTCGATAACTTTAACGAGCTGAATAAAACAAGCGCTCGACCCTTTTGTGCAATAATCCCTCAGGTCCAAAAAGATTAAAATCTAGAGGGATAGCTCTTCCGGTCCTTTTAACGAGCTGGAAGGCCAAAACTCGGCAAACTTTTCATATTTTACGAGTCAGTTGAAAAGAGCTCAAAGAAGACTCGCCTTTTGAGGAACGAGTGATAAACAGGGATAGCAACAGATTCCAGGTACAGGTTGGAATTTTCCAATCACGGCAGTGTCACAAGGATGGCTAGGTGAAATCACTCTTCGCAGCTATTCCTCAAAATGGGTAAACAATCATATGGAGGTGAACGATCGGCCAAATGAAATGGAGGTGGCAGGTGCAAACACGACCAAGGCTTTTTATGGCTAATAAATTTATGATCAAAATGGTTATTTACTGGGATAGGTTCATTTTTTATTTAACGAGCTTGAATGTGCCAAAACACTGCTCGATCTTATGTTTATTTTTTAACGAGCATGAACTATGTGCTAAAACTGCTCGGTTAATTTCGCATGCCCCCAGCATAATAATGCAAACGAGGTGCATGCCCCCCAAGCTTCATTGCATTCAACTCGGTGGTTGGAATGAAGGTTTACCTTTGAGATTTGGAAAGGGGATTTGTTTCATTTTTTAGTGAGGTTGACACAGTAAAAGAACTATCCTCATGACTCCTTGTTTCATTTTTTAACGAGGTTGACACGAGATAAGAACCGTCCTCGGAGTCGCCAATTTGTTGTTGGGAAAAGTATCCAATACGGAATGACCCTATCCCACTCTAAGGGTGATAGTACCTCAGCAACAATCAAAGCAAAGCTGTTTGAGATTACTTCTTTATGAGATGTAAAAGAGGGGAGAAAGAGATCCACTAACCGATGTCTTTCGCTAATGATTGATCCAATCTTCTCTCTTTGCTGCTTGTTCCCAGCTCCTTGCTCTTTCACTGGCCGAGCTACAACAAGATCCTGCAAAATGGCAAGAGAGGGAAACTACAAGAAGCATACATTCATAATTGATTCAAGGATTAGAATAAATCAAATACACAAGTATAACAATACGCCATTGAGACACATGCATACAGAAGAACCTCAAATGCTTTATTAATGGAAGAAGTAAAGTTCAGGAAGTGATACAACCATAAGAGGCCCAATCCAGCATCACCTCCCAGCAGAAAGAAATCTCCTCTTCACCTCCTTCAAGCAAATCACCCAATAGTTCTATACTCAAACCAACAACACTTCCTTACATTCACAAGATTCCAGCCTCCCTTAGACCTCATGAGAGAGCTCTATATATAGGAGTTTTGGAGAAAGGATGAGTCAGCTTGAGGCTGGCATGAAGCTGACTAGTGTCCTCTCCCACTTCAGTTATTCTTTAGTTCTTGAGTCCACTTGGAGGTTCTTGCTTCCACTTGGAGATCTAGACCCTCTTACTCATCACCAGTCGAATTCTTTGATCCAAGTGTCATTTTGGAAGCTTCCTGGGCATTGACACCTTGAGGAATGACTGTGCCACTTGGCCAAAGTCGCCCAGCGTAGGTAGCCTTCTTTGCAGTTGACATTCAGCGCAGGTACACAGTGGAGCAGTTGACATTCAGCGCAGATGCTCAGTGGAGCAGTTGACATGATCCAGAATTAGCTTGTTTTTGAGTGTTTTCAGGTGGAGAACTGATATTTAGTGCTGTGGTTTGCTGACCTTGTTCCTCTAGGGGTAGGAACAACATGTTTAGGGACTTTGGATCCCTTAGATTATGGACATTTCATGCTTCATGCTGTAAGGCACAAAAATGTCTATAACACTATCCATGTGGAGTCTCTAGCCTCTATATAGGCCTCATACATACAATACCATGGGTCATTACCATGGTTCCCTCATACCATCGAACTAATACCATTGGCCCATTACATTATTACTAACTACTTGTGGTCCCTTACATGATATGGGTTAACCACCTTATTTATTACTATGGCCCATCCCATTATTACATTATTACCTTGGGTACCTCCCTTTGTACCCCATATTATCCCCCCTAGGTATATAAAGGAAGGAGAATTGAGGTTTTTCAGATTAACGAGCAAGAAAAATACCATAAAAAGGGTCTATGCCATGCATGGAAATAAAAGGTTCTATGCCATGCATTTCCTCATAATACCAAGGGAAAACATCATGGAAGTCTTTAAAAGGGTAGGTGAAGCTTGCAATTTCCTCAAGATTGCAATCTGCTCCAACCTGGATGTTTTCTATGATGCCTGTCATGACAGAAATATCGATGAGCAATGTCTTTGAAATATTTCCCATGTTTCCTTCCGAGTCCAAAGTTTGGATAGTCGTATAAGGTGAGGAAATGATTTCAGGTGCGTCAGATGATAGGATTTGAAGAGGCATCGTGTCCAAATCATATATCGAAACATGATGGTGTGAGTCCTCCCAAGGTCACTCTTCTAAACTCATGATCTCTCTAATAGCTTCGTCTGTAGGTAGGACTTGATTGAGGGGATTGAAAGAAGGAGCAGTGATGGAAGGGGTAGTGGTACCGTTGGCCATGACCAAAGTGTCCAGAGGCTTAGATGCAGATTGAATGGCCTGGTAGGCCAATTCACTTAGTGACAACGACATTTGTTCTTCGTAAGTGTCAATTTCTGAAGGGGCTGATAGGATCCAAGGATCGGTCAGTTCATGAGGAATGGATCAAACCATATTGAACGTATGTCAAACCACTAGTGGGAGAAGAGGGAAAAAACCCATCAGGGAAGAGTCCTTCAGTAGATCGGTACAGATACTGATGTAAGAGTCAGGTACACCACCCACTAAGGGTACAAAGCCACTTAGTAATGGGGAATAATCAGGGGTGCAAAAGGAAAGTTGGTCCACTGTGAATACCTTTCCATCCAATGGAAATAGGATGATGTAAAAGAGAGTAGACACAATGGCAGTCATGGCATAAGTCCAATTGGAACCCAATAAGAGATTATAGTCGAGCTTTCTATCTACGACTTCGATGTCCACCATTACTGTTTTCCCATCTAAGGTGATGGGGTAGCTAGCTAGGTAACCTTTTGGGATGAAAGTGTGGTCGTCGAAATCTTTAAGGGAATTTGATGATGGGGATAGGGTTGGGGAACCCAAAGAAAGCCAACATGAAGCCGACATTACACAGGTTGAAGCACCTTTGCCAATGAAAGTTCTATGTATTCCTTTACCTTTCGAAAATATTTGCACCTGAAATGAAAGCTGGTGAGAAAAGGGAGGTTTACATTTTTCCATGTCGAAAATTACAAGAATGGAATCCTAAGGGTCAATACCACCAATATCCGAAAGCAAAGCTTTTCTTTGTGCTGGACAATTTTGTAATACTTCGAGCATCGACAAAGCCGATGACTCTTGCACCAAGTTTTCTACAATGTTGTAGTTTTGGGCGGCATGTGCAAATGTATTGTGTGTTGTGCATCGAAGTGCCCCTTTATGGGGGTGAAACACAAGGTCAACAGTCGACCTTTCAATATGAAGATCGTTAGGAAGTGGTGGGTTTTGACTTGAGGAGGGTTCCTTTGCATGAGCGATAAGAGCTGCATAAGATTTGGCTCTGGTTTGTAGATCTACTGTTTCAAAGGTGTAAATGGTAAAGGGTCCTTCACCAACTAAAGGATGTTCTGAACCACCATTGACCCCTTGCAATGGTTGAGGTTGGTTTGCAATAAGGTGTTGTTGTTGCTGAGTAGGGAAAGGATTATTCAGGACAGCATGGGTCCTGCCAGTGTCCTTTTAAGCAATGAAATTTGTGCATTCCTAAAGACGCAAAAAACGATAGGTCAAGTGGTCTTCGGCATAGATTTTGTAAGGGAATTCAGCAGGTTTATCCTTTCCATCTTCAGAGGGCACAAAAACATTTTGCTTTGAGTTTTACTGCTTTGTTGACTACTCTTCAGAAGGAGCTGTCTTTTTCTCATTCTTCCTGTTCTTACCATCGGGTTTTTCTGTAGACTGCACAAAGTTTATCGCGGTGGTAGGAAGAGTAATTGATTTGGTAGAGGGGTATACTGACATATGGGAAATGTGACTATTGAATTGTTTTACAGCGGCCCCAGAGGTTGCCAATAATCCCATTGGTGTGTGCTCCGGGTTATTGAGTAATGGGAGCATTGGAGTTGCGAGGGGCATTGGGAATTATGTCGTATCGAGTGCCAGATTGTAAATATATTAGATCTAAGTGTTGAGCATGATGAATGGATTGTTCTTCTATGACCGCACCACCTAAGGTGACATCCTTAGTGATTTGGGGGAGTATAGGCTTGCAGAACCAATATGCTAAGAGATAGTCTAGGGGGGGAGCTTTGAATAACCTTTGCCTACGTCTCCATTCATGGATATGATCAGAGATGTGGGTGCTGGTATCCTAACGTAATGAAGTGAGGAGTTCAGTCCCAGTTTCATAGCGGAGGGGTAGCTAGAAGTGCTTTAATAATTCCATTGCTAGAGCACTAAAGGTATTGATTGATGCATGTGGTAACTCAATGTACCACTTGGCTATGTTGCCAATAAGGGTGTGGGGAAAAAGACGTAATCAGATACTATCATCTAACATGGAGTTAGAAACACACCATAGATGATAGGTGGTGATGTGTGTACCTAGATCCTCCCTTTGTTTCCCTTCGAACTTTGGGATGACTATCAGTATTTTATGCGAGATTGGTGGCCAAAGTAAGTTATAATAGATGGGGTCAGTAAGTTTGTACAAGTTAGGGATATCAAGCATTGCCAAGAAAGGCAAAGTGTTTGATGCCCCTGTATCGGACCAAGGCAATGACATATGACTTGAGGATCCTTGCGGTCCTCCCATCTTGTTGTTCCCAATGTATACAAAAGTTGCATGTTATAGTAGGTGCCTTGGGGTATGGTATTGTGTTGTGGATTTCCATAGGGATTGTTAGGATGGGGGATAGAAGTGTCCCCAGGATAAGCAGTGCTCCCTTGACTCATTTGATATTGTGAGTAGGGTGCCCCCATGGATTGATTGGGACCTCCTTGAGGGTTCCCGTTCGCCACGTAACTAACTATAGGTCCTTCACTAACATAAAGAGGGTTCATGTCGATTAATGACTGACCATGCATGCCTCAAAACGGAGGGGGAGATGTTACATTCCCAGCCGGTATATGCATATTAGGAGTGCCCCCAGATACCTGAATTTGGGGATTAGAGCTATACAATGGATGCCAACCATATTGTTGGTTGAAGGGACCCGCGCTAACTGTGCTTTATTGAGTGTTATAAGGAGCGCTATATGTAGCACTTTCTGAAGGTACAGGGGTTGACACAAAAGGGGAAAAACCCAAAATGAACTGGGTTCCACTCGTGGAGGGTGTCACCATAGGGTTTGAACCTGGGACAAATGGGATAGCAGGGTTCGCGATCAAAGGTGTGGTATTAACTGTTGACTAGGGAAGTGGTGGGGGACCAAAAGTGTCCAAAAATTCCCACAAACCGTTAGTCGTCGATGAGATGGGTGTAAGTATTCCAACTAAAGACAAAGGAGGTACAAATGCAATGGGAACCAAGAGTGGGCCCAACATATTCATGATCAGAGGATTGTAGGGAAGAAGAAATCCTTCAATAAAGAAATCCTCTGGTAAGCTTGAATCATGGAATGTCCAAACTAATTCTGTGTGAGATCTCAGAGATTGATTTCTCGAAGACAGGGAATCCAGTTCACTAGAGCTTGACAAATCCTCCACAGTGAGTGGGAGAAGACCTAACAACCATCTAGATTGACAACAAGGGCTGCATGTAGCCACGGTGGATGATAATTTTTACCAGTAAATTTTACGCTGATGTTTATTAAAGTCTCAGTGATAACACTCTGGCTCCAAAAAAATAAAAAAATACACTAAGTAAATCAATCAACAAGCAGAGGGAAATAACCTATCAGATAAGCACTGATCACTGGAGATGAAACCCAGTATCATAATGAATAACAGAGAGAGCTAGCCAAATTACAGTGACGGTCACTCTAGAGCTTCACTCAAACCTTAGATTGAGGGGCCAAGTACTCTCATGAAGATGAGCACCCTCCCAAAAACTGAAGACATAATAGTTCCATCTCTATTAGGTACCAGGGAAGCCCACCCCAGTCACCTTGTGTTAGTTCCTAAAAGTATGGACACTAATGATATCTCAAAGCACAGACACTACCGGGGGGGACATAGTCGCAGACAGTATGCTGTGTGGGTAGGATACCTGAGTCCCTGACTTAGCTCCGATATCCCCGAAGGGATCCCCGATACACAAAATACCGAAAGGAGATGTAAGAAAAAGTAGGCTACCTTCACTTACAATCTGATGTTGTCTCGTATTTAGCTCCGCTTTTACTGGAGTGGTCCCGGATAGTATGAGTGTAGAAGGATTTATCTCTTTTAATGACAGTAGTTTCGGTGTATGATCTTGAGCAATTAACTCACATTGCCTATCCCAAGATCCTAGCCTAAACTAAAGTGTGTTTACTCTAAAAAGATTTTTTGATTGATTTTATTAGGTAGAATTTAAATGTACTTCGTTAGAGTCTTCGGTATGGGTGTTGATGTATGAAATTATATGGGACTCTGACTCAAATTATACAAAAAACAATGCTTGTAAATTTTCACTTTCGATGAATATGTTGCTTCTACAAAGGGAGAGTCATTCATATATCAATATTCATTCCATGCATCCTATTCAATACAACAATAATATAATTGATAGAACTTCAATGCTCACTAACAACTATTGAAACCAAATAATGCAAAACTTAACCAGCTAAATAGAAAACAGTAAAAACTTTTGTATTTTTTCCTTTTAATGAAAATAAAAAATTTAAGAAGTAAAGTTATTTTCTAAAAGAATTTTTTTTTCTTTAGGAAACATATCAGTCAAACAAGCACAGCTACAGATCCCTGATTAGTTTGTAAGCATATTTTCCAAACCATGAGTTCACAGAGTAAGTTTTTTATCAAGAAATGGATTACCAATGATCTATACTAGAGGCTATAGAGAGTTAGTTTCAACACTAACGCACTGTTTGTGAGGGCACAGTGCTTTATAAAGCACTATTTTCATTAGTAACCCACGTTAATGAGGAAAAACACTCAAAAAATAGGCTGTGGGGATCAGATATAGGGCTAAGCACTAAAATAATTGTGATGTATAGTCTTGAGTGGTCAGAAAGGGAATGAAGAAGTACAGGAAGGCCTAGAAGAAAGAGAGATATAGGAACTTTCTGGGAAAAATGGGAACAAAGTGTAGTCCCTAGTGGAGTCACCAATTCTACTATAGGGATTAATGCATGGGTGTTTGGTGATGTAGAAAACCCTTAAGGATCTTGCTGGGATCCTTGGCAGATATTCATATTAGCTGCAACTATCACAAAGATACATACATATATATTTTTAACAAATGAATATAAAAGTGAGAAGTAATTATTACCTCGAATCTTAGTCTGGTGTTGCTGGAGAGAGCAATGTAGCTAGGCGGAAGACCCGTGAGCCGGCTCCAAATCAAAACCTGCACAAAGCAAAGTCAAGCATAATATCAAAACATAAAAGCTTGATAGACAAATTCATGGACATATAAAATATATCTAGTTGTATATAACTAAGCCACTCATGCTAGAAGATATTAGATCAACATATAAACAAGTTTATACTACCAACATCACGGAGTGGACAACACAACTGTAGTTCTATATTGATGTAGAATGAGTGATTACAACCATCATTTTCATCAACCTTCCCTCATCCCTCCAGATCCTCTCTCTCTCTCCCTTCTTAACCTCTTTTGATGCCTTAGTCTAAGACTCTGCTTGACAGTCAAATAGGCAATCCTTTCAAATGTTTTGACCTCTTTCACAATGGCCCAAGCCTTGCATATATAGCATGTAGGTTTAGGGTTGCCAAGTCCTCCATGAGTTCCATTAGGCAAAAAGAAATGATGTTTCTTGCTTTAGTGCTCTTTCCCATTTGCATACTCCATCAAGAATTAGTAATTCCCCCAAACAGTTCGATTTCTGATGTTTCCCTGCTTTTATGAGCTGACATAGGAGAGAATATAGGGATATTTTCTCAGTCAATTCACTTCTTTGACCCATAGAAATTGATGTAGGTTCACTAACGATGTTCCAAGGTAGTAACTAGAGTTACCCTAGGCACTAAAAAACCCCTAAGCTTGCTGAGAAGCTTTATAAAGCAGGTTTCTAGTGTCTAGACATCGTTAACTTGAAAAATGGGCCTGTCAACTTTGTTAGTCCTTCAGTCATCATGTATTTGTCCTCTGAGTTGATGAGGAGGTCATTTTCCTGTATAACACATGCTTAGTAGAAGGAAGGCCCGACATGTAATCCATGGAGATGGATTCCCAAGGTCGACTAGTGGTAGGCAGCGGAGTATAGAGGCCTTGCTTCTTGCTAGTCGGTTTGGAAATGGCACAGGAAGTGTAGGATCTGATGTAATTCCCAACATCCTGTTGAAGATTCGACTAATAGAAATACTTATGCAGTACTTCCACCATTTTCTCAACCTCGAAATACCGAGAAGCCTGACTGTAGTGTGCTTCCCAAATCATCTTGGCATGCTCGCTTGAAGGAACACAAAGGTGACCCAGGTTGCATAATAGGGCATCTTGGAGGTGAAAATGTGGAATATGCTGACCCTCCAAGAGTGTCTAGTATGTGTGGCCTAATTCTGGGTTGCTTTTGTAGAGAAGTGGCCAGTCAAAAGTCTCGTGCCCATAAGAGTTGAGCACGATGGTTAATGCCATGGTCGGTGTTTGACTGAGGAAATATACAACATTATTGGTGCTGCCCTTCTTATAATTGATATTCAAATGGAACTATTGCAAGTATGTGGGCCACTTATGATGGTGATCATTCTACAACTTCCTTTGCATCTGTATGAACTACAAGGGCCGGTGGTCTCTGTGGATGACCGTTTCCTTCCCCAAAATGTAATGCTTCCATTGTCAGCAGGCCTACATAAGGGAATACATCTCTTTGTCATAAGTGGGATACTTTCGGACTGTGTATGAAAGTGTCTCACTATGGTATGCCACTAGATGCTCATGTTGACTAAGCATTACCCCAATAACATAGTCAGAGACATTTGTCTCGATCTCAAATTATTGTTGCAAGTTTAGTACTGTGAGGACTGGTGCCGAGCAGAGGCAATTTTTCAACTCTGTGAATACCTTCTGTTGATATTTAGACCAAAAGAATTTTTCTTTCTCTCCTCCCTTTGTGACTTGACTCAAGGGCCAAGTGATATGAGAAAATCCCAACATCGAACCTGTGGTAGAAGTTAGCAAGACCCATAAAGTTGTGGAGCTCTGTCAGAGTGGTTGGAGATGGCCAATCCCGAATGACTTGGATCTTGGTTGGATCCACATGCTCTCCCTTTTCATTAATAATATATCCCAGATACCGAACTTAGGTCATGCGAAAAGTGCGTTTCTCCAAATTGGCACATAACTTGTGTTGCCACAATGTTTGGAGAACCTGTCGGATGTGGTGGAGGTGCTCTTCCCAACTCTGGCTAAATATTAGGTTTTCATCCAAGTATACCACTAAAAATGAGTTGGTTAATAGCTACAAGATGTCATCCATTAGCCTCATGAAGGTTGCAGGAGCATTCATCAACCCAAAAGGAATAACCAACCATCCTAAAAGGCCCTCCTTGGCTTTGAAGGCAGTCTTCCACACATCGAAGGGTTTGATTGGTACCTAGTGATAACCTGACTTCAAATCGATATTGTTGAAATATTTTCCCCCCTTCAGTTGGTCCAGAAGGTCATCAATCCGTGGGATTGGGTACCTATTTCGGACACTGATCTTGTTCAGTGCTCGATAATCAATACATAGTCTCCAAGTCCCATCCTTCTTCTATACTAACACGATTGGGCTCCCACAGGGGGATGAACTTGGTCAGATGTGACCTTTCTGCAACATCTCCTAAATTTTTCTCTTGATTTCATCATCCTCCAAAACGGAGCATGGATAGATTGGTCCATTGGGCAGCGGTGCACCTGGGGTTAGATGGATGGAGTGCTTGACCTAACAATGTAGAGGAACCCCTGTGGGGGAGGTGAAGATGTCCTCGTACTCCTCCACGACCTTTCCCATATGTAGTTGTCGTGTAGAGGGGCCCTGTCTGAAGGTCGTGGCCACCATCTTCTTCTTTCCATGAGGGCGTATCATTAGGAAAAAAAATTTCCTGGTTTGGAAATGATCTTACTGCATTGTTTTACAGTAACCAAAGAGATGGAGGTAAGCGGTGCTACCTCCGGTATCCTGTACAACTTATTTCCCAAAGTAACAATAACAACACAAGGCCTTGACTCATATACAACATGTTGCTTCCACAATTATGGTTGGCCTAATAATACATCACAAACATCAAGGGGAGCAATGTCACACAATACCTCATCCATGAAGGCTTGATGTTGTATGGAAGGCGACACTGTTGGCTCACGCAGAGATCCATCCTTGGTGAAGCCACCCAATGGTGTATGGTTGTGGATGTTCTATGGTTTGTAAGCCCAACCGATTCATGACCTCTACTGCAATGAGGTTCTTTTAGCTCTCACTGTCGACAATGAACTGTAGCGGGGAGCCCTTTACCCACACCTTGGAGTGGAAGAGGTGATCCTCCTCCTCTAGATCTTCAGGTCCCCCCTTCTGGGTCTTTGTGGTGGCAATGGTGGTGTTGCGCTCCAGATTGATAATTTGCTTCCCTTTTTCATTCCCCTTATCGGGTTCTAACTCAGAGTCTAAACATGCATCTGATTCTGAAAACTTTAGCTCGGCCACCAGTGACTGCTTGGCCCGACACTCACTTGTGTTGTGAGTGGAGCTCTTATGGAACTCACACCACTTTCCCGTGTCCTTCTTTGGCTTCGCGGTGTTGTTCTTTGCTTGCGACTTTGGCAAGTTTTCCTAGGCCACCCTGCCTTGGCTTTGTCCTTTGTTCAGTAGTTTGGGGGCACCCTTCCCTTGCTTTGGATTTGCAGATCCAAAGTCTCGCTTTTTCTGTTTAAACTTCTACTCGATCTTGACAACGTATCAGTATGCCATGCCGAGTAAGGAGAGGTCCAGGAACTCCATCTCATCCTGAATGTACCTGTGTAGGCAACCGTGGTATTTGAGTACTAAATGTAGCTCAAAATCCTTGATACCCAACTTTGTGGGAAGGGTATGAAAAATATTGGTAAACTCTAGCATGTCTTGGTCCCTTCCCTACCGCAGTGTGGTCCACTTTATGTATTTGTCCTCATAGCTTTTGATAGGGTAGTACTACTCCTTGATGGTACTCCGGAATGAATTCCAAGTGGGTACTGCTGAAAAAAGTGAGGCCATACTTTCATCGTTATGCTAGCAGTAGGTTTCCCTCTAGTACTTGACGTCAGGGGCGACTTTGAGAAGAGCGAAAGTAATATTTTCCCGGCTGGAGAAATAATGAACAGAAAAATACCATTTTAGAAGATTTAACCATTTATCTACAACATTTGTATCTAGCTGAACCTCATATATGGGAATGTAAAAGTTAACTTGTACATTAAAGGGTGTGGCACTTCCAGAGTAGCTGCTGGAAGTAGATGTGTCACTGCTGGGTAGTTGCTAAAGGATCTGGGTAAAGTTGTCCATCATCGCATTCCTTTGTTACTCAAGGGCCTCTTCGAGAAAGATTTTGATAGGATCTACTACCACCTCATCTTTCTTTTCATTCGCCATGGGAGGCTGTTGGGATTTGTGAGGTTGGTCTTGCAAAGGTTCGATCAGTTCAAGCCCTAACTCCTTATATACCGACCTCGTTGGGGATATGCAAAGAAAAACGGAGAAAGAGAAGACCGCTCTGATACCACTAATCCAGATTTAAATAGGAATGCAAAAAATTATAGAGATAACCATAAATACAGAGATGCAACAGAAATAATACTTCATTTCATTAATGTAAAATACTAAAATATGATTACAAACAGAAATTAAAATAAACTAGCTAGGGCAATGATAGCTTATCTCTGAGAGATGTGGTGGCTACATGCCCCTAAAATTTCTTACAATGAGGCTCAAAGGCCTATTTATTGTTGAGAAATAATGGAAAATCCTAAACATCCAAAACCCTAACCCTAGGAGATGAAGCACCAAACTATGGGCTCCGTTTTGGGTAAATTGGTACATCAAATTCCTAGGGTCGTAACTTTGGCATATGATCTCAATTTTACATGCACAATACCTCGTTAGAAAGATCTATCCAAGGACTACAACTTTGGTATGAGCAACATCAATCCAAAGACCCATGTTGCTCCCAGTTTTCCCAAAAAACATCGTTTAGGGCCTCAAAACGGCTCTAGAAGTTCAAAACCCGAAAAAAATTCCAAAAATAGTAAATTGTGCTACAAATAAGGAAACTGAAAAACTAAAAGAAATAATGGTGGGGTACAAATGGAATTGGTGGGTGGCCACCAATATCCACCTAGATTAGGACTTCCTTTTGCATTGTTTCGACAGCCAGCCTCCTGACCTCCCAAAAAAAATTGCGCAAGCCATACCAGTCAATCCCCAGGTATGTTGCATGTCGTTCCTCAACTTTGCTTTGGTTTTAGTTGAAATATTTCTTGCCATGCATGTCTCCATGTCTCCATATCTAACAGGTGTTCGTCCGCCTCTCAGTGGTTCAGGATTAATGGCCTCTAAGAGAGCAGGATCAAAGGACACTGACGAAAGTCCAACTGGAGCAGCAGTTGAGCGAGTGTCTACAAGTTTGCTGATCTATGAAGACATTAAGTTGATTGTAGATAAGGAAATCAAGATGAAATGGAAAGAGGTCAATGATTCATTTGCAAGCACATTTTGGGAAGACCTCGAAGACTGCCAAGTCTGTGTGAACATTCACAAGTCCAGCTGGTACCGGATTGAATGCGGGGATTCCATGTTCCCATGCGTGGACATGATACATTGGATCATCTTGCACACCGATCCTGAGATGATGGCATTGAGAATTTTTAGCAGGATAGATATTGCTACCTTTAGGGCACAATATTATGAACATGTGTATCATATGTCGAAGCCAGTGGTCACCATGGAAACACCCTTTAACATACCCAACAACAAAGCCAACTCCAGGGATATCTTGAAGAACTGGGTGAAGGAGCCGACCAAAATCACGATGACACCCAACCAGGTTTACAAGATAAAGATGCTATGGAAGGCGTATCAATACTTGGTCATCTTTGCATGTCTCTTGTATGGCCAAGAGAGAATGGAAACCTACCCACAGAGTTGGGTGATTGCGTTGGACCAATTGGCCAGTGAAGGAAAAGCATCCAACTGGTTTGACATGTTGGCTCACAGGCTAAAGGAATAGGTAACAAGAGATGGACAACCGCCCAAAGGTCAGCAAAAAGAAATCTACATGTCCGCTTACATCTTGGATGCAAGTTGTGCCCGTCAGGAATTCACGGGCTTGAAGTGGGCATGGACATCGATGGAGACCTCTATGAACACTTATTATTAAATGTTGTCCGAATGCAGCTTCAAAGGAGTTATCACACAATTGTATAGTCATTTTGTCACCCCGGTGTACAAGATGATATTTGAATAGGATCCAACCTGCATGTCGAAGGCAACAATGGAGGAATTGATCGATATAGCATATTGGTATGCCTCAATGTCTGGCACTTTCATATGGATGTACTGCTCGGAGAAGCCTCCACATGTTCTACCAAGGTTTTCCTTGGACAAGATCGTCATGCAGGGTATCATACCACATCTTGGCAGGAAAATCAGCTAGGCTGCACCGGAAGGAGAAGGCACCTTGGCCCACTCTTCCATTGCGGATCCAGTTATACGAGATACAAAATTTCGAGCATGTAGATGTTGAAGTAGAGGAGATCAAGAAATATCCATTCGACACCTGAAGCTACAATCAGTATGACCTGTATTGTTTTGTAAAATATCACTGCACGAGAGTACAATTTCAGTGGATCCATGGGGCGTGTCATTGGGCAGAGGAAGACCCATGGATATATTGTTATAAATTTTCTAGGCCAAATGAATTGGTCGGCATCACTATGGAATGGTTAGCGAAGTAGTGTGAAGCATCATCCCAGAGAGCAACAACAATAGAGGTAAACATACTAGCACACAACAAAGGCAAGAGGAACAAAGCTTTAATTTCTAAGCAAACCTACTTCTGAAGAAAGAAACTTTGGCAATAGAGGTGAAGAGGCAACAACGTGACAAGAGGAAAATGCAAAGCCAGAGAGAAAAATGGATAATGAAGCAAATATAGAAGGAGTTGCATGAGTTGAAGGAGAAACTCCAGAAGGAACAAGAGCTACATAGACAGGAGAAGGAAGTGCAAAAAGAATAGGTACAATAGGGGGCACAACATGTACAAACAGATGAAACTGCACCCGTACATGTAGTCGAATCATCCAAACAGCTGGCACCAAGTAGACAGGGTGAGCAATCACAGAAGTAGGACTTTGCTCAAGAGATTGAACAAGCACTTGAGCAAATGGACACAGATATGGAGCAATAGGAGTTAGAGCAAGACATTGACCTCATGCCTAACCACCAAGAGGTCAACCCACCGGCTTCACCAAATCCAGAAGCAGAGCAAGTCCTAAGCGACCAAGGAGACAGAAAATTCCATGGAGATAATCTGGAGGGAGATATGCACAACATCTCATTCGATGAGTCCCAATAGAGAGTCGTGCAATCTAGCAAAGTGTCAACTCTGGATGATCACACATCTCCTACACAGTTTGAGGAATGAGTGATTGTGTCTGATGTGTACAAGCATCCAACAACATTGGCCGATGCTACTAAAGCATATGCCAAAGCCAGTAGCTCTAGTTTTCACTTCTTGATAGCTGAGAACATGCGAATGGCTACGGAGTTACAGACTACCAAGCAGGGAGGAGAACTGGTTACAACATCCACCCGAGCAGAGTTGAAGAAGGAAATACTGGATGAATTATTGTCCCTTGAAAAAGTCATGCGGGTGTTGTATTCCAAGTTTGGTATCATGCATAAGGCAGTTGTCCATCTCAACGAGTGGCAACCACAACATGATAGGAGAGAACTTATCTTGTCGAACATGCATGCTACTATTAATTACATGGAAACATGGACAATGAGATACAAGGGAGCCCCGTTACACTTTCCCAAGATGATGAAGCCCAAAGTGGTTGATCTGAAGGTGTGCATCTAGAGTCATATCTGAAACTATGAAGATCTCCTGTAGCTTATCACTAGTCAACAAGCTTCCCATGTGCGGGTATTTAGGAGTATGGATGTTGTTGTGCGCACACATGTGATCGCGTCTATTGGGACACTCACTAAGGCGTAGACAAAGGCATAGGTCCGACTGGAGCTTGACTCATACTTTGACGAGTTGATGTCCATGGCCACCGGCCCAAACTTGGTGATTAGTGCAGACACCATGCATCAGTATGTTGCTGGTTCGGCTGCACTCAAGACAATGATGACATGTTATCAATGAGTTGGACAGAGGAGGCCGAGTAGTGTACCTGGATGCTATGGAAGAAAGAGTTCATTTCTAGAGTACATGGTCACCTTATGTCACCTTAGAGTACACAGACACCATTGCGGACTACCAAGCTTGGAATTATTTCACTACTGTCGACCACAGGGAAGATGTTGAAGAGCTGATCTTCCCATAGTTTTCCAAGTCATAGTGATGTCTTGCATGGCTTGCTCAAGCCTATTTTTTCTAACATGGGTACATGTAGATTGTATGTAATGTCTTGTCAAGTGTAAGTTCAAGTGTCAATAGTTGGATGTAACAGTCATAGAGTAGATGAAGAGTCATGAGGGTAGATGAACTATCACAAAGGGGGATGTCAAGGGCCACCCCACCCTTTTCTATAAATAGTCCCTCATAACTCATTATATGGGCTTTTGGTCAGCCAAGCTTCTGATAGGAGTCTCTTAGAGAGAGCTTGGATAGTATTGTAATGAGCCTTGACTTCTCCACTGTGTAGAGCTAGTATATCTCTTTGGAGGAGTAGGCAGCAATGACTGTAACTTTCTGCTATCGGAACTAGTGGTTTCTCATGGTTGTATTGTATGAATGGAACTTACGCTTCTTAATATAGCATATCCAACACGTTTCATGCATATGTCATATTGTATTTCAACTATCTTGTTTGCTCTAAATGATATATGTGTATGTTTGCTTATGTATGCATGTGTAGCTATTTTCAGTATATGCATGTACGAATATTCCTGAAATGTGTTGTTTTTTTAACCGTCACTTTGGATATCTAGCTTACTTGCCTTCCATGTTGTGATGCATCTTTGCTCATGTGTTCCCTTCTTAAATCTGTGCTTTCACATTTTTCCAAGGGGTGCACTCACCTCACCCTCCATGTGTTAGAACTTCTCATGCACCTTCCTTGACTTATTGCATATGTCACACCCTTGCTACCAATAGGTACATATTACTAGCCTTTGTGCAATACCATGGTCAAGTTGATACCATACGACCCACTGCTGGGACTCCTACACCAAATGGTCTAGTTGTTCAATAAACACCTTCAACATCTTCAACAATATCTAGTTGTTCAATAAACCACCATCACCTTTATATATTTATGATTTCTGAGACACCAACACCAATATCTATGCCTCATATATTTTTTTTTCTCTCTCATGCAACACCCTAGCAACATTTTGTTTCTTTCACAATTATTTTTCACAATCTCATGCAACCACCTGCTACAACTCACCTCTCATACCACCACTAGCTTCAACAACACTCTTCTACTCTCACAATTCCACAGTGTACGCCAATAGAATTAACACCAATCACCAATACTCTATTTCTCTCACAATAATTTTGCAGACACTAGAAGTTGTCACTCAAAACCTACGAGTAGCCACCTACTGCTACTCAACTCTCATACAAATTTGTGTTGCTCGAGCTTTGCTTTATAGAATTATACATTGATATTTTTTAAATTGGATTATTGTTATCTTGCTCTTTAAATATTATTGCATGAATTTATTTATTTTACATTTTTCCTATTCAATTTAGTCTTTTAATTATTTTCTTCGAGTTCTCAATCTCTGATCTATAGTTATGGGCCCATTAGCTAAGTTAAACTGATGTTTTATTCAACTCTGGCTTTGTTACAAGATTTAGCTAGGCTTCTACTATTTTTACTGTAGTTAATTTTGGATTAACTATCAAATTTACTACCCAAATTGATGGTTTCACCATTTTGAGCTTAAGTCCTTTTTCTTTGTTGCTTACCTGTTTTTCTGCCAAATATGCCACCTAATAAGGTAGTCTTGTCAAAAACAAGTTTTCGATAATTCATGTCGAAGACATAAGGCCTTTTCTGCATCTACCACCAAAAATGCGTGTTTCCAACTCATTCACCCATGCACTGTTGGGTGTGGAGCCTGATTATCTTTTGTATTCAAAGGTTTCAGTCAGATGTATACCCCAAGAAAACTGTACACCCCTCCACGCGGGGGGGTGTGAATGATCTGACGGTAGAAGTTATGTTTAGTTTAGGGTTTTTTGCCCTAGAAGGCAACCGCTCACTATATATGAGGGAATTGTATTGCATCTATGCATCTCTGTATTCTGAGTGAGGAAGAGAGATGAGATTGAGAGCGAAGAGGATGTTACATCAGATTTGTTGTAGGTTGTATCTCTTCAGTTTGCTGGATCATATAAAAGGAAGGACTCGTTGTTTCTCCATGGACGTAGCCCAAACTAGGTGAACCACGTATATCTGTCTCTCTTGTTTTATGCATTTTCTATGTTTATATTTCTGCAATATTTTATGTGTTCCATTGCTCTATAATATATAATTTCTTAACATGCACAACATTTTGTTGTAGCCCAAAAGGCCTTTGCGACCCTTTTTAATTTTTATAAAAAACACTGCCAAATTTACCTCCATGGTCCTTTCCTATTTTTAAACAAAATTCTACCAAATTTGTCGAATTGGCCTTAAGGCCCCTATTTCTGTCACCTTGCCTTCTTTCCACCATAAAACTGGGTCTTTGCGATCACTCATCAAAGGTTTTGGGTGGTTATCACTTTTACGCCCTACGTGGGCAAAATATCATTGTAAACAACTTTGTGTTGTTATATTTTCTATGTGAAACATCAAACAACATACCAAGGGTTGGCCCTTATTTCTTCCCACTTCTTTCTATGTGAAAAAACCTTGGGCTATATCCAGGCGCTAACCTGGATCTCTCCAAGAGCTTATGCAACTCCATTCTTTGTGTTGTGGGTTCATTTCAATGTAAAATTCCCCAACACAATGCCTAAGGCTTGTCCAAGAGCCTCCGCGACTCTTTAAAACTGTCACATCCTACCTCCTAGATCATTGCTTATTTTACTTTTTCCAAATAGTCAAGGTTGATCCTCCAGATAAACGTGTCTAATGGGGACTGCTCAACACTTTTCCAATTAGTTGTCGCCTTACACCATCAACCTGCCAAAATGTACCATCTCCCTTTGCTTCCTAACACTTCCTCTTTGTGCACACCAACCATACCATTGGGATTATACCATTAGGATGATGTCACAATGACATAACCTGCGCTATGTGTAAAATTGTGATAGGTGACATGTGTCTCTAAAAAATGGTCGCTTTTGGTACCTAAAAACATTAAACCTACCTACCACGTTTCCCTACTGATGTCACCACTGGACGTCATTTGAGCCAATCAATTGTTGCCACTTGTCCTCTAGAGGAGCGAGAAATATTCCTCTACAACCTATTTTGTGACCTTTTCATTTGTAATTTGTTTTCCTCAAAAACCATGGTTTTGAGCGTTTTGTCTCTCGCACCACTCCTAAGTGGATTATGGTTTTTGGAGAGGTTCCCTCGGAGTAGCTCTCAGTGATTGATCAACATGATCAAGTTGTTCAGGAAACCACTTCTAGGACCACAGATCCCATCGAACAGAATGTCTCCAGTGCCCCTAGAAATCTTCCATGTGGTCCAGCCATTTCCTTTTCTTTTGTTCCAAACCAACTCTCTATAGTGGTGCTTCTTTATCCTATCTTCATGTTTTTCCTTCTGGGCTCACCTTGCATGGGCTGAGATGGCAGAGTGGGCCTCTTTCTTTGCAATTAGATGGTTCTTTACTACTTTGTCCTGATGCCAATAACCCATTGCATAGCCTTGGGCTCTTATCACTGGGTAATACATCGTCCAGGTGGGCTCCACCCACTCAGTTCCTCCTAGTATTTTATTTATGTGTGCCATTTGCACATCCCCTTGGTACACCCAATGGGGTGATACCATTGAGCCAGCTTGTATGCTAGGCTCCACCTATGGCAAATGATTGTGCTCCTTTGTCCTACTACTGTAAGTGCCACATATGCCCGCTTTGTTTCATCTCAGTCACTTAGACCTGGGAAGCATAAAATATCGTTGGGGTATTACCTATGGGGTAAGCTCGCTGGATGGGCTGCACCCACTACCAATCGCTCCATTGAGAACTCTCCTTGATGTTAATGTGTCTGCCACGTCTACCCGAAGCTCTCTCTTAGAGGCTCTATCACCATCTCCGTTGAGTTTGGCTACATGCCAAAGATCATCTAAACATGTTTTATCTTTATAAACTTTGAAATGGGGTCATAGAGTTTCGACCGACTCTATCTCATGATCCAAGAGGCCATTTTTATACTTATGCATACCTCCAGAAATATTATTCTGAGTTCTTTCCATCTGTGTGGGTTCCACCTTCACCTGAGATGGTCTACTACTCCAAAACTAGCTCCAAATCCTCTGCACCATAAATTTTACACCAATGGTTGTGAGAATTTAACTTTTCCTTAAAAACCTATGCCATTGTCTTTTCTTTTACCCGTGCCACCTTTGTTGTTGCAATACTTGACTTGGCCACCATTGAAAACCAATGCTATTTCCTTTAACAATATTTTCCATTGTCTTTGCCATCAATCATCTTTTCCTTTTCCATCAATGACAAAACATTTCCAAGAAGATATTTAGTACAAGAAATTGGTGATCTTAATAATGTTATAATCTATTTATCATCATTCCATAGAGTTCACCAATTTATTGACATTTTCATTGTCAATATTTCATAAGTTTATGGATTTCTTTTGAGTAGAGATTGGCCTAGAAAGTTGCAAGGATACTTCACTATAGGTTGGTTACATTTGTGGCTTCCATATAAGGGAAATGTTACACTAAAATTTGTCACCATGACTTTTTGCAGTTAGTATGGCTCCATCCACTGTCATACTATCCTCCTTGGCAAGTCTCATGCCTCTGCTCTTCATGTCAAACTTCAAGAAAGAGAGAAAAGTCATTTAAAGTCAATTATCTCCGGTACGCAATTTCTCTTAGCTTTACCTGCGTGTACGCAACCCAAATTCACAATGCCTACGTACTTGTACGCTATGTATGTAAAGGGGTGGGTTCGTACCCCTGTAAAGGTCAAAAGGCGCGAGTTTCATCTTAAAAAAGTTACTTGTGGTCATTTCTAGAGTCTTCTAGAAGCTTGTTTGACGTGTATGAAGCGCCTCCAGATGGTTCATGTATCCCTACCAAAGAGGAACTTATCCCATCATGAGGGGAGCTATCCCATCCAAAGAGGGGCTTATCCCATTGATGGTGGACCTGAATAACTTCCTCTAGAGCACTATAAATACAGGAATTGGGCCAAAGGAAGGGGAGGTTGAAAGCTGAACATTCCTAAGGGTAGATGTTGCTGGAATTAGGACTTCCTTATAGAAGCTTGTGAGGAGAGATTACCATCTTTGCTTGTTTCATTTGGAAGTGGGTGAGCTGATCAGAGTAAAGGAGAACTCTTGTGGACCCTGGGAAGGACCTGAACAACACCAAGGCTCAGGTTGTAATGGTTCCTTTTGTTACCTTTTAATACAAATTAGTCCATTCTTCTCAACAATTTGTTATTTATGAGTTGTTTCATATACTCCTTGGTCTATATGTTAAATATGTTTTATTGTATGTGATATTCAGGTGCTATTTAATCGTTTGATTGTTAGTGAATGCAGGTTTTGAAGGGAAGGAGGAGCTCATTCGGATCAACGAAGCTGGACTACTACAACAGCGTTGGGTTACAGGTAGGATCTAAACACTTGATTTCTCATATTGTAAAGGCATATTTAGTGAAGGATTGCTCTTATTTGTCTTGTTTGTCACTAGAAAGTCTTAGGCTTATAGGGAGGTCGGTTTTGTCCGCACTAACGACTCTTTCCGCATGACAAAATGGTGACTCCGCTGGGGAATCCATGAATGTGTTTGAGTTCTTTTTGATTTGATATTTTGGTCTGAGAAAAATCGCTTGTTTTCTGATTTTTGGCTGTCTAACTGTGTATTTGGGTGGGTTAGCTTAGAGTCAATTTAGATTTTTATTTTTCTTAGCTTTGCCAGCAGTACGCAGTCTCAGAGTTAGGCACAGTGCGTACTTGTACGCACTGCGTCTTTGTGCACAGGGCGTCCCCGCACCTGTGTAAACTGATCACCTGCGTACCCCTGTCAAATTTGAGAAAATTTCATTTTTCCTCTTGTTGCTCTTTAGATTTTGTTTTCAAATTGTTTTTACTGCCCAGATCCATTGGTTTACTATCAGAGATCTTCACCTAAACTTGTCCCGTTAGTGTTGAGGGTTTTGGTGGAATTCATAGGGATTTTGCCTTAGGGTTTGATTTTTAACTGGTCCTGTAGTGACTTTGGCGTTAGAGGTTGTGAAACTTTGGATCTCCCTGGTTTTGATCAGTCCTCTTAGGAGTCGGGCCTGTCATAGAAGTCACCCTTGTGAGAGACCTACCTTTGTGTCTTCTCTTTGCGAATCTCGAAAAGTTTGTTTGTTAAAACCTTGAATTTCATTCTTGAGAAGAAAGAACAAAAAGATTTCGATTTTGTTTTTTGATTAGTTTATGATTCTGCATGAACTGATCCTTAGTTGCATTTTGACTGAGTAAAACATCCGGGAATTATCCTTGTAGGCTTTTGTCCTCATTATTTTTTGCTTTTAGGTAAATTTCCTTTTAATTTGGTTTTGAGTGAATTTGATTTGATTGTCTTAGATTTGTTAAATTTGATTTGATAAATAGTTTTATATGCTTTATCAATATAGAAAAAACACAAAAATTCTTTTGGAAAAAGTTTGCTTTGGTAGCATTTGTAGTCTTTTGGGAGAAAAAGAAAATTTTCGTGAAGTAATTAGTGGTCATGAGTTGTGTGTTTTGAAAAGATAAAGAGATTGTTTCTTTGATTGTCTTTACTAAGAAAGTTGTTTTCTATAAAATTTGCATTTTCCAACTCTCTTAGTTAGGAGATTCATTGAAAAAGAAAAGTAGTGTAAATCATCTTAGGTGCATCTTTGTAGTGGTTGCGAGTCGAGTCTACACACCACCAGTTTCATCTCCACTACCTTTTTGTCTTTAAGAAAAACCATAAAATCAACTTAGTAACTTTTATTTACTAGGGCTCTGAAACACCAATTTAGATCAGGCTAGTGTCTTGGAGTAGGAGAGTAATTAACTCTCCAAGACAACAAAACCAAACAAGTAGCTTATCTTGTGATAGAATAAATCCAATTGTTTCATTTGTACTCTGGGAAAGCTCCTCTTAAAGGAGAAGCACGAGCTCGTGTCCGAACCAGTGAGGGGATCAATCCTCCCTCGTTGGGAATGACGCCAGACACGCATGTATTACAAACGGTAAACCTCGGATTAACCATTGTCGAGGAGCCAGGGGTCACTTGTCGGTAAACCTTGGATTATTGTCAAGGAGCCGGCAAGGGGATTGAGCTTGATACTCTGCCCTTGCATGCTGTCGGAGTGTAGACTGTTCCCCTAGGTGCATTTGTTGCTATTGGTAACCTTAGTGACCATTATCTTTAGGATTCTACCGAGGTGACGGTGGAGGGAAGATCCCACTATACCTAGAGCAGACGTCGGCTAGACTCACTTGGATTTTTCGGGGGGTTCACTTCACTCGAGACGGTTAAAGTGGAGGAACTTGTGCCGATCTATTCATTAAGCAGGTTGCCGGGGTAATTGTTCCACCCGCCACTTCTGTACTGAATCCGGCGATGTTGGGTTTCATCTCCAACTAGCGTTTTTGGTCCGGAAGGCTACTGTTTGTGCTTGGTTTGACGCCCTAGATTCTTTAGGCGTGCGATTCAAATTTGTTTGGTTCTTTAGAGACTTTAGGTGGTTTGATTTGAGATTTTACTTTGTTTGCATGTGCAGTAGTTAAAATTTTTTAACTGTGGCGGAATTACCGAGACAGTCCCGTCGACTTCGGGGCAAGTCTCCTGAGGTTGTTTCCATGGCCGAATTGTTGAGGAAATCCCGTAGACTTCGGGGTGAGCCTCCTCAAGACGTCCCAAGTCATTACGAAGGTTTAAAGGTCCTTGTAACTCCTAGTGGCAGTAAAGTAGGTTCACCTGAAGAATGAGAATCGTCGTTGGTAGTCCATTCAGATTACCAAGGTCTAGAAACAGGTTATAATCCTGAGGCAGTTGCGGTTTCCGAGCTTGCTGGTAGTTTTTCATCTACTAGTGATATAGGCGAAGAACCTGAAGTATCTGAACCTGTTACTCCAACTTTTAGTGCTCCAGATTCACCTAGGGTAGAAAGAGTCATCACCGAAAATCTTCCTGCTGGTTTGATAGCTATTGAAGAACTTGCTCCAGAGGAAGAATTAGGCGTATCTATCCTTGAATATCAACCTACTATTGATCTAAGAGAGCGTGAATCTATCTTTTACAGTCCTCCTAGAAGTACTACTTGGTACCTTTCGTTAACCAATTATTTAGACAACTCAGGGATAAGTTTTTCTCCACCTCGTACTCCTTTTCCACCTGGAGGTATTTATACTCATGTAAATATGTCTGGTCAGTCGTCCGTGTTCACTCAATCTCCTGAATCTTTCTTGTACGGCGGTCCTTCTGTTCCCTCCGGGTATCAGTCACTTTTCTGGTACCTTTGCGGGGGCATCTCCTCAACCCATTGATCATGGGTTATTAGCTGGAAACTGTTATCACTTAGAACTAAAATTGATACATGTAACTTTTTATCCTAGCCCGATGACAAAGGTCAGTGCTAGTTTAATTTTGTTTTAATTTTTTCCCTTAGAATCTGGAGTTTTGAAGAGTTTTTGAGTCAAGTTATTCTCAGCTCCCATTGGTTCCCCTCCATCTACCATTGTTCTATAGCCACTTGTTACCTTATGTCAGTCACCGTGCCTGTTTGCAATTTCGCAGCGCAATCATAATTAGGCAGTTTCGCAGCGCATCATGATTAGGCAGTTTCGCAGCGCATCATTAAAATTTAAAACTAACAGCGCTGCGAAATCATGGATTCGTACATTTCGCAACGATTCTTTCCCGAAATGTCAAGTCCGTTAGGTGAGTCATAGGCCGTGTCTTCTCATGTCAGCTCATGTACCTCTCTTATCACATTTTACCACTCATTGCCACTATCACCACCACTAGATCTGTTGATACGCACGAATTATCATTCCCAAGAAAGACAACCGTGCATAAATCTTAATGATGGCCGTAAGTCTTGCATGAATGACAAATCTGCAAGATTACATCTTGAAAGATTTTAAACGGAAAAATTTAAAATTCAAGCGAGGCTGATAATCAAGCGAGGTTGAATTCAAATAGAAGCTGAAACACAATTCCAACCGGAGCTGGTAGTTATTGTTTGCGAGGATTTGGAAGAATCAATGGAGAAAAAGGAGCACAGATCCGGCAAATGTCTAAGGACTGAGCCTGAAGGCCTGGATATAACGCTGAGAAATGAAGAGGTGAAGAAAGCATTTTAAAAAGGCCGGGTGCTAGAAGTTTTGCAAAAAGTTACAAGGAGGACACGCACAGGTAACTAAAGAATTTGCACTTAACTACACAGGCTTGAATTCAAAAGTAGCCATGTTAGAATTGCAGGTTTCGCCAAAAGTGATATCTACTGTGACAACGATCCCATGAGGACAAGAGGAATGGTTTAAAAACTTCAAATTTGACATGAATCCTTGTAAGGAGTTTTTGAAGGATGAATTTGTAAACGAAGATTTAAGTAAGGCAGTGCCCAGGAATTATGTCAAAGAATATTATGCTCACTTACTCACCTGCATACAGAAATATCTGACTTGTGAAGGAAGGTATAACAAGGTTTACTCTTACCATTTTAAACTCCTTTTGCATTTCACCGAGAAGGTCTCCATAGACTTACCTTTTTATCTGTTCCGTAGTTTGAGTAAGATGTGTGATAAGGTACAGCTGAGGAAAGAGGATTGTGAAACCTCTTTGTTTCATCATGGTTTGATCAAACTACTGGTTTTAGATGGACTCCAAAAGATAGACAGATATTGGAATTCATTCATTTTTATGGCTGGCTTCAAAAGCCAGACTAGCCTCACTCCTCCACCTACTAGAGATTTTACAATAGCTGAGCTCCAAACAGAAGCAAGAGCTAAAAGAGTTCCAAAGTCACAAGTAAGAAAACACGTGAAGCCACTCGTCATCCAAGATCAACCTCAGCAATCAACTAAGGAAAAAGCTCATGGTAAAAAGACTGTACCTGAAACAAGCACATCTGAAGTAGTCTCAAGGATAAGAACAAGAAGCCAGATGAATAAGGAAAAAGGTAAAACTATAGTAGTTGAAGAAAGTCCAGTATCCAAGGCAAGTTTAAATGACTTATTACAGGCTATTGAATTTGAGCAGTCTCTACCAGTTCAAATCGAGTTAATACAGTTAGAACAAGAAAGCACCAAGAAATCCAAGGCCTCAAAAAGGCTTAAATTTGATGAGCCAGCTGAAGAGTTCGTTTTTAAACCTAGAAGACCTATGACAAGGAGATTCCAACAAGTACAGGAAGTACTGCCAAGAACAGAGGAAACAAGGGAAGAGACACAGAAAAACGCAGGCAAAACGGTCATTACACCTAAAGAAAATAATATAGCAGCCCTGAAGAGCCAATTAGAATCAGCTAAGTATGAGATTGCCAAATTGAAGAAAGCCGTTAGAAGACATGCAGTAATACACGCAAAGTATTATAAAACTCTATGGGAAGGGAATGCAACTGTAGAAGCCCAGCTGAATTCAGTGGTTGATGGCCATTCACAATTTCACACCTGGACAGTACCAGCAATCAAAGAAGCCAAGTACATCAGAAGAATCAATATGCAACTGAGAGCTGGGAATAAGGCTATGAAGAAACAAATTGAAGATCTGAAGGCACAGTTAAGCCAGCTTAAATGACCTGCTAAATGAGTTTTCATTTCAAGTAAGATTTTGTTTCAAAAATTTTGACAAGTTTGCTTGATCTTATCTTTCTGAAGAAATATAAATTCCTATTCGACCTGTGGAAAGTCTAAAGAAGTTTTTGGAAATCAAGCACTTGGCTAATAAAGGTCTCAGGTTAAAAACAAGCTGTTTTAAATAACTCAGCAGTTTCGTAGCGCGCTACGAAACTGCTGAAAGTGATGATTTCAACGTAAATCAAGCAGTTTTGAATTATAAGCGGGAATTTTGAAAGGGAAACGTCTAAAAGGCATACAAGGCATCATCTGAAGCTATCAACAGTCAACCAGGTCAAGACAGGTGGAGAAAATATATATTCAAATCCAACTTTAAATTTTTGCCGTAAAGTGAGCACATTTACCACAGTTCAGGATATATCAAACAGTTTACAAGAAACTTTTGCCTGCACACATGTACATGGGAAAAAGCTTACAACGCATCAAGGACGTGGCAGTCTGCTCCATTTTGGGTAATTAAAGGATAAAGGACATGCTTATTTGCATTCGAATATTTTGGGGAAAACTAAAGACCAGTAAACAGGGGTAGTTTCCTATCTTTCAGGGCATTGGAAAACATGTGTCATTGAAGACAACCATGGAGCCTTGAAGACCATCACAACTAAACTAGAAGGGAACCAGATGTCAAAGAACGAGGAATCATCTTAATTAAAGTCATCATGCATGTAATATGGAGTTAGAGTCATAGTTGATTTAGATCTCTAAAAAAACTCCAGTCAACACTTTGTTGTATTTATTAGTTAGTTAAAGGGTTAATAGGTGTCATTAGAAGTAGTTTTCGAATTCCCCTCATGCTGGAGGAGGAATCTCGATCAGTTAGAATAAGAGCTCTATATATAGCTGAAACAGAAATGTAATCAGGGTTGGAAAACTTTATAACAAAGCTTGTATTTGGCTTATGTAAGACTCATTTTCAGTAATATAATTTTGACTTTACTTCTCAGGATTCATGAAGGATTTCTTATGTTCAGAATATGTGATGTTGTCCTTTTCTTAATTCTTACAGTGGTATAGATGTATAATCACTCAGAATTCACTGAATGTGCTCTGATTTCCTGTATACATTTATAAACTGTGTGGTCCCATATGAGTTGATGTTCTGAATGTCTAAATGTTGAATGCCCTGACTTCTATGTAAGGTTAAGTTCACTGTTATATTGAGGTGTTGTTGACTCCATAATCCCAATGGATAGTTGTTTAATGTGTTTCCAGCATTCATATTTTTCACAGTTGTTCTATAAGAGTTAGCCATCTTATCTTTAATCAAAATCATTAATCCATCAAGAGAGAGCCCTCTCAGGTTGAGGAGGCTAGGCCTCAGCCTAAAGTAGGTTTGAAATAGTTACTTAGAGTCAACCTGACCAGCAGCCTATCAGGGTCTGATTTTGAGATAACATTTTGGTGCGTCTGCCGGGAGCCTGAAGATTACTCATTCCCGAAATCATGAAGCTGAACTTCTGAAGGTAGCAGGAGCTCAGAAGGTTTTCGAGGCTGCATTCTACCTTGGTGACTCCATACAATCTTAAAGTTAAAAAGGTGGCTTCAAGAGGAAGATATACAAGGAGTAATCTTGACCCAGATCCACCTACTCCTGTGGATAATCCAAACACCATCTCAAGGAGCAGGCAAAGATTTCCTGATATACCAGGTACTTCATCTGTATCAAAATCTTTGTTCCCTGAATTTTCCAAAAGTCCTAAAGATAAAATTGTAGATGATAAAATTCATGAGGTATTGTTGAGGTCTGAGAACGAAGAAGAACTTATTGGAATTATTTTAGATTTACAAAAAAGAGGCATTGATACTTCATCCTTAGTGTCACAAAAAGATAAGGAAGAGTTTTGGGAGGTTGTTACTTCAGAATTACTGTTAGAAGAAGAAGATTTGAATCAACTCAAAGAGCTTGATCCTTTTGAAGTTTTGCTCAAATCCAAAACTGGTTTACCTCTCCCAAATTGGAGTTCCTTTTTCAGTGGTTTGCAAAGTCCAAATAGTCCTTTTCGTACCAATACTTTATCTTCTGCCTCTGCTAGTCCAAATAGTCCTCAGACACTATCTCACACTAGTTCTGCTCTCACCAATCATACAATACCGGTTATCACTACTCCTCCATTCATTATGGCTATACCTGCTAGGTATGCTCCTCTAGGTCTCCCTACTGTTTTACATGATCTTCCTAGCAAATACGCTGCCAGAATTCCAACATGGGGAGGAGATGAAGATATTACAGTAGAGGAACATGTGGATAGGTTCAATGATTTTGTTGACAGGGAAGAAGTGGATGATGAAGATGTAAAAGTAAGATTGTTTGCTCAAACTTTCATTGGGGAAGTCAGAAAATGGTTTAAAGCCCTTAGAGCCGGAAGCATTCATAGTTGGGTAGAATTTGAAGATAGTTTTCTAAGGAAATGGGGAAATAGAACCAACCCTGTCCAAGCCCTTACCGAATACAACAATCTTAGAAGAGCTCCAGACGAAACTGTCCAAAACTTCTCTAAGAGGTTTAACAAAATATACAATTCTATTCCAGCTCATTTGAAACCTCCTGGAGCTTTGGCACAGTTGAGATATGCTGAATCATTTGATTCAGATTTCTCTCTTTTACTCAGAGAAAGGGAGTCTGCCTCTCTTGCTGACATGCAAAATGATGCAATTAAGGTAGAGGTGAATATGCTTGCTGCTAAGAAATCAAATATGGCAAAGACTAAGCTGAAGGAAGAAGAGAAACCTTCTACCTCTGCTCAAGAAGACAAGTTTGAAACAATGATGAAAACCATGGAGAAATTGATGGACCGACTAGCTCTAGGGAATGCTTCTGCTCCTCCAGCACAGCAGGAACCTCAATTCAGGAACCCTCAATTCAGAAGACCTCAGAATCAGCAAAGGCCAAGAGACAACAGAAATCAGCAGGCAGATCCTCCAGTGAGACCTCCCTTCCAACAAAATTTGGTAGATGAAGAAGATGAACCTGAAGTCCCTGAGGAATCAATCCATTGTTTTGATGAAGAAGTGTCAGGGATTTTCTTAACTAAGGAGGAACATGATGAGTCCAGTATGATAAAATCAGGAGAAGAGCCTTCAATTTTTTTAAAGGGCTATCAGCACGCTATCTTTGAGATGCAAAAGCAGTATAATCTTAGGAATAGAGATGTTCCTATTACAGCAAACAAAGCACAGCCCAAGAAGAATACCTCAAAGACAGTTGAAGATAAAAAGGAAAAATCAAAGGTGGCTGAAGGTAAGGATGATTCTCCTCTTGTCAAAAAGGATATTCAAATTCTTCCTCCTCCTAAAGAAATTGACAAGACTACTTCTGTTTTTAATCTTGAGAATGAGATTGCAAAAATTAAGATATCAGTCCCTTTTAATGAAATTCTGAAGGTAGACAAATACAGAAGAAAAATTGTTGAAATGCTTAATTCACAACCAGGAGTGGCTGATATCCTAAATGTACAAGAAGATAACCCTGTTATCTGCTTGGGTCCAAGACTTGAGGATGAACAAAATGAAGAGTTTCCCCCTTTTTACATAAGCATCAGCATTCATGATATGACTCTACATAATGCTATGTTAGACTCAGGGGCATCACATAATCTCATGCCTAAGGTAATCATGGAAAGACTGGGGTTAGAGGTAACTAGGCCATATAAGGATTTATTTTCCTTTGAATCAAAAAGATTCCATTGCATTGGTTTGATAAAAGATGTTGTTGTGGGGCTCACACAAATTCCAGCAAAAACAATTGTTATGGATATTGTTGTTGCAGACATTCCACCAAAGTTTGGGATGCTTCTTTCAAGGTCATGGGCAGCAAAAATCAAGGGGACAATGCAGATGGACCCTACATATGCTACCATCCCAGTGTTTGGTGAACAAAGGAGGTTGTATCGCGAGACAAGGATGGCCTACATGGTAAGCAGCAAAGACAAGCCTCAGAATTTTCCTATTTATTCATGTGATACTGGTCTTGGGTCAGCTATCCTTTTCAATGAATTAGTTGCAAAAGAATCACAAGATGAACCTGCGGAAAATCAGTGTCAAGAAGGGCAGCAAGGAGATGAAAGAGACATCATGGGCTTCTAGTCATTATACTTTGATGGATCAACAGGAAAAGAAGGGGCAGGAGCTGGGATTTGGATCACTAGTCCAACTGAAGAAAGTAAGTTTCTCTCATACAAATAAAACTTTGATTGTACCAACAATATGGCTGAGTACGAATCTCTGATTTTAGGTTTGGAAGCCTTGATAAAATTGAAAGCTAGAAACATTGCTGTTTGTGGAGATTCTAAATTGGTAATTAAACAAGTAGAAGGTACATATCAAACTAAGGATACAAGGATGAGAGCATACAGAAATTTAGTGTTGGAAATGTTGGAAAATTTTCAATCCTATTCTTTTAGCATCAAAACTAGACATCAAAACTCTATTGCAGATTCTCTTGCTGTTTCGGCCAGTCTCTTTATCATTCCTAAGCACTCTTCTGAAAATTATGAAGTGGAGGTTCGCCATAGACTAGTTATACCGGATAATATCACAAATTGGCAAGTTTTTGAGGATGATCAGCATGTAAGGAACTTCATTGAATTAAAAGGAGAGTTTGAACACAATCAGATAGATCAGCAGAATATGTTAATAGAGTCAAAGGAAAGCTCTGAAGTCTTACAATTACAAAACAACTTAATTCCTAAAGGCCTCATTCCCCTTGAGAAATTATTTGATCAAAATGATGTGTTCAAAGCACCAAGACTACAAGCTAATGAAGAAGAAGTAGAAAGCTGCAATTTAGGAGACTCGGTTGTGCCTAAGATAGTCAAGATTTCAAAATTCCTTTCAGCCGATATGAAGACTAAATATGTTGAGATGATGAAAAGATTCATCGATGTTTTTGCATGGAGTTATGCTCACTTGAAACAATATGACTCTTCAATCATACAGCATACCATTCCTATTAAGCAGAATGAAAAGCCTTTTAAGCAGAAGCTAAGAAGAATTAATCCTCTTCTAATGCCACTGATTGAAAAAGAAGTGAAAATGCTCTTTGATGCTAAAATTATTGTCCCAATTAGATTCTCAAATTGGCTTGCTAATTTGGTACCAGTCAGAAAAAAGAATGGAGAGATCAGAATTTGTATAGACTTCAAAAACTTAAACAAAGCTTCATTGAAAGATAATTACCCCCTCCCCAAAATGGATTTCATTCTGCAAAACATTGTTGGTTCACAAAGGATGTCTATGCTTGATGGTTTCTCAGGGTACAATCAGATTCTTGTTCACCCAGATGATCAGGAGAAAACGGCCTTCACTACACCATGGGGAACATTCATGTATGCAAAAATGCCATTTGGCCTCATGAACACGGGAGCCACTTTCCAGAGAGCAATGGATATTGCTTTTGCTGAAGAAAAGGACAAATCAGTGGTGGTTTATCTTGATGACATCACAGTTTTTTCAAAAAGGGAAGAATACCACTTAAAGCACCTTGAAAGGGTCCTACTGAAGTGTAGGAGGTTTGGTATTTCTCTAAACCCAACCAAAAGTATTTTCGCTCTAACTTCTGGCAAACTGCTTGGTCATATTACTTCTGAAGAAGGAATTAGGATTGATCCTAATAGAGTTAGTGCAATTCAAAAATTAGATTTACCAAGGAGTAAGAAGGAGATTCAATCCTTTCTTGGGAAATTTAACTTTGTTAGAAGATTCATTCCTAATTTTGCTGAAGTTGTCAAGAACATAACAAAGATGTTAAAGAAAGGAGCAGATTTTAAATGGACAGTTGAAGCAAAGAAATCATTTGAAAAGAAGGCACTTACTCAAGCACCAGTACTCATCAGCCCGGATTTTACCAAGGAGTTCCTTATCTTCACATTCGCTTCTGAAGACACAATTGCTGGAGTTTTATTGCAAAAAGGAAGTCAAGGTACTGAACAACCCATTTCTTTCTTTAGCAAGACATTAGCCAATGCTGAATTGAAATATAATATCTTAGAGAAACAAGCCTATGCATTGGTGAAAGCAATTAAGGATTTCAGAATCTATGTTTTACACTCTCACATTGTTGCCTACGTCCCAAATGCTGTTATAAAAGATATTCTTACACAAGCTGATCCAGATGGAAAAAGGGGAAAGTGGATAGCAAAACTGCTGGAGTATGACATTGAGATCAAACCCACAAAGTTGGTAAAGGGTCAAGGCCTAGCCAAATTGTTGACTCAGTCAAATTTGGACTGTATTGATATTAATTTAAGCACAGAAATCTCAGAAATTTCTGAAAATGAAGAGGAATTGGTCCAAATAAATGAGAAATTCTTGATCTCAGAATGGTACAAGGATATAGCATTTGTTTTTCAGCATAATAGAGCTCCTGATAATCTTTCAAAATCCAAAGCTCGGTTTACCAAATTGAAATCTCTCAGATATTTTGTGTATGACAAAAATTTGTTTTGGAAAGATGCAGGAGGAATATTATTAAACGACCTCATTGAAGAAGAAGCTGATAAAGTAATTGATGAGTTTCATAAAGGGGATTGTGGAGGACATCACTATTGGAAAGCCACTGCAAACAAGGTCTTGAGAGCTGGCTATTTTTGGCCAACTATGTTTAGAGATATCTATAAAAAGATAGCCACATGCCATGAATGTCAAGTGTTTGAAGGAAAGAGAAAGCTTATGCCAATGCCCTTGGTTCCTATTTATGTTGAAGCACCTTTCCAGCAGTGGGGATTAGACTTTATAGGGGAAATCCATCCTCCTTCATCAGGACAACATCGCTGGATTCTCACAGCCACCGATTACTTTACAAAATGGATAGAAGCAATACCCACAAGGCAAGAAAATGATTCAGTGATTATTTCTTTCTTAGAAAATAATATATTATCAAGATTTGGTTGCCCAATCAAGATCATTACAGACAATGCTCAAGCTTTCAAGTCCAAAAGGATGATTAATTTTTGTCATCAGTATCACATCTCCCTTGGACATTCCACTGCTTATTATCCACAGGGAAATGGTTTGGCTGAGTCATCAAACAAGAGCCTTGTGAGAATCATTAAGAAGCTGCTGCAAGAAAATAAAAAAGCCTGGCATTTGAAACTGAGATATGCTTTGTGGGCTGACCGGATTTGCACAAAGAGGTCCATTGGAACATCACCATATGAGCTAGTATATGGGGCAGAGGCTATATTTCCAACATCCCTTGGAGTACCAGTAATGAAGTTGATTCAAGGACTAGAAGAGGAACCAAATGCTATACAACGAAGGATTAATCAGCTAATAGCTTTGCAAGAGAAAAGAAATGAGGTGTTTGACAGTCATCAACAAAACCAGAACAGGATCAAGAGAGCATTTGACAAAAAGATCAAAGAAGTTACATTCCAGATTCATGATAAAGTCTTGAAATGGGAAGCTAGAATTGAAGAGAAAGGTAAACATGGTAAATTTGAAAATTTGTGGAAAGGGCCATATCAAATTTCTGCTTTCCATGGGAATAACACCTACATTCTACAAGAGATTGATGGAACACCATATGCTGGAGGACCTGTTAATGGCAGGTTCCTAAAGCATTACAATTGATTAAATCTCTGCCAAGTTTCTCACAACATTGTATATAACCGTTTTATTAGTCTTTCTTTGTTGCAAATAAATGACAAGTTGAACAGGAAGCTCAAGCCCGAGGTGAAGGCTCACAAAGCTAGAAAAGGATGCTTGTCAACTTCATCTATGTTTTCATAAATTGGACAAAGCACTGGACATACGAGTTCTTAGTGTACTACAGGAGCACACTATCCCAAGTGGAGCCACTGTTATCACTTAGAACTAAAATTGATACATGTAACTTTTTATCCTAGCCCGATGACAAAGGTCAGTGCTAGTTTAATTTTGTTTTAATTTTTTCCCTTAGAATCTGGAGTTTTGAAGAGTTTTTGAGTCAAGTTATTCTCAGCTCCCATTGGTTCCCCTCCATCTACCATTGTTCTATAGCCACTTGTTATCTTATGTCAGTCACCGTGCCTGTTTACAATTTCGCAGCGCAATCATAATTAGGCAGTTTCACAGCGCATCATGATTAGGCAGTTTCACAGCGCATCATTAAAATTTAAAACTAACAGCGCTGCGAAATCATGGATTCGTACATTTCGCAACGAGTCTTTCCCGAAATTTCAAGTTCGTTAGGTGAGTCATAGGCCGTGTCTTCTCATGTCAGCTCATGTACCTCTCTTATCACATTTTACCACTCATTGCCACTATCACCACCACTAGATCTGTTGATACGCACGAATTATCATTCCCAAGAAAGACAACCGTGCATAAATCTTAATGATGGCCGTAAGTCTTGCATGAATGACAAATCTGCAAGATTACAACTTGAAAGATTTTAAACGGAAAAATTTAAAATTCAAGCGAGGCTGATAATCAAGCGAGGCTGAATTCAAATAGAAGCTGAAACACAATTCCAACCGGAGCTGGTAGTTATTGTTTGCGAGGATTTGGAAGAATCAATGGAGAAAAAGGAGCACAGATCCGACAAATGTCTAAGGACTGAGCCTGAAGGCCTGGATATAACGCTGAGAAATGAAGAGGTGAAGAAAGCATTTAAAAAGGCCGGGTGCTGGAAGTTTTGCAAAAAGTTACAAGGAGGACACGCATAGGTAACTAAAGAATTTGCACTTAACTACACAGGCTTGAATTCAAAAGTAGCCATGTTAGAATTGCAGGTTTCGCCAGAAGTGATATCTACTGTGACAGAGATCCCACGAGGACAAGAGGAATGGTTTAAAAACTTCAAATTTGACATGAATCCTTGTAAGGAGTTTTTGAAGGATGAATTTGTAAATGAAGATTTAAGTAAGGCAGTGCCCAGGAATTATGTCAAAGAATATTATGCTCACTTACTCACCTGCATACAGAAATATCTGACTTGTGAAGGAAGGTATAACAAGGTTTACTCTTACCATTTTAAACTCCTTTTGCATTTCACCGGGAAGGTCTCCATAGACTTACCTATTTATCTGTTCCGTAGTTTGAGTAAGATGTGTGATAAGGTACAACTGAGGAAAGAGGATTGTGAAACCTCTTTGTTTCATCATGGTTTGATCAAACTACTGGTTTTATATGGACTCCAAAAGATAGACAGAGATTGGAATTCATTCATTTTTATGGCTGGATTCTAAAGCCAGACTGGCCTCACTCCTCCACCTGCTAGAGATTTTACAATAGCTGAGCTCCAAACAGAAGCAAGAGCTAAAAGAGTTCCAAAGTCACAAGTAAGAAAACAAGTGAAGCCACTCGTCATCCAAGATCAACCTCAGCAATCAATTAAGGAAAAAGCTCATGGTAAAAAGACTGTACCTGAAACAAGCACATCTGAAGTAGTCTCAAGGATAAGAACAAGAAGCCAGATGAATAAGGAAAAAGGTAAAGCTATAGCAGTCGAAGAAAGTCCAGTATCCAAGGCAAGTTTAAATGACTTATTACAGGCTATTGAATTTGAGCAGTCTCTACCAGCTCAAATCGAGTTAATACAGTCAGAACAAGAAAGCACCAAGAAATCCAAGGCCTCAAAAAGGCTTAAATTTGATGAGCCAGCTGAAGAGTTCATTTTTAAACCTAGAAGACCTATGACAAGGAGATTCCAACAAGTACAGGAAGTACTGCCAAGAACAGAGGAAACAGGGGAAGAGACACAGAAAAACGCAGGCAAAACGGTCATTACACCTAAAGAAAATAATATAGCAGCCCTGAAGAGCCAATTAGAATCAGCTAAGTATGAGATTGCCAAATTGAAGAAAGCCGTTAGAAGACATGCAGTCATACACGCAAAGTATTATAAAACTCTATGGGAAGGGAATGCAACTGTAGAAGCCCAGCTGAATTCAGTGGTTGATGGCCATTCACAATTTCACACCTGGACAGTACCAGCAATCAAAGAAGCCAAGTACATCAGAAGAATCAATATGCAACTGAGAGCTAGGAATAAGGCTATGAAGAAACAAATTGAAGATCTGAAGGCACAACTAAGCCAGCTTAAAGGACCTGCTAAATGAGTTTTCATTTCAAGTAAGATTTTGTTTCAAAAATTTTGACAAGTTTGCTTGATCTTATCTTTCTGAAGAAATATAAATTCCTATTCGACCTGTGGAAAGTCTAAAGAAGTTTTTGGAAATCAAGCACTTGGCTAATAAAGGTCTCAGGTTAAAAACAAGTTGTTTTAAATAACTCAGCAGTTTCGTAGCGCGCTACGAAACTGCTGAAAGTGATGATTTCAACGTAAATCAAGCAGTTTTGAATTATAAGCGGGAATTTTGAAAGGGAAACGTCTAAAAGGCATACAAGGCATCATCTGAAGCTATCAACAGTCAACTAGGTCAAGACAGGTGGAGAAAATATATATTCAAATCCAACTTTAAATTTTTGTCGTAAAGTGAGCACATTTACCACAATTCAGGATATATCAAACAGTTTACAAGAAACTTTTGCCTGCACACATGTACATGGGAAAAAGCTTACAACGCATCAAGGACGTGGTAGTCTGCTCCATTTTGGGTAATTAAAGGATAAAGGACATGCTTATTTGCATTCGAATATTTTGGGGAAAACTAAAGACCAGTAAACAGGGGTAGTTTCCTATCTTTCAGGGCATTGGAAAACATGTGTCATTGAAGACAACCATGGAGCCTTGAAGACCATCACAACTAAACTAGAAGGGAACCAGATGTCAAAGAACGAGGAATCATCTTAATTAAAGCCATCATGCATGTAATATGGAGTTAGAGTCATAGTTGATTTAGATCTCTAAAAAAACTCCAGTCAACACTTTGTTGTATTTATTAGTGAGTTAAAGGGTTAATAGGTGTCATTAGAAGTAGTTTTCGAATTCCCCTCATGCTAGAGGAGGAATCTCGATCAGTTAGAATAAGAGCTCTATATATAGCTGAAACAGAAATGTAATTAGGGTTGGAAAACTTTATAACAAAGCTTGTATTTGGCTTATGTAAGACTCATTTTCAGTAATATAATTTTGACTTTACTTCTCAGGATTCATGAAGGATTTCTTATGTTCAAAATATGTGATGTTGTCCTTTTCTTAATTCTTACAGTGGTATAGATGTATAATCACTCAGAATTCACTGAATGTGCTCTGATTTCCTGTATACATTTATAAACTGTGTGGTCCCATATGAGTTGATGTTCTGAATGTCTAAATGCTTAATGCCCTGACTTCTATGTAAGGTTAAGTTCACTGTTATATTGAGGTGTTGTTGACTCCATAAGCCCAATGGATAGTTCTTTAATGTGTTTCCAGCATTCATATTTTTCACAGTTGTTCTATAAGAGTTAGCCATCTTATCTTTAATCAAAATCATTAATCCATCAAGAGAGAGCCCTCTCAGGTTGAGGAGGCTAGGCCTCAGCCTAAAGTAGGTTTGAAATAGTTACTTAGAGTCAACCTGACCAGCAGCCTATCAGAGTCTGATTTTGAGATAACAGAAACAATGGTAATAAACCGTTGGGTGTAGGGGACATTTACATTATGTCAGGTTCAGTTCCCAGTTCTCAACCTCAAGGTGGCCAATTACCGCCTGGGGGGCAGCCTCAATTAACGCCTAGGGGGCAACCTCAAGGTACACAAATTGCGTCTGGGGGGCAGCCTCAATTAACGCCTGGGGGGCAACCTCAAGGTACACAAATTGCGTCTGGGGGGCAACCTCAAGGACAGTATGTACCCATAGTACAATACATGCCTCAAGGTCAACCCCAACCTCAATATGTACCCCAGGGTCAACCTCAGTATCAATATTTACCTCAAGGGTATCAACCTCAAGGGTATCAACCTCAAGGTCAAGGTCAACCTCAGTATCAGTATTTACCCCAAGGTTATCAACCTCAAGGTCAATACTCGAGTCAAGGTTATCAATCACCTCAAGGTCAGTCATATGTTCAAGGTATGGGAACTGTGCCTTTCAGTTATCAATCCTATCCTCAATCCGGTTATGGATCTCAGTATCCTCAACCTGTTACGGGTCAATACCCCGGAATGATAGTGTGGGATCCATCATAAGGTCAACAGGTGTTGCAGCCAAGTATACAGTTGTTACCTCAAACTGGACAACCCGTAGTTTCTGGTTCACCCCAGCAACCGCGACCTGTCCAGTAAAATATTCAAACTTCTGTAACTTCGGTAGTTACTCAGCCGTCAATTGCACCTAGTACTCCATCTCAAACGACTGTTGCAACTACCGCAACATCTACCACACTTACTTCTGGAGTATCGACAGCTCCGGTTTCTACTGTCTCTGCAACCACTCCTCAGACATCTTTACCGTTTTCTGGATCTACGATTCAAACCACGGTCCAGATGCCTGTAGGGAAGCCTGGTTTAAGTACTGTTGTAACAAGTCAACCTCAATTTACCTATCAACAGTACCAGGGACAGTACCAATTCGATCCTGCTGTCCAACAACCAATTTACCAGTATCAACCGTATCCTGGGTACACTTATCAACAACCTCAACAACCCCAGTACGGTCCGGTTAATCCTGGTTTTCCAGGAGGATATAATATCCCGAATGCGATTCCTGTTCCAAGTTATCCTGGATATCCTCCTCCTGGGACTGGTCTTGTGACCCAGAGTTTTAGAGATCCTAACCGGCAATTACCGTTTATCGCAACTTTGGATTTACCAGACTTGACGCGCCTAACAAATGATCCAATATAATATCTTTCGTTCTGGCCGCCAATGCCAAATAAGTTGCCCAGTGATATACCCAAGTTCGAAGGTAAGTCTGGAGAGGATCCGTCCAATCATGTGATGACTTACCACCTCTGGTGTGCTTCAAATTCCATCTCAGATGATTCGATCCGCTTACGTCTTTTCCAGCATACGCTCATTGGTCTCGCGGCCAAGTGGTACATTGAGTTACCACGGGCCTCTTTTTACAATTTTAGTCAGTTGGCTACCTCGTTCCTAACTCATTTTCAGTTGCCGGTCAGATAAGATAATGACACGGAGCTATTAACTTCATTAAAACAGTCGACCTCCACTTATATTTCCGATCATATTCATGAATGGAGACGTCGACGGCGATTAGTGAAAGTTTTTATTCCGGACCAAATCTTAGCTGAATGGTTTGTAAAATCATTATTACCGAAGATTACTGAAGTTGTAGCTAAGGCCGGAGTAGTTACTGAGGAGCAAGTCATTGCTCAAGCCCAGTACCTTGACTTAGTTTACACTCAGTCAGGTACGTTGCACGAGAAGATCCCAAATCTTCCTAAGTCGAATCAAATCGCTGCTGCTCCTTCGGGGTCTCATGCTGCTGATGGCATGATTGGTACGGTGAACACTAAAAGTAAGAAGAAATCCTCAAAGAATTCTTCTCCAATAATAACCTTACCAGACTCCCCGACAGGAGAGTCTTCTCCTGAAATTACCGCCAACATTCACGCTGTAGAGTCATCTACGGCTAAATCAAAAAACGGTGGTAAGAAGAAAGGCAAGAAGAAGGATAAAGCAGACAAGGCTCCAAAGGAGAAAAAAGAGAAGTCAGAATCTAACGACGAAAAGCGCAAACCTCGCTATCCTTGTTTAATTTGTGAAGAAGATCATTTCACAAGAGATTGCCCTCATCGGGCGGAGGTTGTGAAAATCGTTAAAGGTTCCCCAACTCCTGCTGTTTTGAAAGATCCATTTCCAAAGTAGGAGAGTAAAATGATATGTTCTTCCTCGAATGCCAGTGAAGAACCCATATTGATGATGTCTCATGTACAGATTGCGACTCGATCACAAGATTATGGTAGTAAAAGTCCTGTTGATGGATCGAAAGAAGCAGAATCTTCTCATTCAAATCCATCAACCTCAGCTCTCGGTTCCGATCCACTACAGATCGAGAAACCTAACCCTGACTTAGTAATAAAACCACCCGATAAGGGTGTACTTCGAAGGCCTGCTTTCAATCCACATGCGATAGCAGCTCAGAATTATAACATTGTTGAGGATTTAGCTGTTTCACCCTCAGCAATGTCGGCTTTGGAAGTGCTGCAATCATGCCCACCACAACGAAAATTACTCTTGTCGGCTATAGGAGTTATTGATATTCAGGACCCGAATCTGATAATCTTTGATCTAGAAAATAGTACACCGCATCTCCCTCATCAGATGGCTTTCCAGATTCCAGTGATAGTCAAAAACAGGCCAATTCATCGGACTATAATTGATGAAGGAGCTTCTACGTGTATTATGTCGATTCAGTGTTGGAGATCGCTTGGTTCTCCTTCACTGAACCAATCCACGACGATTCTTAAGGCCTTTGATGGCCGTGGGTTCCATCTGTTTGGCATCTTACAGGATTTGCCTATAGGGGTTGAAGGAAAAACCGTTAGTCTGGATGTGGAGGTGGTTGATGCCCCTCTAGACTACAACCTTCTTTTGGGTCGCAGTTGGTCTTACGCTATGACAGCGGTCGTGTCATCAGTCTTCAGAGTTATAAAGTTTCCACACAATGGTAAAATCGTGACGATAGACCAGCTGGCTTACTTTTCATCCGACCCAGCCTCTTCAGAGAGTATCCAGCATGTCGGTAAAACGACTATCCCTTACAAGGATGTTGGTGTAGGATTAGTTAAAGATTCCGGTTTACTGGGAACTTTTCCTTTCCCTCCAATCAACGCAGACCCTTCATTCGCAACCATTCATATGATTACTTCAGAAACTATTATCTATGATGATCCTTGGATTGTCCCATCTGAATCTGAGATAGACTCATTCGGTAATGCAATGCCTTTGAGTCCATATGAAATTGCTTATGAGGTCGTGTAGTCTTTTTCCGCCTCAAGTTCAACCCAATCCGACCAAATGAATGTGGTCCGTGAGGAATCACTTGTCACATCGACCTCAGAATGGATAGTGTTTCCTGAAGTTGTGTCATCTGATGAACAACTTCGCGAAATCCTAAGTGTAGACGATCTACCATGGGAAGATCTTCATCATAGATCTTCGTTTTTACCTGAGGGTGATGACTTTGAAAATGATTTTTCATCAATTTTTACAGCTGAATATGTCAAGGACGCTCAGAATCCCATGAAACATCCTGATTCAGAGTTGAATTTGGGAAACATTTCCCAAACTATTGCCATTGACATTTCAGTCAAAACCGGAATTATTGAAAACATTCATATAGGTGCCTCGTGTACAGATGACGAAATTCAAACATACAAGGTCCTATTTCAAGAATTCCGCTACGTGTTTGCCTGGTCCTATGAGGAAATGCCAGGAATTGATCCCTCCATTGTTGTTCATGAAATCAATACCTACCCGGATGCTAAACCCGTTCGGCAACGTCTGCGTCAGATACACCCTAGGAAAGCAGCTGCGATTAAAGCAGAAGTCGAGAAGCTGTTGAAAGCAGGTTTCATTTATCCGATCCCGCTAATGGATTGGGTATTGAATATTGTTCCGGTTAACAAGAAACAAGGAACAATAAGAATATGCATCGACTATAGGGATATAAATCGTGCTTTTCCAAAAGACAACTATCCCACGCCCTATATCGATCAAATAATTGATGATTGTGCTGACAGTGAAATATTTTCCTTTATGGACGGTTTTTCCGGTTACAACCAAATCAATATTCTACCTGCCGATCAACCAAAAACGACTTTCATTTGTCCCTGGGGGACATTTGCTTACTGCAAATTACCTTTTGGACTTAAGAATGCCGGAGCCACTTTCCAACGGGAAATGTCTTACGTGTTTCATGACATCAAACACATTGTGCAACCGTATCTCGATGATTTGCCTGCTCATTCTTTACATCGAGTTGATCACCTTGTTCACTTACGCACTATTTTTATGAGGTGTCGGCATTATCGAATTCGTTTGAAACCACACAAATGTGTCTTCTGCATAGAAGTGGGACGATTGCTAGGATTTATCGTTTCAAAAGCCGGTATCCGCGTCGATCCCTCGAAGGTCGAAGCTATCATCAAATTGCCTCCTCCTTCGAGTTTGCGCCAACTCCAAAGTTTGCAAGGGAAAGCAAACTTTTTACGTCGATTCATATCTAACTACGCCGAGGTTACAAAGGGTTTCACACGGTTATTGAAACAAAATGCACAATTCTCTTGGGATGAGATAGCTCAGAAGTCTTTTGATGCACTTAAGCACGCGTTGACCCATGCACCGTTGCTGCATCCACCCAACTACAACCAGGACTACTTTTTGTATCTCGCTGCCTCCCACTCCACCATTGGAATGGTCTTAGTTCAGGAAGATGAATTCGGAATGGAACATGTGATATATTATCTTAGTAGGACGTTAAATCCCACTGAGCTAAAATATTCGCCTGTGGAGAAATTGGCCCTGGCAGCTGTTCAGGCTGTCCAATGTTTTCGTCATTACATTCTTCTCCGTAAAACTACAGTGATTTCATATTGCAACCCTATGATCTATATTCTAACTAAACAATTGCTAGGGGGCAAGTACTCCAAATGGATTGTTATCCTGTAGGAGTTCGATTTGGAGTTCGAGAAGTCCAAGTCTAAGAAATCCTTAGTTTTTGCCGAGTTAATGTGTGATTTCCTGCGTGCTGACATGGAAACTGTGGCAGAGGAACCCATTGCGGACGAATCTCTGTTTCTCATCAGCACTTTGGATCCGTGGTATGGGGATATAATCGTCTATCTCCAAACCCAATCCTTTCGGCCCGAAGCTTCAAAGTCGGAACGTCGGAAAATTCGATTCCAGTCCCAACAGTACAAAATTATTGGAGATACTCTTTATTGTCGTGGGGCGGACTTGGTTTTTCGTCGTTGCTTAACTCATGAAGAGGCAGAAAGGGTTCTGAATGACTGTCATTCTGGAGCATGTGGCGGTCATATGTCTGGGTATGCCACAGCTCAGAAGGTGTTGCGTGCTGGCTATTTCTGGCCGTCCATGTTTAACGATTGTATCATTGCGGTCCGAAAATGCCACAACTGTCAAGTGTTTGATCGCAAGATGCGCGCACCACCTGCTCCTCTCCACCCTATAATTGCCGTTGGTCCTTTTGCTAAATGGGGTATCAATTTTATTACATGTAACCCTCACTCGGCCGGGGGGCATGCGTATATCATCCTTGCAGTTGATTATTTTACTAAGTGGGCCGAGGCGATGCCTACATTCGAGGCAGATGGCAAGACAGTTGCGATTTTTATATTCAATCATATTATTGCTAGGTTTGGTGTCCCACAAGCAATAATCACTGACCATGGACGCCATTTTCGAAACATTATGATGACAGAACTTACAAGCCAGCTTGGTTTACGCCATGATAGTTCTACTCCTTATTATCCTCAAGCAAACGGCTTGGTCGAATCTATCAACAAAGTTCTAGTTATCATGATCCGACGAATCATTGGTATTCATCGGTCGAATTGGCATAACATGTTATTTTCAGCTCTTTGGGCGTACCGAACCTCAGTGAAAACATCAACAGGGTTCACTCCTTTCCAACTAGTTTATGGTTTGGAAGCAGTGTTGCCCATTGAATGCGAAATCCCATCACTTCAAATGGCTATCGAATTACTCCCAGCTACTTTCGAAGAGGAGAAGCATCTGTTATACTTAGCTAAATTAGATGAGACTCGACGTGACGCTGCTTTGGCAATCGAGACTCACACAAAAAGGATGAAAGCTCAGTATGATCGTAACGTGACCCCTCGTAATTTTTCGGAAGGAGACCTAGTGCTATTATATGATCAAGCTAATGATAAATTAGGTGCTGGAAAATTCGTTCCTATGTGGCATGGGCCCTACATTGTCAAGAGAAAGCTAGCAAAAGGGGCCTATGAGCTGGTAGATTTTGATGGGGACTCTTTGGGTAAGCCCAGAAATGGACTTTACCTAAAGAGGTATTATGCTTAAATGGTGGGTATGGAGATTCAGTTAGGTTAGTTAGGCTAATTTTTCTTTCTAGCTGGTGTGTTTTGTTAGTTTAGACAGTGTGCTTAGCTTAGTGTGTTTTTTGTCGTTATTCTGGCTTACCTTAGTTTTACTCTTGATTTTGCAGATGTCAACGCCTCTCCAAACGTACATTGGATTTGCTGATGGTGCTTGTCGTAGTACACGGAATATCTCTTCCGCAGCTTGGGTCATCTATTCGCCCTCTGACGAGTTAGTTTCTATGCATGGGTTGAGCCTCGGTCAAACAACAAACAACATTGCAGAATACAGTGCAGTGATTGAATTATTATTTGAATCTATTTCATTTGGGATTCAGAGTTTGATAGTGAGGTTAGATTCTGAACTCGTTGTATTATAGCTTAAGAGTCTATGCCATTAGAAATCCAGTGTTATTAAGATTGTTTTTGAGGGTGCATCTCTCGGAACATGAATTTGATTACATTTAATATCAGCATATTCCAAGGTCTTTAAATACATTAGCAGATGCAACGGCGTCTCGAATGTTAAATAGACATTTGTAACAATCATAAATGTAAATTTATAAACATTTCATCAAACATGTTTAACAAAATAAGCCGGTAATAATGATATATATAAATAGGAGTGTGTCAAAAAATATACATCGTCTTCAATCATAGGTTGAAAAACACCTTATGATCGACAAAAATGATAAGTACAAAAAACCAAAAATGTCACATGTGTCTACAAAAAGTGACTAGCCAATCACTGGTGGTGCTCTCTATATGAGACCACTGCCCGCGCTACCCTACACAGGAACCTCCTGAAAGGTCCTGGGACTGCGACCACATAGCGCTGAATTCAGATAGGAATATCGTCTATAGTCGTCTCTGGTATGCCCGCCGTGAGACGCTCTAGGTCCTGTTCCATCTCGGCTAAGGTCTCTGCGGCCACATCCTGTGGGGCTAGTGCTGGTGCAACTGGTACTCTTCTCTCAAAAGCCCGGAGATTGGACGGACGCCGTGGGCCTACATCTGCATTTTGAAAATTTTTGCTGTCAGTTTTGAGACGATATATAAAAAACAAAAAAAAATAGATAATTTAAAAACTTGTGAAAAATGAAGTACCTTTGTCGTCCCATTGTTCTCCCTGTGGAAGAACCATGTCCAGATCATTGCGAAAATCCATTCCGGCATAAGGAAAATATTGAATCGCAAAGACCTGGCTCTCCAACCAGTGAAAGTAACCCGCAGGAAATCGGGCAACTCCCGCTCCCTCATCAGGATGCCGGGCCATTACCGAAACCCATCGCGTCAACTTAGGCTCCCGAGGAGGCCCAACTGGAACAGTAAGATGCTGGGGGATCAGCATTGGAACTCTCTCTAGGGAAAAGCTCACAACTAAAGGCCCATATCCAAAGGTCTTCAATTGTCTGTTCTTTGCCCTAGTCAGTTGGCCTTTCATATTAGCCAGCACAGCATTGCACCAGTTGAAAATGGTGCCTCGGAAGCAATCTATAGCCATCCGCATTTGGGAACCAGTGGCTATGTGCAAAGCGGCAGCACTGCAAAGTCTGGTAACTGTAAAGGCAATTACCATAAGTTCAGGTCGGGATATGTATTTGACTTCTATCCCCTTCTCCTGGTTTTGATTGTTGAACCACTCTAGCCGGAGACTAGCAAGGGATTGGCCACCCGGTCTAGTCCCGAATAGAGACAGTTGCTCGCCCCTATTAGGCAAGCCAGTGAGAAAATATATGTCGGAGGGCTCTATCTCGAGCTGGTGTTCTCCGATGTAGAAACATTGATCCTGAATGTTCCACCTTTCAACCAGCCACTCTAAGAATGGCACCTGGGCCCTCATGCCAGGAATGGCCCAGTACTTGTAGAGACCGCATGCCTTTAAAGCATCAATGGAAGGTTGATGACCTATTGCGGCCAAATCGACATCTTCGTGCTCTCTTTCACGCCAATCTAGCATGGTGGGCAATCTACACACCAAAAAACATTGATTAGAATTCATTAAATCAAATTTTGATGGTTAGGTTTTGAGTTTGGGTTTTGAAAATCCACTTTGCGCGGAGTACGCACCCCACGTTCAGAAAACAGAGCGTGGGTATGCAGCTGTTCTGAAGGTGGGCTGCGTACTCCGACCATTTTCCCATATACGAAAATGTCGGGGTACACGGGTCACCCATGGGGCACCTGCGTCCCCTGAAAAGCGGACCCTAAAACCCCAAACCCTCCAAAAAATTAAACTAAAACTTAAAATGGAATTCTAAACGGATGAAATTGAAGAGGAGGATGTTGTGAAATACCTGAAAGAGACGGCGCTCGATTCCGACGGTCGGATTCTCCGCAAAGTCCACGGGAAGTTTCTTGTCAAAAGCCCTTTTCTCACCCTCAACAGTAAAATGGTAAAAATGACATGGTAAAAAGTCTTTTTATAGGTTTTTTGGATAAATGAATGCTAAGTTTGTTTATTTTTCACCATGAAAGGATGTTTTTCAATGTATTTTTGCCCATCTTAAACAGGTATGAGTAATGTGTTGTTTTTGTGCAGGACAAAAGGACTTTAGGGTAAAATCATCATTTTTCATGAACCAAGACATCAGAGTCATCTTTTAAGCCCTTTTCTGACTCCTAAAACATGAAAAGATTGCCGAGCGTTTATTTTACACTCGTTAAAACGGAATTAAAAGACGGTCCTCTTACAGCCCTTTTCTGACCGTAAAAACAAGAAAAGATTGCCGGATTTTTTCCGTTTCGAATTCGATACTGGAAATAAAACGACATGCCTCTGATCGCTTTTTACTTTTCAGGTCAAAGGCATTAATCATGAAAGTACTCCTTGGTCGCAAGATCAAGCGGTTCTCTCAGGTATTATTTTATACCTTTTCCGGCTTGGGAGACACAAATTTACGAAAAAGTTCACCTTGGAGTCTTCTTTAGTTTTTTCAGACTCTCTAAAATTGAAAAACGCCGAGTTTCTCCTATACTGGACTCGTTAAAATTTCACAGTAAAGGACCTGTTCGATTACAAACAGGAACGGACCACTCCTTCTTAGGGTCCAAATCTAAACTAAGTTGGACTCATCCGAAGGATGAGCTTATAATCAAGCATATGTTATCCTCCTCAAGCTTGTTAAAAATAAAGAGGTACTTGCCAGAAATGGTGGGGGAAAAGACAGAAAAATGAGCCTATTTGTTATCCTTTGTCTCAGAAGAAGCCTTATTACCACTCTTGAACACGACATTTTTCATTCACCTGGGTTGGGAAATCCTTTGCCTCACAGTTGATCAAACCACATTGAAAGTCTTCAGCTGGGTATTAACTTTGGGTCAAATGTAACCAAGCCATCTATCGTGTCGTTATGTGTTCAAGAGGTCTCTGCATATAAACCATTCATCTGCAAAATACCCGTCATTCATTTTGACCATCCTTGAGTCAGTCCTTACAGCTACATTTCTTCAACTTGATCTATGATTTCGTGTTGTGGGCTTGCCTGCAACGGGTCGCTTTCTATCGACATCAGCACATTATCTAGAAAGATGACCTAGGAATCGTCAGTACCTTGAAATTTGCATGCATCAATGGCAGGTTTCTCGCCTTTGATGACGGTTTACATCATTGACTTTCGATCGAAGGATTCCGTGAAATGTTCGACATCAACTCATTCATTCACATCTCAAGGATTGTACTGGGTACTTTGAGAACCATTGACATCACCGGTGGTCTCTCTCACACTTGTTAACAGTTTACATCATTGACTGGTAATCAAGTGGTTTCTACCATGTTCGACATCAACTCATTTATTCGCATGGATAGAATCGTACCAATTCAGGAAGTAGAAATGAAGACCCTGGATCTAGTTTCCACCATCCAGGCTGCAAGGAGTTTTGTATTCATTATATAGTAGACTAACGATAAGCAGATGGTTGCGTCCATACTGTTAGGATATTCCGACACATAGGATATAGTTAAGTTCAACTTGGTCTAGCATAGAGTTAGGTTAGAGTTAGGTAAAGTGTGTTTCTTTACCGTTGTACATTTTGTAACTTACAATCTGACGGTCACGATATGTAGTGATCCGACGGTTCACTCTCACCTCGGTATTACCGACACTTGATCCGTGGCTTGACACCCGATTGGTCCATGAGTTCTATTTAAAGCGCATGGAGGGTCATTGTTCGGGTAATCCATGCATGAGAGAAGCTTATGTAAATTTTCATTCTTTGATTAATAAATTGCCTGTAGTACCCACGTTGGGACAGGCCGTGGACTGTTTCCCTCCTTGCACTCTGAGGGTTTTAACCACATCAAAAATACTGGTGTATTGATTTGAGATCTGGTTGTGAGCGGTGTCCTTTTGGTATTCTTTCTGTGGAACTTACCCTGTAAATTCCTACATGGTATCAGAGCTATTTGAGGGCCGCGTCCGTTGGTGATCCAAATCTGAAGCCGGTAGAACTGCATGCGACTGTCGTTTCCTAGATCTGTTGTTTCTGACTGCCTTCGGGCCGAGAGGACTGCTCTGTTGCGTTCGGAGCATCTGTTCCAGTGAGGAACCCCTTTCGTTTCATGCGAAAAGGTTTCCGGTAGCCCTAGCTGCGTCATTTTTCAGATCGGGAGGTATACAGTGTTTTTTTTTGCAGTTTACTGTTAATTTCTCTCTGCTTATTTCGGTCTCAGTTTATTTAGCCTTTTTTTTTAACCGGATCTATACCTTTCATTTCTACGTATGCTCTTTGCCCTGTGACTCTGTGCGATCTGGGCAAATCAGAAACAGAAAGGAAGGATTTTTCTCATGCGTATGCTCTTTTCCCTGCACCTTAGTGTGATCTCGGAAAATCAGAAACATTGAGAAAAATATTTAGTTTTTCGGCTAAAGCTAACTTTGAGATTTTTTTTTAAAAATTTCTAGTTTTTTGGCTAAATCTAACTTCGAGCCGCAAGGTTCATTTTTCTTTGCATATTCGTGTTGGGTTTTGTGTTTTGTGTTTTGTAGGGAAAAAGAGCTTTCTCAAGGCAAGCACGCAAACCGAGCCCCCCCCCCCTCTCTCTCTCTCTCTCTCTCTCTCTCAAATTTTTTGTATAGATCAATTGGTTCAAAGCTATTTTTAGAGAGTAGAGGTCTTGGGTTCAAGTCTCCATTTTGTGGGGGCGGATTTTTCATTCCCGCACATTCGCGCACTTTGCCGGCAACGTCAACAAGTTTTTTTTCAAAAAGCCATAACTTCTTCATCCGGAAGCCTTTTTCAGAGCCGTTTTTTTTAAAACCGCCTATTTTTTCGAGATCTATCCATTGGTACACTTACTTTCAGCATCTTCAGCTTCAGTTTTTTTTAAAATGGAAAGTCCATGCCAAGTCATTCTTGACAGCACTAACTACTTCCAATGGGTAGAATACATGGAAGATTTACTTAGAAGTAAAGGTCTCTTCAGAATAGCCACAAACCAAGAGAAGAAACCAAAGATGAAGACAAGGCGGCAAAATGGGAAAATAGACAAGATCAAGCACGTGGTTTGATAGGGATGTCTATTTCTCCTGATCTTAGATTCCACATTGCAGGACTTGAGACTCCTCATGAAGCATTAGAAAAACTTGCTAAAGTTTTTGGGATTAAAAATGAAATTAGAGCCCATCAACTTGAAAATGAGCTGCTTACTTTGGATCCTAATAATTTTTCTTGCATTGAAGATTTCTTGTCCAAATTCAAGACCCTTAGATATCTCTTGGAAGGTGTTAAAGTTAAGAAAGATGATGGTAACCTTATTTATTCCATCCTTACTAAGTTGGGACCAGCCTACTCTGTATTTGTTTCCACTTTCCATTCTACAAGGGAAGCTTTCATTTGTCAAGGACAAGACTACAAGGCCCCTTCCTTTGACTCCTTTTGTGATTCCTTAATAAGAGAACAAGAAAAACTCTTACACCTTGGTCTTCTTAATCTTGGAAACTCTTCCACGAAAGCGTTAGCCGCCCAGCAGCACCAAATTCAAAGAATCCTAAGAAGTCATATCCTCAAAAGAATGGTCCTAAACCATCTCAGCCTCAAAATGAAAGATCATTTCAGCAAAATGATAAGACCAATAAAAACAAATGGAAGAAGACTGATAGACATTGTAACTTTTGTAATCGAGATGGCCACTTAGAATCTAAATGCTTTAAGAAGATGGAAGCCTTGGAAGCCGCAATGAAGAAACATAACATCCATCTGGAGCCTACTTCAACTTCAACTTCCGGAACGGCACTTTCTGCATGTCATCGTCAATCATCTCAGTCTGGTTATGCATTAAATGTATCTTCTTCTTCTTCTCATTCTCATGAGTGGCTCATTGATTCTGGAGCCTCTTGTCACATGGCCAAAAACCAAGCCATGTTTTCTTCTTTAAATGATTGTAACACCAAAAATATATATATTGGTGATGATAGATCTCTTAATGTTGTAGGGACTGGAACTGTTCATCTAGACAATGGTCAGTTCAATGATGTATTATGTGTTCCAAACTTATCCTGCAACCTTCTATCTGTCTATCAGATAACTCATTCAGGTGAAGGTAAAATTGTTGAATTTTCACCTCATGATGTTGTAATCAAGGATCTAAAAGATCCTAAACAGATTCTAGCTACTGGTCTTGCTGATGATTCCAAAAGGTTGTATAAGTTTCACAACTTTGGGTCATCCCATCTTCCCTCAGTATTTGTTGCTCATAATGATGAAGTGAGCAAACTTTGGCATGAGCGGTTTGGTCACTTAAACTATCGCTCCCTTCAGCATCTATGTAAAGAAAATATGGTGACAGGTCTTCCTATGGTATCTTGCAAAGATGGTGTTTGTTCCGGATGTGTACTCGGAAAACATCATCGGGACAGTTTTGACAAACGTGCCTCTTGGCACGCCTCAGCCCCTTTACAGCTTGTGCACAGTGATTTATGTGGTCCTCTTCCTGTTGCTTCATTCTCTGGCTGCAAGTACTTCTTAACTTTCATTGATGATTTCTCCAGACGCACTTGGGTATACTTCTTAAAACTCAAGAGCGAAGTATTTACCACTTTTTTGGCCTTCAAAGCATTTGTTGAAAAACAATCTGGACATCAAATTCTTAAGCTAAGAACTGATAATGGTGGAGAATATGTTAAAAACGCATTCATCAACTTTTGCACCGAAAATGGAATTCAAATGCAACATACTGTTCCATACACTCCACAACAAAATGGTGTAGCTGAAAGGAAAAATCGCACCTTAAAGGAAATGGCTAATTGTATGCTGCAATCTAAAGGACTCAGTCTTAGTTTTTGGGCCGAAGCAATTAATTGTGCAAATTATATAATCAATCGCACTCCTACTAAGGTTCTAGAGAATATCACTCCAGAAGAAGCTTGGAGTTCCATTAAACCAGATGTAAGTCACTTTCGTGTGTTTGGAAGTGAAGCATGGGCCCATATTCCAGATGAAAAGCATAAAGCTTTAGAACCTAAGAGTGAGAAATGTACTTTTGTTGGATATTCTGAAGATGTAAAAGGTTATAGACTTATTCCATTTAAGTCCAAAAATGTTATCATTAGAAGAGATGTAAAATTTGATGAAAATAAATCGGCCTGCGAGCCTAGTCCGGCGGATGTGCCACCTCTTCCTATCTCTTCTATCTTTGAAAACATTTCTTCTTCTGATGATGAAAGCGAGGATGATAATCCTCCCCCACCTTCTCAGGATCCTCAACTTCCAAGATGGGTCCGTGCTACTCGGGATGCAGCAGGTGATCCTACAGATCAGCGACGTACACGTTCTCAGTTTGAAAGAGCCTCTTCTTTACTGGCTCAAGCTCCAGTAAATCATGATCCTGACACTTTTGCAGAAGCTTCAGGCCATCCACATTGGGAAGCAGCTATGAATGAAGAATATCATTCATTGATGACAAATGATACATGGGATCTTGTTCCTCTACCAAAGGGACGCAAACTTGTTAGATGCAAATGGGTTTACAGAACCAAGTATGGACCAGATGGGAAAGTTGATAAACATAAAGCTCGTCTAGTTGCTAAGGGCTTTTCACAGGTTGAAGGCATTGACTACACTGAAACCTTCTCTCCAGTTGCCAAAATGAACTCTATCCGCCTTGTTCTTTCCCTTGCTGCCTCTTTAAAATGGGAAGTCCATCAAATGGATGTTAAATCTGCCTTCTTGCATGGGGACTTGCAGGAAGAAATCTATATGGAACAACCCATTGGCTTCATACAAACAGACTCCAGCCTCGTTTGTCGACTTAAGAAATCCCTTTATGGCCTCAAGCAAGCTCCTCGGGCTTGGTATGCCAAAATGGATAGCTTTCTTTTAGAATCTGGCTTTTCTAGGTGTCATTCTGACAATACTGTCTACACCAAGAAAGTGGGCAACTCTCTTATCATCCTTGTTCTTTATGTTGATGATCTTATTCTTACTGGTAGTGATCCCAACCTTATAAACCATGTGAAGTCCAGCCTTAAAAAGAAATTTGAAATGACAGACTTAGGACACTTACACTATTTTCTCGGTCTTCAAGTCTTGCAATCCCAAGAGGGTATTTTCCTTTCCCAGTCCAAGTATGCTTGTGATATTCTTCGTCATTTTCACATGGAAGACTGTAAGCCAGCCCCTTCTCCCTTTCAGTCTGGAGTCAAACTTTCAGTCTCTTGTACTTCTCCTGAAGTTGATGCTACCTTATACCGTCAACTTGTCGGAAAACTCTTGTATTTAACCCATACTCGTCCTGATCTTTCCTTTGCTGTTGGCCTTGTTGCTCGTTTTATGCAAAACCCCCGTGAAAGTCATTGGAAAGCAGCTAAAAGAATACTTCGTTATGTTCGAGGTACAGTACAGTTTGGGATTCATTACAGTGCCAAAGCAGCTCCTCTGTTAGTTGGTTTCACTGATTCTGATTGGGCTGGTGACCTTGATGATCGGAAGTCTACTGCCGGTTATGTCTTCACTCTTGGTTCAGGACCTATTACATGGGCTTGTAAGAAACAGGCTGCCATTTCTCTTTCGTCAGCAGAAGCAGAGTATCGTGGTGCCGTGGAAGCTAGTAAGGAAGCCTTGTGGCTTCGTCAGATCCTATCAGAGTTTGGCTTTGAGCAGCAGCATCCAACCACACTTTGGTGTGATAATCAAAGTGCCATTCAGCTATGCAAAGATCCAGTCCAGCATCAGCGCAGCAAACACATTGAACTACACATGCACTTCATCAGAAAGCTCATTCATGACCATGTTCTTGAAGTGCAATATTGTCCAACAGATGATCAGGTTGCAGACATCTTCACAAAGGCTCTCACAGAGGCGAAGTTCACTAAACTTCGATATATGCTTGGAGTTCAGGAAGTTGTCACTAAGGGGGGATAGGCTCTAGTGCCTCCTTCCTTTTCCTATTGTGTCATATTTGTAAATCCTTCAATCCTATCCCAAGTTGTTCTTAAGGGGGGATGTTAGGATATTCCGACACATAGGATATAGTTAAGTTCAACTTGGTCTAGCATAGAGTTAGGTTAGAGTTAGGTAAAGTGTGTTTCTTTACCGTTGTACATTTTGTAACTTACAATCCGACGGTCACGATATGTAGTGATCCGACGGTTCACTCTCACCTCGGTATTACCGACACTTGATCCGTGGCTTGACACCCGATTGGTCCATGAGTTCTATTTAAAGCGCATGGAGGGTCATTGTTCGGGTAATCCGTGCATGAGAGAAGCTTATGTAAATTTTCATTCTTTGATTAATAAATTGCCTGTAGTACCCACGTTGGGACAGGCCGTGGACTGTTTCCCTCCTTGCACTCTGAGGGTTTTAACCACGTCAAAAATACTGGTGTATTGATTTGAGATCTGGTTGTGAGCGGTGTCCTTTTGGTATTCTTTCTGTGGAACTTACCCTGTAAATTCCTACACATATTGTGTCTACAAAAAGTCTATGATTATGATGTACTGCAAAATCATTCCTGTATCAGAGTAGTAGATAGTGTGTTAGTTAAAGTTTTCAATCTGAGTACGGGAATGCCTACCTCAGCGATGATATCATTTTATATATGTATTTTGTGTTGAATATTTGCAGGTTCTGACCGGGCCGTCCGCAAGATACTCCTTGAAATGATAAAGTACTTCACCCTTCCTAGATCATATAAAAAACCCTAATCTACTACAGGCTTCGCACTTTAGGGGGCAATCTGTTACACTAAAATTTGTCACCATGACTTTTTGCAGTTAGTATGGCTCCATTCACTGTCATACTATCCTCCTTGGCAAGTCTCATGCCTCTGCTCTTCATGTCAAACTTCAAGAAAGAGAGAAAAGTCATTTAAAGTCAATTATCTCTGGTACGCAATTTCTCTTAGCCTTACCTGCGTGTACGCAACCCAAATTCACAATGCCTGTGTACTTGTACGCTCTATATGTAAAGGGGTGGGTGCGTACCTCTGCAAAGGTCAAAAGGCACGAGTTTCATCTTAAAAAAGTTACTTGTGGTCATTTCTAGAGTCTTCTAGAAGCTTGTTTGATGTGTATGAAGCGCCTCCAGATGGTTCATATATCCCTACCAAAGAGGAACTTATCCCATCAAGAGGGGAGCTATCCCATCCAAAGAGGGGCTTATCCCATTGATGGTGGACCTGAATAACTTCCTCTAGAGCACTATAAATACAGGCATTGGGCCAAAGGGAGGGGAGGTTGAAAGCTGAACATTCCTAAGGGTAGATGCTGCTGGAATTAGGACTTCCTTATAGAAGCTTGTGAGGAGAGATTACCATCTTTTCTTGTTTCATTTGGAAGTGGGTGATCTGATCAGAGTAAAGGAGAACTCTTGTGGACCTGTTATAGCTCCAAATCTCACTCTTATGGTTTGTGATGCTGCACTTATGGCCTAGGGCAACCCCTCCTTCCAGACCTGGTCCAAAAATTTAAAAAACAGTGTTTTATTCCCTATACGCGACTTTGCCCTGTGTTAAACGCGTGTACACGCGGTTCTGTCATACCTAACCCACGTGTATCTATTAAAACACTTAAAAAAATATAATTTCCTCTTTTTCGGGCGGTGATCGCGGGTTTACCTGCTGGATCACCTATTAGTGCCCGTGGCCCAACTGTTCCCAACCAACTCCTAACTAAAAAACTACTTTGGAGAGGGTATAAAAAGACATCAAAGGGAAGGCCAAGGGGAGAGAGAAAGGAGAGCAAGATTATTATGCTGAGATTTTTCCCTTAGACCAGGTCTGAAGTCCTTGGTGCATTCTGCACTTCCCCCATTTTGCATAGGAAACCCTTGTTTCCATGTGTATTGGTGATCATTCATCCTTGACATCATCATTGAGTAAGACTTGGAAGGAGCTCTTGTTGGAGGCTGGAGGCTGGAACGAATCCGGGAGGAAGCTTGCTTGGAGCCTGCTGAAGGTGTTCAGGTGATATCTTTCCGATATATGTACTTTATTTGCCTTTATATATAAAGAAACACGTCTTTGTTCCCGAATAATCTTTCTTTATGCTTATGAGATTCTTGTGTTGAATTCTTATGAAAGTGGTTACTTAAAGATTTTTTATAACTAACTTTATAGCATAAAGATGATTTATACATAAACTTCTATACATGTACTGTTGTGTTCTTTGATTTGTTTGTCTTGCAGGTCAAAGAAAGAAGAAGGGAACTCCAAGAAGGGTTTGCACCCTAACGGTCTTCTCGAACGTAGGACCTTAGGTATGTACCCTAAACATTAGAATTTGCTTAAAAGTAAAAAAGATGGCTGTGTGTGTGTGTTTCTTTGAATAAGCAATTTTCAGTCTGGTAGAGTCTTAGCCCAAAGGACCCTAGGGGTACTTTCCCTTCAACCAGAATTGGCGACTCCACTGGGGACAACACTCTTGTTGTTCCTAGTTTGGGTAGTCCTCAAGCCAATCAAGGCTCAGTCCCTCTGTTTGTTGGTTCTGACTGTCTGATATTTTCTTGAACTCCAAGCTTTTCCAGTTTTTCAGTTTGTGTTTTTTATTTTTCTTGAAAGACTTCATATACGCACTTTTTCTGGATTACAGAAGCGTATATACGCAAGTTGCACTAAGTAAACCCGCGTATACGCATGTTTCCTTAGTTACAGTCGCGTATACACGCATTCTGCAAATAATTGCAGGCGCGTATATCACATAATTTTCAAGATTTATAATTTTTCTTTTGCTGAATGTCTGTCTGGTGGTTTGGGTCAGTTTAAAACAGTCAATTTCCAGTGACAGTTCTCTGTTTAACAGGGGGCATCTTGTTTCGAACTCTCTCTAGTTATAAGGAGTGCTAGTCTTGTTTTTCGTTGATTGCAAGCGTCATTGATTTTTGACACACAAGATTTCTGTTTAAGAATCTTGATCGCTCTGTTTCGGCAGAGTGGGAAGATTGTCTTAAAATCTTTGTGTCCATTTTGTTTTCATGACATTTGTGTTTGCTTAACGAAATCATTTTTATGACCATTTACTCCTTTGTTTCGGGAAATTTGTTTGTTACCAGTTTCTTGAAACTTGTCTTTTGATATTTTGGACTTTCATTGCTGCTTTTGATTGTCAAAAGCGTTTTCGAACACATTTTATTTTTGTTGAGTTTTCATCATTTGAAAGGTGTCAATTCACGAAAGTGTTTGGTGGCTTGTTTATCAATCATTAGTGTCAGTATTTTTGAGAGTTTTCCTTTGAAAAAGACTTTTTGGTTTGATTGAAAGAAAATATTTTGAAAGTTTTTGAGTTTCGCTTTCTTAAACTTGCTTCTCATTTGATTTCCTTTTTTGCGAAGTGAAAGTGCTTTGTTTTTTATCTTAAACTTGTTTTTATTGTTTGGACGAAATGATTAGTAACAAATCATCTTCTATCTAAGCATTTCAGTGGCAAGACAAAATTTGGTAAAGCAGCAACTTTCCTTCTTTGTTTTTAGAGTAGTCTTTGAATCGTGCATCCACATTTAGTTCTTGCATTAGGGTAAGATTTGCATCTCTTTTTAGGCATATTTAGTTTTGTTAGTTTTTGTGAGTGTGGAGTCTGAAAAGAAAAAGGAAAAAATTTTGTTTATATTACAAGTGCCTTCTGAACCTCATAGAAATTGCTATTCATCGAAAACAAAAGTGCATATGCATGTAGCTAGGTTTTATTAATTTCTTTTGCGTCCATAAAACACCACAAGTTTCACCTCCATTACCTTTGACTTAAAGAACAGCCTAATAAAATCAAGCGCTTAATTAAAATCCACTAGAACTTTTTGTTTTAGTTATTACACCAACAAGTTTAGGATTTTAGGGCCTTGGATTAGGCGAGTGGAGAGTTAACTCTCCAAGGCCACACAAAACGTCAAACATAAGAGTCTGATTAAAGAGAGTAAATCCAATAGCGTTAGGAAGACCAGGAAAGCTCCGGATCTGGGAGTTAAGCACGAGGGTCTGTGAAGACAGGAAAGAGAGATACCCCCTCTCCTACTTGTCCGAACTTACCTCACGACTGTTCCGCCTGGCTTCTGCGACGAGTTGGTACCCATAGTTGCCTCTCCTAGGGATATGCATAGGTGGCTGCGGAGGGGAATCCCGTGGCACCTGAGGTCGACGTTGTATCACTCTCGACAGTACTTCCGGAGGGCACCCTTGCGAAGCTTGGGGGCTTGCACCGGCGCAGACTGTTGTTAGGAGGTCAGCGTAACTTCCTCTGATACCTTCGCTGATAGGACTGGGCCCTCATCATCCCAGACTATCCTCGGAAGGCCCTTTGATTCACTTTCTCGTATTTTGGTGTCCGGTCTCAATCACCCAGAGCGGAAATACTTGAAAGTTGTTTGACTGGCTGTATCTTTAGGAACTTTATACTGTGTGCTCTGTGCTCCTAGTCGGCTTAGCTTTTAATTTTTTGAGTCTTTAGTTAGATCTTAACAGAAAATTCAAAGTGGCTGACCGGTCTCCAAGACGGTCTCGAAGACTTCGTGGTCTCTCGCCACCTAGTTTAGAGCCTTCTCCTAGAAGGCGCAGAGGGAATACTACCGGTGGGGTCCGTCCTACGCCGGTTGACGCATCGGGGATTGATCCTCCTCTCGGGGATATTAGCGGCCAAGCAAGGCCTGGTACTTTTGAACAAGAGAGGGACGCTCCAGTCTTTTCTCAAGTTCGCTTTCAAGCGGAGGATAACGTAGAGGTAGAAGAACTTTCAGAATCATTAGTGATTCCAAATTCTCCACTACCATCTAGTTACCCAGACGTATTGCAATACGTTGGGCCTCCATTATTTAGACCAGCGAGTCCAGGTTACGCTACGCGCTTACCATTTATGATCTCTACTGGAAGCATGGCTTCCACGAGTGCTGCGACTATGCAAACCCCAACATCGGTGCAAGGGGGAGGAACCATTTCCATCCCCTCCGCTTCCTTGTTCGGATCGTTTGCTAGCACATCTTTGGTTGGGTCTACCTCCATTCCGTCCACGAGTGGAAATGCCCAAACCAATGCTTTTAGTACTGGTTCCTTCCTTTTCGGCACCCAATCACAGGGTATTCCGTCAGTTCCGTTCAGTGCCGCTACGTCCATGATGGGCGGATCGGCTTCATTTCAGGGTTTTCCTTTTGGAAGTGGTCATATCCCACATTCCAACCCAACGGTAGGATCCATGCCTTTTTCTTCAATAGGACAAAGCAGCAATCCTTTCCAAGGTTGGAATAACCCTGGGGTTAGTAACGCAGGAACTGCGAATCCATTCATTGGCCAACAAGGAAGTAGGCCGTATTCCACGGTTAGCATGTTTCAAAGTATTCCTCCCCTCGCTTCGGCTTGGAACCCATATCAGGGGTTATCGACTCCTTACAATTCTTTAGGAGGAAACTTTGCAAGCTATGGAGCTTATACGGCAGGAGTTGGTCAAACTCCGAATTTTGCTGGACCACAAGGCTTGCCTTTTGGTTCAGCTGGTTCTACTGGTCACTTGGGGCAGCCTGGTGCCTCTCAAATCCCAGGACAATCTTTTCAGAACTTGGGGAGTTCTGCCCAGTCTGGGTGGAATCCCCTAGGTCCTCCTAGGCTTCCATTTCTGGCAACGTTAAACTTGCCAGATCTCACTAAGCTAACGAACGACCCTATCAGATACAATCCGGCCTGGCCTCCGGTCCCAACCAAACTCCCTTCGGACATCCCAAAATTCGAAGGGAAGAGTGGTGAAGATCCGGGCGATCATGTAACCACATTCCATTTGTGGTGCTCATCTAACTCCCTCATCGAAGATTCGGTTAGGTTGAGACTCTTTCAACGCACCTTGACTGGTAATGCGGCTAAATGGTACATAGAGTTGCCAGGGGGCAACTTTACATCGTTCGCTGACTTAGCCAATATCTTCTTGAATCACTTCCAGTTGCCTGTCCGCTATGATGCCGGAACTGAACTTCTGGCTACCTTTCGTCAGGATAAGGCAACCCACATTTCTGATCACATACAGGAATGGAGACGGAGAAAAAGGCTCATTAAAGCCGAAATCCCTCCGGAGTACCGTCTAGAGTGGTTTTTGAAGTCTTTGCAACCCGAGATCTCCAAGGATGTCTCCATGTCTGGGGTCTATTCTGAGGAGCAAGCCATTTTCAGGGCCCAGCAATTAGAACTGATCTACTCTCAGTCTGGGATCCTCCAAAAGTACTTGCCAGATGCTCCTGGATCTAAGGTTGATTTAGCTAAGCCAAAGCCAAGTCCTCTCGCGGATGGTATCGTGGGGTCAGTAGACTCGACTACAGTGAACTTGTTGAATCAATTGCAGCAGTTGTCATTACAAACTGCTCCTAACAACCAAGTCACAATGTCTAATCCTCCCGCTTCCCAAAATTCTTCCATTAACGCCGTCCAATCCGATAACCCCAAAGGAAATCAAAATTCCAATGGGAAAAAGAAAGGACGTGGTAAAAAGAAGAACTCGGATGGGAAGCCCGATGCAAATAAATCTGGCAACAACGCTGGTGGTGGTAAAGGTGAGTCGAGAAAGAAAGTCAAGTTTCCTTGCAAGTTATGCAGTGGGGACCATCTAACTCATCTTTGCCCTAGAATCGAAGACGCTCAGTGCTTGTTAGCACAGCAAGGGACTTCTAGTTCGCAAGCTGTGTTGACTAACCCGTTTCCCCAAGGGCAGCAACTTCTTGCTGGCGCAAATTCGAATCCTGGGACCTCCTCAGGGGGCAACCAGGAAGGGGAAAAAGCATCAAATGTTTTTATGATGGGTTCAAACGTTAACGTGACTACTCGGTCACGTGATTATGGTGAAGCCGAAACATCTAAGGATAAAATGGTTCCCGGAAGTAATGACCTTCATATCGAGCGACCTCCTGTTGAGACTATACCTAGGATACCGAAAGGTTCCGCCAAACGCGCGACAATTAACCCCAATGCTAGAGCTGCTCAAAATTACTCCATTGTGGAGGATTTGGCTCAAAGCCCATGTGCTATGTCCGCTTTGGAAGTTCTCCAGTCGTGTCCGTCTCAGAGAAGTGCTTTACTCTCCGCCATTGGAGCAGTCGATCCAGCTAACTCTCTAGTGCTCTCTTTTGACATGTCAAATGTCAAAAAGAGACTCCCTCATCATATGGCTTTTCAGGTAAAGTCAACATACCGGAAAATCAATATTTTTCGCACCGTTATAGATGAAGGAGCTTCCACATGTGTCATGTCCATGTCTTGTTGGAAGGCTATTGGTTCACCTTCGGCTGTTCCTTCACCAACCGTCTTAACTGCATTTGATGGCCATTCTCACAAGCCGCATGGGATTATCCCGGCCTTTCCTATATGTGTTGGAGGGAAGGTCGTTAATATCGAAGTTGAAGTCGTAGATGCTAACCTAGACTACAATCTCCTATTAGGAAGGAACTGGGTGTACGAGATGGAAGCCGTTGTTTCGACTCTGTTTCGTGTCATTTGCTTTCCTCATGAGGGGAAAATCGTTAAGGTTGATCAATTGGACTATGCTCCAATCGATCCTCAAGCAACCTCCGACTCTACTGTTCCTTTGGTGGATAACCCTCGCCCGCCGACTGAGAATTTAGGAGTAGGGATGTATTCCTCATTGATGGGTACGTTTGATCTTCCCTCTCCTTTTGCAAGAATCAATGCTATTTCATCATCCAAGGAATCTTCTCGAGAGGATTTCTTCCGAACTCATCATTTTTCCGACCCTTGGACCTTGCCTTCACCTACGACCACATTAGTTGAAGGGCAAGTTAATGGAATGGCGTTTCCTATATCTGCAGCTGAGCTTAGATATCAGGCTATCGTAGACTCTGCAGATAACCATTCTACTCCCTTTTCCGAAGAGGAGCTAGATGGTCATGTGGCCCCCGCTTGGAGCTTTGATTCTAACTCTGCCTTGGACTGCTTAGATTCGATTCTACCTTCTGAAGAAGCAATCCTCGAAATTATGATGGGTATAGATCGACCTTGGGAAGACTTACACCATCGCTCATATTTTCTTCCTCCATTGCAGGAAGTAGAATCTAGATTCTCCGAGCTCGTTGGTAGTGATGTTTGTACGGTGTCGAACCCTTTGGCTCCAACACACGTGCATGCCGAAGGTAATATGTCGGTAATCTCAAAAACGATACCTATAAACATCTCTAAGAATCCTAACATCATCGAGAATATCTTCATCGGAAGTGAGTGTTCCCCTGAAGAAATTCAAATTTACACCGACCTATTCAAGGAATATCGTGATGTATTTGCTTGGTCTTATGAGGAAATGCCCGGCATTGATCCTTCTATAGTCCAACATGAGATCAAGACGTACGAAAACGCAAAACCGATTCGTCAAAGGCTTCGGCCGGTTAACCCTAGAAAAGCAGCGGCTATCAAAGCTGAGGTTGAGAAGCTGCTAAGGGCGGGTTTTATATACCCTGTTCCTCTTACGGATTGGGTTTCGAATCCAGTCCCTGTGGACAAAAAGCAAGGAACAATCCGCGTATGCATCGATTTTAGGGACTTAAACAAGGCTTGTCCAAAAGACAATTACCCCACGCCATTTATTGATCAAATCATTGACGAGTGTGCAGGTAATGAGATTTTCTCCTTTATGGATGGTTTCTCAGGTTAAAATCAAATCTCTATTCGTCCTGAGGATCAGCATAAGACTGCCTTCATATGTCCCTGGGGTACCTTTGCATATCGAAAGATGCCCTTCGGTCTTAAAAATGCTGGAGCCACCTTTCATCGGGCCATGTCTTACGCTTTCCACGACATCAAACATATCATCGAGGCATACTTAGATGATCTCGCTGCTCGTTCTCGAAAGAGAACTGATCATCCTAGTCATCTTCGATTAGTCTTTGAGCGATGTCGTTTTTACAAAATCCGGTTGAATCCTAATAAGTGCGTTTTCGCGGTTACATCAGGTCGGTTGTTAGGGTTTATAGTTTCCAATGAAGGGATTCAGGTTGATCCCTTCAAGGTTGAGGCAATAGTTCAGTTGCCTCCCCCGTCTTCAATTCGTCAACTTCAAAGTCTTCAAGGGAAGGCCAATTTCTTAAGAAGGTTTATAGAAAACTATGCCGAGATCACTAAAGGGTTCATGCGTTTGCTACGGAAAGGAGTTCCATTCCTGTGGGACGACTTTGCGCAGCGGTCGTTTGATGCTTTGAAAAAGGCATTAGTCTCTGCCCCGCTTTTGAGTCCACCGGATTATGGTAGAGACTTCCTTTTATATCTCGCTGCAGCAGAATCTACCATTGGTATGGTTCTAGTTCAGGAAGACGATGCTCTTGTCGAGCACGTGATTTATTATTTGAGCCGAGGCTTGATAGGCCCTGAACTCCGCTATTCTCCAGTTGAGAAGTTGGCCTTGGCAGCAGTCCATGCTGTCCAGAGGCTCCGTCATTACATTTTGCTACGCAAAACTTTTGTCTTAGCGGCGGTCAATCCATTCCAATTTGTCCTCAGTAGGCGAGTGATTGGGGGCAAATATAATAGATGGATAGTCATTTTACAAGAATTCGACCTCGAGTTCTTGTCCGCCAAGTCTAAGAAATCTATGGTCTTCGCGGAGCTAATTTCTGAGCTTCCTTGTGGAGAGGATGTAGTTTATGAGGAAAGTTTACCCGACGAACATATATTCCTCATCTCTTCACAAGACCCTTGGTATGGAGATATCATTGTTTATCTCCAGACTTCGAAGTTTCCCTCTACTTCCTCCAAGGATGAACGTCGCAAGTTACGTCACCTGGCTAAAAACTATGTTATCATTGGTGACACTTTATACCGTCGAGGGGTTGATTCAATTCTTCGACGTTGTTTAACCTTAGAGGAAGCAGAGTCTGTTCTTAATGATTGCCACAGTGGAGCTTGTGGTGGTCATCTATCCGGGCTTGCTACAGCCCAGCGCATCTTACGTGCCGGCTACTTTTGGCCTTCACTCTTTAAGGACTGTGTGGAAGCGGTAAAACGCTGTCACCCGTGTCAAATTTTTCCTCGCAAGATGTGCACGCATCTAGCTCCCCTTTTTCCCGTTGTCACCGTCGGTCCCTTTACTAAGTGGGGTATTGATTTTACGACTTGTAATCCGCCTTCAGCGGCAAATCACAAGTACATTATCGTGGCTGTAGACTACTTCACGAAGTGGGCTGAAGCCATGCCTACTTATAAGAACGACAGTGACACGGCAGCTTTGTTTCTTTTCAATCAAGTTATCTCAAGATTCGGTATCCCAAGAGAGATTGTCACTGACCATGGCAGTCATTTCCAAAATCAGCTAATGTCCGAATTGGCTTTTAAATTAGGTTTCCGTCAAGAGCATTCGTCTCCTTACTATCCTCAGGCCAATGGACAGGTCGAGGCGGTCAATAAAACTCTTAAGACGATACTCCAACGGACAATCGATAAAAATCGGTCCAATTGGCACATTATGTTGTATCCGGCTCTTTGGGCATACCGAACCTCCGTTAAAACGGCTACTGGTTTTACTCCTTTTCAGTTAGTTTACGGGGTGGAATCTATCTTTCCGGTCGAATGTGAAATTCCATCTCTGAAATTGGCTGTCGAGCTTCTTCCTGAGACTTCGAGTCTCGAGGAGCGCCTAGTTCACCTGGAACATCTCGATGAGCAGCGTCGAGATGCCGCCACGACGAATGAGGCCCATAAGAAAAGGGTCAAAACTCAGTATGATAAGTCTGTCCGACCTCGTGTCTTTTCTGAAGGTGACCTTGTCTTAGTCTATGACCAAGATAAGGATGCCTTGGGGGCAGGCAAATTCAAGCCTATGTGGTACGGTCCTTTCATTATCAAACGAGTCTTAGAAAAAGGATCGTATGAGTTAATTGATTTCGAAGGAAACAAGCTGGCGGAGCCCCGAAATGGGCTCTATTTAAAGAAGTATTTTGCTTAGTTTTACCAGGCAATGGCTTCTTTGTATTTTATGTATATTTGTACATATCTTATCGAGCGTTTTCTGATATCAGCACTTTTGGTCTGCTTTGGCAGGTGTTGATGGATGATCTGGTTTATTTTGGATTCGCCGATGGTGCTAGTCGGCACACTCGGAATCTTGCTTCCGCAGCTTGGGTACTTTATTACCCAACTGGTCAGTTGATGACATCAAGAGGCGTGTGTATCGGTCCTGCTTCAAACAATATGGCCGAGTATACAGCTGTTATCAATTTATTATCCGAGGCAATCTCTTATGGGATCGACTCGTTGGTAGTATATCTTGATTCTCAATTGATAGTGTCTCAGTTAAATAACATTTATCGGGTTAGAGATCCATCATTATATCGCCAATATTTAAGGGTGAGGTTGTTGCAAAGATCATTTATTTACATTAATTATTTGCACATTCCAAGATCTCAAAATTGGTTAGCTGATTCTATCGCTAATCAAGCATTAGACTGGCATATCAATCATTCATCATCATAAAATCATGCATCAAAAAGTCAAACTGTATATATATATATATATCGCAAAGCGTCTCGAGTGTACATATGCGTGTCCAAAATATACAAAATTGGGACTCAAATGCCCATAATCATGTCAGGCATATCTAATGCCTCGGCTCTGGATGAGCATCTAAATAACTAACTATAGCAGTGGCCACGCGCCGAAAGACGCGAACCCAGTCACGTGGCATCCCAACCACATGACGCTGCATATCTGGAGGAAGGTCCTCTATCTCGGCCATCGGTACTTGGTAGCTCAATCTCGCCAAGTGTCGCTGGACGTTGTTGAGCGTCCTTTCCGCATTCGCAGCCTCCTCTTCGGCTCCTCGGCCACGCCGTCCATGCCGTGGGAATCCATCTGGTCGCACGGGCCCAATGTCTGGAACATGATCATCATATCAGTCATTTGAATCTCATCAAAAAAAAATATATTTTTCAAAGTTCATCATTATGCTTGAAAAATCCTAAAAATCATAAAATCATAAAAATCAAAAAAATCTTACCGATCTCGCCCCATGCTGCGTCTGGTGGTAACACTAGGTCAGGATCTCCTCGGAAATCCAGTCCAGCATAGGGGTAGTCGTCTATGGCGATGATCTGTTGCTCCCACCAAGCAAAAAAGTCGTCGTCGAATGCATTCCTGGGCACTTCCCCACCCCCCAGACGTTTCATCAAGTCAGCCCACCGGCCCATGCGTGGATCACGTGGACTACTGATGGGAACTGCTACCCTGGGGCGGAGTGCAGGAACCTTCTCGAAGAAAAAAGTGCATAAAATGGTTCCGTACCCAAAGTTCTTGGTCTGTCCCTTCCTGATAGAAGCAAGTTGCTCCTTCATGTTGGCAAGTAGAGGAGTACACCAGTCAAACACCGTGGTGAGACAGTCCACTGCTACGCTCATGTTTACCCGTGATGCCTGATGTAGCGAAGATGACCCGTTCACTCGAGCTATGGTGAACAGGATTATCCGCAGTGACAAACTCGCCACGTGTGGGATCGAGATCTGACTCCCGACCTTCCGATGACCTGGGCAGTAAAGTTGTACATAGTCGTCCACACTGAGACTATTCCGGGTCCTGCCCCGGGAGTGTACTACCTCTCCCCTTCGGGAAAGGCCCGTGATGAAATATATATCTTCCACTTCTATCCTGAGTGGCATCTGATCAATCATAAAAGCTTCTTCCTCGACATCCCAATAATCAATAAGTCTCTCGAGCAGACGCACATTTGCTTTCATATTCGGCAACTTGAAGAATTTTAACAATCCGCATCCCCGTAAGGCATCTAATGCCTCATCATTGTCCATAACTTCATTATCTACAGCTGAGTGCTCTCTTTCACGCCATGTGAGAGTCATCCTGGAAGAAAAAATCATTTTCATCCATTAGTTTTTTGTATAAAAATTTTTCGCTGCGCACACGCGGTTTACCCTATACACAGTCGCGTGTAGGGCCGTCGTATACGCGATTTATATACATCCAACCCGCGTGTACGCCGCAGAGCAATTTTTTGCAAAAATCTAACAGTGAAACATTAATTAAACTTCCTAAAAACTATCACAATTGATTGCAAGACAAGTTTAGTGCTTACCTGGAAGTTTTCGGCAAGTTTGAACGGTTGAATAAGTCACGGGGAAAGTTTGCTCCTTTTGCTCCACAATTTGCTCTCCAAGTCAAACGGTGAAAATGGTAAGTCCAAAATTTCTTTTTATAAGTTTTGAAAATGCAAAATTTTTTCAAAATTTTATTTTGTTTGGTTTCATGTCACTTTTAACTTGGGAGCTTGGAATGTCGAGATTGAGTTGTTTTTCAGGACATTTTGGACATTTTTCGACGGTTCGAGACGGTTCCATGACTGCTGACCCGTCATGGCAGGTATCGTGTTCTCACTGGCATATAGGTTAGGGACACCATTTTTCCGTTGCATTATGCATACTAGCCTCCATTTGACCGATACATCTGCCGTAGGGTCGACCCCATCATGTTATGGTTCGCAAGCCATTTTCACTCGCCGATTCTTTAAATCATGACATGATGGTAGAGCCATCCTTTTACATGGGCATCCTAGTTAGCACCTCACTGACATTTGTTGCCCATGCTGCTTCGTTTTGAGTAGGCTCGGGAGTCCTCTGTAGTCCCGCCATGACTTATGCGTTGAAGACTCATTCTTCTTTGCTTCTTCGCTTTGTTCTGGCCTTATACCCTAGAGGCTCCTATGTGTGTTGAGTTGTACTTCTGCATTGCATGTTGACCATTTGCACCTTTTGGACTATAGCCGGCTTCACTTGGACTCGTGTTTAAGCCCACTTTTGACCATGACGTCTGAAAAAATCAACCTTGCATACCCTTGACCTCTGCAGCTTGACATACCCAGATCCGTGGAAGGGACATACCTCTGAGTGTCACTGACCAGTTTTTCACCTCCCTGCATTGAGCATAGGAACGTTCCTTTCCCAGGAACTAGATCATCTGTTTCACCGACACTCGTTCTTTCCACTGTACCATAGCATTCTTTTATTCTTTTTCCGGCTTATCAGAAAAAGACAAAAAAAATTAAATATTCCAAAAAGAGCGGGAACAGGGACATTATTTCCATTTATTGTTGGCAGCTAGAGTCAGTCGTGTCGCCCTTGAACAAAGCACTCAAAACAAAGTCTCCTCCGCATGGGTGGGATTTAGTTTGACTTAGGCAAGCCATAACCTTGTTATCGAGTCAGTTCTCCCCCGATTGGTTATCTCTTCCAATCATATGGAGGGTTCGTTCGTGCCTCCTGCATGACGAACTTATACAGATTCATTATATGCTGCCACATAGTCACATTGAGTCGTGCTTTTGTTCAAGGGAAGTTAGCCTGAGTCGGCCTTTCTGCGGTGTCTCTTGACTCATTTTTCAGTCGGCCATCCCTGGTTGTCAGTGTCATGTCTATCATCACATCAGTTATATTGGTCCTTCACTCGTGCCGGTTTGAGAAGGTCCCCATTGACTTCTTGCTGGCGGGTCTTGTCCTTATCGACGACGACACATTGCTCTGAGGGCAGACCTAGAGACCGCACCCTGGCCCTATTTTCATTATTGATAGGTCACCTTGTGCTCAGCATCGATCAGTATCATGGGTCTTTGACTGAGTGGTTTCCCTTGTGTTCGACATCAGCATACACTATCACACATTGGGATTCGTGCAGTACCTTGGTTTCCATTTGACCCTATTGGTGGATACCTCGCCTCTGTGTCAGCTTTCATTATTGGTTGGTTCAGAGGGTTTCTGCCGTGCGCTAGCCACATCTTGTGTACGCCGGAAACGTACTTCGGTTGGGTTACTACATCTTTTTCGTCCGATTCCTTCCACATTATTGGCCTACGGGTTACACTCGCGCTAGATTGATGGAGGATGCCTTAATGCCTTCCCTCTAGCGGATCTTTCCCTATCGACTCCGACTCATTGCTCTGGGGCAAAGATCTAGAGTCCATTTGGCAGTACCTTGGGGTTTGCAGTCATTAGTGGCAGATTCCTCGCTATCGACAGTGGGAAACCATCATTGTCTCCTGATTGATAGATTCTTACAGGTGTTCGACTTCAGCTCATCTATTCACACTTGTTAGATTGTACTGGGTACCTTGACGCTCATTATCATTATCGGTGAGTAGTCTCGCGTTTGTTAACGGTATACATCAATGACCGGTAATCAAACGATTTCTCACATGGTCGACTTCAGATCATTTATTCCCATGGTGTAGAAATGTACCACGGCGGTCGGTGAAGACCTCAGGTTGTATCAGTATTCATTGGTTCACTTGACAGTTGCTCCTGTTGCTGCTAGTTGATACCACTCCACCTTATATGTTGCAGTCAGTCATGGCGACATTCTATATGCTGGCACCTGAGTTTGCAGTGTAGTACCATCCTATTCCATCATGTTCAGTTGGTACCTTATGGGATCAGTCTTTGATTTCAGTGATCCGTTGCATCTTTCAGCATCATTGACAGTTTTATATGTGATATTCAGACATGTACTTACTCATTATGATCAGATGATCCATTATGTATTTTACAGTCATTTATACTTGTATACTTAGTGGATCCGCTTGTACTTGATATGCGGACATGCTTTACTTTTCCTGAGCATGGGTATGCCCGCCTCAGACAGTGTTTCTTTCTGATCTCCTTTCGGTGGCTTGGCAGGCTGAATTCTGGTGAAGTCCTCCTCGGTTTTTCGGCAGAGTTCCTTTCCTTGTACTTACTTAATGTATTTCGGCCATCATGTTCCCCTTCTGACCTCATACATTAGGGGGCATCTGTTATAGCTCCAAATCTCACTCTTATGGTTTGTGATGCTGCACTTATGGCCTAGGGCAACCCCTCCTTCCAGACCTGGTCCAAAAATTTAAAAAACAGTGTTTTATTCCCTATACGCGACTTTGCCCTATGTTAAACGCGTGTACACGCGGTTCTGTCATACCTAACCCGCGTGTATCTATTAAAACACTTAAAAAAATATAATTTCCTCTTTTTCGGGTGGTGATCGCGGGTTTACCTGCTGGATCACCTATTAGTGCCCGTGGCCCAACTGTTCCCAACCAACTCCTAACTAAAAAACTACTTTGGAGAGGGTATAAAAAGACATCAAAGGGAAGGCCAAGGGGAGAGAGAAAGGAGAGCAAGATTATTATGCTGAGATTTTTCCCTTAGACCAGGTCTGAAGTCCTTGGTGCATTCTGCACTTCCCCCATTTTGCATAGGAAACCCTTGTTTCCATGTGTATTGGTGATCATTCATCCTTGACATCATCATTGAGTAAGACTTGGAAGGAGCTCTTGTTGGAGGCTGGAGGCTGGAACGAATCCGGGAGGAAGCTTGCTTGGAGCCTGCTGAAGGTGTTCAGGTGATATCTTTCCGATATATGTACTTTATTTGCCTTTATATATAAAGAAACACGTCTTTGTTCCCGAATAATCTTTCTTTATGCTTATGAGATTCTTGTGTTGAATTCTTATGAAAGTGGTTACTTAAAGATTTTTTATAACTAACTTTATAGCATAAAGATGATTTATACATAAACTTCTATACATGTACTGTTGTGTTCTTTGATTTGTTTGTCTTGCAGGTCAAAGAAAGAAGAAGGGAACTCCAAGAAGGGTTTGCACCCTAACGGTCTTCTCGAACGTAGGACCTTAGGTATGTACCCTAAACATTAGAATTTGCTTAAAAGTAAAAAAGATGGTTGTGTGTGTGTGTTTCTTTGAATAAGCAATTTTCAGTCTGGTAGAGTCTTAGCCCAAAGGACCCTAGGGGTACTTTCCCTTCAACCAGGACCCTGGGAAGGACCTGCACAACACTAAGGCTCAGGTTGTAATGGTTCCTTTTGTTACCTTTTAATACAAATTAGTCCATTCTTCTCAACAATTTGTTATTTATGAGTTGTTTCATATACTCCTTGGTCTATATGTTAAATATGTTTTATTGTATGTGATATTCAGGTGCTATTTAATCGTTTGATTGTTAGTGAATGTAGGTTTCGAAGGGAAGGAGGAGCTCATCCGGATCAACGAAGCTGGACTACTACAACAGCGTTGGGTTACAGGTAGGATCTAAACACTTGATTTCTCATATTGTAAAGGCATATTTAGTGAAGGATTGCTCTTATTTGTCTTGTTTGTCACTAGAAAGTCTTAGGCTTCTAGGGAGGTCGGTTGTGTCTGCACTAATGACTCTTTCCGCATGACAGGAAAGAATAATCAGATCCTTATAGAGAGTGAACCTTCATGAAGCATATCATCACAATTCTTGAAGTCCCTAATAAGCCTATTGGTTATGTGCAATGAATTTTCAGAAATTTATTTTTAAAATTTGATCATGCATGTTATTTTTCATGACCATCCCTTGTACCACCAGATACACAGTTGTAACTCCCTGCTTGCAATCCAAATGGTGCTAATTATTTTTGTAATAGAGATGTAAATTGTACTAGTGTAGGAACTAACCCTATTGCTGCTAACATTAGGAATTTGTATTTTGACAGCTACAAAAAATAGGAGGGTTTTGGAGCTAGATGTATTTTGATAGACCCATGAAAGAACAAATATCTAATGTCATGTTGATTGGAATTTGAGTGCACAAACAATGTTGTCGAATATGAATCAATCATCCTAGGATTAAAGCAAGTCATAGACGTCAAAGTGGAAGAACTTAAGATAATAGGTGACTCTGAAATTGTTACACATCAAGTATGGAATACTATTCATTATGTTTCACCTAATATTAGAAACTACCAACAAGAGGTATGGAATCACATTTCATTTATTCAAGATTTTAATATCAATTCTATTCCTAGGGTTCATAATGCAGTCGTGGACACATTATCTAATATTGTTGTTAGGTTTTCATCATTAATAGATGATATTTTTGTTGAAGTTATTTATAAACTGTTTGTGACTAATAATGTCACTAATTTTAATGTTTTCAATGATCACTAGCAGATACTGGATTTTATGGCAAATGTTGACATGTTTAAATATGTGGAAGTTGATGAAGATGAGAACAAAAAGTCCTTGCAGGAATCATCTCAGGCACATAAAGGGAATCCCAAGCCCAAGGATGTCATATCTTTAGAGAAGTTGTATGACTTCCAAAACCGCTTTAAGGGGCAAACCAACAATAATACCCAGAGTCCTACACTATCTCACAAAAAAGTTAATTTGGGCATGAAATAAGATTTGAAATATGTGAATCATGGTACTTGGTGTCCTCCCCAAGTGCGAAAAGCATTTCTCTGCCTTTTCAATAAGTACCAAGATGTGTTTGCGTGGACCTATGATGAATCAAAAAATTATGATATGCAATTATCGAGCATGTGATACCCATAAAGGAAGGGGTAAATCCATTTCAATAGAAGTTAGGAAAATTTCATGCTACGCTTAAACCCCTCATTCAGAAAGAGTTGAGTAAACTTTTGGATGCTCATATCATATTAAGAGTTCTTCATTCTACCCAGGCCTTTAATTTGGTTCTTGTGAGAAAGAAGTATGAAGAGATACTGTTATGTGTTTATTTATGCAACCAAAACTGAGCTTTAGATAAATATAATTATCCCATGTGATCTATGGAGCAGATACTTCATATGGTATCTGGGTCATAGACGTTTTTGCTATTGAATTGATTTTGTGGAGACAACCAAGTTCTAGTTGTAGAACATGACAGATTCAAGACTATGCTTAGGACTAAATGGGGTACATTTGCATTTTGGCGGATACCTTTTCGACTCATTAATGCAAAGGCTACCTTTCAGTGGGTTATGGACATCATGTTTCTTAGTTTAATTGGAGAAATTGTACTAGTGTACTTGGATTATGTTACGATATTTTCTAAGAAAAGATCTGGTCATTTTCATCATCTAAGGAAAAGATTTGAGAAATGTCAAATTTACAACACATCTTTAAATCCTAAGAGGAGCATATTTGGATTTTTTAAGGGAAAACTTTTGCAACACATTATAGCTAATAGAGGGATTAAAGTGGACTAAGAGTGTTTCAAGACTATTTCTCAAATTCCCTTTTCTGTGAATAACAAAGCCATGAAATTCTTCTTGGGAAAATTAACTTCCTTCAAAAGTTCATCTCAAATTATGCACAATTTTTCAAACCAGATGATCAAGAAGGATGAATTCTACAAGTGGGGCCAATGGGAGAAAGATGCATTCATATGAATTAAACAAGCATTTGTCGACGCCCCAACATTGTATAGTCTTGCTTTTGGCAAATATTTCTTGTTGTATACTTTTGCTTCTAATACACCCCTTATATTCGTTCTTACTTAGAAGGATGATCAAGGAAATGAGTGGCCTATATCATTCATGAGTACTATCTTACAAGGATATGAATTGAACTATCCCACCATTGATAGATAAGCTTATGCAATATACAAGTCGTTGAAGAATTTTAGGACTTACTTCTTGAAAAGTCATGTTATTATCTTTGTGTATCACCCAACAGTTAGATCTCTTTTTGTAAAAGAGTTGGGTGAGAGCGGGGGAAATAGATGAAAATCCTTCAAGTATAAGATTTAGAATTCAAGCCAGTTCATACAATAAAGGGCCATGGCCTATGTGAGCTCACAACAGAAGTAGTTAATTTGTTAGAAGAGGATTCTTCATGGTGGGAGAAAGAAATCAAAATTTACAATATTGAACAGGTTACCCCTACAAACACAACCACTCCTTGGTACTCTAATGTGTGATAGTATCTAGAGCATGAAACCTTTCCCTTGCACTTAACAATGAAATAAAATAGGTATATTCGACTAAAATATGTATCTTATCAGCTTGTACATGGTGTGATTTTTAGGAAGCGTCATAATGGTGTCCTTCTCAAACGCTTGGAAGCACAAGACTCAGAAAGGGTTTTAAAATACCATCATGATGAACCAGCTAGTGGGCACTATGTGGACATTACTACTCCTCACAAATTCATGTGGGACGGTTATTATTGGCCCACATTACATAAGGATGCACATGCCTACACCTATAAGTGTTCCATTCATCAAAGATGTAGTGGTCACAATAAGAAGTCAACCAACCAATTGTAGTCCATTGTCACTGAAGTACCTTTTCAATAATGGGGATTGGATGTTATTGGTGAAAAGTTTCCACATTCATCAAATAAAGCATTGATATATATGAATTGATACAAATTATTTTACTCAATGGGATGAAGTATTTTTGTTGAAACAAGTGAACGAGCACAAAGTCATCTACTTCCTTATGCAAAATATCATCACCAGGTTTTGCGTTCCTACATCACTTATTTTCAATAATGAAACTTATTTTTCATCACTAAATCTTTATGATTTTGCATTAAACAATGGTATTTTTTAAAGCCCTTATCTAATTAATACCCGAATGGAAATAATTTAGCTAAATTTACTAACAAGAATTTAATTCGCATCATCAAGAAAATTGTTTACACTGAGTAAAGGAACTGACATATTGCATTGGTGAATGATTTTTGGGCTTACTGTGTCACACGAAAACCATCTCTGAAGACTTCCCCTTACTTCCTTGTGTATGGAAAAGAATTTATCCTTCCTCTGAGCACATACCTTCTCGCCCTTCAACTTGCTCAAGAATCTCAAGGTAAATTGTGTCTTGTTGTTCCAAGAAAGATAGAAACCCTTTCGAAGTTAGAGGAACAAAGGAGGAAAACAAAAGAAAAGTTTTCTATCCATCATAACCGTATCAAGCACTAGTTTGACAATAAATTTGTGATGAACAAGGCGTTTAGTGTGGGAGACCTAGTATTGAAGTGGCAAAAATCCTATGAAAAGAAAGGTAAACACCACAAATTCCAATCCTTGTGAATCATAATATTTATTGTGAATGCTAAACTTGGCCACCATACTTACTATCTTCAATATTTAGATGGGAAGATGGACTCTCTTCCTATCAATGGCTAAGATATCAAGTGTTATTTCCAATTACAGGCTAGGGTTGTGTGCCTACTTATGTAAATATTTCTTTCCTTGCCCATTTTTTTGGTTTCGTTTCATTTATGTCATGTTGTTTCCTTTCTGTCACCCTTTCATTTTGCTAATCTTGTGAATACACCTTGTGTGTAAGTTTCTTGCTTGGTTCCAACCAATGTAATGAAATTTGAAAGGGATTTGTGGCATACGACAACACTTGTTTAACTCCCAGTCCCTGTTCTTTGCTTGGGTTAGATATCTTGAAGGCCAATGATTTCTTAATGGAAATACATTTCATTCTAATGGGAAGCTTTAAGTAGAAACATGAAACCCATATCTATTTTAGGATCTTCATTCCTTGAGTTAATGTTATAATTGAATAGTGTTTTGCATGTCGATCTAATAGAGTAGAAAAGGAAAAGGGGAAAACTATAATTCCAAAGGTGTTTAACAATATCTAAAGAAAAAACCTCTCTTTCTCTCGATGATTCGGGATCACTCTTCTGCCTTTGCAATATAAACATTGATAAAATGCCAATGAGAATTCTGAAAAGAAAATAAAGGGTGAAAGAAGAGAAAGGCTTCCTCTGCAGGGAGGTGAAGCAAGTAACTTTGCTAAGGTAATGAATATGATCGCTCACATCGAAGAAATTCTTATGTTCCTATAGTGACTCTTCTGGGTTACTAAATAGGCTTGTTAGAAGTGGAACAACACTAGAGGTGAAACTAAAACTCTCATCATTTCAAATTCATGATTATATATTACCCTTCTCCCAAATTGAAACTATTTTGATATTAAAATATTCATAAATGTGTTTAACCGAGAAAGGAAATGGGAAAGATTACATCTATAACCAAGTTAAATCGTGAAGTTGAGATAATCCACACGATGAATCAATACTTCTTGAAATACTATCCCCTATGCATAAAGCTAGAACGGAATAGAGAAGTTGGGGGTTCTTCTAGTGAATCGCCAAGTGTTGTTTCTTCTACAACACCCTCCAAATTTTTGGCCTATATTCACCTTTGAAGCCCAAATTTAACCATGTGAACTTTCGTTTTTAGTTATTAAATTCATTCCATGCTTGGTTTATATGTTTCCAAGTCCCTTTGTGACCAAATTTCAAGTGTCATCTTTTGTTAAGGTAAGGGTCGTTTTTGCAAAAGGCATTCATGACACAATTTTAAGAGGTAGCTTTGGTGCTTTCCCCTATACTAATGGATTCTATCTATCATAAGGATATGCATCAGGATCTTTTGCAAAGTATGAGCACTTTCTTGTTGCGGTCGACACTTATGTCGCAAAGTGTATCACAAGTGTCGCACTGGGAGGTAAGTGTCATTATGTTATTGTTTCAATGGATGAATGTTGATCTTGGGTGTTGAGTGTTTCATTGCCATGTGGTTGATTGTTTATGAGTGTGTGATCATGTTCAAGTCTTGTTTCATGTTCTGGTCTCATATTTTTCCTTATTGATCCCACACTTAGTCAATTTTTTTTTTTCTTCGAACCATGCTAGACCAACCTCTCCTCATCCTGCCTTCCTGAACTATACACTGCTTCATATTAGGCAATAGTCAACTATCCATGCCTCCTAGAACAATGCATTGCAAATTCACTGCCTCCAAGAACTTCACATTACACAATCCCAATCCCCAATCGCTGCCTCCTACACTTTCTCACTACAAAATCTTTACGTATTATGGCCTCTATTGCACACTGCACATTCAAAATTAGTATTCAATCCTTGTGTCAGTCCTTGAATTTCTCAACTACACAATCTTATGTCTCTGTCGTCCCAGAACTAAGCATTGTGCAATCACTGTGAGAAATATTGTTTGGTTGCATCACTAACTCTCTCAACTATGAAATCTTGCATCCATGACCCTTAGTCACTACACATTGTGCAGTCCTAGATCCTAAACCCTCACCTATGTCTCTTGTATCTATACACTACACAATCCCTGAGCCTCCTCCTCCTTCCTGCACACAACCCTGACTCAATCAATGTGTTACATAAGAAACAAGATACACTAGGATATTTTGGGACTAATGTCATCTTGTCATGAGTGAATTCCATTTGTTGATGTTGTTATCTTGATATGAAAAGATGATGCTGCTAGGAGGGTGTGAAGGAGGTGATAGAAGAAGAAACTTGTAAATATGGAACCACTGAGGGATAATCAAGCGAGGAGATGAAGGGATAGTGACCGTGAGAGAAGAATGAAGATCAAGATCACATAGAAGACTATATATCAACCAACCTCTTGGAGGATGAAAAATAAGTACATGCAAGAATTATCATAAAGATACAAATATGGAAGAAAGGAGAGAACCTTGGCATGGTGTTGCAGCTGCTACAACCACCCTCCAAAATTTTTCCTTAGCTTTGTTTTGGAGCCTCCCTACCAACCTTTCACAACAACATGTCTTGCTTTATCAAGTACACAAGCTTCAGTTCTTTTCTTGTAGAATGATAGCCTGTCCATCAGAGATTTTTGCATTCCCCTCACAAGTTGTTCCTTCAAAATTGGTTCAGCTACGGGCTGAGCAACTCCCTCAAGAAATTGTGCAATTTTGGAGGGCAACCTGTTGGGCTTTAGAATTGCACAAATCTTCCAATCAAGCTTTATCCAAAAAATTACGTAATTCCTCCTAGCAGGGATACTCAGCCCAGGAATTGCACAATCCTAGGCAACAGTCAGCTGATGTGCCTAGAAATTATGAAAATCTCCTAGGAAGATAGCCCAAATCCCTTCCAGAAATGTGCATTTTCTCCCAGCAGTTGAGCAACCTCTTGCATGTGCAGTTGAGTTGCCTAGTTCCCTCCGGGACCGAGAAAAACTGATTTACATGCATGGATTTCTTCTCCCAAGGCAACATGAAAAGGAATCCCTTAATTTAGGGATCTAATTTTAAAATCTGGAGGTTGCATGCAAGGATCATTTCAGAAACCTCCCACGAAGTGTCGCTCTTCCTAGATTTGTGGCATGCATGTCACATCTTTGATTTTATCAAAACTCATGAACCGGACGCTGTAGAGCTCATTCCTCACATAAACCTTGTAGCTCTAACATCCCATATCACATCTAGGAGTCATCGGCACATTCAACTAAGTTTTTTTGGGGGTAGGCCTACATTCGATGTCTTGTGTTGCATTTCTAGTGCTTTTTGTGTTTCGCTTATTGTTTTATTGATTTCAGTGAGCACTTGTTTTCATTTTGATACATAGATTGTACTAGCACTGTTTTAGTTTTCATTAACATCTCACTGCTATTGCATGCATGAAACTATTTTTCACAAACAATCACTGATTCAGTGACTCGCCTCACCCACATGCATGTTGTTCCATTTTATGAATCTTTCATTCACAATTTTCATGCACAATCATTCACTTATGCTTACACTCACTATTGCCATGAATTCACATTCACATTCGCTTTCAGTTGCCCGTCGACGGGTCTAGGTAGCCTTGGCCTGGACTCTGCCTCACCAAGACAACATTGCACAATCCTGAAAGGGAAGGCTCTATCTTGCTCTCAGGAAATGCACATTTCTTCCTAGTGATAGTTCTTCAATATTGCATTGTGCAATTTTGAGGGATAGTGACTACTAGACTAGAAAAATGTGCAATGCAGTCACTGAGCATGCAACCATTGCTAGTTGAGATTGCGCATTGCGCAATTCTAGCAGTCAGTAGCTAGGATGGACTATTCGTTACGTAGTTCCAATAGTCATTCAGCCTCTTGATATCCTAGACTATGCCATGTGCAACCTTGGTAGTTAGTCTCCCAACGGAAATTATGCAACCTTCATGATCAGTCACACATGTATGTTAGTTCTCAAGTTCATTTTGGTTTTTGACTGACATATTGTTATAGCACCATTTACCAACCTTTGTATTTGCGATTCTTGGTTTATGGCCTAGGGCAAGCCCTCCTAGACTTGGTCCAAATATTTTAAAAATAGTGTTTTACTCCCTGTACGCTACTTTTCCCTGTGATAAAAGCGTGTACACGTGGGTTAGTCAATACACAACCAGTGTATGTGTTAAAACATTGAAAAAAATCAAATTTCCTTAATTATGGGTAGAGTTCATGGGTCCATGTTGATTACCTCCTAGTTCCCGTGGCCCAACTATTTCCCATCTAAAAAACTAATTGGGAGAAGTATAAATAGAGTTCTATGGGAAGGCCTTAAGGAGGAGAAGAGATAGAGTTATTATACTGAGATTATCCCTAACTGAGTCAGAATTATCCTTGTGCTTCATGCACTTCCCCAAGTTTCAAGAAACCTTGTTTCCTTGATTTTTGATATTCTCCCTCTTACTTGAGATATCATGTTATTGGTTATGGAAGGAGGCTATCGAAGACTGGGACTGGACAGATCCAGAGGATGGTTCCTCTTGGAACCAGAAGTGTAGAAATTCCCACTGTAGATCACCTGATAATGAAATATACTAAAGCCAAATGCTTGATCTACTTCTACAAACAATTATGCGTAAGCTTAATAGAATTGAGCAAGATCAATTGAACACATATAACTGATAAGAAGAAGTCAATAAAACATAGCATAGAAGAAATAACCTGGGGAAAGCCTCAACCTAAAACCCCAACTCTGTATTATCATATAAGTGGAAATATAGTCTGGATTACAAAAAGAATCAACTCACAAACTATCCTTCTCTCTCTGCAATCCCTCTGCTACTCATAGACAATGAAAGTCCTCTCTAAAACCTTCTCCTCTGCCCTCCAAGCCTCCTATTTCTTTGCGCAATTTTCCTTGGGGTCCAGTTCTGTCACTTGCGTGAATTGGCCTCTTCATACACTCACTAACCTCTGATCTAGCTACACAATCCTGAAGGAGATAAATCCTTCTCCATGGATGAGTTTCCTTTATACGAAAAATCCATCCAACTAATAGTACACTATCCCTCCTCTCTCAACTGGGTCTCTGTTTGAAATAACATGCATGAGTTATTCATGCGAGAATATTCAGTTATCTGAAGAACAATAGTTATATGCAAGCATGCATTAACTAACTGAACTTACATTAATTCAACAAACTGTTTGAATTAATCTAACAAGACTTGACTCAGTTAACTAAGCCAACTAATTACAACTCAAATTAGAACTCATCCTTATCTTTTTAACTGATGGATAAATTCTTCAATTAATAGAGAAACTGTTGCATGTCCTCATATAGACTTCATGTTTGATATTTCACAACAAATTAACTCATGGTGAATTAATTAATTATTTTACAAACAGCTGCTAAGATCAAATTCTAATTTTACTTCCTATTTTAGTCCAGGGACTCACTAAAATTGGAATATATCCCGAACTTCTAAAAGTAGCAATGTTATTTTTAGCACTTCCATTTTTCATTCCCTGTTTCTCAATCTAGCACTAGTACCCAAATTGCTATTTAAAGCAGTGCTATTTTTAGCACTTCTGTTTTTAGCATTTCTTTTTGCTATTTTCAACACTCCCTCTCAACAAGAAAGGCATTCAACTTGAACCTGATCCTGTACCTTTGGAATGTTCTGCATGCAACACTTCTCCCAAGTGTGGTTGTTCCAGCAACTCTAGAAACAAAAAAAACTCCCAACTAACCTCTCTGTTGGGCTAGAAACATACTCTAATGTTGAAGCTCTACCTGCTGCTTACAAGAGCTCCCTCTCTGACCTCTAAGCTACTACAACGCTCCATGCATCTTGCACTGTTTCACACCTCTCTGTGCCATCTTGCACTGGTGCAACACTATTATGCCTCTCGCATTGTTGCAGCCTGCTAGCTCTACACAGTCCTGGGACTCCTGCACTGTAGCTTTCTCTGCCACTCCATCTGCATCTGTCTCTACCCACTCAGCCAGTCCCGCCAATCCTCGTTGGGGCTCCTATAGCAAAGTTGAATCAAAGAGGTTGGGTATTGTTATGCCCCTATACCAATAGGTGTCATATATCATGATTGACTTATTGAGCTTTGTAATATGTTCATACCTTTACTTATTGCAAAGGTTTTCCATATTTGTAAAAAATAAAAAAATTTAAAAAATGTAAAGAGGGTATACCCTAAAAGAAAAATCAAAGGGTGAAAAGAATAAAAAGATGGCCAAAAAATGAAAGAAAATGAACCCCAATAAAAAGAAAGACCAAGAAAGTGTGAAAGTCTAAATGCCACTACTTTTTTATTGTTGTAGAATAAAAAATTGTGTGCAGTTTGTCACTTATGCCACAATTTATGAATAGTCAAATAGTTTAAGCTTGGCTAATTCATTTTTCAATTTCATGTTGTAGAAATAGAGAATAAAGATCTGACCAAACAGTTTAATCTTGGCAGATAAGTAGATAGGTAGAGTGAAAAAAGAGCTCAACAGTTTAATCTGAGCCCTTGGATGTAATAAGTGTAGACTTAGATAGGCATTACCATGTAAAAGAAAAGAAAGTTTGATAAGGGTTTGCCAGTCTAAGTGCACCCTAATAAAGAAGTGAAAATGCTAGGTTAAGTAGGTAGGGTAGGTAGATGATGGTTGCAGAATAATATGTGGTGAATGATATGTCTAAATGTGTAAATATTTTTACTTTCATCATAAAGAAAAGGCATGTATCACATGGAAGGCACATCAAGCAAGCAAAGTCAAAATAATTAACTCCCCTACTCATTTCCCCTAAATTTTCACTAATTTCCCCTAAGTGCCAAGGTATCTATCAAATTAGAGGGGCTCAGAGCATTTCTTTGACTTCTGGAGGGACCGGACCCTCAGCCCAATAATTTATAAATGCCTAAGTACTTAAGCCCATTTATCAATCATCATATCCCTTTATAAGTCATTCATCCCCTTCATAAAGTTTTCCCTAAGTAAAATCCTATTTTACTTAGGGAAATTAAAATATTTTCACAAAAACCCTCATTATTCACTTAGCCTAAGTTTCAAATACACACATGAAAATGTTTTAGACTTAGCACTTTTCCATTCAATTTCATATTAACAACTAACTTATGTTATTAAGTAATTCCCTTATAAAAATTCACCCGCTCCCGTATTATTTTAATATGTAAAAACCCCAAAAACTTATATACCCCGCCCCTTGGTTAAATATAACCATAATACACCATTAATAGGGATTAATTAGTTAATCTATAACTAATTAAGAACCCCAACCCCCACCATATTAAAAAAGGATTAATTAACCCCCACGGTTAATTAATAACTTTCCTGACCAATCCCATCGCTCCCGATATGATTAAAAAATCTTTAATTACATCGGGCCCACCCTCATTAAACTCCCATCACCATCACCTCCCCGATAGCCATCCGATCAAGCCCTCCAGATCTGATGACTATCATGCATATCGCACAACCCTCTATGACTGAACGTTAGCGTGCGATCGCGAAGCGGTTTTGTGAACAGTGCCCCCGCCACGCGTCGCTCATCGTATGGAATCGCGCGGATGAGCCTAAATACCACCCCCCCTCCATGAGTGGTGCGATAAAAATCGCTTACCACCTCCCACTAAATGACAAAACATCAAATCCTCCTACTGACACCACCCGTCCAAATCCTGAAACCCGCCAAATCCTTGACTTTGTATATAAAACAAAACAAATCATTTTGTCGTTCTATTCTGCGAACACATGCATGTAGCAAACTAAATGACGAAGGTCGACCAGTTTGTCCACCCGGCAACCACCTTGATAATAGGAAATCCTCCTTTTAGCATTAATGATGAAATCAAAAGGATCCTTCAGTTATCAAAACAGTACAGAGTAGGTGACTGGTATTTATACCAAAATCACACAGAAATCAGGGTATATGGTTGTGAGCTTCCCCCATTCAAGCTACCAAGATATGTTCCAATGAGACTATTTGCTTTGGAATATTATAGACAAATGATCAACTCAGATCAAGTTCATTTTACCAAGGCCAAGAAGAAAGCACAACTGAGAATTAAGGATCACCTAGGCCCATTCATCTGCAACAATAGGGAAGCAGGCAAAGCAGCATAAAAAAATCTTAGAAGACCACATGAGATTAAGCAAAAGCTTTGGTTGGACTCCATATGACCCTCACAGTTTCATCTGTGATAGGAGAATGAAAAATAGACTATCACCCTATTTTCATCACAGAATCCCAGAAATTGAGCAATATGCCAACATGGATGAATGGAGGGAAGGGACTCTTGTAGAAATGGATAGTGATCAAGTCAACGTAGAAAATGTAATGAAAGATCTACAAAAGGCACTTGACCTGGATTCTTTTGAACGAGTGCTAATTGAGAATTCTCACAAGCCAGAATCAGAGACTAGTGCCTCAATAGTTGATACCTCTCAAAGGCACTCATAGGAGACTAGTGCACCACTTGCAAAACCATCACAGGGAAAAGACCAAGAAACCAACACTCCTGCATCAGGGTAGTCAAGCATGTCAAAGCAGCCTGAAACTTCTCAAGAGCAGGCTCCAACACAGACCCACCCAACTCAGACTAGCATGGGAGATCCACCAGTTTTACAGACTCCTCTAAATGAGGAAAAGAGCTTAAAGAGAGACAGGGAAGTAGCTACCCCTGCCAGTATCCCTTTAGATCAGCCTGGTGCTAAGAGGCACAGGTTAAATCCACATTCAAAAGAGGAATTCTTTGAAGAAACTACAGAGAGTCAGAGAAAAGAAGGTGCAGATAGTCAGCATACTTTCCTAGCAGGTGGGACACCTTCTAGCTCACAAAGACAGGAGCTGGAAAGACAACAAAGTGCTAAAGTATCATCCTTCAGGCCTTCAGTTCACAAGTCCCTAGACATCAAAGAGAAATTCAAAGAGATAAAGGCTAGAAATGAACCATTAAGGGCCCAAGTCTACAATCAGTATATGAAGATGGCTCCTACCAATCAGACTAGGTTGATGTCAGCCTATGACATCAAGGAAGGTAAAATGCAGATGAGCTTTTTTAAGCCCAAAGTACAACAGCCTCAGACAATTGTAGACTACCTCAAAACTGATTTTGAGGTCATGGCCAAGGACATTCACCCCTAGATCAGATTGAATTACATAAGCAGACAGGGGAGATGGTGTATTCCACCTTGACACGTAAAGCCATGATGGCCCAAAGATTAGAGAATTCTTTGAACAATACCACTGCTCAATTACAGTTAGAAAAAACCTCTTCACAAGCTAAGGACAACGGGATCAAATCACTGGAGGAGTTGATTATTGGATTGGGTCATAACCCAAAAGATGTAAAAGTTGCATAGGCTTTAATAAAGAAGAAAGATGAAGACATAGCTGCCTTGAGAAAGCAGTTAAAGTTGCCTCCACTAAGACATCCACAAACTGTCGAAGTTATTCAAAAGAAATCTGAAGAAAAGCATATGGGCTTAGTCCTTAAGCTAAATGAATAGTTAAAGGAGACTGAGCAAGAATTATAAAAATCACTAAAGAACAGGCAGAGTGAGTCAACCTATTAGCCTCGAAATGTGATACCAGTGGTCTCCACGACAGTCCAATCCACACTAGCAACATCTCTTGCACCAAATGTCCCTTCGGCCATAGGAGAGACAATTACAGGTACAAGCACAGGTCCAACACAGGTAGAAACTTCAGGTCTAAGTACTAAGGAGTTAATCAAGTCCATGGAGGAGATGAAACTCCAAGTCTCTGAATTACAGAAGGTAAAAGAAAAATTTGTCACTTTAGAGCAGAAATATGATGTTTCAAAGATTAATTTTGCTGAGGAAGTGAGGAAAAATAAAGGCTTGGCCCAGCAGGTAAAAACATTAGAAAAGGATCTCACTTTTGAAAAGCCTTTAACAGACATTAGGAAAATTCTATGGACAAACATCACCCAGTCAATAAATAATGTCTGGTCATCCATACAAATTATTTTTGAACAGATTGACTTGGTGAAAGTGGCTCTTCAAGAGATTCAGAAGACTAAGGAAGAGCTAGGAGGGAAGCCTGAGGAAGCTATTAGGCTAATAAACTTTTTGAATAGCAAAAATAAGTACCAGCTAGAAGAGCTGAATATTGAGGATAGAACTGGAACTATCCTAGAAATCAAGAAGGTATTGACCAAAAGGTCTTTGATGCAGAACTTAGAAAGAAGATGTCAGAACATGCAAGAGGACATTGATGAATTTATGGAGAAGTTTGGCATTTTACAGAGCAAAGGACTTCCCAGTCCTCTAGTAATTAATGATAAATTGATGAGACATGAAGATTATATTGAAAAATTATGCAAATAACCAGGCCAGTCCATTAGCTAGTGCATCTGCACCCAAGGCACTCCCTACAGGCAGAGTTCTCTATGACAGTCTAGAGAACTTGTTTTATGTTGAACATGAATTAAAACATTTGTTTCCAGTACAACCCAATTTTGTTAAATACACTGAGGCTGATGAAATCTTCAGGAAGCTTCAAAGGACCGGGATACTAAGGGAAGATTGGTGGATAGATATGACAGAAATTTTATAATTTACCCTGGTAAAAAAGTAAATTTTCAATATTTACCATAGTCAATTTTGGTAAAAGGAGGTGAACGAGGATAAAGCAGGTAAAGAGTATCAGAACAGGTCAAAGAGTATCAGTAAAGAAGATAAAAAGCAGCCAGATAGCATAGAATTACAAGCAAGACAACAAGCTGCTCAATCATAGGGCTTGCCTCCAACTCATTCACAAAAACAGGGACAGCAAACCATCAGTTCACTTATAGTTTCTATCTTCGAGACTATCTATCTCTATTTTTATGTAACATATAGTTAGTCTTCCAAGATTATATCTCTCTCAGTTATGAGATATTTTATTGTAAATTTTTGTATAAGTACTTCCTCATTCGGAGTACTTAGGGTGGATTCTTAGACATTTCTGTAGAGTTATTATTTCAGAATAAACTGCTATTGAACAACTCTTGTATGGCTAACTGGATGAAGAAATAAAGAAAAGGATTTTTTACAGGATTCATGTGTCAAACGTTGGACAATTCTATAACTTATGTGTTATTGTTTTCTGGTTTATATTTCACATGTGTTTCATATCTGAATTACAAACGAAAAAGTATATTTTAGAAAGTGCTTTACTGGAATCTGTCTTTAAAATCATTTTTATTCTAAATGTTTTCTTCTAAGCTATCATAGGCATGGAATTCTTAACTGCTCCTTGCTTCTTAGTTTATCATTGTGCTCATTTAATAAGAAATTCTTAATTGCTTTTTGTTAGTGATCACCCAATCTCACACATATTGAAATTTGTTGAAGGGTTCTTAACTACCCTTCTTCCTTTTCAAAACCATTTCACCCCTTTAAAGCTATCATTTGTGTCTCGTTTAGCTATCTTGCCTTGTAAAGCCCTCTTTTGCCAAATCATCTTAATCCAGTTAAGCCATATTCAGTTGACTCCATAGCCCAATGGCCTGAAATACATTGTTCTATCCATCTGCTCCAAAATTCCACCACCAAACACAATCAAAACCCCCAAGCTTCATAACTAGCCTAATATCCTGATGATGATGATGATGGTGGTGGTTAACGTCCACTGAGACCAAATTGGTCTATCGGACCTATAATTTTCTTAGGTCTTAATTGTTTGGCTTCTCGTCATTCTTGGCAAGATTGGTGTTGTAGCTTTATTTTTTTTCTCTACGGTCTTCCAACTTCCTTTATCTTGCATCTCCTTCATCTCTTCTAGTTCTTGGGACATTGGTGTCTTAGCTTCGCAATCTGTTGTGTTCATCCTTTTGAAGATAGTTAAAGAAGAAGCTTGGTTTGGGAGATTTGCTTTGCTGTTAAATGAAGATTTATTTTGTGCGGTATGCAAATCATCATAACTGTTGATGCTTAAGGGGTTGTCGAGTTCACTTTTTTGCTGTTGGGAGGGGCTTTCCCCGTGCTTGTCTTGAGAGTTCTTTCTTTCTTGCCCAATTTCCTGCAATTCAGAGTTTTCTAGAGAGTGTTCTTCCTTGATGACAGTATAATGTTCTTTTTTTGCTCCTTCCCACCATGTAGATTTGTGGTGATTCTTTCTAGCATAATTTTTCTGGGAGGCTTTTGGGAAATTTTTGGCTAGATGGCCTCTCTCAAAGCACGATCAACATCTGAAGAGGACACTTTCATAATCGAGTTTCTGGTTCCACACATAGTATTTACTTGTTAGTTTTATTTCAGCTGGGAATCTAGCACTAAAGTCCATTTCCACATAGATGCATACATAGGTGGTTCTAGCATGTTCCTATGTTTCTAGGCACTTGCAGTAAAATTTCCCAATTGCATTTCCAATGGCTTTTAGCGAGGAGAAATTCCAGAGATGCAAGGGTAGGTTTGGCAATCTCACCCATACTGGGGCTGAGGTTATGACTGTTGTTGAGGGATCGAATGATGGGTTCCATGGCTTCATGAATAGGCCTGAGTTTTCCCAAAACCAAGGGCCAAAATCTAGAATATATTGTCTGCTATTAGGTTTTTCAAAATCCACTATAAAGAAACTTGTAGCACACGGGTAGATATTAATTTCATCAGAAATGACAGGCTTCCATGCCTCTAAGATCCAATTGTGGAAAGTTGTCAACCGCGGCCAAAAACCATTGAACCGGCCGATTAGGGCACTTTCAGAAAACTTCAAAACCTCATCGAGTGAGGCCTAGACTACCTGTACAGTGGGAGTTGGGGCTTCACTGACGATATGGGCAGGAGCTTGCCCCCCAGAGGCAGACAGAGCTGATCCAGCAGCTATCTTCGCGAAGCTGGGAGCCATTTGGAATCAGAGTCAAAGTGTTTCTTACAATGTTGTCCCTCTGTCATTTAATGAAGTCCAGATCACCAAGCAGAGAGCTCAGGAGATCGTGGTGAGACTCGTTATTGGGCAGATCGTGGCCCAATAGAGACCCAAATGCAAAACTAGAATCAGATCGCAACAGAAATCAATAGATACCCAAATGCAAAAAGTTATCAGATCTCGCGGCAGAACGGTTTGCCAGGTTGCTAGATTACGCAACAATATCCAATATTCTAGAACCCGTATAGATCACAGTAGATCACGGCAAAATGGAAGAACCCAGTGGATCGCGGTAAAAATAATAGTTTATTGGAAAAAAAAACAAAACGACTATAGCAGTAGCACCTCACGAGAATAAAATAGACGACAGTAGATCGCAGGAGGTCACAGTAGATCGCGACAGTAATCGCGGTAGTAATCGAAGTATATCACAGTAGATCTACAAACCCATTAAAATTTCATCTACAGACGATCCACGCTACTCAAATCATGAAAAACGCAGTAGCACCTCACGAGAATAAAATAGACGACAGTAGATTGCAAGAGATCACAGTAGATCGCAGCAGTAATAGCAGTGGATCGCAGTGGATCTACAAACCCATTAAAATTTCATCCACAGAAGATCATAAAAAAAAACTAAATCCTAAAGAGAGAGCCCTCTCTAAGTACAAATTGGCTAGATTTTGTACTTAAAAGTTGGTTTGTGGTTACCTCGGACCCTGTTCCTTCTTCTAACAACTTCAAGGAAAATATGAGTGATAACAGGTACGTCAAGGATCCTACCCCCATTCCAACCTTCTTGGGATGATCACTCCACATCGCCCAACCTCCAACCTGGAGGTATGGATGCATGTGATCCCTCTACCCACCTAGCTCGAAATTCCCCCCTACTAGAGGTATCTGCATGAGTAGATGTCTCTACTCGATCTCCTCTCAGCTTCTCTAGTTGTGGCTGCTCCACAACCCCTTGATGTTGCTTCACCAATCGTGGCTCCTCCACAATCATCCAAGACTTCTTCTGGCACTGCACATTGAGAGGTAATGTACTCTCCCTCTCAACCACCAAGTCTCCATCAATTTCCTTGCTCCTCAAGGCTTTGAATGCATCTTGAACCTCAAGAGCGGTGCTTGACCCGTGAACTGATCTACTTCACCTATCTATTGATGATGTGTCTAAGGAAAACTTTTCCCTTACTGAAGACTACATCATAGCCTCTGCCTTCCAGCATCATGATCGACACCAAATTTCTCTTCAGTCCTAGTACATACTTGACATTGGTCAAGGTAATGTGAGCTCCATTCTCCCTCTGAAAAGCAACTGTGCCTACACCTAAGAAACTATACTTTTCATCATTACCCATCGCTATGAGTATCTGGAGATATTTCTCCTCCAAAGTACTGAACAAACTCTTGCCGTCGGTCATGTGGAAAGAAGCTCCACTGTCAAGAAACCAACCACTTCCCACCATGGATGAAACCATGCATGTAAAGAGAGTGAAATACAACTCGAACTATGAGGCCAGTGCCTCGCCTTTTGATCCTTCCATGGATCCCTTCTTGGATTTCCTTAGTGGACAATTTGTAGCAAAATGGCCCACCTCATGACAATGAAAGCATCACACTTTCGATTTTTCAAACTTCTTCCCACCATGGGAAGAACTGGATTTGGAATGAGAATATGTCTCCTTCCCCTTCTTCGTCTTACTCACTAAGGCACAGTTTTCTTCATCCTCCTTGGATGAGGAACCATCTTTGGTGCTTCTTCTTATCTCCTCCTGCATTAGATCCGGCCAAAGTCATTCCCAATCTGGAAGATTCTCTCTTCCATTAACCGAGTCTTGGTAGCTATGCCAGCTCTTAGGAAGATCGAGGAGTGCAAGACTCACCATGTCATCATCAGCTGTCGCGATCCCTACACTTCCAAGCTCATCCTTGCATGTGGTGAGCTTGTTCAGATACATAGGGATCGTGTCACCCTTTTCACACTTGATCTTCCAAAGCTTGTCTTTCAACATCAGCTTCCTCTGATTGCTACTATTCTGATATAGATCTTTCAATGTTTTCCACATTAAAAAAAATGTCTCCTTCCCATGGAGACTCAAGACTATGTGATCTCGAACTCCCTCCAAAAGGATTTTCCTTGCTCTAGCCACACATTTCTTCCATTCCACCAATTGAGTAGCATCATTTGGCTTGGGGACTTCTTGATCAATGAAGTCCTTTAGACTATTATCCTCTAATACTGCTTCCATGCGATCCTTCCAGGCTATATAATTCGAGCTACCATCAAGGGCATAATTGAGTCTTAAACCACTGAACTCCATAGGTGAAATAGAGATGTGATAAGAACTCAATTTCTATATTTAGGAATCACAAACTTCAAACTTCTCCCTTCTTGTATATTTTTCTTCCTTGATCACCTTTGCTCTGATACCATGTAGAAATTCCCACTCTAGATCACCTAATAATGCAATATACTAAAGCAAAATACTTTATCTACTTTTACAAACAATTATGTGGAAGCTTAATAAAATTGAGCAAGATCAATTGAACACATATAACTGATAAGAAGAAGTCAATCACACATAACATAGAAGAAATAACCTGGGGAAAGCCTTATCCTAAAACCTCAACTCTTTATTATCATACAAGTGGAAATATAGTATGGATTACAAAAATAATTAGCTCACAAGTTATCTTTCTCTCTCTGCAATCCCTTTGCTGCTCATAGACAGTTAAAGGCCTCTCTCAAACCTTCTCCTCTGCCCTCCAAGCCTCCTATTTCTTTGCGCAATTTTCCTTAGGGTCCAATAATGTCACTTGTGTGAATTGGCCTCTTCACACACTCACTAACCTCTGATCCAACTGCACAATCCTGAAGGAGATAAATCCTTCTCCATGGATGAGTTTCCTTTATACGAAAAATCCATCCAACTGATAGTACATTGTCCCTCCTCTAATCTCAACTGGGTCTCTGTCTGAACTAACATGCATGAGTTATTCATGAGAGAATATTCAATTATCTAAAGAACAATAGTTATATGCAAGCATGCATTAACTAACTGAACTTACATTAATTCAACAAACTATTTGAATTAATCTAACTGGACTTGACTCAGTTAACTAAGCCAACTAATTGCAACTCAAATTAGAACTCATCCTTATCTCTTTAACTAATGGATAATTTGCTCAATTAATAGAGAAACTGTTGCATGTCCTCACATAGACTCCATGTTTGATTTTTCACAACTAATTAAATCATGGTGAATTAATTAATTCTTTTACAAACAACTGCTAAGATCAAATTCGAATTTTACTTCCTATTTTAGTCCAGGGACTGACTAAAATTGGAATCTATCCCGAACTGCTAAAAATAGAAATGCTATTTTTAGCACTTCCAATTTTCATTCCCTATTGCTCAATCCAGCACTGGTACCCAAACTGCTATTTATAGCAGTTCTAGTTTTAGCACTTCTATTTTTAGCATTTCTTGTTGCTATTTCAATAGGTAGAAGAAGACTCAGGTGAATTCTCTGTGTGTTAGTTATAGCTTTCTACAATAAAAAGAAGCATTGTCTTGTTTCTAAGATTTGTTGTGTTTATGCGTCAGACAGTGTTGTAATTAATATATGAATGTTATTTTGATGTATAACTAATCATTTGCTTATATGATACAAAGTTAGTTTCATTAAAGTTATTTATCTATATACTATTATTTATGTTCGAATTTAATGATCTTTAGGTTTAAAGATCATCAGGAGTTGTAGAGGGTCTGAACCTTGCAGGATCTACCAAACGAAGGACATCCGGGTATGGTCACTCTCACATAGTTTGTTTATATAAGCATGTTGCCTAAGTTGTATGAGTGTTTCCTACTGTAGTTTGCTCTTGCTCTGTTGGGGTTCCAACTCAAAGCCCTAGGGTACTTATTCCCATAATAGAATTGGCAACTCCACTGGGGATAACAGTCTTGTTATTCCTAGTGGCTCAATCTTTTGTTTGCTAGTTGTTACAGTCTTATTTGATCCAGTAAGGTCACAGAACTTAAGAATGATATTTTTTATCTGGCTTTGTTTTTTACTTTTTCTTGCAAAGCTTTGTATACGCACTTTCCTCTATTTATAGTAGTGTACACACACTTGTTTTTGTGAAGTGAACCTGCGTATACGCGAGTTTCCTTTATTATAAGTTCATGTACATGCCTCTGTGCTTGAACACAGTCACGTATACAATTTTTTGCATTCTATTTTCAAATCTCTCTGCCTGGAAATATTTGTTGCTTGATCTGTTTAGTCTCTGAGTGGTCAATTTCTGTCTGAAGAATTTCATTATTCTGTGAGCTTACTGTTTTGAAGTCTCTTCCGCTTTGAAAATATTTGGCCTAGGTTTGCTTTTGAGTGAGTTTGTGATTTGTGTTTCGGCACACAAGACTTTTTACATAGGTTCTTGATTTTTCTGGTTCTCTAGAATAGTAGATTGTTTTCAATCTTAGTGTCAAGCTCAATTATTGGTCTACTTGCTTTTCTTTCTGTCATTTTGTGGCCTTATAGCTTTTCTTTCCTTTTTGGAAGTCTTTTTGACGAATTTGAAAGTATTTCTTTCCTGACTTCTTGGTCATTTTGTTGAACTCTTTGCTGCTGTTTGGGTCATTTAGTACAATTTGAAGCCTTTTTGTTCAAGTTTTCATTCGTTGTTGAATTTGTAACTTGCAAAGACTCCTTGTGCTCTCTTTTTCGGTATTTGAGTTTTAGTGGCATTTAGAGTGCTTTCAAAAGGTTGTTTTGGTTGTTTCTTGGAAAAGAAAAGATCTTAAAAAACATTGTTTTTGTTTTCTTTCGCCAAGTTTGATTTTGGTTTCTTTTGATTTTTGAAAATGAATTGTGATCTTTTGGGATTTGTCCTTCTAGTTTGGAGAGAATTTTGTATTCAAAATTTGTGTTCTTTTCAACACTTAAGTTGGCTTATTAATAGTTATAAACAATTGCTTTTTTTTTTTTTTAGAGTAATTTAGGATCTTGCATCTTCATTACATCTTGCATTAGGGTAGTTTTGTATTATTAAAGCATGAATAGTCTTTTTAGTTTTTGTATGTGTCAAGTGTGTTTTAATAAAAGAAAAGAAAATGTTTTTTTCTCTCTAGAAGTTTTGTAGATCCCACGTAGAGATCTCTTTTCATCAAAGAACAAACGATTGCATCCATGTAGTTAGTTTTTCATTGATTTCTTTTGCGTCATACAAACACCATTGGTTTCATTTCCATCTATACCCCTGACTTAAAAGAATAGCCATTAAAATCAAGTGCTTAATTGAAATAAACTAGAGCTTTTGTATTGTCATCAGAATACAGCAACAAGTTTAGGTTTATTAGGGCCTTGGATTAGGCAAGAGGAGAGTTAACTCGCCAAGCCCTCTCTAAATTACAAAATGTAGAAGTTTGATTAAAGAGAAAAATCCAATAGCGTTAGTGAGACTGGGAAAGATCCCTGACTGGGAGTAAAGCACAAGGGATAGTGAAGATAAGGACGAGAGATACCCCCTCTCTTACTTGTCGGATCCTACCTCACGACTATTCCACCTGACTTCTGATACGAGTTGGTGACCATAGTTCCCTATCCTAGAAATCACACAGGTGGCTACAGAGGGGAATCTCGTGGCAACTGAGGTTGAAATTGCATCACGTTTAGCAGTACTTTTGGAGGGCACCCTTGCGAAGCTTGGGGGCTTGCACTGGCAAAGGTTATTGTTTGAAGGTCAGCGTAACTACCTCTGATACCTTCTCTAGTAGGCTTGGGGCATAATTGCCCCAGTCTATTTTTGGAAGTCCCTTATTATTAACTTTCTTGTATTTTGGTGTCCGGTCCTAATCACCCAGAGTGGAAATACTTGGAAGTTGTTTGATTGCTGATATCTTTAGGGACATTTTAGTGAGTGTTTTGTGCTCCTAGTCAGCCTAGATTTCTAATTTTTGAGTCTTTAAGTAGATTTTTTTTTAAATAATTCAAAGTGGCTGACCAACCATCTCGACGGTCTTGGAGACTTCGTGGGCTTTCACCTACAAGTCTAGAGCCTTCTCCTAGAAGGCATAGGAGCGATTCTGCTATTTGTTTCCAACCAGTGGTAGCAGGCGCATCGGAGGTTGATCCTCCGCTTGGGGGCATTAGTTCACAAGATAGACCTGGTACTATTACAGAGTTAGAAAGGAACACACCAGTTCTTTCTCGAGTACTTTTCGAGTCGGAAGATAGTATTGAAGTAGAAGAGCTTTCAGAGTCAGTAGCAGCTTCGAATTCTCCTCTCCCTCCTGGTCATCTAGACATTTTTTTATACGTTGGAACTCCGACTCATAAGCCTTCGAGCCCAGGTTTATACACATCTATCCCTTCCATGACCACTGTTGGAATCATGGCATCCATGACAAGTGTTGCGAGCATGTAGACTCCCATATCTGTACAAGGAGGAGGAACTATTTCCATCCATTCTAACACCCCCAATACTACTATATTTGGGTCTACTTCCATTCCATCGATGAGTGGAATTTCTCAAGCTACTGCATCTAATTTTGGATTTTTCCCTTTTGGAATTCCATCTCAAGGTATTCCTTCAGTTCCTTTAAATAGACCATCAACCGCCTCTACATCCATGATGAGTGGCTCAGCTTATTTTCATGGTTTTCCATTTGGAAGTGGTCATATACCACATTCCAATCCGACAGTAGGGTCAATGCCTTTTATTTTTACAAGTCAAGGTAGTAACCCCTTCCAGACTTGGACAAACCCTACGGTTAGTGGGATAGGGGTTGGGAATCAATTTTTTGGCCAAAAAGGGAATGTGTTGTATTCTTCGGTTAATTCATTTCAAATTTTTTTCACCCTTTACTAATGCATGGAACCCTTATCAGGGGTTGTCAACTCCTTTAAATACTTCGTTAGGGGGTAACTTCACTAGTTACAAAGGATTTTTGGCATGAGTTGGTCAAACTCTGAATTTTGTTGGACCACAAGGATCACCTTTTGGTTCAGTAGGTTCTATGAGTTACTTCGAGAAACCTGGTGCCTTTAAAAATCTAGGTCATTCTTTTCAGATCTTTGGGAACCCCTCCCATTCTAGATGGAATTCCCAAGGTCCTCCATAACTTCCTTTTCTAGCCACGCTTAATTTTCCAAATTTAACTAAATTGACGAATGATCCAGTTAGGTACAATCTGGCTTGATCTCCTGTCCCAGCTAAACTTCCATTAGATATTCCAAAGTTTGAAGGGAAGATTGGTGAAGACTCGGGAGACCATGTGACCACATTTCACTTATGGTGCTAATCCAACTCCTTGATAAATGATTGGATCAGGTTGAGGCTATTTTAGTGCACCCTAACCGGAAATGTGGCCAAATGGTATATAGAGTTGCCAAGGGGCACCTATACTTATTTTTCTAATTTGGCTAATATTTTCTTGAACCATTTTCAGTTGCCTGCCCACTATGAAGTCGGAACTGAGCTTCTGGTCAACTTTCATGAAGGCACGGAAACTCACATTTTAGATCATATCTAGGAATGGAGATGGAGAAAAAGGCTTATCAAAGCTGAAATTCCACTAGAGTTTTGTCTCGAATGGTTTCTCAAATCATTACAACCTGAGATCTCAAAGGACGTTCCTCTTTTCGGTGTTTATTTATAAGAGAAAGCTATTTGTCGAGCCCAACAATTAGAACTGATATATTCTCAGTCTAGGACTCTTCAGAAAATCCTACCTGATGCTCCTAGATCTAAGGTTGATTTAGCCTAACCAAAGCCAAGCCCTCACACCAATGGTATAGTTGGATCAATCGATGCAAATACAATGAACCTTTTGAGCCAATTGCAGTAGTTGTCTCTATAAACTGCTTCTTCTAACCAGGTAGCACCATCTACATCTTCACTTTCCCAACCTATCTCTATAAACATCATCCAAGCCTCTAACCCCAATTGGAATCAACAATCCGAAGGGAAGAGGAGGGGATGAGGTAAGAAGAAGAACTAGGAAGGGAAGGGCAATGCGAACAAGCCCGACAACAATGCAAATGAGGGTAGAAAGGAGTCCAAGAAAAAAGTTAAATTTCCATGCAAGCTATGCAATGGAGATCATTTGACTCACCTCTGCCCTAAGATTCAAGATGCTCAGTGCTTGTTAGTGCAAAAAGGGTCCTTTAGCTCCCAAGTTATCCTGACTAACCCTTTTCCTCAAGGGCAGCAATTACTTGCTGGTGCAAACTCATACCCTGGTACCTCCGCAAGGGGCAACCAGGAAGGGAAAGTTCCTCAAATGTTTATATGATGAACTCTCATGTTGATGTTGCTACACGAGCATGCGATTATGGTGAAATGAAAACATCTAAGGCTAAATTTGTTCCCGAAACCACAGACCCACTTCATATTAAGCGACCCTCTGTTGAGACCATACCTCAGATACTGAAAGATTCTGCAAAGTGCTTGACTATTAACTCTAATGCTAGGGCACCCCAGAACTACTCAATTGTAGAAGATCTACCTTAGAGTCCTTGTTCTATGTCTGCACTGGAGGTACTCCAGTCATGTCCTACTCAAAGAAGTGCTTCGCTTTCAGCAATCAGTGCAGTGGATCCAAATAATTCTTTAGTTCTCACTTTTGATATGCTGAATGTCAAAAAGAGAGTTGCTCACCATATGGCTTTCTAGATAAATTCCACTTACCGAAAGACCAATATTTTTCGAATAGTTATAGATGAGGGATCTTCCACATGTTTCATGTCTATGTCATGTTGGAAAGCCATTGGATCACCTTCAGCTATTCCTTCACCGACTCTTTTAACAACATTTGATGAACATTCTCATAGGCCACACGGAATTATCCAGGCCTTTCCTATATGTGTTGGAGGAAAGGTCGTTAATATTGAGGTAGAAATCATTGATGCCAACCTAGATTACAACCTCCTCTTATGAAGAAATTGGATTTATGAGATGGATGCCATAGCTTCAACTTTATTCCGCATCCTCTGTTTTCCTCATGAGGGGAGAATTGTTAAAATTAATGAGTTAGATTATTCTCCAGGTGACTCCCATGCAACTTCAGATTCTACCATCCCATTGGTGGATAACCCCCGTCAACCTATTGAGAATTTAGGAGTTGGGATGTACTCTTCGGGTATATTTGACCTTCCCCCTCCTACACCTAGAATCAATGCAATTTCATCCTCCAAGGGGTATTCACCGAAAGAGTTCTTTCAAACTCATTATTTTTCAGACCCTTGGATCTTACCTTCATCTACGACCATATTAGATGGAGGGCATGTTAGTGGAATGGCATTTCCCATGTTTGTAGCAGAACTTAGCTATCAATCTATAATTAACTCTATAGACAACCATCCCACTCATTTTTCACAGGTGGAGTTAGATGGTGATGTGGCTACAGCTTGGACCCTTGACTCTACTTCTCCTCTAGATTTCTTAGATACAGTTTACCATTTGAAGAAGCAATGTTAGAAGTAATGATGGGTGTAGATTGACCATGGGAAGATTTACATCATCGTTCATATTTTCTTCCTCCATTGTAGGAAGTCGAATCCAAGTTCGCCAATCTACTTACTAGCGATGTTTGTACAGTTTCAAACCCTTTGGCTCCAGCACAATTATTTTCCAAAGTTAATATGTTAATTATCTCAAATATTGTACCTATAAACATCTCTAGGAATCCTAACATTATAGAACATGTCTTCATCGGAGCCGATTGTTCCCCTAAAGAGATTCAAATTTACATCGACCTCTTTAAAGAGTTTTGAGATGTGTTCGCTTGGTATTATGAGAAAATGCCTAGAATTGATCCATCTATAGTCCAACATGAGATCAAGATGTACGAAAATGCCAAACCTATTTTTCAGAAGCTTCGACTGGTCAATCCTTAGAAAGTAGTAGCTATTAAAGCTAAAGTTGAAAAACTGCTTAAGGCAGGTTTCATATACCCTGTTCCTCTAACGAAGTGGGTTTCCAATCTAGTCCTGGTAGATAAAAATAAAGGGACGATCCGAGTATGCATCGACTTTAGGGATTTTAATAAATCTTGTCCAAAACATAATTACCTCACGCCTTTTATTGATCAAATTGTTGATGAATGTTCGGGTAATGAAATTTTTCGTTCATGGACGGATTCTCTGATTACAATAAAATTACTATCCATCAAGAGGACTAGCATAAGACAACTTTTATTTTTCCCTGGGGCACATTTTCATACAAGAAGATGCCTTTTGGTCTTAAAAATGTTGGAGCTATGTTTCAGCGGGCCATGTATTATGCTTTCCACGACATCAAACATGTTATTGAAGCATACTTGGATGACTTAGTTGCTCGCTCTCGAAAATAATCAATCATCCCAGCCACCTTCGGTTAGTTTTTGAGAGATGTCGTTTTTATAAAATCCAGTTGAATCTGAATAAGTGTGTTTTTGCGGTTAAACCCAGTCGGTTGTTAGGATTTATTGTATCGACTGAAGGGATTCAAATAGATCCTTTCAAGGTTGAGGCAATAATTCAGTTACCTCCACCATCTTCCATTCATCAACTTCAAAGTCTCCAAGGAAAGACAAATTTCTTGAGAAGATTTATAGAAAATTACACCAAGATTACCAAAGGATTTATGTGTTTGCTTAAGAAAGGAGTTCCATTTTTATGGGATGACTTTGCGCAATGATATTTTGATGCCTTGAAGTAGGCATTAATCTCTACTCCTTTGTTGAGTCCACCAGATTATGGTAGAGATTTCCTTTTGTATCTTGTTGCGGTAAAATCAACCATAGGTATAGTTCTGGTTCAGGAGGATGATGCTCTCACTAAGAATGTAATCTACTACTTGAGTCAAGGCTTAGTAGGTCCTGAGCTATGCTATTCTCCTATCGAGAAATTAGCCTTGGTAGTTGTCCACGCTATCCAGTGGCTTCATCATTATATTCTGCTATGAAAAATGTTCATCTTAGCAGTTGTCAATACTTTTCAGTTTTTCCTCAGTAGGAAATTGATTGGGGGAAAATACAATTGATGGATTGTTATTTTGCAAGAATTTTATCTTGATTTCTTATCAGCCAAGTCTAAGAATTCATTGGTTTTTGTGGAATTAATTTCCGAGATGCCTTGTGAGGAAGACATTGTTTATGAGGAAAATTTCCCCGGTGAACATTTATTCCTCATTTATTCACAAGATCCCTAGTATGGAGATATCATCATATATCTCTAGACTTTGAAGTTCCCACCTGCTTTCTCTAAGATGAGCATCAAAAGTTACGTCACCTTGCCAAAAACTATGTTATCATTGGTGATACATTATATCGCAAAGGGGTTGATTCAATCATTAGGCGTTGCTTAAATTTGGAAGAAGCAAAGTCTGTACTTAATGATTGCCACAGTGGAGCTTGTGGCGGTTATCTATCAGGGATTACAACAGGAAATAAAATTTAGTGTGCCGACTACTTTTGGCCTTCAATTTTCAAAGATTGTATTGAAGTGGTCAAATGTTGCCACCCTTGTCAAATCTATACTTGAAAAATGCACGGGCATCCAACTCCACTTTTTCTTGTTATCACTATCAGTCCATTTACGAAGTGGGGCATTGACTTCACTACTTGTAATCTGCCCTCAGTGGCAAGTCACAAGTACATCATTGTGGCTGTAGACTACTTTACGAAGTGGGCTGAGGCCATTCCTACTTGCGAAAACTATATTGAAACAATAGCCTTGTTCCTCTTCATCCAGGTTATTTCAAGATTTGGTATCCCGAGAGGGATTGTCACTGACCATGGCAGTCACTTCCAGAATCAACTGATGATCAAATTGGCTCTCAATTTGGGCTTCTAGTAGGAGCATTCGTCTCCATATTATCCTCAGGCTAATGGGCAAGTCAAAGCCTTGAATAAGTCCCTTAAGACTATCCTGCAAAGGATAATTGACAAAAATCGCTCCAATTGGCACATCATGTTGTACCCGGCTCTTTGGGCATATCGAAACTCAGTGAAAACTTCCACCGGTTTTACTCTTTCTCCATTAGTTTATGGGATGGAATCTATTTTTCCTAGCGAATGTGAAATTCTGTCCCTTAAGCTAGCTATAGAACTTCTTCTAAAGACGTCTAGTCTCTAAGAATGCCTTGTTCATTTGGAACATCTTTATGAGCAGCGTAGAGATGCCACCATAATAAACAAGGCCCATAAGAAAATGGTTAAAACTCAGTATGATAAAGCTGTCCTTCCTCGGTTCTTTTCTGAAGGCGACCTTGTCTTAGTCTATGACCAAGATAAAGACACCCTGGGGGCAGGCAAATTCAAGTCTATGTGGTATGGTCCCTTTATAGTGAAACGAGTTTTGGGAAAAGGGGCTTATGAATTAGTTGATTTTGAAGGGAACAAGCTGGCGAGCCCAAAATGGGCTCTACCTTAAGAAGTATTTTTCTTAGGTTTCGGCCAAGCAAGTGCTGGTTTGTATATATTGTATTTTTGTACATATTTGTCAGGTATTTTGTGATATCGACATTTTTTGATCTACTTTGGCAGAAGTTGATGGATGATCTGATATATTTCGGATTCGCTGATGGCGCTAGTCGGCACACTCAGAATATTGCTTCCATAGCTTGGGTGATTTATTATCCATATGGCTAGTTGATGGTATCGAGGGGAGTATGTATTGGTCTTGCTTCGAATAACATTGCCGAATATATTGTCGTTATTAATTTACTATCCAAAGCAATTTCTTATGGGATTGATTCGTTGGTAGTTTATCTTGATTCACAGCTGGTAGTGTCACAATTAAATAACATTTATCTGGTTCATGATCCTTATGTATATCACCAATTTTTGAGAGTGAGAGTGTTGCAATGATCATTTGTTTATATTACATATTTTCACATTCCACGATTTGAGAATTCATTAGCAGACTCTATTTCTAATCAAGCATTAGATTGGCATATTAATCATTCATCAAATTAAACAAACATCAAAATTTTGGATCTATATATATATATATATATATATATATATATATATATATATATATATATATATATATATATATATATATATATATATATATATCTATCTATATATCTATATATATATATATATATATATATATATATATATATATATATATATATATAGATATATATATATATAGATATATTATATATATATATATATCTATATAGATAGATAGATAGATAGATAGATAGATATATATCGTAAAATTTCCTGTGTATAGATAAAGTGTTCAAAAAATAATATACAAAATTGGGAGAAAATGCCCTCAAAATTTGGGGCTATGCCCATAATCATGTCCAGTCTGTCTATTGACCTGGCTTAGGATGAGCAGCTAAAAAGTTAACTATTGCATTGGCTACACTCCGAAGTATGTAGATCCAGTCCCATGGTACCCCTACGACGTGGCGTTGCATCTCCTCAGGTAGATGCTCTATGGTTATCATAGGTACCTGGTGAGTAAGCCTCACTAAGTTTCTCTGAACTGCATATAGGACTCTCTCTATTTCAGCTGCTACCTCTTCGGCACCTCTTCTGCAATGCCTATGCCTCGAAAATCCATCTAGTATCACTAGACCCACATCTAGAACATGGTCATTTTTGTCATTATTTTGTCTCATCAAAAATATTTCTAAGTTCATTTCATATTTTAAAAAGCAAAAAAAAAAAAAAAAATACTTAAAAATTTACAATACTTAAAAAATTGTTACCTATGTCTCCCCATGCTGCGTTCGGTGGCAACACCAAGTCAAGATCTCCTCGAAAATCCATACCAGCATATGGGTAGTCGTTGACTGTGATGATCTATTGGTCCCACCAGAAGAAAAACACATCATCGAAAGTCAACCTAGGCATGTCCCCGCCTTCAAGGCGTTTCATTAAGTCAGCCCATCTACTCATCCAAGGATCTCAAAGGCTGCTGATGGAGATAGATACTTTGGGACGTAGCCCAAGTACCTTCTCGAAGAAGAATGAGCATAAGATAGTCCCATATCCAAGGTTCTTTGTCTGACCCTTCTGAATAGAGGTTAATTGGCTCTTCATGTTGTTCAGAAGAGGTGTGAACCAGTCAAAAACCATGGTAAGGCATTCCACATCCAGGCTCATGGACACTTGTGAAGCCTGATGCAGTGAAGCTGATCCGTTTATCCTCGCAATGGTGAATAGTAGAATCCTCAGAGTTAAACTTTCCACGTGTTTGTTTGGAATCTGACTTCCAATCTCTTCTAGGTGTCTAGGATAGTATATATGTACATAGTCTTCCACTGAAAGAATACTCCTTGTCCTTCCAGTCGAATGCACAACCTCCCCTCTTTGGGAGAGACCAGTAATAAAGTAGATGTCTTCAACCTCAATCCACAGAGGCATCTGATCTATCATGAAGGCATCATCCTCTGCACTCTAGTAGTGGATCAACAGTTCGAGTAGGCTTGTGTTGGCTTTCATGTTTGAAATTTTGAAAATTTTCAATAAGCCACACCCTCTCAATGTGTCTAGTGCATGTCAGTCATTCATTACCTCATTGTCAATTGTGGTGTGCTCTCTCTCTTTCCATGTGATGGTCATCCTGAAAAAAAATTGAGTTACAACCGTTAGTTTTTGTGTTTAAACTTCAACTCGCGTACACGCAGGTTCGCTTTACACACAGTTGCATGTAGGGCCATCGTATACGCGGGTTGATCACATCCAACCCATGTGTACGCAGAGTTGGATTTTTTGGCATAAATTCCCACGGTCAAAACTTGATGCAAACTTCTAAAAACCATCACAAACTATTACAAGCATGATTTGAGGGTTACTTGATAACTTGTGCAATTTGAATGGTCCAATTGTTTAGAGGCAAGTTTTCTCCCTTTTTGATCCACAACTCTTTGCTTCAAATAGAAATGAAAAAACTGTGAGTCCAAAAGTCATTATATAACTTTGAAGTTGCAAAATATTTTTTCAAAAGTTGATTTTTGTCTCATGAATTTTTTGGTTTGTGGGCTTTGATTGTTGACAATGGGTTATTTTCAGGATATTTTGGAGACTTCTTCAAGATGATATTTTGGTCCCATGACCGCTGACCCATCATGGCAGGTATCGTTCACTCACTGGCATATAGGTTAGGGAAAACCATTTTTTCCATTGCATCTTGCATACTAGCCTCTGTTCAGCGATACATTAGCCATAGGGTCGACCCCATCGTGTCTTGGTTAGCAAACCATGTTCACTCACCGATTTTTAAATCATGATGTGATGGTAGAGCCATCCTTTACATGGGCATCTTAGTTATAACCTCGCTGACATTGGTTGCCCATGATGCTATACTGAATAGGCTTGAAATTCCTCTTTAGTCCTGCCATGACTTGTGCATTGAAGACACATTCTCCTTTCTTCTACACTTATTTTTGGCCTGATACCCTAGAGGCTTCTTTGTGTTGAGTTTTACTGTTGCATTGCATTTTGACTATTTGTACCTTTTGGCCTTGAGCCAGCTTCCCTTGGACTCATGTTTAAGCCACATATTTGACCATGTATTCTGAAAAATCAACCATGCAATCACTTAGCTTTTGTAACTTGACACATCCTTTGACCCGTGGAAGGAATATCCCTTTGAGTGTCCTTGACCAGTTTCGCCTCCCTACATTGAGCATAGGATTGTTCCCATCCTAGGAACTAGATCATCTATTTCTTTGACACTCGTTCTTTCCACTGTATTATAGCATTCTTTTATTCTTTTTCCAACTTAAAGAAAAAGACAAAAAAAATTATATATTTCAAAAAGAGCGGGAACAGGACAACATTTCCATATTTTGTTGGCAACTAGAGTCAGTCATGTCACCCTTGAAAAAATCACTCAAAAGAAAGTCTCTCCTCCATTTTGGGAAGGATTTAGTTTGACTTAGGTACGCCTTAACCTTCTTATTGAGTCAGTTCTCCTTCGATTGGTTACCTCTTCCAATCCTATGGAGAGTTCACTCGTGCCTCCTGCGTGAAGAACTTATACAGAGTTATCATATTCTACCATAGAGTCATCATTGAGTTGTGTTTTTCTTCAAGGGAAGTAAGCCTGAGTTGGCCTCTCTGCGGTGTCTCTTGACCTATTTTTCAGTCGGCCATCCCTGTTTGTCAGTGTCATGTTTTTCATCACATCAGTTATATTGGTTTTTTTCTCGTGCCGGTTTGAGAAGGTCTCCATTGACCTCTTGCTAGCGGGTCATGTCCTTATCGATGATGACATATTCCTCTGAGGGCAGGCCTAGAGCCGCACCCTGGCCCTATTTTCATTATTGATAGGTCATATTGTGCTCAGCATTGATCAATATTATGGGTCTTTGACTGAATTGTTTCCCTTGTGTTCAACATCAACTTTCATTATCACACATTGGGATTCGTGCAGTGGCTTGGTTTCCATTTGACCCTATTGGTGGATTCCTCGCCTCTGTGTCAGCTTCCATTATTGGTTGGTTCAGATGGTTTCTATCATGCACTAGCTACATCTTGTGTATGCCAGAAACATGCTTCGGTTGGGTTACTACATCATTTCCATCTGATTCCTTCCACATTATTGGCCTATGGGTTAGACTCATGCTAGATTAATGAAGGATGCCTTAATGCCTTCCTTCTAGCAGATCTTTTCCTATCGACTATAGCTCATTTTCTCTGGGGCAAAGATCTAGAGTCCATTTGGTAGTACCTTGTGGTTTACAGTCATCAGTGGCAAATTACTTCGCTATCGCTAGTGGGAAACCATCATTGTCCCCTGATTGGTAGATTCTTTCAGGTGTTCGACTTCAGCTCATTTGTTCACACTTGTTAGATTGTACTGGGTACCTTGACTCTAATTATCATTATCAGTGAGTAGTCTCATGTTTGTGAATAGTATACGTCAATGATCAGTAATCAAATGATTTCTCACGTGGTTGACCTTAGATCATTTATTCCCATTTTCTAGAAATGTACCACAGTGGTTGGTGAAGACCTCGGGTTGCATCAGCATGTTTTGGTTCACTTGTCAGTTGCTCCTATTACAGCTAGTTGACACCATCCATCGTATATGTTGCAGCTCTTCACAGTGACATCTTATATGCTGGCATCCGAGTTGTGATGTAGTATCATTTTACTCCATCATGTTCATTTGGTACAATTGGGATCAGTTTTTGACATTAGTGATCAGCTTCATCTTTTAGCTTCAATGATCATCTTCTTATATGTGATATTCAGACATGTACATTTTCAATCACAATCAGATGATCCATTATGTACTTTCAGTTCTTTATACTTGTATACATATTGGATCTACTTGTACTTGATATGCAGACATGCTTTAATTTCTCTGAGCATGGGTATCCCTGCCTCAGATATCAGTTTCTTTCTGATCTCTTTTGATGGTTTGGTAGGCTGAATTCTGGTGAAGTCCTTCTCAGTCTCGGCAAGGTTTTTTCCATATACTTAATACATTTTGGCCATCATGTACCCCTTCTAACCTCATATATTATGGGGCATCTGTTATAGCACCATTTACCACCCTTGATATTTGTGATGCTTGGTTTATGGCTTAGGACAACCCCTCCTTCCAGACATGGTCCAACTATTTTAAAAACAGTGTTTTATTCCCTGTATGATACCTTTCCTTGAGATAAAAGTGTGTACACATAGATTAGTCAATACCCAACCCGCGTATATGTGCTAAAACACTTAAAAAAAATAAATTCCCTTAATTGTGGGTGGAGTTCATGGGTTTTACCTGTTGATTACCTCCTAGTGCCAGTGGCCCAACTGTTTCCCAACTAAAAAGCTAATTGGGAGAAGTATAAATAGATTTCTATGGGAAGGCCTTAAGGAGGAGAAGAGATAGAGTTATTATACTAATATTATCCTTGACTGAATCTGAATTATCCCTGTGCTTCATGCACTTCCCCAAGTTTCAGGAAACCCTTGTTTCCTTGATTGTTGATATTCTCCCTCTTGCTTGAGATATCATGGTATTCATTATGAAAGGAGGTTGTTGAAGATTGGGATTGGATGGATCTGGAGGGCAGTTCTGCTTGGAGCCGGAAGAAGAAGGCTCAAGTGAATTCTCTCCGTGTTAGTTATAGCTTTCTACAATAAAAAGAAGCTTTTCTTGTTTTTGAGATTAACTGTGTTTATGCATCAGATAGTGTTGTAATTCATATATGAATGTTATTTTGATGTATAACTAATCATTTTCTTATATGATACAAAGTTAGTTTCATTAAAATGCTTTATCTATATACTGCTATGTATGTTTGAATTTAATGATTTTCAAGTTTGAAGATCATCAGGAGTTGTAGAGGGTCTGAACCCTGCAGGATCTACCCAAATGAATGACATCCAGGTATGGTCGCTCTCACATAGTTTGTTTATATAAGCATGTTGCTTGAGTTGTATGAGTGTTTCTTACTATAGTTTGCTCTTGCTCTGTTGGGGTTCCAACCCAAAGCCCTAGGGTACTTATTCCAGTAACAAATATTTCTTGCCATGACTGTTGCCATGTCTCCAAGTATCGCAGGTGTTCATTTGCCTCTCAACAGCATAGGTACAATGGTTTCTAGGGGAGCAGAGTTGAAGACACCATTCATAGTACACTTAGGGATGCAGTTGATCAAGTGTCTATGAAATTTCTTCCCCACAAAGACATCATTTTGTTCATAGACAAGGACATTAAGATATGACGATAGCAGAATCACAGTAAGGAACACCTTGAACAGCAGCTGAAGGCAGCATACTGGATACAATGAACATAAGAGGAAGGTTGTTTACAACACAGAGGCGGAACAAAGTTGCAAGCTTAAGCAGATCTACTTGTGGTTAAAGAAAATTTGGAGACTCAAGCTATGAGGTGACTACGCAACATGAAGATCACACAAAGGTAGAGAACATAATAGAGAAGGAGTTGCACGTGCTCAAGCAACAACTCAAGGAAGAACATCAGCAGCACAGACGAGAGAATGAGTTGCAGCAGGAACATGTACAAAAGGGGTCACAACATGCACAGATGGATGCAACTTCACCCGTACAAGTTATAGATTCATCCTAGTAGCTGGCATGGAGCAGACATAGTTAGAAGTGTTGTTGATTACATGTAAGGGAATTCAGCAACATGCATGTCATTGTGTGCACGCATGCAATATAACCCATTTGGCACACTCACCGAGGCAAAGAAAAGAAGAAAGTCTGATTGGAGTTGAACATGTAGTTGACAGTTGATGTGCATGATGACCAGCACACACTGGAAGATCAACACAGACACTATGCATCAGTGTGTTGTCATTTCGGTCGCACCCATGAAGACCAAATGCATGTTAATAGATGAACTGGATGGAGGAGCCACACCAATGCACCAAGATGTAACGGAGGCAAGAGTTCGCTTCAGCAAGATGTCACCATGGAGTGCATGCACACCATCATGGACGACCAAGCTTGGCATCATCTCACCACCTTCACCATCACAAGCATGTAAAACATTTGGTCTCATCACAACAGACTAAGTGTCAGTGATGTCTTGCATGGCTTTCTCAATCCATTTTGTCTCACATGGACACATGTGCAATGTAATGTAATGTCTTGTGACGTGGAAGTTCAAGTGTTGATAGTTGGATGTAACAGTCATAGAGTAGATGAAGAGTCATGAGGGTAGATGAACTATCACAAAGGGGAATGTCAAGGGTCACCCCATGCTTTGCTATAAATAGAACCTCATAACTCATTGTATAGGCTTTTGGTCAGCCAAGCTTCCGATAAGACTATCTTGGAGAGAGCTTAGACAATACTGTAACAAGCCTTGGCTTCTACACTACGCAGAACTAGTATATCTCTTTGGAGGAGCAGGAGGTTGTGGCTGTAACATTCCGCTCTTGGAACTAGTGGTCAGACGTGGATGTATTTTTGTTGTACTCTATGCTATCTGGTTTACTCTAAATGATATATGTATTTTTTTCCTTACGCATGCATGTATGGAGTTTTCTGTATATGTGTTACAGGGAAAAGTGTCTATGCAGAACTGCTAATCCCACTAAGGCGGGTAGCTACCTTAGAAACAAACAAAGTAAAACTACTTTCGTTTTCCTTTATGAAAGATAGATGAGAGAAGAATAAAGGAGACCAACCTCTGTCTTGCGCTTGGTTCCTTGCTCGATTCCTCTCTCTTCTGATAGTCCTTTGCTACTTGCTTTCTTGTATACCCAGCTTCACAGAGTACCTGTAGAATCAAAGCAGCATAACACTATACGAGAACATGGATCTATTATCATAAACAATCTAGGATCAGATGTAAATTGACCATACAAATGCATGAAACATAAATTACACAAGAGTATGGAGGAAAACTTGAATAGCTTTATTGATAATCAAGAAAGAGCCAAGAGAGTTACAACCAGTTGTTCTGACCCAGCATCATCCTCTCAGCAAGTAAGCCCTTCTTCACCTCATGCAAAGCTTAGATCACCCAACACTATGATGTTGCCTCAAGAAACCAACAACAATTCCTTACAAGATGCAAAATTCCAGCCTCTGGATCTCTGGGATGAGGGATCCATATATAGATGTCTGTAAGGGAGATGAGTCAGCTTGTGATTTGATTAGTGTCTTCCCTCTGATAGTTCTTGCTTCCACTTGCAGATTGATGATCTCTTACTCATCCCTGGTCAAATTCAGAGAGATAAGTGTCACATGAGAAGTTTTTGGAAGATTCCATGCTTCTCCACCTTGCGGATTGACACTGCCATTTGTCTCTTCTCGCCCATCGCACCCCATAGAAGGGCTTTTCGAAATGAAACACACCCACTGTGTGTATTTAGGTGAGATGCAACGCACTTTGCCTATGGAGCAGGTGAAATGATCCAGTTTTGACCAGTTCTGAGTAGTTTTTCATGGAGAACTTCTGAGAGAAGCTGTAATCAGTTGACCTTGTTCTTTTAGGGGTTGGAACAACACTTTTAGGGACTTAGGAGCCCTTGGTTTATGGAAATTTTATGCTTGGGGTTGTAGTGCCCAAAAATGTCTATAACAGTTGCCCCCTAAAGCATGAGGTCATTAATATTTTTTGATGTTCGGTGAAATGCTTTATCATGAGGATCCGAAGTTCTTTCAAGCTAGAAGGAGACCTGTAATAAGATACAATACAATACATTATCTTCATAATATTTTCATGATCTAGCTGAGTCGGGCATTCCCATGCTCAGCTTTATAAATTCATTTTCATGTACATAGGACAGACAATCGTCTGAGTGTAGACTGATGATTCTGGTAGAGCCATCATCCCTTTGATTGGATGATTATCTGTGCAGAAACGATGTACATTTGATGTCTTTATTTTCCTGAATATATATTGCAGCCCGGATCAATGAAACTAGATTTGGGGTCTTCAATCTCGTTTGATCTTCACTCAAAGTACAAGTTGATCCATGTGAGAGATGTTCTAGAGTCGAACATGGAAAGACATCGCCTGATTAGGAGCCAATGATGTAAGCTGTTAACAAGCGCGAGAGGAATCACCGATAATAATAATGATCCTCAAGGTACTGCAGTACAATTCACGTGGTGTGAATAAATAACTTGGCGTCGAACACCATGCAAAATCTTTCTGTCGAAGGTCATTGATGTAAACCTGTCGCTGGAAGTGAGAAACTTGCCATTGAGGCATGCAAGCTTCAAAGTACTGAAAGGGGTGTTCCTAGATCAACTTCTTGGATAATGAGCTGATGTCGACAAGAAGCGATCCATCATAGGAGGACCTTAATGAATCCCACATTAATGACACGAAACGGAGCAAATGATTTTAATGGAGTTGAAAACGGTCTGGTGATATAAGGTTCAGGGTGGCAGTCATGAAAGAATGGAGTGTAAATGTATTGTAGCAGGTGAGACACAGGGGAATTCTCTGAGTGACTTCTCTTGAACATACCGACGACACTAACATGATGGATTGGTAGCACTAACCCCAAATGTGGATGGTGTGATGTGACCATGGTGATGTGACCGGTGAATGAAACAACCCAACCCGACTTGGATGCGGAGTGAAAGTGTCATGTTCAAGAGCGACTTGCTACCAACAAAGTTTCTTCAAGTTTTCTTCCCAATTTTTCCTCAGTCATTGCTGACCAGTACCTCTTTATTTTTGTCAAGCTTGAGGAGGATAACATATGCTTGTTCTATAATTTTCCCTTCGGGCAAACCCATCGCTATGTTTTAACGAGCCTAGCGATAGTGAAACTCGTTCTTGTCTGCTATGGACAAGTTTGTCACTATTAGGTTTTAACGAGTTTAACGACAAAGATAACTCGGTCCTTTTCAATTTTAGAGAGTCTGAAAAGGGATGTAAAGGAAACTCCAAAAATCCTTTTTCGTCATCTAATCCCTTAAGTCCGAAAAAGTATAAAACAATACAGAAGGGATGAATTTTCGATACTTTTAATGAGCCGAACAAAACAAGCGCTCGATCTTTTTGTGTAATAATCCCTCAGGTCCAAAAAGATTAAAATTTAAAGGAGGGATAACACTTCCAGTCCCTTTAACGAGCTGGAGAGGCCAATAGCTTGGCAATCTTTTCATATTTTACGAGTCAGTTGAAAAGAGCTTAAAGGAGACTCGTTTTTGAGGAACGAGTGATAAATTTGGGTAGCAGCGGATTCCAGGTAAGGTTTGGAATTTTCCAATCACGGCAGTGTTACAAGGATGGCTAACAGGATCACTCTTCGCAGCTGTTCCTCAAAAGGGGTAAACAATCAAATGGAGGTGAATGATCGGCCAATACAGAGTGGAGGTGATGATGAGAACACGACCAAGGCTTTCAAGGCTGAAGTACTACATTCACGACGATTATTTACCGGAAATTGGTTCATTTCTTATTGAGCTTAAATGCTGGGGGAAACATTTGCTCATTGCTTATGTTTATTTTTTAACGAGCATGAAGTCCGCATTAAAACTGCTCGATGTGACGGTCATTTCTTGACTTTACCATTAATAGCTTTGTTCTTTCAAAGATTGTACTGCATGCTCAATTGCTTCATCAAACTAGTTAGAAATGAACAATATATGTTTGAAAAATGAGTTAGGACACTAATATTTTACTCGAATTACGTAAAATTAATTTAAAAGTGCTTTTACCTCTCATTTTACCATTTCATTTGAACTCTAGCTTGTTGGAGCTTTGGAGGTGCTTTCCCCCCTTGATTTTCACCAGTTGATTTCGAGAGATTCTGTGGACGATTTTCGGCGCCATCTGGACCAGGTAGGAGCTAAACCTGAGCTCTTTCATTTCATCCTTTCCATTTTGCATTTTGAGCCTGATTTCTGGTTTTTCTGAGCCTCTGGGGTTTGAAAAACTCACCCTGGCTCCATCACACCCTTTCTGCATCGAAAGGTGCATTGTATGTTAGCCTATTCACTGGGCAGTTGACATGCAACGCACCCAGGACTAAGCTGGAGGTGCGATGGGCGCAAGGAGGGAAATCTGTGCACAGTTTTTGATGGAAATTTTTGCCTGTTTCTCACCAAATCAGGATCTAACTCTTCTCTTGTTTGCTTTCAGAGATTTATTGGAGTAAGATGACTATTACATGGCGAGAACGTGAGCATGAAGAAGAGGACATGCTTGCTTTACATGATCCGGTTACAGTAAACGCACTGCGGAACTGTGGCCTGTTGAAGTTTTTCCGCATCTCTAGCATGAGACAACAAATCAACTTGCTGCAGTATTTTCTCAATGCTTGGGATACTACCAGCCAGGTGTTCTAGATTAGGGCCAAATCCATCCCCTTGACTGTAGTGGACATCTATTTTTTGATCGGCTTATCGAGGTCGAGTGCCCCCATCTCTTTATCAGGTTCGGCTCGTGGAGGTGAATCTGTGAGAGATTATGTTCGCAGGTATTATAAAGAGGGATCTCAGCCGAGTAAAGATGGCAAGAACATCATCTGAGATGTCATTGACAGGTCTTTGAGGACCATTCTATTCACTTTTGGTAGGATGGCTAGTGGTGCGGCTCTTCATGTGGCCAACCGGTCTTATATGCAGTACGCCTTGGAATGTCTCGAACCGAAGGTGTTCAACTGGTGTGACGCAGTACTCCTTGTGATGAAAGAACAGTTGACCAAGGTGAAAAGCAGGAGACTGAAGAACTTTGGATATGGTTCTATTTTTACTGCCTTCGCCTTGGAAAAGATACCACTGATGCAGCCGCAGTATATTGCACTCGGTTTACCTCCACCAACTGAACCACGTATGCAGAGATGGGTTGAACATATGTCTAGGCATGCTGGTCAGTCTCATATTTCCTTTTCTGATACCTTCTTCGGGTGGTTTGATTGTCAGGAGATTGTTTATTCCGAGTATCCATATGCTGGTATGGACTTCCGGGGTGACCCAGATTTGGTACTACCGGCTGGCGAACAGTGGGGTGCCATTGGTAAATTCTTGACCATATTTCTGTTTATCGTTTTTCTTTTATAATGTCCTCGTGCTTTACTCTGTCAAGACTAATCAGAACTCATGTGCTCATGCAGATGTTGGTCCCGTTCAGCCAGTAGTACGCCTGAGAGTGCCAGCTGCCGCCCCAACAGGAGAGGCTGTGGGAAGGGCTATCCTTCGCGACCTTCATGTGGCCGAGACTCTTTCAGCATTATAGGATTAGATCAAGGGCCTCACTCTCGGTATTCCAGATGTGAGGACTGACGAGCTACCTTTGAGGTTGCAGCGACATACTACTGGCATGCCAAGTCGATGGACTAGGCTTTTACGCATGATTGCACAAGCGGTGACTTGTTATCACCAGCATCATTAGACTAGGGTGCCCCCTAGCATTTTGAGTTTTGGGTCATTTGACCAATTTTTTCTTGCTTACAGAACATTATGTGTAAACCATAAATAGTTATATATATTTTTTTGACTTTCGGAGTTTTATTTTGGTTAAGTTACATAATCTTAACGCAAATATTGATGAGATGCTTCTTTTTATAAATGTTGCAAATGTCTATCTAACACATAATTTGCTAATGAGTTAGTTAATGTGTTTAAGCTTCTGGAAATATGTTGATATTGAATAAAATCAAATTGCCTTTCCAAAATCTTGACCCTTAGGAACATGCGATAAATAGCTAGATTTCGGACGGAGTAGATACCAGTGAGTTATAGTATGACGAGCTGTGAGTCTAGCCTGACAACCAGTCGGCGTATGCCATGTGTGATGGCATCAGAGAGAAGTTCTATCAACGCGCTATATTCAGCGATGTTATTCGTTGATCGACCAATACATACCCCTCTGAAACTTACTAACTCGCCGCTTGGGTCAAAATTAGCCCAGGCCGCAGAAGATAGGTTCCGCGAACTACGACTTGCTCTGTCGGCATATCCAACAAAAGGTTCCAATAGGTTCGACATCTGTGACAAATGTAAAAAGCAGATTTACTTGACCAAAACAAATACTTTAGCAAAAACAAAAATGTAACAAAAGCATATAGGTTACCACACTGTTACCGGGAAAAGTGTCTATTTAGAACTGCTCTATCCCACTAAGGTGTGACAGCTGCCTTAGAAACAAACAGAGAAAACTACTTTTGTATTTCCTTTATGAATTAAAGATAGAGGGGGATAGAAAGAACCGACCTATGTCTTGCGCTAATCCTTTGATCCAATCCCTCTCTTCTTTGACAGCTTCCAGCTACCTGCTCCCTTACTTGCCCAGCTTCACCAAGTTCCTGTAAGATCACAGAAGAAGAAAACTACACAAAGACATGGATCTATATTCATAAAAAGCTTAGGATCAGATTTAAGCTAAACATACAAATGTAACAAGCATCAATGATACACAAGCATGTAGGAAAAACTCAAATAGTTTTATTGATATAACAAGAAGATCCAGGAGGAGTTACAACCGATGATTCCTGATCCAGCATCAACCTCCCAGCAAAGAAGCCCCTTCTTCACCTCCAACAAAGCATAAATCACCCAATACTCTGATATCTATCTCAAAACCAACAACAATTCCTTGCAATGTACAAAATTCCAGCCTCTGGATCTCTGGGATGAGGGATCCATATATAGATGTATGCAAGGAGGATGAGTCAGCCTGTGATTTGATTAGTGCCTTCTCTCTGTTAGTTCTTGCTTCCACTTGGAGACTGAGAGCCTCTTACTCATCCTTGGTCGAACTCAGTGAGGCAAGTGTCATAGGAGAAGATTCTGGAAGCTTCCATTGTCTTTCCACCTCGCAGAATGGCACTTCCATTTGTCATTTCCCACTCAACGCACCCTGATAGTGCATTTAGGTGCATTGCAACGCACCCAGCTAGTGTATTTAGGTGCTATGCAACGCAGCTAGCCAGTGAAGCAGCTGAAATGATCCTGATTTGACTGATTCTGAGCAGTTTCTAGTGGAGAACTTCTGGGAGAAGCTGTAATTTGTTGACCTTGTTCCTTTAGGGGTTGGAACAACACTTTTAGGGACTTAGGAGCCCTTGGTTTATGGACATTTCATGCTTGGAGCTGCAAGGCACAAAAATGTCTATAACACACACTAAATCATGCATAGTAACGCTTAAGGTACAACCCATTATGAGGTTGTGCCAGTGGAATCCCGTCATAATCCATTAACTCGTAGGCTCCTTTTGCTAACACTCGCTTAACAATATAGGGGCCCATCCATAAAGACTTGAATTTACCTGCTCCCAATTTATCGGATTCTTAGTCATAAAGCAAGACCAAGTCACCTTCTAAGAAGACACAGGGTTTGACATTCTTGTCGAACTGCGCCTTGACTCGTTTCTTATGGGTTTCATTAGCCAAAGCGTCATCACGACGGGTTTCATCCAATTGGATTAGTTCCAAGAAACGAGCCTCCTCTTCTGAAGTTCCGGGGAGAAGGTCGATTGAGAGTTTGAGGGACGAGATTTCACACTGAACAGGTAAGATTGCTTCTAGGCCATACACCAGTTGGAAGGGTGTAAACCCGGTTGCATTTCTTACTGATGTTCGGTATGCCCACAAGGCTGAGTACAGGATTAGGTGCCAACTCCTTTTGTGAACTCCAATCATCCTTTGCAGCATGCGCTTCAGGACCTTGTTGATTGCTTCAACTTGTCCGTTGGCTTGCGAGTAATATGGAGTAGAGCTGTCATGTGACAACCCTAATTTGGCAGCTAATTCAACCATCATGTGATTGTGAAAATGCGATCCATGATCTGTGACTATAGCCTGTGGGATGTCGAATCTGGCGACTACATGATTGAAAAATAAGAGGGCTGCTATTTCACCAGTGTTATCTAATGTAGGCATCGCCTCAGCCCATTTGGTAAAATAGTCAACTGCGACTATGATATACCCATGCCCCCCGGTCGAGGTGGGGTTACATGTCATGAAATCGATGCCCCATTTGGCGAATGGCCCAACAGCAACTATTGGCTGCAGAGGTGCGGGTGGTCTTCTGGTTTTGCTATCGAAAATTTGATAGGCATGGTAACTTCTGACTGCGGTTATGCAATCTTTGAACATTGTTGGCCAGAAGTATCCTGCTCGTAAAAATTTTTGCGCCATAGCGTAACCGGATTGATGCCCCCCACACGCGCCTAAATGGCAATCATTCAAGACTTTTTCGGCCTCCTCATGGGTGAGGCACCTCCGTAGAACTGTATCGACACCACGACGGTAAAGTGTATCATCGACGATCATGTAGTCTTTTGATTGGTATCGGATACGTTTTTGTTCAGAGAGGGAGGTATTAGGCCTATATTTTTGGGTTTGGAGAGAGATGATTATATCTCCATACCACAGATTGCTTGAAGATATCAGAAACAAAGATTCATCCACGATAGCTTCTTCGGATGTTTCGTCGTTGGATGACGATGGGAGATCACATAATAATTCTGCGAAAACCGGGGCTTTCTTTAACTTGGATTTTACAAATTCCAGATCAAACTCATGTAGAATTGCTATCCATTTTGAATATTTGCCCCCCAACAACTGTCGCGACAATATATAATTCATGGGGTTGCAATATGATAGAATGGTAGTTTTTCAAAAGAGGACATAATGTTGAAATCTCTGTATCGCTTTAACAGCTTCTAGCGCTAGCTTTTCAACATAACAATATTTGCTTTCTGTATCATTTAAGTTCTTACTCAAATAATATATAGGATGTTCAATTCCGTTGTCTTCTTGAACTAAAACCATTGCGATGGTTGTATCTGCTGCAGCCAGATACAGGTTAAAGTCTTTTTGATAATCGGGAGCATACATTAATGATGCTTTCATTAGGGATTCTTTCAAAGCATCAAAGGAAGCTTGCACAACCTAATCCCAGACGAAGGGCACTTCCTTTTTCAATAGATGTGTATGACCTTTAGCAAGTTCGGCGTAATTTGGAATGAACCTCCTCAGAAAGTTTGCTTTCCCTTGGAGTTTCTGAATCTGAAGCAAATTCGAAGGTGGAGGCAAATTTATGATTGTCTGAACCTTACATGGGTCGAGACGAATCCCGTCCTTTGAGACTACAAAGCCAAGTAAACGACCAGAACTGACACAGAACACACATTTGTGTGGATTAAGTCGTATCTTGTAGTGTCGGCAACGTAGAAATATCGCTCTTAAATGCTGCAGATGATCAGTCCGCTTTCGCGAATGAGCCGAAAGGTCGTCGAGATATGGTTGAACGATGTTTTTGATGTCATTGCCCTCTGAAATGTTGCCCCTACGTTATTTAAACCAAAGGGTAATTTTCGATATGCGAATGTTCCCCACGGACAAATAAATGTAGTCTTTGACTGGTCTTGTGGGCGGATATTTATTTGATTATACCCGGAGAATTCGTCCATAAATGAAAAGATTTCGCATCCGGTGCACACATCAATTATCTGGTCAATGAAGGGTGTAGGGTAGTTGTATTTTGGACAAGCTTGATTTACATCCCTATAATTGACGCACACTCTAATTGTTCCTTGTTTTTTCATAACAGGAACAGTGTTCGATACCCAATCGGTTAGAGGAACCGGGTAAATGAAACCAGCATGGAGGAGCTTTTCAACTTCTGCCTTGATGGCAGCGGCTTTCTTGGGGTGCACCTGTCGTAGCCGTTGTCGTACTAGTTTGACATCTGGATACATCTTGATTTCATGTTCAACGATACTCGAGTCAATGCCTGGCATTTCATTATATGACCAAGCAAAGACATCTCTGAATTCGCGAAAAAGAGCGTTATATATTTCCAGTTCTGAAGGAGAACAACATTTGCCAACATAAATATTCTCTACAACATCTGTTTTGGTCAAGATATTTATGGCGATAGTCTCTTCAATGTTGGACAAGTTTCACTCGGAATCCACCGTGTTTACAGTATTTGATAGGAAATCAAAAACTGAAGGATGATGAAGGTCATCAGGAGTATCTTCTTCACAATCCGGAAGAAGGGAACGATGGTGGTAATCTTCCCATGGTGCCCCTTCAATTAACATTGATTGAAGAATTCCTTCGGCGGTGTAATGCACTTGGGACCAAGGATCTGAAGGGGTGCCATATTCCTTAGACCTATCTATCCAAACGCTTGATGAGCGTTTATTTGGGTCTGCCTCCCATGCTAGGAACATTGATTGCTACAATATTTCCATTGGGCTTGGAGGCAATACCTGCGTATGATCCATGTTTATATCGTTTGCTAAGATCTTTTCAATCGAAGATATCATATTGCAGGTTCCTACCGATGCTACTTCTGCCAGATTTATTAGAGGTGGAAGGGCAAAAGTTCCCATTAATATAGGGTCTTTTAGTAGGCCTACTCCGATATTTTGAAGTGAATGGGGGCTTCCATGGATCATTGGAATGCTTCCCGTAACTTGAGAACCATTGGGGAGGAAGGTTTGTTGATCGATGATTGTAATCCCTCCTTGAAAGGGGAATGCAATCTTCCTAAAATAGGTCGACACAACAGTAGCCATAGCATATATCCATGGTCTTCCCAGTAGGATGTTGTAATCGAGGTTTTCGTCGATTACTTCAACATCTATTTCTACTGTTTTCCCCCCTAGTTCAACTTGCAAGTTACTTAGAATACCATATGGGGTATATGTTCGTCCGTCGAATGCTTTTAATGTCGTCGAAGATCGCGACAAGGTTGGAGATCCTAAAGTTTTCCAGCAACTCATCGACATAATACATGTAGATGCCCCCTCATCAATAATTGTTCGGTGAACGGTTTTGTTGAGGGCTTTCACTTGAACGAGGAAAGCTAGTTGAGCTGGTAACTGAGGATCGTATCCTTTATGATTAAAGGACACAAGATTGGAATCCTTTGGGTCTATCCCACCGATAGTTGATAATAAAGCCTACTTTTGGGATGGGAAATTTTGCAGTACCTCAAGTGTCGACATAGCGGATGGCGATTGGGCCAGATCTTCCACTATATTATAATGTTGTGCTGCTCTAGCATGAGGATTAAATGTCAACTTGTGTACTACTCCATTTGGCGGTTTTATTGTCAGTTCAGGAATGATGGGTAGTGCAACTTCTGTCGAAGTTGTTGTCAAACTACTAGGTTGATCTTTATCCTTGTTGTTCGACATCTGTGGATTCCCATAATCTTTGTTCCTTGTCGATATCAAAGCATCATTTTTATTTTTGGAAACCGACAACATCAGCACTTGAGACGAGGAAGCATTTCCACTGTCAACCAGATTTGTTCCTGGATACGAAAACGGATCAGTTAATACTACCGAGGTTTTTGAATTCTTGAAGAATTTTCTAAGCTCAGCTCTGTGTGGACAATCTGCTGTCCAATGATCCTCATCGCATATAAAGCATGGATTTTTTGGTTTCCTATTTCCAAGAGGGTTTTTAGAAGATTTTTCAGGTGATGATTCCTCCTGTTTCTCTTCTTCCCTTTGTTTTTCTTCTTGCCTCCTGGTTGCTTGGTTTCTTTGCCTTTATCTGTCGAGACGACATTTACTTCCGAGGCAAGAAGTTCTTCTTTTTCATTTTGACTGGAAATCTTATGGGCCTTTTTAGATGTAGCCTTTGTCGATTTCGTGTCTGTCGTGCCAATCATGCCATGGCCGACATGAGAGTCATTGTTCGATTTAGGAGGAGGGGGGAACGAAAATTCCGGTCTGGGAGCGTCAGGTATTTTATCGTAGGGCATGCCAGACTGAGTGTAAATCAAGTCTAAATATTGCGCACGAGAAATAACTTGCTCTTCAATGACGACTCCCCCTTTTTCCACATCTTTCGTGATGGAAGGCAATAATGACTTAATAAACCATTCAGCTAAAAGCTGATCAGGAACATACGTTTTTACCATTCTACGACGACGTTGCCACTCATGTATATGATCGGATATGTGAGTGGCCGTTGTTTGTTTGAAATTGGTAAGAATTTCTGTTCCCATTTCGTACCTTATTGGTAACTGAAAATGGGTTAAAAAGGTTGTGGCTAGGGCACTGAAGTTTTCAAACAAAGCTCTGGGAAATTCGATTTGTTGCCAGACCAGTTAACGTCCTCTGGAAAAGGTGAAGCCTAATCGAATCATCGTTTAGGGTGTTTGATGAACACCACAGATGAAAGGTCATCACATGATTCGACGAATCTTCACCCGGATTTCCATTAAATTTAGGAATATCTGACGGAAGTTTATGCGGAATTGCTGGCCACTAAGGGGCGTAAGAAATTGGATCGTTTGTTAACCAATTTAGATCCGGTAACTCTAAAGTCACCACGAAGGGTAACTGTTGACTCAGGTTAGGCGAAGCATACCTAGGATAAGATGGAATCACCTGAGCAATTGGTCTTTGCATACCAGCATAATGCATTTGATGTTGGTAACTTTGGTAAGGTTGGTGGGCATAACCATTGTAGAATGGTTGATTTTGACCGTTTTGAATATACGATTGCCCACTATTTGCAAAGATTTGTTGCTCAAATCCTTGGTATACTTGTTGGAATTGAGGTTGTTGGTATTGCACCACCCAGGGTTGTGAAGTCATGTGCTATTGCCCGATACTAACTGTTTGACCAAGATGAGGGGTAATTGTACCCATTTGGACCTGTGTCATTCTACCAGTCGGCGATTGTGGTTGAGTCGCAGGGTCAAGAGGTTGTTGCATTACAACCTGAGAAACCTGAGGTTGGCATACAACAGGCAGCACTTGTACTTGTGACACTGTCACAATAGTTGGTGTAGTTGGTATGTTTGACATAGGTAAACATTGTTGCATCGAATATACAACTCTTGGTTGTTGAGGTAGTATCGGTACCCAACCGCTAGATGTAATTCCAGCATAACCTGAATTTTGTTGTGAACTCCCGTATGGCTGTCCTCCCGGAGGAGACAATGAAAGGGTATACTGCCCCCCATACGGCGGTAATCCGGTACTTAAAGGAATGGTTTTCCCTTGAGGACCGGACTGCCAAAATTTACATCCTGAAGGATCAATTTGTTGAGACTCAACATAAGAGTTTCCAGATACTATTCTGGATGAACAAATAGGAACGGACCATACTGTCAAAATAGCCCCTGAGTGGGCCCCTTCTAGCGATTGAGAGCTAGTTGGGACAGATGGTATACCGGAGAACATTATTGGAGTGACAGCAGGAAGTTCTGGCGTCGCTGTGTCAAATGGCACAGTCCTAGATGTCGACTATTGTTAAGACATTTCTAGTCTATCCAAAAGATTACCTAGTGATTCTACAGGAGCTTCCGCTGGTGATAGACTAATTTCCGATGAAGAAGGATACAGAGTGATCCCGACTCCAAATTGCGATGGAGTACTAGATGGAGGATCCTCCACAATCTCTTCTATAGCAATCAGACCAGGTGGAAGAGGTAGACCGTCTGGTCCGTAAAATATTTCTGGTGCCGAGGAAGGTATGGAATCTGCAGCGACAGATGTTTGGGGAACAACACTCTCCGAACCAATTGTAGATGAAACTGGTTTAGTAACACAAGTGTTTATCCTCAAACTAGGATCAGTACTACTGTCCTTCGGTGGCTGCTGAACTTCTTCTGTAAAGGCAGGGATACCATAAATGTTTGGAGTAACTGGAGTCTCTGATGTTGTTGGAACATTTGTTCTAACTTTACCAGGAGATTTGGAACCAGTTAAACGAGTTTGCTTTGTCGGTAATAGTTTCGATTCTGGAGACAAAGACGGTTGACTCGTAATCCTCCGTGAACGACGGGGTTTCAATTGACTTTCTTCCACGATTGTGGATTACTCGATCAACTAAAAATCAAGGGTAAGTATGTTTCTGAATTAGATGAATTTTAGACGCTTTGACACAACTTGTTTTTTCAATTTTTAAGAGTCGAGAAAAAACAAAAGATGACTCTAGTATCCTTCGATTTTTAATGAGCCTGAAGTGACAAGTGCTCAGATGGACCTTTTCCGTTAAGGAGTCTGAAAAGGAATGAAAGGGACTTCTCTGGAAATCTAGGTAGAGGGATTACCAAACCAATCGCAAAACTGCAGAATACTTTTTACGGTACGGCAGTCAATCTTCCTGAATCTTGTGTTTAGTGCATTGCGATCGATAGGGTGGCAGACACGGCTTCCTATGGATAAAGGATTAAGCCTATTGTGGTCTCCCAAAATATACTCGATGGTACGTGGGAGCACAAGTTCGTACTGGCACTTATCATCTCAAAGTGGAGGAATCACCCAACCAACAGTGAAAACAACAGTTACCAGGCTTTACGACGCCGGAATATGTCTCTAGCCTAGACTTCTAGATGTTGTGCATTAGGTTCCAAAGCGTTGTTAGATTCATTAAATTTATTTTATAGTTGATCTTGCTTAAGAAATTTGCCTTTCAGGTTCACTGCGTGATGTAGATATACAATTCCTAAAATGCAATCTAAGATGATAAACAGTCGTTTTATCTTCTTTGTGCAATGAAAATCCTAGCTACTAATGAAAGAGAGAGTGTTCTTTCACAAAGAGCATAGAGCACACACTATATGCACTATCCTAAATCAAACCAATCAAACAGTCTAAATGCAAATGCACATGCATGTATTTGTTTTCAGCCTTCTTAATATGTGAATGATAGAAAGAAAGCTAATGCGCAAATCTAAATTATTTTTCAAAGCGACAATTACTAACAGTTTTCTTTTCAAAATCAAAATGGAGACAATGACAACACTTTGCGAGTTGGAAATGAAAATTTGCTTTCGACACTAGAAAAACTACTAATTCAGATCAAATACAATAGTAACAGGGTAATCGACTATCAAGAGCAATCAGACGCTCTTCTATGACTAAAAACGACACTTGCGACACTTTCAAATCAAGAAACGACAATACAATTATGTTACTTCTTTGCAAAGGAGAACTGAAAATGACTCAACAAATACACAAAAACATTTACAGTTCTTTGCACAATGGAGGCGGAATAACAACAAGGAAAGGGGTTTCAAACAGAGGTGTACTGACTACAGGCAACAAAACTCTTGAATAGATCTAAAAAGAGTGAACACAAAAACCAAAATTTAGGAACAACGCCTAGTCTGATCAGCGCACCTGTAACACATTGAATTTGAAACGCAGCGCACCTACTACACTCGGGAAGTGCGCTGAATTTGAGATTCATAGAATAGACAGTGCGCTGGGCCAGGGACAAGACTTTGATTGGGTTCCGGGTCACAGTTTGCAGTTCAGTTCAGGGATTTTGGCCGAGCAAGTGGTAATCAGTAAATCAATCACAGGGGTAGATCTAAGGAGGTTACTAGAGCCACCACAAGGGCAATTAGAGAGTTTGTAAATCAGTTGTTTAATTCATAAAAAAAACCCAGAGATTGACTGAAGCGACATTTATCTACTTTGCATTTGCATAGCAAATGCAGTTCGAAGGCTACCTGGCTCAACTTCAGGCTCCGTCTGTAAGTTTATAAAGTAAACAAATGTAGATAAACAAACAACCTAGTCACTCCCCAGCGGAGTCGCCATTTTGTTACAGGGAAAAGTGTCTATGCAGAACTGCTAATCCCACTAAGGCGGGTAGCTACCTTAGAAACAAACAAAGTAAAACTACTTTCATTTTCCTTTATGAAAGATAGATGAGAGAAGAATAAAGGAGACCAACCTCTGTCTTGCGCTTGGTTCCTTGTGGTGAGCTCCAGTATTGTAGCAATAATGCTACAACTCCTGGGGCTTCCTGTCTCTTAATTTTATCAACCCGGTAGTTCGTACAAACTTGGAAGCGACGGTGCTGTATGCACAAGTACTAGCTCTTGTCGCAGCTGTCACTTGGTCAGCTGGCACAAGTCCGCTAGGGCTCAAGCCAACTTCTATAGGCTCTCAGAAGAAGCTTGTTAAATGATGGACGAAAGCTAGCTCAAAGAAGACTAATCTACTTGGCAAAAATGAACTGAAAGCAAATCAAAACATGGAAACCTTAGGAAACCCTAATTTAACTAGTCTAACCTCTATGATGCAAAGAATGTGAAGGAAACTTCTACCAATGGTGCCATTACTTCTAATAAGTGAGAATGCATGAATCTAATCTACTTGCATCTTAAAAGACATGTTTTTGGATTTTTTCTTTATGTGGATGGAGTGATTGGGATTTTGTGCTTATTAGGGTTTGGTTTTGCAGATGGGATGCGGAAGGAAGGAAAGCTTGGGAAAGGTTGGGGAGGCTAGGAGAGGTTCCGAGAGATCCTTAGCATCAGTCCACAGAGGTTCCTCACGTTCAGAGGCTCAGCAACCGAGTGAGTGGCCTCCTACAGGATGTCTGCAGGGGATTCTACAGGAAATGCAGGGGTTTCTACAGGAAGTCTACAAATTGCTACAGGATGACCTACCGTGGGTGTTTGAAGTGATGGAGGAGTGATGGAATGGTAGGGGGAGATGTGCAAGGTAGGAATAGAGCTGGTGATGACTCAGGAGTGGAGAAGTAGGATGGAGAAAGAGTGTATGAAGTGGGTTGATGGATGGAAGGTTATAACAACGAAATGTCTAAAGAGTGAAGTTACGTGAGGAGTGGAGGAGTTTGGGAGATAACAGAGTGGAGCAGAGGACAAGGATGTGGGTGTATGCGTGATCAAGATGAAGAAGGAGGTAATAGAACGATGAAAAGTAGTGTAAATAAAACAAATGGTTTATGACTGTCACCAAGATGAAAATTCATTAACCTAAGCTACCTGAACTCAATGAACAGCAGTATAAAGCGTGTAGAGGATTGTGCATGAAGCGGTGATGAAGGTGTATGGTGCAAGAGTGAAGTGCATGGAAAGATCTATCATAAACGAGACTATGTTGCAGCATGTATAAAGTGAAGAACTGTGTATTTTTGTGGCTGGTATAGGCTGCACTCCAATCTCCAAACGGAGATGGCAGTGGAGACTTTCTCAACCTTTTTTGCTGGAGCTCCAAGAGATTATATCTATCCTCCTATCAAACTTAAGGAACTGAAAGCAAATCACCATAAACTAGTCCTATCTATGCTCATGAAAACGACTAAATTACCAAACTGTGAATTCGAATTGCATGTGAAAATAAACAAACTCAAAGTGCTGGAACGAAATGCAAACACAAAACAACACTGAGGAGATCTATTGCTCTCAGGTTGGGCCCTAACCTGAGAGCTATAGCTCCTTGAGAAAACTCAGAACTAGATCAAAATCTGCCTTCTTTATTCATAATCTGATGTCATGCCAAACTTGGCTTACAAAAAGAACTACACCGAGCTGTGCTCAAAAATTACAATAGTAATGCGAAAGTTTCAACAACCTATCAAAGGCTACGGCCTCCATACTTATGCAAAAATGATCATCCAACAGGTGTCCTTGATTTTAGGAGCTCGGCTGTCCAACTGAAGTTTAAACTGCTGATCCTGTAGGATAGTCATAATTGCTGTTCCTGTAGAACAATTATAACTGTTGTTCCTGTAGAACAGCTGGTTGCTTCTAAGCTCGGTGGGGAGATGGATTGGAGCTCGGAGCTATGGTGGGAATCACGAGGAGGGTCCCAAGACTGTGGACATCCTCTCCTAAAAACCAGCAGTGCCACCTCATTGTCTCCTTGTCTCCTTTTCACGTGGTCTTTTCTCCCTTTTAATGCAAAAACCTGAAATCATAATGCATTAGTCACGTAGATAAAATGTCTACCCTTCTTCCTACAAACAACACGAATAAACTAAGAAATGCATGCATAAGCAGTAAAAAGTGAATGGTTTGAGCAAAGCAAGTAGGCCAAATGAGCCCAAATTATACCAAAAATTGGGGCTCATCATCACCCCCCAGCTAAACTATTTGCTCATCCTTGAGCAACTTTGCCCTGGCTCCTCGTCTTTGGCCGAGAACTAGAGCCCAGAGCATGCTTTTCCTCCCCTGATTTTGGTGGTTCTGCCTTTTCTGCCGAGGGTGGCGCTTCTTCCTTTCCCGTTTTTGGCGGCCCTGCCTTTGCTGCCCCTGGTGGTGACGAAGGTGATACTTCCTTCCCCTTTCCTATTTCCTTGAGCCGGGCTTCGGAGGGCGACTGGCCTATTTTTCGTGTCCAGGAAGTTATTTTTGGGCTCCCCTTTTCGGGGGTGGCTGATGTTTTAGAAGGGGTTCTTGCACTGGGTGAAGTAGGGACGTCCCCTGAAGTGGTTTGGCTGCTGGGTGGAGGCTGTGGCTTGCCCGTGGTCATCCTCTTGCTTCTCCTGGCTTCAGATGGTAGAGGGGTCTCCCTCTCCCTTTTCTCCTTCAGTTTTGGAGGTGTACTGAGGGCAGCCAGTGCCGCTGCTGCCTCCTTTTCGAGAATGCCAGCCTTCTCTTTCTTGCGTTTTGCTCTCTCAGAGCTCCTTGTAGAGGGCCCCTCCTTTTCAGATTTCAGGCTTCCTGTGGAAGACCCTGCTTTGCCCACTTCCGGGCCTCCTGTAGAAGATTCTTTCTCTGTCTTCAGACTCTCTGTAGGAGGCTGTTTCTCAATGACTTTCGGGCCTCTTGTAGAAGCCCCTTTTTCCAATTTCGGGCTTCCTGTAGAAGCCCTTGTCTCTGTTTTCGGGCTTCCTGTAGAAGCCTGTGTTTGCACTTTCGGGCTTCCTGTAGAAGCCTTTGTCTCCGTTTTTGGGCTTCCTGTAGAAGCCTTGGTCTTTGCTCTTGGGCTTCCTGTAGAAGCCTGCTCCTCACTGATCTTCGGGCTTCCTGTAGAAGCCTTTGTCTTTGCTTTCGGGCTTCCTGTAGAAGCCGGTTTTTCAATGATCTTTGGGCTTCCTGTAGAAGCCTGAGTTTGTGTTTTCGGGCTTCCTGTAGAAGCCTGTTTTTTCTTTCCTGTAGACACAGGTGTCTCCACTTCCGCTTGCTTGCCTGCTTGAGTTTTGCTTTTTGCTTTGGGTGCAGGTGCTGTTGAGGTACTTGGGCTGACGTGGGCCACCTCTGTTTTGTCCATTCTGCTTTTCATCCTCTTTTCCCTTGCTGACAGGATAGGTGTGCCACCCTTTTCTTTGTCCTTCTTTTCCTCAGCCACTGCTTCCTTGTCTTCACTGCTGGAGGAGCCACTATCTTCGACTAGCATTTTTATGTCCCCATCTCGTGTTAGATTCCTAAATGACTCCCAGGAGAGGGGAACTTTATATGAGTGCAGTGCATCCTCCACAAGCAATTTGATCAGCCCATGGTGTACCACCTGATCTGGGATGCCATCTTTCAGCTTTGTAGCACACTCCATTAAGGATTGCAACAGGAAATAAGGAATGCTTAATTTCTTTTCTACAGGAAGCTCACTCCGATGCCTCAATTCGGTAAGCAACCGGAAATGACACCCGTAGACGATGCTATAGCGGCCCTCACAGGTTATATATTTCATTATCTGGAGGCTGACTTCGTTCCAAGGTGGTAACAAACTGGTCCTTCGTACTCCATTCTTATCCTTCGAGAATTCTTCCTCAGGTGAAAAGAATTCTTTCTTTGCTTGCTGGCTCTGCTTTCGTTCTTCCTTGTCCCACAGCAAACCCATAGGGAGTTCTGTAATCCGACTGATGTACTGTGGCGTAATCTTGAGGCTTAGGCCCCTGAAGGTTACTGTAGCTAGTGTCTTAGATTTCGGCCTTAAAGCCTGCAGAAATTCTTCAGCTACTTCATCATCGTAACCCTGCAACTTATCACAAAAAGACATCCATTGAACCCTTGTGAATAGTTCTACCACCTCCTGGTTTTCTCTTAATTTGGTGGAATCTGTGGGTTCCCGCCTGATAAACCCACCCGGCATGATGAACATGGGGGTTTTGACTAAAGGTGACAAATGCAAAGGAGATTCGAGCTATTTTAGGCAGAGCATGCATGCAATTCACAAAACACAGTCTAATTATACTGCTATCCTGTAGAAGCGATAGTATAGGCACAGCAATCCGATATTCTTATGACCAGACTGTGAATAATGATCTTGCCACCTTTGAAAGCCAATTGCGGAAGGAGTTTCAGGGTTACCTTTTTCTGCCACCTCTTCTCACGTGAGGAATTCACCTTCCTGTAGAACTGCGTTCCTATAGAGACTGCTTCCTGTAGGACTGCGTTCCTGTAGAAACTGTTCCTGTAGGAGCAGTGTGCAAACTTCGAGGAGGACTGTAGTTGGCCAGCGGTCGAGATGTGCTTCACCGGTGTTCTGGTAGCCGAAAGCTCGGCGTATCAACGTGCAGAGGAAATCAGAAGAGCCACTCGAGTTTTGAAGTGGAGGTTGATGAATACATGCGCATAATCTAGCCGATTAGATTTTGAATCGGCGCAGCTCGTGGCGCGGGGGGTGAGCTGTCCCCGCCGGACCGTTGGGCGACGTCACCCATCATTCGCCTGCATATTCACTCGCTGCCGCATTCATTCCCACAGATCTGCCGCCGCCCTTTTCGGTTAAACTCGTTTCTCGGTTGACGGGACTATCCTCACGTGCGTGCTGCGTATTTTCTTTGTCGTGGCTGCCACCCAAGCATCCGACTATACCATAACTAGCCAACGTGGCCAGTCAACTGGCCATACGGCCGCTCAACCATTCATTTCTACGCCATGCAAACAAATCAAAGTAATACTCATGCGATTTGGTGGAAGGAAGGGTTGAGACACTTACTTGCACGCGGCTGCACACGATTTTTCGGTTTTTGGACGACGGGGAGCGGATCTACCTGCTGCATGCGGCTTACACAGTCCCGGAGGCTCATGGTTACAGGATGCTGGCGATGGAGTGGATGCTCTGGTTGCCTGCACCCGTGTGTTGTTTGCAGAGGGCGGTGCTGTGAATGGTATCCACTCATGCAGGTTTGACTGTTACAGGATTCCTGCGGGGTGCCTTGTAACAGTCTCGCCTCCTTGGGTGCATGCTGCACGACGATGGATAGAATCTTCTGATCACGCTCCCGGAGCTTCTGATGCTCGACATGGATGTGGTATGAGCTCTCAGTGCTTGTTTTTCTTTGACAAATGGCTTTACCACGAGAACTCATTGATCTGGTTTACTGGTGCAGGGATCTTGGTTGCATGGCGACGAGGATGGTGGAGCAAGGTAACAACAATTTTCAGGGGTGCCAACAGTGGCATGCATGCATCCAACCCATTTCTTAGCCGCTAGATCTCCGTTTGAAACAAATTTTTGGCCGTCCCAAACTTCTACAGGAAGTCTCCTGTAGAACACAGAGCTTCCTATAGAAATTTTGCACTTTCCTGTAGAAAATCCGCGTCTTCCTGTAGAAAGACTGCCTTTTCCTGTAGAAAAACTGCATCTTCCTGTAGAAGATTCAAACCATGATAAAATTGCACATACCTTGAAAAAACATTGGGATTCTTGGAGGAGGTGCTAGTGAGGTCCCTTGATAGCATGATGAGGGCCCTTGGCTCGGATTGGAGAGGCTTCCTCTCCTCCATAGAACATCTGCAACCTGCATGCAATTTTCATATTGTACTTATTATTTTTTCTTTTTTTTTCTTCTTTTTTTTTTTTTTTGGAGAGATAACAGGGGCGCCCCAAAGAGGTTTTCACCCTTGCTACCTGCCCTGAGCGCCTCAGAGAGGTTTTCACTCAAGGATCTTTTTCAACCTTTTCTCTTTTTTTTTTTTTCTTTTTTTTTTGAAAAAGCAATAGGAGCGCCTCAATGAGGTTTTCACCCCTACTACCTGCCTTGGGCGCCTCAGAGAGGTTTTCACCCAAGGATCTTTATTTTTTTTTTTTTTTTTTATTTTTTTTTTCCGATCTTCTTTCAGGGTGTGCCAGAGGCAGAGGAAGGACCCTTCTCTATGACCAATACAGATTTCTCCATAGTTTTGATAAACTCTTGTCTTGAGAGAGGTCTCCTGTAGATCTTCAATCGATGCCCATTGACAAGCATGGGAATGGCTTCCTCATCAATGGTTCGAATGAGGACAGATCCATTGTCATGGCATTTCTCCACTGTATATGGTCCTAGCCATCTGGTTCTCAACTTCCCCTTGAAATCTTTGTATCTAGAATCATACAACAAAGCCCAATCTCCCGGCTGAAATTGCTTGTCATGGAGATGTTGGTCATGCCACACCTTCCTCTGAAGTTGAACCACTTCTGAGTGAAGGAGGGCCTGCATGCGGTGCTCGTCCAGGCCATTCAGCTGCAGCAGCCTTTCTTGTTGTGCATGGCTGAGATCTAGGTCCAGCTGAGCTGCCATCCTCAAGGTGTTGTATTCAAACTCAATGGACAGCAAAGTTTTCTTCCCATAGACCAGCTCGTATGGTGTGAAACCGGTGGTGGTCTTCCAAGTGGTGTTGTAGGCCCATGTGGCCTCAACCAGGCGATCTGCCCAATCTTTTCTGCTGCTGCTCACCACTTTGGTCAAGATCCCTTCTAATGCTCTATTGGTGACTTCCACCTGCCCATTTGCTTGAGGGTGATAAGGGGTGGAAGTCCTGTGCTTGATCTTGTGATGAGCTAGGAGATCTTCAACCAGGTTGGAGGTGAACTAGCTCCCTTGATCGGTGACCAGCTCTCTTGGATAGCCAAACTTATAGAAGATGTTCTCTCTTAGGAACTCGGCCACCTTCTCTTCTGTTGCTGCTTTGATTGCTTTGGTCTCTGCCCACTTTGTCAAATAGTCAGTACACACAATAATGTAAGTCCTTTGCCTCGAAGAGGGGTTGATTGGGCCCACAAAGTCCATGCCCCACTTCTCAAATGGCTCAAGAGTCACTTGAGGTTGGAGAGGCATCTCATCCCTTTGGGTCGGTTTCCCCATTCTTTGGCATTGGTCACACTAACTGACATATCTTCTGACATCTTGATGAAGTGTGGGCCAATAGTAGCCTGCCTGCAGGATCTTGAAGGCAGTTCTCTTTGCTGCAAAATGCCCTCCACAAGGCCCATCATGACAAGTGAGGAGGATATCAAAGACTTCCTCCTCCCTTACACAACGCCTTAAGATCTGATCGGGGCCAAGCTTGAACAGATTGCCCCCGATCCAAGTGAATGAGGCACTTTTTATGATGATTCTGCTCTTCTCTCTGGAAGATAGGTGTGGAGGGAACTGTGCTGAAACAAGATAGTTTGCTATATCGGCAAACCATGGAGAGAGTACTGAAATAGCAAACAGATGTTCATCAGGCATCTGATCGTCCACTGTTCCATCCTCATCTGCAGACAAATCCAATCTAGATAAAAAGTCAGCAACAACATTTTCTCTACCTGGTTTATCAACAATGGTTAGATCTGTTACACTAAAAAATGTCACCTTGACTACTTACAGTTAGTATGGCTCAAATCAACAGTCATGCTACCCTCTTAGGCAAGTCTCATGCCTTTGTTATCCATCTCAAACTCAAAGAAGAGAGAAAGTCTTGTAAAAACTATGTTTATCTCTGGGGTCGCAGGTTCTCTCTAGCCTTACCTGCGGGGACGCTAACCATGTTCACAAAATCTGCGTCCATAGACGCTCTGTATGTTAAGGGACAGGTGCGTCCCTCTGTAAAAGGCAAAATGCGCGAGTTTTATCTTTAAAAAGTTACTTGTGGTTACTTCTAGAACATTCTAGAGGTCGGTTTGATGAAATGGATGCGCCTCCAGTTGGTTCATGTATCTCTATTAAGAGGGAACTTATCCCATCAATAAGGGAGCTATCCCACCCATAGAGGGGGATGATCCCATTGATAGTGGACCTGAATAACCTCTTTACAGCACTATAAATAAAGGCATTGAGCCAGAAGGAGGAGAGGTTGGAGCTATACATTTTCTTTGGGTAAATGCTGCAGGATTTAGGTCTTCCATTAGAGCCTTTGTGAGGAGAGATTGTCTTCACTTGATTCTACTTGGGAGAGGGTGAGCTTTGTCAAAGTAGAGGAAAACCCTTGATGGACCCTGGGAGGAACTTGCACAACACCAAGGCCAGGTTGTAAGAGTTTCTTTGTTTCGTTATTAATACAAACTGGTTTATTTTTCTCAATAGCTTGTGTTAATGAGTTATTTCATGTGTTCCTTGGTCTGCATGTTGAATATATGTTTTATTATATGAAATGCAAGTGCTTGGTAATTGTTTGATTGTTTGTGGTTGCAGGAATTGACTTGAAGGAGGAGCTCATCCGGATCGTCAAGAACGGACTTCAACAACAGCGTTTTGGAATAAGGTAAGCCTAAACACTTGTAGTTTTCATGTTGTAAAAGGTGTATTTAGAGAAAGATCACTCCATTTTGTCTTGTTTGTCATTAGAACGTCTTAGACTTCTAGGAAGGTCAGTCGTGTCCGCACCCTTGACAGATTCCGTGAGACAAGATCAAACTGATGCAATAAAAGTAACCATCTAATAATACGAGCATTCACATCTGGTTTATTCATCAAATATCTAATAGCTGCATGGTCAGTATGTACAAAGGTCTGGTAACCAGTAATATAATGTCGGAACTTGTTCAATGCATGGACCACAACCAAGAATTCTTTCTCGGTTACAGTGTAATTCAGCTCAGCTTTGGACAAGTTTTTGCTAACAAAGTAAATGGCATATGGAAGTTTCTGCTCAACTTGTCCTAAAGCTGCACCTATGGCTTTGTTCGAGGCATCAGTGTGGATGTGGAAAGGTAGGGCCCAGTTTGGACCTCTCAGGATTGGGGCTGACACCAACTTGTCCTTCAACTCATTTAAAGCCCTCTGACAATCGTCAGTCCATTTAAACTCCACATCTTTTGCCAACAAACCAAACAATGGCGAGGTTAGCTTGCTGAAGTCTTTAATGAATCTCCGGTAGTAACCTGCTAATCCCAAGAAACTCCGGACATCCCTTACCTTTTGAGGAGGTGGAACCCTCTTGATGAGAGCAATTTTGTTAGGATCCACCTGCAATCCTTGGGAAGAAATGGTATGGCCTAGCACGGTCCCTTCAATCATCAGGAATTCACATTTTTCAGGACTGAGGGACAGGTTCATCTCAATGCATTTGGCTAGGACTTTTCCCAGATTGGACAATGCTTCTTGGAAGTTGGCCCCATAAGGAGTAAAGTCATCCATATAGATTTCCACTGCATCATGGACCAGCTCCGAGAAGATGCTTAAGACAGCTCTCTGGAAAGTAGCAGGAGCATTGCATAGCCCAAAGGGAAGGACTCAATAGGCAAAGGTACCCCAAGGACAAGTGAAGGTGGTCTTATCTTGGTCTTCCGGGCTGATTTGGATTTGATTGTACCCGCTAAACCCATCTAGGAAAGAGAAGAACTTCTTTCCTGCCAGTCCATCCAACACTTGATCTATGAAAGGTAGAGGGAAATGGTCCTTCTTGGTAGCTTTGTTCAGTTCTCGGTAGTCCACACAAATTCTCCATTTCCCATTTTTCTTGGGAACCAACACTAGAGGGGACACCCATTCACTATCTGAGATGGGGTAGATGAATATGGCATCCAACAGTTTTTGCAATTCTTCCTTGACAATGTCCTTAAGGGCAGGATTCATTCTCCTCTGAGGTTGCCTAACCGGCTTACAATACTCTTTGATGTATATATGATGGGTACAGACCGAAGGATGGACTCCTTTCATTTCCTTATAGCTCCAAGCAAAAGCATCTAGGTGGTTGGCCAACAGACTACACAGCTCCTTTTCCTGGGAAGGAGATAGGGAGGAGCTGATCTTCAATGCTTTCTCAGGGCCGAACTCCACATTCTTGACTCTGGGAGTAACAGGGTTGGTTGTACAGAGATCCACTAAGGTGCTAGATTGGGCATCCTCCACCAATTCCTCTAAGGGTAGAGCACTGGAAGGTGGGTTTTGGATCAAGTTCTCGATCAAGTCATCCTCGGTTGGGGGGTTTCTTCTAGTGGTATCTAGGGTACACAGAGGTGTTGAATACACCTCGTCTTCTTCTCCTTCTTCCAACCAGAGTGGTAAATCATGCTCTAAAGAAGGTTGGGCAGGAGGGTATAGGACTAGCTGCTTGGACATGGGACCATTTTTGATGGTCATGTTTCCTGCCCGACAACTTATGTAAGCATCTGCAGTAGCTAACCAAGGCCTTCCAAAAATGAGAGGATATCCAGTAAGCTTGGCCTTTGGTTGCAGAACCAGGAAGTCTGCAGGGTATTCCCAAGAATCAATGGAGACCAAGACATCCTCCACAATCCCTTCGGGAGTCACGGTGGAGCGATCTGCTAGTTGCAGTACTGTCGAGGTCTTCCTCAAGGAACCTTGAAGATTGAGTTTAAGCATGGTATCCCTGGTCATCACATTGATGGTCGCCCCCAGATCAATCAAGGTGTGGGGGATAATGGTGCCATTGATGTGGACATCTACTACAGGACTTCCAGGATCTAGGTACTTTGGGCAGATGACTTGTCCTAGCATAAGGTCAGACAGTTGTCCTATGACATTGATAGTTGAGGCATCTTTCTTCCGTCTGCCTAGGTGTTTGAAACACTTCTCCTTAATCAGCTTGTTATATATTGGCACATCCTTGATGGCTTGGAGAAGTGGGATTTTTACACACAACTGCTTGAGCTCACCCAAAAGCTCATCTTCTTCTGGGTTAGGTTGTGTGGTGGCTGTTAGTCTCTCAGGAAAGGGTGGAATAGCCTTTGGTTCACTTTCCTGTTTATCTTCCTCATCCTCTGGGGGAGGAGGTTGGCGATCTGGAAGAGTCTTTCCAGATCTAAGATTGATCTCCTGGATCTCCACAGCATAGGTAGGGCATGAGGTTTCCCCAGTGTATACCTGCTGGGCCTGTCTATTGTTGGGGTTCGGGTTCGGTTGAGCAGGCATTTGAGGTTGCCTTGGAGGAGCAGGAGGTAATGGTTGAGGTTGCACTGGTGGTGGAGGCAAAATGGCAGGAGGAGTGTTGTATTGGGGCCTCCACCCCGACTGAGGTGCATTCCATTGAGGTTGTGGCTGGGTATGTGAGTGGTATGGATAAGAAGTAGGTTGAGTGGGGTACTGAGGTGGATAAGACCATGGAGGAGGCATGGACCATGAAGGATGAGCAGGGGGACCCTAGGAAGGCATAGGAGTTGACTGGTTGGGGTTGTAATAAGCTTGAGATGCCCCTTGCATCCCCTGCTGATAAGGTCTAGATCCTTGTGGCCTCCTTTGGTTGAGGTAATAGAGAGGCTCGGTGGGAGCTTTGGTCCCTTGGTACATGGCTTTAAACCCAGGTAAGGTTGGACACTGATTTGTGGGATGGTCCTCCTCACAAACGAAACACACTTCAACCAAATGCAATGGACATTCGTTCTTAGGGTGCCTCCTTGTGCACCTAGGACAGAAGACCGCCAAGGCTCTCTCAGCCTCTTCTTTCTTTTGCTGAATCCTGAATGTATCAAGTTGCATGGCAATGGTTTGTCTCACCTCACTCTTAAGATCTTCTAATTGGTTTGCAAGCTCATGTTTGGAGAAAGGGACACTAGTTGAGAGGTGGTTTCCTCTACCTCGTTTCCGAGCTGCCCTGGAGTGGTTTCTAAACACAGTCTTGATGTCCTCATAAGGCAGTTGGTAAATGTCCCCCCCAGCTAACATGTGAAGGGTATCTAAGAGGTCTTCAAGGACTCCTCGGAGTAGGACCAACTTGAGGGATTCAGGGTCAAGTGTGCACCTGGCCCGCTTATAGCTTAGTTGGAACCTCTCCTCATAATCCTCTAAGGACTCATCATTTCCCATGGACATCCGAAAGATTTCCCCCTTTGTTTCCTTGGACCTACAGTAATCCCGGTACTTGGTGTTGAAAGCTTGCTGCATTTGAGCCCAAGTGGTGATACTATTCCCAGGTAAGCCCATGAACCAGCGTAGTGCTGCATCCTTAAGGGTGGAAGGGAAAAGTTTCAACTTTTGCTCATCTTCAGTATAGTCATAGGTTCTACAAAGGACAGCAAACTCAAACAGGAAGGTATCTGGATCTTCAGTGGTCAACCCATGGAAGTGAGGTAAGGCGGAGGGGCTAATGTTTTTCATTTTCATCTCTCCATTGGTCTCTCGGATGGGGAAGGCACCTTCTATTCTCTCATCTTCTCTTCTATTGTCAGCCATAGCTTCAGATGGATTGGTCTCTAACTCTTCTTCTACTATAGGGTCTTTGGATATCTCAGGTTGTTCACCTATAGGTTCCTCTGGGTCACTTTCACCAAAGAAGAGAGAAGGGTGACTCAGTGATGTGGTGGGGGTGTTTGGTAGGAATTTGCCTGATCTATCTCGATTCCTACGAGGCATGAATTGGAAAAGACTTTCTTTTTCTTTTTGCTTGCTTTTGCTTTGCTTTTCTTTTGGTACCAGCAAAACTGAGACAGATTGATCTACAACTAACTATGAAAGATGCAAAATTAACTGAAAGCAGGAAAGAACTAATCTACTTTGCTCAAATGAAATTGCAGAAAGGAAATGCTAGTCTATGAAAGCAGGAAATGCTAATCTATGAAAGCAGGAAATGCTAATCTATGAAAGCAGGAAATGTCTATGCTACTTTTGCAGAATGGAAATGAAGTAAACTACTAGCAGAAGGCAAGAGTAAGAAAGTAGAAGAAAAGCAACAATTACTAATACTCTGACGCTTCCCCGGCAACGGCGCCAAAAAGATGGTGAGCTCCAGTATTGTAGCAATAATGCTACAACTCCTGGGGCTTCCTGTCTCTTAGATTTTGTTTTTTCTTAGTTTTTTTGCCCAGATTCATTAGTCCCTTGTCCAGAATCTTCACCTAAGCTTGTTCCTGCTCTTAGCTTTCATCAATTGGGTGTTTTGAGTCTCTTTTTGAGAAATTCTTGATTTGATTTCCATTGGTCATTACTTGGCGGTTTGTCTCAGTCTTTTCACAATTTTGCATCTTTTTGCTTTTGTTTTTGCAAAAAAATTTCCCCCTCATTCGCCGGGGGGGGCTAAATTGTGTATGAGTGTTAATCGCCTTTGAGTGTTTTTATGTTTCGATCTGTGGAACTCTCACCCAATTTTCTCAATTTGCACTTGATTGGTTCTTAGATCACATTAGAATCGTCTTGTGTTTGAGAATTCTTTTGCATAGATCACATTTGCACAATTAGAATTCTCATTTTCAGAATATTATTGAAAAATGTGCATAGATTACATTTGCATACTTTTCGAGTGAATTGTGCTTAGATTACAATTGCATAGTTTACATTCTGAAAAATCTATTGTAGATTTAGATCAGCTTTCTTTGATTTGAATTTACACAAAAAATAAAAATAAAAATTGGTTTGGAATTGATTTGCATTAGTTTTTCTTGATGAAATTAGTGCATTAGAGAATTTGTTATATTTTCTCTTAATGATCAATTTTTTGCATTGTTGGAAGTGAATGGAAACTCTCTCCTTACTCTAGTTAGGATTCATCGAATTGAAAGGATTGCATTATCATATTTCGATTGCATTCAATTGAGTCGGGTCATAACACCATTGGTTTCATCTCCATTTACCCATTTGAGTAATAACAGCCTTAATAACACAGCGCTTAATTAAAATTCATCTAGTAATTTTCACATTTCTAGGGCTCTGAAACACCAACATAGCTTAGGCTAGCGTCTTGGAGTAGGTGAGTACTTAACTCTCCAAGACTACAAAACCAAACAGATAGTTTATCTTGAGTAGAATAAATCCAATTGTTTCAATTGCACTCTGGGAAAGCTCCTCTTAAAGGAGAAGCACGAGCTCGTGTCCGAACCAGTGAGGGGATCATTCCCCCCTCGTTGGGAATGACGCCAGACAGTACGTATTACAAACGGTAAACCTCGGATTAACCATTGTCGAGGAGCCAGGGGTCACTTATCGGTAAACCTTGGATTGTTGTCAAGGAGCCGGTAAGGGGATTGAGCTTGCTACTCTGCCCTTGCGTGCTGTCGGAGTTTAGATTGTTCCCCCAGGTGTATTTGTTACTGTTGGTGACCTTAGTGACCATAATCTTTAGGGTTCTACCGAGGTGACGGTGGAGGGAAGGTCCCACTGTACCTGGAGCAGACGTCGGTTATACTCACTTGGATTTTCCGGGGGGTTCACTTCACTTCGAGACGGTTAAAGTGGAGGAACTTGTGCCGGTCTATTCATTAAGCAGGTTGCCGGGGTAACTGTTCCACCCGCCATTTCTGTATTGAATTCTGCGAGGTTGGGCTTCATCACCAACTAGTGTTTTCGGTCCGGAGAGCTTACTGTTTGTGTGTGGTTTGACTCCTAGATTTGATAGCGCGTGTTAATTTGTTTGTTTTTACTTTTAGAGACCATAGGTGTGAATTGTGAATTTTAGTTGTTAAGTGTGAATTGTGAATTGTTAATTTTAGTTTTAAATTGTTAATAAAATTCACTGAAGTTGAATATAATGGCAAATGTTCAGGAATTTATCAACCTAGGAACCCCTCCTAATGAGAATCCTAGTACTTTTCCTTACTTTGGAAATGTTGGTCCTCCTTATATGGCTACTTTGTCATTACCTGGATTTACAATAGGTTTACCGATATGGTTATTTTCAACTTCGTTGGCCCAAAATACTCCAATTGTTCCATCTCAACCGGATGCTTCACCTCAACAGAGTTCACCATCTCAACATCACCAACCTTCTGTTGATCCTTTACCTTCTTCGCCTAATTTTTCTTCCTCCATTTCTTCCTCTTCGCCTGGTAAAAGCCTTGATGTTAGTAACCAGGAGGCTAAGAAGAAGAAGAAAGGGAAGAAGAAGAAGAAGAAGAAGAAGCAAGATAAGAAAGAAGTCAACCAACCAACCATGGCTGTAAGTGTTAGTTGTGTTGAGGAAAATTCCGACATGCATCGTAAACCCAAATACCCTTGCAGGCTTTGTAAGGGTGACCACTTCCTTGTCAATTGTCCTGGTATTCCAAAGGTCTTGGAAGTATGGTCAGAAAAATCCCATCAACTTTCCGTTGATCCATCAACCAGTGATAGTCAGGTTCCTGGGAAAAAAGGTAAAGTTAGGTTTCCTTGTAAGTTATGCAAAGGGAGTCATCAAACTCACATTTGCCCTCACATGGATGAAGCCTCAACATTATTGGAAAACCTTACTGTTCCACAGCAAGAATTTCCAACTGGTTACCATAAACTTTCTCCCAACCTACCGTCAACTGACGGAGTGATTGATTCAAATTCAAATACAGTCGGTCACACTCTCCCACTGGAGAGTGAAACTCATGTCACTCAGGTTGATGATCCATTAGTTGATCAAGTGGTCGATTCAATTTCACATTCGGTCGATCCCACTTTCCATTTAGAGAGTGAACTTCATACCGCTCAGGTTCTTCTTGTTACATCACATTCTTCTATGCCAGGGGGCATTTCACCTGTTTCTACAGAACCCCCTCCAAGTACTGAGGTCTTTTCCTTTGACTGGAATAGACTGACAGAACCTCGTCTTCCTTCCTCCATCCCTTTCCAAATCATTGTCAAGGCTGGTGGTAGGGACATACATCGTACTCAGGTAGATGAAGGTGCTTCTGTTAGTATTTTATCCTCAACTGTTTGGAAAGCTTTGGGTTCCCCTCATCTTGCGCCTATTACGCAGAATCTGAAAGCTTTTAACAGAACCATTAGTGAACCTTTAGGGATCCTTCCTAAGTTTTCTATTACCTTGGAAGGTAAAACTGTTTGTATTGATCTTATAGTAGTTCGAGGTCCCTTGGATTTCAATTTACTCCTTGGGCGAGACTATGTTTATGCAATGAAAGCTGTCGTATCGACACTCTTTCGCGTGATGTCTTTCCCTCACAATGGCAGTATTGTGACTGTAGACCAGCTTTCGTTCCCTAGTCTTGTTTCAACTACCAATAATATGACACCCCTAAATGTTCCTGATTCTAAAGTGGTATCTACCCTGCCACGGGTCAATTATGTGGCAACCGGTCCCATGTTTTCAGTTACCGATGTAAGTGAGCCTCTCATTGATTGCTCATCTTCCTTTGATTTGGATCCGGTAATTGACATGGAAAACTCTATGGGATTACATGAACATGATGTTCTTATCCCTTTTGAGTCCCTTGACATGTGTTCCTTCCAGAGCACTATTCTTCCTTCTGATGAAGACCTCTTGGAAGCCATGATCAAGGTGTGTCCATTAACATGTCTTTCTTCCAGTTGGAAGCCATGATCAGTGAAAACGAGGATAGTTTTTTCCTGTATCAACCTCGTTAAAAAATGAAATAGGCTGTTTGAGGAAAGTTCCTTTTACTGTGTCGACCTCGTTAAAAAATGAATCAGTGAGTATGAGGATAGTTTGTTCCCGTCTCAACCTCTTTAAAAAATGAAACTGAATGTTGCGAGGAAAGTTCCTTTTACTGTGTCAACCTCCTTAAAAAATGAATCAGTGTGTCCGAGGAAAGTTCCTTTTACTGTGTCAACCTCGTTAAAAAATGAATCAGTGTGTTCGAGGACAGTTCCTTTTCCTGTGTCGACCTCGTTAAAAAATGAAACAGGCTAGTATGAGGATAGTTCTTTTACTGAGTCAACCTCATTAAAAAATGAATCAGCTAGGTTTTAGGATATGTAGGTAGATTGTAGAAAGTAAGTGTGTGCGAGGACAGTTCCTGTTACTGAGTCAACCTCCTTAAAAAATGAATCAGGTGTGAGGATAGTTTCTTCTAGTCTCAACCTCATTAAAAAATGAAACTGGAAGTCATGAGCATAGTTCCTTGTCTTGTGTCAAGCTCATTAAAAAATGAAACAAGGAGTTGTGAGGAAAGTTCCTTGTACTGTGTCAACCTCGTTAAAAAATGAATCAGTTGGTCAGAGGACAGTTCTTTTTACTGAGTCAACCTCGTTTAAAAATGAATCAGGGACGAGGATAGTTTTTTCTTGTATCAACCTCGTTAAAAAATGAAACAGGCTAGCATGAGGATAGTTCTTTTACTGAGTCAACCTCATTAAAAAATGAATCAGGTAGATTTTAGGATATGTAGGTAGATAAGTAGGATTTTGAGGATAGTTCATGTTACTGAGTCAACCTCGTTAAAAAATGAATCAGGTACGAGGATAGTTCTTTTCTTGTGTCAACCTCCTTAAAAATGAAACAACTCCCTTTTCAAGTTAAATATTGAAAATAAACCTTCATTTCATCCAACCGGTTGAATGCAATGAAGCCTGGGGGGCATGTACCTCGCTTTGCATCATTATGCTGGGGGCATGCGAACTTTTTAAGCATAGTTCCTTGTCTTGTGTCAAGCTCGTGAAAAAATGAAACAAGGATAGGTTAAGTAGGTAGATTGTAGATAGTAGCCATGAGCATAGTTCCTTGTCTTGTGTCAAGCTCATTAAAAAATGAATCAAGGATTTTAGAGCACAGTTCCTTGTCTTGTGTCAAGCTCGTTAAAAAATGAATCAAGGATTTTTAGAGTATAGTTTTTGTTGTTGGAAATAATACTGAGAGGGGGGGTGAATCAGTATTATCAAGCAATTTACCAGATCTTCCTTATTTGATCTTTTGAATTATTCTTGCATATCAGTACCATAAAATAATGAGCATGAATAAAGAAAATAGACAGTCACACCAAAGAACACAAGATGTAAGGTGGAAACCCAATGCGGGAGAAAACCACCTGCTGCAATATGTCTCTATCTTCTTTCAAGAAATTCTTTTTACAATGATTTTGTACTGGTGCAGTCCTTTACCAGCACGCAGGCTGCAACCTGCAGAGAGCTACAACTCTCTCTCGTTTTCCAGTCTCTCCTGGAAGGGAGCTACAACCCCCTGCTTCTTTTCATGAAGAATCAAATGATCAACAAGTATACAACAGATACAGTCCACTACAGATATCAGATCAGTAATTACAGAAATAACCCAGAACACCTTATGAACAAAAATATACAGTCAACAGATCATCTTAAGACAGGGACGCATATTTTCTTTCTGTGACCTGCGACTGGACGCAGTCTACCTTCCACTGTTCTGCGTGCCGACGCACTGTTCCTCTATGCTTTGCTGCGACCGGCGCACCCAGAAACACTATCGCGCCGCGTCTTTTGCTTCAGAGACGCACCCAATAACACAGTCGCGCCGCGTCCTTTGCCTCAGAGACGCACCTGAGCCTTTACTGTACTGCGTCCCGGCGCACTTTCCCTTCACTGAACCTGCGTCCCTTCAGATATAAAAGATATGAGGACTTCAGAACCAACCCAATCACTCAGATCCACAGATCTGATCATACGCCATAGAGATCACAGTCCATTAGAAGATTCGCCTTCATAGATCTGGACTAGATCTCACCAAAAGATATTCAACCAAGATGATACTTAATCCAAATGAACTCCTTTGCTTTATATAGGCAAGCTTCTCCCCAAAATATGGAACAAAACCACGAGCCGACACCATAGAAACACAAAACCGTCGGCTAGATACCACACAAGAAACCCCCACATGCTTTTCTCTGCCTTGAAATGTGTGCACTGGGCGGACGCACCTCCTGAACAGCTGGCCTGCGTCCCTGGACGCGGGTTCTGTATGGTATACCTGCGGGGACGCACTTGCTGAACATATTTCCTGCGTCCTTCTTGATTTATCACCTGAATGGGTTTGCCATCAAGGACAACACCTGAATCATAATGCCAACAATCTCCCCCTTTGGACTTGATGGCAACCACATAATCTTCAGCTTCATTCTCCCCCTTTGACATCAAGGGCAAAGGGTATGCTCCCCCTATGCTCATGCATCTCCAGATCTGTAACCAGAAATCCATCATGAAGGAGATAGAGACATATTGCAGCTATTTCCAAGATCTCCTTCTCCATAATGCCAACAATGCATTATGTGCTCCCCCTGAGCCTATACCACCAATAGGAAGATGATCAACAGTAAGATGATGCATCAACAACCCCCAGCTTTTGCCTGAGGTATTCAAAAGTGTCCCTGGGCAATGGTTTGGTGAAAATATCAGCAACTTGTTCCTTAGAAGGAACATACTCCAACTTGACCTTCTGTTCAAGTACTTGTTCCCGAAGAAAATGGTACTTGATTGGTATGTGCTTGGTTTTTGAATGCATAACCGGATTCTTTGAGATGTTGATTGCACTTGTGTTGTCACATAAGATAGGGATTGGAGGAGTACAAGTGATTTGATAATCCTGCAAATTCTGCATCATCCAAAGAAGTTGGGTGCAACAAGATGCAGCAGCAACATATTCTGCTTCAGCTGTAGACAAGGCAATTGAACTCTGTTTCTTGCTGAACCAAGAGACCAGTCTGGGACCCATAAAGAACGCACCACCACTTGTGCTTTTCCTGTCATCCACGCTTCCGGCCCAATCTGCATCTGTATAGGCATGAAGAGTAATATCTGTATCTCTAGGATACCATAAGCCATAATTTTGAGTCCCTTGAAGATATTTGAAAATTCTCTTTACTTCTTGAAGATGAGTCTCCTTCGGATTTGCCTGAAATCTTCCAACTATTCCAACTGCATGCATGATGTCTGGTCGGGTACCTGTCAAATATAGTAAACTTCCAATCATAGATCTGTAGGTTGGTTGATGTACTGCTGCAGATTCATCATTTGCACTGAGACTACATCCTGTGACCATGGGTGTACATACTGGTTTTGCATCTTCCATGCCATATTTCTTCAAAATCTGCTTGAGATACTTGGTTTGAGATAAAAAGATTCCTCCTTCCTTCTGTTGGATTTGCAAACCAAGGAAATATGTCAATTCTCCTAGCAAGGACATTTCAAATTCTTTCTGCATGACTGAGGCAAAGCTTTGACTCATAGCTTCTTCATTACTGCCAAAAATAATGTCATCAACATACACAACAAGTATTAGCAATTTGTCATTTTCGACTTTTATATACAGATTGCTATCTGCTGAACCTTTTAAGAAACCTTGTTGATGAAGATATTTGTCCAACCGGTAGTACCAAGCCCTTGGAGCTTGTTTGAGACCATAGAGAGCCTTTTTCAATCGGCATACAAGATTTGGATCATTTCCAAGAATGAACCCATCTGGCTGTTCAATGTACACTTCTTCTTCCAAGTCTCCATTCAAAAAGGCTGATCTCACATCCATTTGAAATACTTTGAAGTTCTGAAAACTTGAGAGAGCAAGGAACATTCGGATGGCCTCAAGTCTTGCAACAGGAGCAAAAGTTTCTTCAAAGTCTATTCCTTCTTGCTGCGCATACCCTTTACAAACGAGTCTGGCTTTGTTTCTAATTACTTCTCCATTTTCATTCAATTTATTTTTGAAGACCCATTTTGTTCCAATAACATTCTTATCTTTTGGTCTAGGAACCAGCTCCCAAGTGTTGTTCTTTTCGATTTGCTCAAGTTCTTCATCCATTGCTTTCACCCAACATTCATCTTTGCATGCCTCTTTCACATTTTGTGGTTCGGTGGAGGAAAGTAATGCCAAATAGCTTGAAGCTTCTGCAACTGTTCTTCTAGTTTGTATACCTGCTTCCTTTTGTCCCATGATCTGAGATTCTGGATGGTTCTTCTGAACATATCTGGATGGAGTCTTTTCTTCTATTCTTGTCCGTTCTTCTGCTTCTTCGTGAGGTTCTTCTTGAGATTCTTCTTGAGGTTCTTCTTCTTCATCATTCTGTCTTTGAGGGTAGCTCTCATCTTCTTCGATGTCTTCACGATGTATTTGCCTAGGAATATATCCCTTTTCATCAACCACTACATCAATGCTGTCAACAATTCTGCCAAGTCTTTTATTGTAGCATTTGTATGCTTTGCTATGTGGAGAATAGCCAAGAAGAATGCCTTCATCTGCTCTAGGATCAAGTTTGCCAAGCTGCTCTTCAGTATTCTTGATATAGCATTTGCTCCCAAATATTTTGAAGTGCTTTACCGAAGGAGTTTTACCACTCCAGAGCTCATGAGGGGTTTGAGTGCTGTTCACCCGGACATTTGTCTTGTTGAGAATAATAACCGCAGTATGTGCAGCCTCACCCCAGAAGGTTGCGGGGGTTCCTGATTCATCAAGCATAGCACGAGCCATTTGTTGGATTGTTCTGTTCATTCTTTCAACAACTCCATTTTGCTGAGGCGTTCTAGCTGTAGAGAATTCTCTCCTTATCCCATGTTCATCACAGAAATCGAAAAATTCATTTGAAGTAAATTCCCCACCTCTGTCAGATCTGAGGCACTTAATTTTGTGACCTGATTCATTTTCAGCCAAGGCTTTGAAGGTTTTGAATTTTTCGAATGCTTCATCTTTGTGCTTCATAAGTCCTAACCAAACAAACCTGGAGAAATCGTCAATAAATAATATCAAGTATTCCTCTCCTCTAGGTGTTCTTTTTCTGAATGATCCACATACATCTGTATGTACTAGCTCAAGAGGCATGCTGGCTGATCCTTCTTTCTCTGGAAAGTTAGTTCTGGTTTGTTTTCCAAACTGACATGATCTGCATATGGTGTTGTCAGGAATTTTGATATCTGGAAGATCGCGAACTGCCTGATATTTGCAAGCTTTCCTTATTTGTGAGAAGCTTAGATGTCCCAACCTTCGATGCCATAACCAGTGCTCTTCATTCTTGCTTAGATAGCATTGTTGTTGTCCTTCATCAAATATGTATAGATTATTTGGAGTTCTCTTTCCTTTGAGAACTGTTTTACCTGTATCAAGATCACGAACAAGGCATCCATTTGATCTGAATATAACCTCGGTTCTTTGATCACACATCTGGCTGACACTTAGTAGATTATGCTTCAATCCATCAACAAACAAAACATTTCCAGCCTTAACATCTTCTTTTAAAGGAGCAATACCTTTTCCTTTTATAGTTGCAGGAGTATCATTTCCAAAAGAGACTTTCTTTCCCTTTTCTAAATTAGAATAAGACTCAAGTTTTTCTTTATCACCTGTCATATGCTTCGAACATCCACTGTCAATGTACCATAGATTTTCTTGTCCTTCTGCATAAAATGCTATCCCACATCTTTCTGTTTGAGGTTCCTTTATTCTCCATGTTTTGGCGCCTGAGGCTTGTTCCTTTTTCTGCTCTTGTACCTTTCTTTCCGGAAACCTGCTTCTGCATTCAAAGTCTTTATGTCCAAAATTATTGCAAATAGAACATTCAACTTCATTTTCAAGAGCTGAAAAGTTGTTATAGGTCCTTTTTGTAATCCCTGTCATACTTCTTTGTTTTTGAGCTTCCCTAGTCATGATTGTTTTATACGCAACACATTGAGCTGCTTTGTGACCAAAGTTATGGCAAGAAAAGCATTGTCCATTGAAGAAGCTTCTGCGATTATTGGATCTACCAGCCAACTGATTGTAATTTCTATTTTCATCTATTCTTGAACCAAATTGAGAAGATTTTACCTGTGGCTGGTTGTGGCTTTTGTTCACCCTTAAGCTGGATTGCCCCTGATAGTTTCTGCTTGACATTTGTCCCTGCTTTACCTGATGATCTTCCTTGTGCTCTTGCTCATTTCTTCTTGCTGCATCAAGATAACTTTTTGAAGTGGATGCTTGAGAAGTTTCTCCATTATAGCCCAAACCTGTCTTATTTAGTGGAGACCGCTGCACACTGATAATCTCATCCAAAGTTTCAGATCCTTTGACAAACTTGAGATTAATAGTTTTTGTTTTCTCAATTTCTTTTCTAAGACCAACAATTTCACCTTCTAATTTTTCAAGATGTTTTTCCTTTTCATCAATTTGGAATTGTAGAGTATCAATAATCATGTTCTTTTCTTCTATGCATCTCTTGAGTCTAGTAATTTCATCATAAAGGTTATCCACATCTACAGCATCCTCATAATCATCATCTTCAAATGCCATTAACAACCTATATTTATTACCTTGTTCATCTTCATCACTGTTTGATAAGCCATCACTATCTTCATGGGTGTAGTAGCTTTTCTTATTTGCGCTTTGTTTCTTGTTCCATCTAACTGGTTCCTTTCCTTTATCCTTATAAGAGCATTTTGCAGCATAATGACCTACTCTTCCACAAGCAAAGCATTTGAAAGGTAGCTTACCTCTGAACCTTCCAGAACCTCTTTGAAGATTTCTGACAAAATTTGATTCTTCTTCCTCTTCTTCTGGATCATGGCTTGCTTCATAGTAATCTTCTTTGCTTGATGCTTTAAAAGCAGCCTCCCTTCTGTCTGATGGTCCTCCCTTTCTCATTTCATAAGCAGTTAGAATTCCATGTAGCTGAGACATAGTAAGAACACGGAGATTTTCTTTTTCTTCTATTGCAGATACTTTGGATTCAAACTTGGGGGATAATGATCTTAGAATCTTTTGAACTACTAGAGACTCCTTTACTTCTTCACCCAAATTTTTCATACAATTTACAATCTCATCTACCCGAAGAAAATAATTAGCCACACTTTCATCATTATACATCTTGAGAGTCTCATATTGAATTCTGAGAGTTTGAAGTTTGGCTTGTTTTACCTGTTCATCTCCTTCATAGCTTGTGATCATTTTGTCCCATATTTCTTTTGCTGATTTGAAGTGCATTACCTTCATGAATTCTGTTTGGGATATACTTCCTAATAGAGTACTGACTGCTTTTGCATTTGTTTCATACTTCTTTTTCTCAGCTGGATCTGTAGGAGTAGCTGAAGGAAAAGCATAGCCTGTTTCTACAATGTCCCAAACTTCAGTACCAAGAGATTGAAGATATGCAGTAACTCTTACCTTCCAATAATTGAAGTTTGTCCCATCAAAAACTGGTGGCCTGATTGATGCTTCTCTCTCGTAGTTGCTCATGATGAACGATCTACCTTCAAGCGATCAAGCTTTTCTGAAGGACCTGCTCTGATACCAATTGTTGGAAATAATACTGAGAGGGGGGGTGAATCAGTATTATCAAGCAATTTACCAAATCTTCCTTATTTGATCTTTTGAATTATTCTTGCATATCAGTACCATAAAATAATGAGCATGAATAAAGAAAATAGACAGTCACACCAAAGAACACAAGATGTAAGGTGGAAACCCAATGCGGGAGAAAACCACCTGCTGCAATATGTCTCTATCTTCTTTCAAGAAATTCTTTTTACAATGATTTTGTACTGGTGCAGTCCTTTACCAGCACGCAGGCTGCAACCTGCAGAGAGCTACAACTCTCTCTCGTTTTCCAGTCTCTCCTGGAAGGGAGCTACAACCCCCTACTTCTTTTCATGAAGAATCAAATGATCAACAAGTATACAACAGATACAGTCCACTACAGATATCAGATCAGTAATTACAGAAATAACCCAGAACACCTTATGAACAAAAATATACAGTCAACAGATCATCTTAAGACAGGGACGCATATTTTCTTTCTGTGACCTGCGACTGGACGCAGTCTACCTTCCACTGTTCTGCGTGCCGACGCACTGTTCCTCTATGCTTTGCTGCGACCGGCGCACCCAGAAACACTATCGCGCCGCGTCTTTTGCTTCAGAGACGCACCCAATAACACAGTCGCGCCGCGTCCTTTGCCTCAGAGACGCACCTGAGCCTTTACTGTACTGCGTCCCGGCGCACTTTCCCTTCACTGAACCTGCGTCCCTTCAGATATAAAAGATATGAGGACTTCAGAACCAACCCAATCACTCAGATCCACAGATCTGATCATACGCCATAGAGATCACAGTCCATTAGAAGATTCGCCTTCATAGATCTGGACTAGATCTCACCAAAAGATATTCAACCAAGATGATACTTAATCCAAATGAACTCCTTTGCTTTATATAGGCAAGCTTCTCCCCAAAATATGGAACAAAACCACGAGCCGACACCATAGAAACACAAAACCGTCGGCTAGATACCACACAAGAAACCCCCACATGCTTTTCTCTGCCTTGAAATGTGTGCACTGGGCGGACGCACCTCCTGAACAGCTGGCCTGCGTCCCTGGACGCGGGTTCTGTATGGTATACCTGCGGGGACGCACTTGCTGAACATATTTCCTGCGTCCTTCTTGATTTATCACCTGAATGGGTTTGCCATCAAGGACAACACCTGAATCATAATGCCAACATTTGTTAGGTAGATCATAGAGAGTAGTTATGAGCATGGTTCTTTGTCTTGTGTCAAGCTCGTTAAAAAATGAAACAACTCCCTTTTCAAGTCAAATCTTTACAAGATCTTGAAAGTAAAGCTTCATTCCATCCAACTGGTTGAATGAAATGAAGCTTGGGGGGCATGTACCTTGATTTGCGTCATTATGCTGGGGGCATGTGAACTTATAACAAGCATAGTTTTTCGTTTCAAGCTTGCATAAACATGAAACCGAATCCGAGCATAGTTCTTTTCCTGTGTCAAGCTCGTTAAAAAATGAAACAAATCCTCCTCTACTTGAGGCGAGAGCTTGACTAGACCTCATAGATGTTAGGTTGTATGTTTAGGTTAGTTATTTCATTTTTTCATAATTTTCTTACAGTTTTAGGTCGAGTCTTTCAAATGATCTCGTAACTCAACCTTCATTTCATCCAAATGAAGCTGGGGGGCATGCGCTCTAACAGTTACGCTTAGGGGGCATCAAGCACAGTTTTCTCTCTGTTTCAAGCTTGTGAAAAAATGAAACTACTTTGAAGCATAGTTTTTGTCTGTTTCAAGCTTTTGTACAAATGAAACCTATCTCGAGTCAATTTCAGTTATTTTCAAGACTCGTTAAACTCATGAAAATACCGAGATTATTTTGCTATCTTTCATTCTCGTAAAACAAATGAAAATGCCGAGTTCTTTCCGTCTTTTCCTGCTCGTAAACTAAATTGAAAGTCGGCCATATGAGTACATTTTTATCATTTTTTCGAACTCGTTAAAACTTACGAAAAAGTGAAACCTCAGAGTCATCTTTTAAGCCCTTTTCTGACTCCTAAAACATGAAAAGATTGCCGAGAATTTCTTTTACACTCGTTAAAATGGAATTAAAAGACGGTCCTCTTATAGCTCTTTTCTGACCGTAAAATCAGGAAAAGATTGCCGGGTTTTTGTCGTTTCAAACTCGATACTGGAAATAAAACGACGTGTCCTTGATCGCTTTTTACTTTTCAGGTCAACGACACTAAACATGAAAGTACTCCTTGGTCGCAAGATCAAGCGGTTCCCCCAGGTATTATTTTATACTTTTTCGGGCTTGAGGGACACAAATTTACGAAAAAGTTCAACGTGGAGTCTTCTTTAGTTTTTTCAGACTCTCTAAAATTGAAAAACGCCGAGTTTCTCCTATACTGGGCTCGTTAAACTTTTACAGTAGAGGACCTGTTCAATTACAAACAGGAACGAACCACTCCTTCCTAGGGTTCGAATTTAAACTAGGTTGGACTCGTCCGAAGGATGAGCTTATAATCAAGCATATGTTATCCTCCTCAAGCTTGTTAAAAATAAAGAGGTACTTGCCAGAAATGGTGGGGGAAAAAAAGAGAAGAATGAACCTATTTGTCACCTTTTGTCTCAGAAGAAACTTTATTACCACTCTTGAACACGACACTTTTCATTCACCTGGGTTGGGAAATCTTTTACCTCACAGTTGACCAAATCACTTTGAAAGTCTTTAACCGGGTTCCAGGGGTTAACTTTGAGTTATACGTCACCAAGCCATCTGTTGTGTCGTTATGTGTTCAAGAGGTCTGCAAGAAAAACTTTCATCTGCAAAATACTTGTCATCCATTTGACCATCCCTGAGTCAGTCCTTACAGCAACATTTCTTCAACTTGAACAATGATTTCGTGTTGCGGGCTTGCCTGCAACGGGTCGCTTTCTATCGACATCGACACATTATCTAGAAAGATGACTTAGGAATCGACAGTACCTTGAAGTCTGCATGCATCAATGGCAGGTTTCTCGCCTTTGACGTCAGTTTACATCATTGACTTTCGATCAAAGGATTCCGTGAAGTGTTCGACATCAAAACATCTATTCACATTTCATGGGTTGTGCTTGGTACTTTGAGAACCATTGACATTACTGGTGGTTTCTCTCACGCTTGTTAACAGTTTACATCATTGACTGGTAATCAAGTGGTTTCTACCATGTTCGACATCGAATCATTTAATCACATGGCTAGAATCGTACCAATTCGGGAAGTAGAAGTGAAGACCCTGGATCTAGTTTCTACCATCCAGGCTGCGAGGAGTTTTGTATTCATTATCTATGTAGACTAATCATAAACAGATGGCTGCGTCCATACTGTGTCTACAAAAGTCTATAAAAAATGATGTACTGCAAGATCATTCCTGTATCAGAATAGTTAGTCCATTAGTTAAAGTTTTGAATCTGAGTATGGGAATGCCTACCTCAGTGATGATATAATCTTATCCATGTATTTTGTGTTGAAAATTGCAGGTTCCAACCAGGCCATCCACAAGGCAATCCTTGAAATGATAAAGCGCTTCACCCTTCCTAGAATTACAAAACCCTATTCTATTCCAGGCTTCGCACTTTAGGGGGCAATCTGTTACACTAAAAAATGTCACCTTGACTACTTACAGTTAGTATGGCTCAAATCAACAGTCATGCTACCCTCTTAGGCAAGTCTCATGCCTCTGTTATCCATCTCAAACTCAAAGAAGAGAGAAAGTCTTGTAAAAACTATGTTTATCTCTGGGGTCGCAGGTTCTCTCTAGCCTTACCTGCGGGGACGCTGACCATGTTCACAAAATCTGCGTCCATGGACGCTCTGTATGTTAAGGGACAGGTGCGTCCCTCTGTAAAAGGAAAAATGCGCGAGTTTTATCTTTAAAAAGTTACTTGTGGTTACTTCTAGAACATTCTAGAGGTCGGTTTGATGAAATGGATGCGCCTCCAGTTGGTTCATGTATCTCTATTAAGAGGGAACTTATCCCATCAATAAGGGAGCTATCCCACCCATAGAGGGGGATGATCCCATTGATAGTGGACCTGAATAACCTCTTTACAGCACTATAAATAAAGGCATTGAGCCAGAAGGAGGAGAGGTTGGAGCTATACATTTTCTTTGGGTAAATGCTGCAGGATTTAGGTCTTCCATTAGAGCCTTTGTGAGGAGAGATTGTCTTCACTTGATTCTACTTGGGAGAGGGTGAGCTTTGTCAAAGTAGAGGAAAACCCTTGATGGACCCTGGGAGGAACTTGCACAACACCAAGGCCAGGTTGTAAGAGTTTCTTTGTTTCGTTATTAATACAAACTGGTTTATTTTTCTCAATAGCTTGTGTTAATGAGTTATTTCATGTGTTCCTTGGTCTGCATGTTGAATATATGTTTTATTATATGAAATGCAAGTGCTTGGTAATTGTTTGATTGTTTGTGGTTGCAGGAATTGACTTGAAGGAGGAGCTCATCCGGATCGTCAAGAACGGACTTCAACAACAGCGTTTTGGAATAAGGTAAGCCTAAACACTTGTAGTTTTCATGTTGTAAAAGGTGTATTTAGAGAAAGATCACTCCATTTTGTCTTGTTTGTCATTAGAACGTCTTAGACTTCTAGGAAGGTCAGTCGTGTCCGCACCCTTGACAGATTCCGTGAGACAAGATCAAACTGCTGCAATAAAAGTAACCATCTAATAATACGAGCATTCACATCTGGTTTATTCATCAAATATCTAATAGCTGCATGGTCAGTATGTACAAAGGTCTGGTAACCAGTAATATAATGTCGGAACTTGTTCAATGCATGGACCACAACCAAGAATTCTTTCTCGGTTACAGTGTAATTCAGCTCAGCTTTGGACAAGTTTTTGCTAACAAAGTAAATGGCATATGGAAGTTTCTGCTCAACTTGTCCTAAAGCTGCACCTATGGCTTTGTTCGAGGCATCAGTGTGGATGTGGAAAGGTAGGGCCCAGTTTGGACCTCTCAGGATTGGGGCTGACACCAACTTGTCCTTCAACTCATTTAAAGCCCTCTGACAATCGTCAGTCCATTTAAACTCCACATCTTTTGCCAACAAACCAAACAATGGCGAGGTTAGCTTGCTGAAGTCTTTAATGAATCTCCGGTAGTATCCTGCTAATCCCAAGAAACTCCGGACATCCCTTACCTTTTGAGGAGGTGGAACCCTCTTGATGAGAGCAATTTTGTTAGGATCCACCTGCAATCCTTGGGAAGAAATGGTATGGCCTAGCACGGTCCCTTCAATCATCAGGAATTCACATTTTTCAGGACTGAGGGACAGGTTCATCTCAATGCATTTGGCTAGGACTTTTCCCAGATTGGACAATGCTTCCTGGAAGTTGGCCCCATAAGGAGTAAAGTCATCCATATAGATTTCCACTGCATCATGGACCAGCTCCGAGAAGATGCTTAAGACAGCTCTCTGGAAAGTAGCAGGAGCATTGCATAGCCCAAAGGGAAGGACTCGATAGGCAAAGGTACCCCAAGGACAAGTGAAGGTGGTCTTATCTTGGTCTTCCGGGCTGATTTGGATTTGATTGTACCCGCTAAACCCATCTAGGAAAGAGAAGAACTTCTTTCCTGCCAGTCCATCCAACACTTGATCTATGAAAGGTAGAGGGAAATGGTCCTTCTTGGTAGCTTTGTTCAGTTCTCGGTAGTCCACACAAATTCTCCATTTCCCATTTTTCTTGGGAACCAACACTAGAGGGGACACCCATTCACTATCTGAGATGGGGTAGATGAATATGGCATCCAACAGTTTTTGCAATTCTTCCTTGACAATGTCCTTAAGGGCAGGATTCATTCTCCTCTGAGGTTGCCTAACCGGCTTACAATACTCTTTGATGTATATATGATGGGTACAGACCGAAGGATGGACTCCTTTCATTTCCTTATAGCTCCAAGCAAAAGCATCTAGGTGGTTGGCCAACAGACTACACAGCTCCTTTTCCTGGGAAGGAGATAGGGAGGAGCTGATCTTCAATGCTTTCTCAGGGCCGAACTCCACATTCTTGACTCTGGGAGTAACAGGGTTGGTTGTACAGAGATCCACTAAGGTGCTAGCTTGGGCATCCTCCACCAATTCCTCTAAGGGTAGAGCACTGGAAGGTGGGTTTTGGATCAAGTTCTCGATCAAGTCATCCTCGGTTGGGGGGTTTCTTCTAGTGGTATCTAGGGTACACAGAGGTGTTGAATACACCTCGTCTTCTTCTCCTTCTTCCAACCAGAGTGGTAAATCATGCTCTAAAGAAGGTTGGGCAGGAGGGTATAGGACTAGCTGCTTGGACATGGGACCATTTTTTATGGTCATGTTTCCTGCCCGACAACTTATGTAAGCATCTGCAGTAGCTAACCAAGGCCTTCCAAAAATGAGAGGATATCCAGTAAGCTTGGCCTTTGGTTGCAGAACCAGGAAGTCTGCAGGGTATTCCCAAGAATCAATGGAGACCAAGACATCCTCCACAATCCCTTCGGGAGTCACGGTGGAGCGATCTGCTAGTTGCAGTACTGTCGAGGTCTTCCTCAAGGAACCTTGAAGATTGAGTTTAAGCATGGTATCCCTGGTCATCACATTGATGGTCGCCCCCAGATCAATCAAGGTGTGGGGGATAATGGTGCCATTGATGTGGACATCTACTACAGGACTTCCAGGATCTAGGTACTTTGGGCAGATGACTTGTCCTAGCATAAGGTCAGACAGTTGTCCTATGACATTGATAGTTGAGGCATCTTTCTTCCGTCTGCCTAGGTGTTTGAAACACTTCTCCTTAATCAGCTTGTTATATATTGGCACATCCTTGATGGCTTGGAGAAGTGGGATTTTTACACACAACTGCTTGAGCTCACCCAAAAGCTCATCTTCTTCTGGGTTAGGTTGTGTGGTGGCTGTTAGTCTCTCAGGAAAGGGTGGAATAGCCTTTGGTTCACTTTCCTGTTTATCTTCCTCATCCTCTGGGGGAGGAGGTTGGCGATCTGGAAGAGTCTTTCCAGATCTAAGATTGATCTCCTGGATCTCCACAGCATAGGTAGGGCATGAGGTTTCCCCAGTGTATACCTGCTGGGCCTGTCTATTGTTGGGGTTCGGGTTCGGTTGAGCAGGCATTTGAGGTTGCCTTGGAGGAGCAGGAGGTAATGGTTGAGGTTGCACTGGTGGTGGAGGCAAAATGGTAGGAGGAGTGTTGTATTGGGGCCTCCACCCCGACTGAGGTGCATTCCATTGAGGTTGTGGCTGGGTATGTGAGTGGTATGGATAAGAAGTAGGTTGAGTGGGGTACTGAGGTGGATAAGACCATGGAGGAGGCATGGACCATGAAGGATGAGCAGGGGGACCCTAGGAAGGCATAGGAGTTGACTGGTTGGGGTTGTAATAAGCTTGAGATGCCCCTTGCATCCCCTGCTGATAAGGTCTAGATCCTTGTGGCCTCCTTTGGTTGAGGTAATAGAGAGGCTCGGTGGGAGCTTTGGTCCCTTGGTACATGGCTTTAAACCCAGGTAAGGTTGGACACTGATTTGTGGGATGGTCCTCCTCACAAACGAAACACACTTCAACCAAATGCAATGGACATTCGTTCTTAGGGTGCCTCCTTGTGCACCTAGGACAGAAGACCGCCAAGGCTCTCTCAGCCTCTTCTTTCTTTTGCTGAATCCTGAATGTATCAAGTTGCATGGCAATGGTTTGTCTCACCTCACTCTTAAGATCTTCTAATTGGTTTGCAAGCTCATGTTTGGAGAAAGGGACACTAGTTGAGAGGTGGTTTCCTCTACCTCGTTTCCGAGCTGCCCTGGAGTGGTTTCTAAACACAGTCTTGATGTCCTCATAAGGCAGTTGGTAAATGTCCCCCCCAGCTAACATGTGAAGGGTATCTAAGAGGTCTTCAAGGACTCCTCGGAGTAGGACCAACTTGAGGGATTCAGGGTCAAGTGTGCACCTGGCCCGCTTATAGCTTAGTTGGAACCTCTCCTCATAATCCTCTAAGGACTCATCATTTCCCATGGACATCCGAAAGATTTCCCCCTTTGTTTCCTTGGACCTACAGTAATCCCGGTACTTGGTGTTGAAAGCTTGCTGCATTTGAGCCCAAGTGGTGATACTATTCCCAGGTAAGCCCATGAACCAGCGTAGTGCTGCATCCTTAAGGGTGGAAGGGAAAAGTTTCAACTTTTGCTCATCTTCAGTATAGTCATAGGTTCTACAAAGGACAGCAAACTCAAACAGGAAGGTATCTGGATCTTCAGTGGTCAACCCATGGAAGTGAGGTAAGGCGGAGGGGCTAATGTTTTTCATTTTCATATCTCCATTGGTATCTCGGATGGGAAGGCACCTTCTATTCTCTCATCTTCTCTTCTATTGTCAGCCATAGCTTCAGATGGATTGGTCTCTAACTCTTCTTCTACTATAGGGTCTTTGGATATCTCAGGTTGTTCACCTATAGGTTCCTCTGGGTCACTTTCACCAAAGAAGAGAGAAGGGTGACTCAGTGATGTGGTGGGGGTGTTTGGTAGGAATTTGCCTGATCTATCTCGATTCCTACGAGGCATGAAATGGAAAAGACTTTCTTTTTCTTTTTGCTTGCTTTTGCTTTGCTTTTCTTTTGGTACCAGCAAAACTGAGACAGATTGATCTACAACTAACTATGAAAGATGCAAAATTAACTGAAAGCAGGAAAGAACTAATCTACTTTGCTCAAATGAAATTGCAGAAAGGAAATGCTAGTCTATGAAAGCAGGAAATGCTAATCTATGAAAGCAGGAAATGCTAATCTATGAAAGCAGGAAATGTCTATGCTACTTTTGCAGAATGGAAATGAAGTAAACTACTAGCAGAAGGCAAGAGTAAGAAAGTAGAAGAAAAGCAACAATTACTAATACTCTGATGCTTCCCCGGCAACGGCGCCAAAAAGATGGTGAGCTCCAGTATTGTAGCAATAATGCTACAACTCCTGGGGCTTCCTGTCTCTTAATTTTATCAACCCGGTAGTTCGTACAAACTTGGAAGCGACGGTGCTATATGCACAAGTACTAGCTCTTGTCGCAGCTGTCACTTGGTCAGCTGGCACAAGTCCGCTAGGGCTCAAGCCAACTTCTATAGGCTCTCAGAAGAAGCTTGTTAAATGATGGACGAAAGCTAGCTCAAAGAAGACTAATCTACTTGGCAAAAATGAACTGAAAGCAAATCAAAACATGGAAACCTTAGGAAACCCTAATTTAACTAGTCTAACCTCTATGATGCAAAGAATGTGAAGGAAACTTCTACCAATGGTGCCATTACTTCTAATAAGTGAGAATGCATGAATCTAATCTACTTGCATCTTAAAAGACATGTTTTTGGATTTTTTCTTTATGTGGATGGAGTGATTGGGATTTTGTGCTTATTAAGGATTGGTTGTGCAGATGGGATGCGGAAGGAAGGAAAGCTTGGGAAAGGTTGGGGAGGCTAGGAGAGGTCCCCAAAGATCCTTAGCATCAGTCCACAGAGGTTCCTCACATTCAGAGGCTCAGCAATCGAGTGAGTGGCCTCCTACAGGATGTCTGCAGGGGATTCTACAGGAAATGCAGGGGTTTCTACAGGAAGTCTACAAATTGCTACAGGATGACCTACCGTGGGTGTTTGAAGTGATGGAGGAGTGATGGAATGGTAGGGGGAGATGTGCAAGGTAGGAATAGAGCTGGTGATGGCTAAGGAGTGGAGAAGTAGGATGGAGAAAGAGTGTATGAAGTGGGTTGATGGATGGAAGGTTATAACAACGAAATGTCTAAAGAGTGAAGTTACGTGAGGAGTGGAGGAGTTTGGGAGATAACAGAGTGGAGCAGAGGACAAGGATGTGGGTGTATGCGTGATCAAGATGAAGAAGGAGGTAATAGAATGATGAAAAGCAGTGTAAATAAAACAAATGGTTTATGACTGTCACCAAGATGAAAATTCATTAACCTAAGCTACCTGAACTCAATGAACAGCAGTATAAAGCGTGTAGAGGATTGTGCATGAAGCGGTGATGAAGGTGTATGGTGCAAGAGTGAAGTGCATGGAAAGATCTATCATAAACGAGACTATGTTGCAGCATGTATAAAGTGAAGAAATGCGTATTTTTGTGGCTGGTATAGGCTGCACTCCAATCTCCAAATGGAGATGGCAGTGGAGACTTTCTCAACCTTTTTTGCTGGAGCTCCAAGAGATTATATCTATCCTCCTATCAAACTTAAGCAACTGAAAGCAAATCACCATAAACTAGTCCTATCTATGCTCATGAAAACGACTAAATTACCAAACTGTGAATTCGAATTGCATGTGAAAATAAACAAACTCAAAGTGTTGGAACGAAATACAAACACAAAACAACACTGAGGAGATCTATTGCTCTCAGGTTGGGCCCTAACCTGAGAGCTATAGCTCCTTGAGAAAACTCAGAACTAGATCAAAATCTGCCTTCTTTATTCATAATCTGATGTCATGCCAAACTTGGCTTACAAAAAGAACTACACCGAGCTGTGATCAAAAATTACAATAGTAATGTGAAAGTTTCAACAACCTATCAAAGGCTACGGCCTCCATACTTATGCAAAAACGATCATCCAACAGGTGTCCTTGATTTTAGGAGCTCGGCTGTCCAGCTGAAGTTTAAACTGTTGATCCTGTAGGACAGTCATAATTGTTGTTCCTGTAGAACAGTTATAACTGTTGTTCCTGTAGAACAACTGGCTGCTTCTAAGCTCGGTGGGGAGATGGATTGGAGCTCGGAGCTATGGTGGGAATCACGAGGAGGGTCCCAAGACTGTGGAAATCCTCTCCTAAAAACCAGCAGTGCCACCTCATTGTCTCCTTGTCTCCTTTTCACGTGGTCTTTTCTCCCTTTTAATGCAAAAACCTGAAATCATAATGCATTAGTCACGTAGATAAAATGTCTACCCTTCTTCCTAAAAACAACACGAATAAACTAAGAAATGCATGCATAAGCAGTAAAAAGTGAATGGTTTGAGCAAAGCAAGTAGGCCAAATGAGCCCAAATTATACCAAAAATTGGGGCTCATCACCTTGCTCAATTCCTCTCTCTTCTGATAGTCCTTTTCTACTTGCTTTCTTGTATACCCAGCTTCACAGAGTACTTGTAGAATCAAAGCAGCATAACACTATACGAGAACATGGATCTATTATCATAAACAATGTAGGATCAGATGTAAATTGACCATACAAATGCATGAAACATAAATTACACAAGAGTATGGAGGAAAACTTGAATAGCTTTATTGATAATCAAGAAAGAGCCAAGAGAGTTACAACTAGTTGTTCTGACCCAGCATCATCCTCTTAGCAGGTAAGCCCTTCTTCACCTCATGCAAAGCTTAGATCACCCAACAATATGATGTTGCCTCAAGAAACCAACAGAAATTACTTACAAGATGCAAAATTCCAGCCTCTAGATCTCTGGGATGAGGGATCCATATATAGATGTCTGTAAGGGAGATGAGTCAGCTTGTGATTTGATTAGTGTCTTCCCTATGATAGTTCTTGCTTCCACTTGCAGATTGATGATCTCTTACTCATCTCTGGTCGAATTCAGAGAGGAAAGTGTCACAGGAGAAGTTTCTGGAAGATTCCATGCTTCTCCACCTCGCGGATTGACAATGCCATTTGTCTCTTCTTGCCCATCGCACCCCATAGAAGGGCTTTTTGAAATGCAATGCACCCACTGTGTGTATTTAGGTGAGATGCAATGCACTTTGCCTATGGAGCAGGTGAAATGATCTAGTTTTGACCAGTTCTGAGTAGTTTTTCATGGAGAACTTCTGGGAGAAGCTGTAATCAGTTGACCTTGTTCTTTTAGGGGTTGGAACAACACTTTTAGGGACTTAGGAGCCCTTGGTTTGTGGACATTTTATGCTTGGGGTTGTAGTGCCCAAAAATGTCTATAACAATATGTATGTATGAATCTTTATGAAATGTGTTGTTGGTTTAACCATCACTTTGGATTGCTAGCTAACTTTCCTTCTATGTTGTGATGTATCTTTTCTTGTGTGTTCCCTTCTTAACTCCGTGCTATCACAGGTTTCCAAGGGGTGCACTCATCTCAACCCCCATGTGTTTGAACCTCTCATGCACCTTCCTTGGCTTGCTGCAACTATCACACCCTTGCTACCAACAGATACATCTTACCAGGGACTAATTGGGACTTCTTACCGGGGAGATCCCGTTACATGTTGGCGGGTCCAACACCGTAAACATTTTGGTGCTAGAAGGAGAGCCAGATGACAAGCTGAGCCTTCATCATCTATTTTGAATCTTCACACATTTATCATGGATTTTGTTATAGTTTTCCCTCTAAAATCTTTCTCCAATGGACATATCTTTCACATCGAGAGGGATTTCTCAAATCACTTCGCACAACTCATGTATGATGGTGAAGGCAAAGTGGCCTGGCCTGAGCACTTAGATGACTTCCATGCACTCATGCAGGCCATGGAAGGTCTTAATTACATTGAGGTCTATTCGCTACTCACACACACATTTCATGACCACCCATCACAATGGTGTGGCACACTACCTCATAACTCTATGCACTCATTCAAGAAGCTCAATGATCTAATTGCTTTTGTTTTCCACCATTTTGATCCTGAAGTGCTTGATAAAAAATTGTTAAAGCAATGGAAGACCCTACATGAATCATCTATGGAGTTTTCAGAGTGCTTCCATCTATTCATTTTTGAAGCCCCGAAGAGTCAGATAAAATTTCAGTATCTCATGGAAAGATTCAAATATTGCTTTGTCCAATCTGTCAATCCCAAGAAGAAGTTCAAGCTTAAACCCCGCTCAACATACTTCAATGATAGCGATGTGTAATCATAGATGAACACGGTTACTGTCACAAGTGACTGTCTGCCATCGCCTCATCGAACTGCTCCACCATCGCAGAGTGATGTGGGAGAGCATGCACCCACATCTATTCAACCATCTCATCCTCCTGACATCGCTCCTTCTGGTTTTTGCGTAGACTTGGTTGTGAGTCCCATACCTCACCACATGTATTTTGTACCTCATCCTCTGTCTCTGAACTAGGATAATTCTCCATATGACACTATCTTGTGTTCTTCCATTTCGGACTCTACACTTGTTTCGAACAACGATTGATCTATCGACGAAGTTGGTGTTGCACAACCAACATGCGTTAAAATTCATGAAGAGCATGTATGGGAGCTTGGACATCCATTGATAGCAGGGGACCATCTCTATCTATCCGTACCTCCTCCATTTTTTCCTGACCTCCTTGGTGATCCTGTGTTAGGCACGGGATCCCCCAAGGGCAGTTTTGGGGCTTAAAGCTCATATTTTGGTCCAACTTTTGTAAAGACTCCACATTTTGTGTGGAGCGCGTAGATGTTAAAGAGTCATAGGGTTGTCCACCCTTATTTTGATAACGTAATTTCAGTTGTAAAAGATCTAACCATGGTCTGCAGACCATGGGATTGTAAAAATAGAGCTAAGCTCTAAGTAGATAGAAAGATACAACATGGAGATACAACATGAAGAATGATATGATGAATGAGAGATAGCTCTAAGTAGAAGTCTAAGTTTGGGTTGTAGTGTAGGTAGAGGCTCTGTAGCTGAGTGCACAGAGGCCTAGAAGTTTGTAGCTGAGTGCGCGGACCCCTACAGCTGAGTGCGCAAGGCGAGTCGAGTCTGTAAGCATCTGGGATTATCAATAAAGAGAAGTATTCTATAATTTTTGCGTCTTTCTTTCCAGTTTATTCATCTGTTATATTAGGTATGAATTTCACTTCTAATGTTTATATGATGCGCGAATGTGAATAACTGTATTGGTTAAGTGAACGCAAGTAAGAAAATTTGTTTACACGAAGCTAACTAAGATTTGTTAATAAGATAAGTAAGATACTTAGCATAGTTTGGGAAATATCACATTTCACTGCCCTAACAGTGCGAAAGCATATCAGCCCCTGGTTAGGGCTACACAGAAGCTGATTGTAACAGTTCATGGAAGTACTGAAGGGTAGAATAGAGGGATGAGAAACCTATGCGAAGGCATGAATAGTTAGAATAAACTGAAATCACATCTATCTCAAGGGTGTGGAAACTTGGTTCCAACATTCCCCCATACTGCTTCGGGTGAGACTTCAGTCTGCACTCCACGGGCTAATGCCGAAAGGGCCAGTAGTGTAGGGATTTGTTTGGCTAACTAATGTTGAACTTGGGTCAGGCCCCCATAAGCCAACATCCTGTCATCCCTGATTTTTCATGTGTATCTCCGTCTATGGAAGCACCCATTGTTGATTATTCTTAGGACACATCAGATGTCGATCCATCATTTGACAATGGAGAGGACTGATCATTCTTTGAACATCCACTTGATTTTTCATCTATATTTTCCGGGAACGCAGAGGATGAACATTCTTGTTTCTCATCTACCCCCTTGTGCGATTCACCGAATCATGAGGATGTCAACCAACATCCTGAACTTTCTGATCTTGGTTGTCATGATCTCTTTACCTCATCATCCGATCATGATGTTGATTCACTCATTGTTGATCCGCTAAGCCACTAGTCTACAATCATACATATGTCAATGAAGTCGAAACCCCCCAAACTATCGAGGCACTTTAGCCCAAGCTGATGGTTATGTCAGGCCCTCACTGTCCTGAGGAAGGTTTTACCTCTGATCAGGAAATTGTTCAAACATGCAAGGCTTGTCCTCACTAATCTGTATGCATTGAAGATCAATATAACACTCATATTTCACTTCCTCCACTCGAGCTACATGGTCCCATTGCTTGTGCATTGGAGGAATCTTACTCACCAAGCACACTTGCACAATGTAAGTGGTCTACCTTCCTCATGTATGCTTGCATATCACAGTCAAGAGTGTGTGTATGCTTAAAATCTGCACATAGTGTCACACAACATCATGGTATGTCCATGGACTACATGACATGCACTTTCACTCAATTTTGTTATGTGGATGCTTGTAAGCTTAGAGTGTGTTTGTCTTCACTGTTACATCTTTTTGTTCGCTGGTCCGCACAACTGTGTTTCTCGTGGACCATGCCTTCACCAACATGGGTCAACCAATACACCGGTGGCTACATTGGAAGTATCAATTCACGTGATCAGGCCCATGCACCATTAGCCTAGGAGTAGGAGTAGCATTTGCTTTCAATTTGCTGGCTTGCATGCTTATTTACTTTCTGCTTTGATTTTCTTGTTCGTTTTCTTGCTTGTTTTCTTACTCACTTTGATTTTGCATTTACTTCTGTTTCTACTTTTCTTTGTTGTCTGTTTGCTTATTTTAATTTGTAGGTTAGTTTCGCATGAAACCATGCATGACCCTTGAAACAAGCTGGGTAAAGTACAAGAGGCCTTGTGCAGCTATCACTACTTGGTTATATATCATCCTGCCTATGTATGAAGAAAATACCTACTGTTCGATATGAACCTAGCCCATGGTACGTCGATGGAAAATACCTACTGTTCGAAATGAACCTTGGTTAAAACACAATTCTTGCGCGCTAACTAGTGTCACCTACTCTAGTCAGTTTTTTTTTGGTTAACCCTTGTCAGCTTAGTTCTAGTAGAGTTAGGGGAGGGGGAAAACCTTAATAGGCATATCAGAGGTACATAATAAACTACTTCTATGAAGGAACAACCTCTTCTGCTCTTAATAAGTCAGGATCCCTCTTCCACGTCTAAAATGAATAAGTTTTATGAATAGTTATGAAAAGAAAATGAAAAAAATAAAAAACAAATAAGGTGAAAGAAGAGAAAGGCTTCCTACACAGAGACATGATGCAAGTAACTCCGTCGAGGTACTGACCAGGCTCACTGGAAGTGGAGCGATGCTCGTGTTCCTGCGTGACTCTGCCAGGGTATTGTCCAGGCATGCTGGTAGTAGATCAACACTAGAGATGAAACTAAGACTTTGACAACTATATTGCTTGTGCACCAATATACCCCTCAACCCCAATTGAAATGACTGTGTTGAATTGGCTTGGAATGTGTGTCAATCGACCAAGAGCTTGGGAGATGCTACATCTTACAATCCAGCAAGTGTGGAAACCAAGACGAATGGAGAACTGGACAATACTTCTAGAGGTGTTATACTTGGTTTTCTTGAATAAGGTCCATTCAGAGAGTTGGAGTTCTACCAGTGTGTCACCAAGTGCTATAGCAGCCACAACCACCCTCTAAAATTTTTCCTTACCTTTGTTTTGGATCCTCCCTACCAACCTTTAACAACATCTGTCTTGCTTCGTCAAGTACACAAGCTTCAGTGATTTTCTTGCAGAATGACAACCTATCCATTAGAGGTTGTTGCATTCCCCTCACAGGTTTCTCCTCCGAACTTGGTCCAACTGCAGGTTGAGAAGCTCCCTCAAGAAATTGTGTAATTCTGGAGGGAAATCAGTCTTCCCTCCAGAAATTGTACAATTCTGTCTGGTAGAATGTTGGGCTCCAGAATTGCGCGAATATGCGAGTCAAGCTTCATCCAAAAAATTTCGTAATTCCTCCTAGCAGGGCTGTTCAAACCACGAATTGCGCAATCCTAGGTAGCAATTAGCAGCTCTACCTAGAAATTGTGCAAATATCCTGGGAATCTAGCCCAGCTCCTGTCTAGAAATGTGCATTTTCTCTGAGCAGTTGAGCAGCCTCTTGCATGTCCTGTTGAGTTGACTGGTTCCCTTCGGGACCGAGCAAAACCGATTTTCATGCATGGGCTACTTCTCCCAAGGCAGCTTGTAAAGGAATCCCTTGATTTAGGGATCGAATTTTAGCAGCTGGAGGTTGCATGCAAGGATCATTTTGGAAACCTCCCACCAAGTGTCGCTCTTCCAATATTTGTGACGTGCACGTCACATCTTTGATTTTATCAAAACTCATGAGACAAACACTACAGAGCTCATTCCTCACATCAACCTTGTAGCTCTGACATCCCACATCACATCTAGAAGTCGTCAGCACATTCAGCTCAGTTGTTTTGGGGTAAGCCCGCCTTCCATGACTTGTGTTGCATTTGTGGCCATTGAAGAGCCATTCTGGTTTTTTTTCCCAAGAATACCTGGAAATCGATGGTTTGACGTTCAAACTAGGTTTAGTGGAGAATGCAAAGGGTACTGTAGCTTTCAATTGTCAATTGGTTGCTTCAATTTGGTATCTGGAGTATCTTCAGGTGGCAGAGGGTGGTCAAATTGGTCAGAGAGGTTTCAGGATGACGCAAATGGCTAAGCAATAGTTTGTAGTGAAAAACACAAGAAAAGAGTGAATTGGAGCTTTGTTGGCCTTTTAACGGGTAACGGTCACATTTTGGTGTGGAAATAATAAATGAATAGTGGGCAGTTTTTGGTTTAGGCAGGGAGGTGGTTTTCTGGACCATCGCACCGCTTTTGGAGGGTGGGCGGTATTTTTTGCGAGCACACGATCTAGCCTGGTGCTGCCACGTAGTAGAACAATGCCTAGGCAAAACCATGAATCTCACGTGCTCTTAGGTTGTTATCGATCGGACGATGAACCCGCATGATATGGTTGTACACTTTTAGATCTAGGGGTAGGAGATTAGAGGGCTATCGCACAATTAAGTTGCATGGATAGAATTGAGAAAGGGATTTGTGGGGCCCAGGATTTAATTATAGTTAATTGTAATTATTTAACAAATAGTGTCAAGATATTCAATATAAGCATATGGTTAATTAAGGTGGGACCACGGTTTATGTGGTGGGGTTTTTTTAACTGCACCAAGTGTAGGTGGGTTAAAAAAGGTTTGTCAGGGAAATATGAAAGGGGGAAGTTAATTAGATAAATCAAGGCCATAAAGACTTAGGATAAGGGGGTTTTATGGGTTTTTAGGGGGAAAAGAGAAATTAATAAGGGAGGAAGTGATATTTGTAATAGGGAATGGGTTTCACACTAGGGAAAGGGGTTTTGGGAAGGGGGGGATAATTTTTGAAGCGTAATTTCTAGGGAAATGTGTGAAACCAAGGGGTAAAGGTTAAAATGAGGGGGCAAAGGGTATTTATAAGTGATGAAGGGATAATGGGGAAATTAGCAAATAAGCATGTGGGGGTGTAGTGAAATGAGGGGAAATTAGTAAACAAGCTTTTGAATATCCTTTATTTCTCATATTTCCTCCTACACATGAAACATAGGATTAAGCATGATAAATATGCTTTTGACTATGCAAACTTGTGCATTTGCAACCTTTCTTCTACCTACCCTTTATTTATCCTAACATTTTCTATTCATTTATTGGGTGCATTTGAGCTTGCTGGCCCTCTCTTTCCTTTTCTTTTGATAAGCAAACTATCTAATTCTAACCTTATAACTTCCAATGGCTCATATTAAACTGATGAGCTCACTTTTATTCTCTACCTAACTACTAATCTGCCAAGGTTAAACAATTTGGCTAGATCTTTATTCTCTATCTATCAACATGAAATTTAAAGCATGAATGAGTCAAGATTAAGCTATTTGACCATCATGGACTGTGGCATTTCTGACAAGCTACACACAATCTTATTTTACAAAGTAAAGCAATGGTATTGGCATTTGAATTTGCACACTTTCATGATCTGTTTTATTTCTTTTTTGGGTTCATATTTTCACGTTTTTGATCTTCTTCTTTTTTTTAATATAGAAAACATTTCGCTGAAATCAAAAGCATGTACAATATTACAAGACTAACCATAGCCAATTCAAAATTATGAATCCTATTATTATAGGACCCTAACAAGTCACACATGTATGTTTCAAGTCAATTCTCAAGTTCATTTTGGTTTTCGACTGACATATTGCTTACCATGAGTGTTGCCATGTCTCCAGGTATCATAGGTGTTCATCTACCTCTCAGCAACATAGGTACAATGCTTTCCAGGCGAGCAGAGTTGAAGACACCATTCATAGCACACTTGGGGATGCAATCAATCAAGTGTCTATGAACTTTCCTACCCATGAAGAGAATAATTTGTTCATAGACAAGGAAATCAACATATGATGATAGTAGCATCACAACAAGCAGCACCATGAACAACAACTGAAGGCATCATACCAGATGCAACGAATGCAAGAGGAAGGTTGTTGACAACACAGAGGTAGAACAATTTTTGCAAGCTCAAGTAGATCTACTTGTGGTGAAAGCAACTTTGGAGACTCAGGCTATGAGATGACAACACGACATGAAGATCATGCGAAGGCAGATAACGTAATAGACAAGGAGTTGCACATGCTAAAGCAGAAACTCAAGGAATAACAAGATTTGTACATACGAGAAAAAGAGTTGCAACAGGAACAAGTACAGCAGGGGGCGCAACATGCACAGATGGATGAAACTAAGCCTGTACAAGTTATAGATTCATCCCAGCAAGTGGCATGGAGCAAACATGGTGAGCAGTGTTGTCGATCGCATGCAAGGGAATTCAATAGCATGTATGTCATTGTGCACACACATGCGATCTAACCCATTTGACACACTCACCAAGGCAAAGACAAGCAGCAAGTTTGACTAGAGTTGAACATGCAGTTGACAGTTGATGCGCATGACCACCAAAACACATTGGAAGATCAACACAAACACTATGCATCAGTGTGTTTCCAATTTAGCTACACCCAAGAAAACCATGTGGATGTTAGCATATGAGTTGGATGGAGGAGCCACACCAATGCATTTAGATGCAACGAAGGCAAGATTTCTCTTCAGCAAGATGTCACCATGGAGTGCATGCACACCATCACAGATGACCAAGATTGGCATCATCTCACCACCTTCACCATCACAAGCATGTCAAAGAGTTGGTCTCATCATAACGGACCGAGTGTCACTGATGTATTGCATGGCTTGCTCAAGCCATTTTGTCTCACATGGGCACATGTGCATTTTAATGTAACGTCTTGTCAAGTGGAAGTTCAAGTGTCAATAGTTGAATGTAACAGTCATAGAGTAGATGAAGAGTCATGAGGGTAGATGAACTGTCACAAAGGGGAATGTCAAGGGTCACCCCACCCTTTTCTATAAATATAACATCATAACTCATTGTATAGGATTTTGGTGTGCCAAGCTTCTGATAAGACTATCTTAGAGAGAGCTTGGACAATATTGTAACGATCCTTGGCTTCTCAACTACATAGATCTAGTATATCTCTTTGGAGGAGTAGGCGGTTGTGGCTATAACGTTCCGCTATCGGAACTAGAAGTCAGATATGGATGTATTGTATGATTGGAACTTACACTTATTAATATAACAGAGCCAACACGTTTCATGCATATGTTGTATTGTATTCTATGCTATTTGGTTTACTCTAAATGATATATGTATTTGTTTGGCTATGCATGCATGTATGGACTTTTCTGTGTATGTATGTATGAATCTTTCTTAAACGTTTTGTTCGTTTAACCATCACTTTAGATTGCTAGCTAACTTGCCTTCCATGTTGTGATGCATATTTTCTCATGTGCTCCCTTCATAACTCTGTGCTATCACAGGTTTCCAAGGGGCGTACTCATCTCAACTCCCGTGTGTTTGAACCTCTCATGCACCTTCCTTAGCTTGCTGCAGCTGTCACACCCTTGCTACCAACAGAGACATCTTACTTGCCTCTGTGCGAAATCGCGGTCAAGGCATTACCGTACGACCCACTGCTGGGACTCCTACACCAAACAGTCTGAGGTCTAATTTGGACTTCTTACCGGGGAGATCACCTTACATCTTTGCAGTCCAACACCATTAACATTTTGGCGCTAGAAGGAGGGCTAGATGACAAGCTGAGCCCTCATCATCTATTTTGAATCTTCGCACATCTATCATGGATTTTGTTATAGTTCGCCCTCCGATATGTATTTCTAACAGACATATCTTTCACATCGAGAGGGAGTTCTAGGATCACTTGTCACAACTCACGTATGATGGTGAAGGCGAAGTGGCCTGGCTTGAGCACTTGGATGACTTCCATGTGCTCATGTAGGGCATGGAAAGTTTTAATGAAATTGAGATCTATTCACTGCTCGCACACACACTTTGTTACCACCCATCACAATGGTGTGGCACACTACGTCATAACTTCATGCACTCATTCAAGTATTTTAGCGATCTAATCGAATATGTTTTCCACCATTATGATCCTGAATTTCTTGATAAAAAATTGTTAAAGAAGATGGTGGCATGTGACATATCTAACTGAAAAGATCTCATGGATAGAAGCGATTCTATATATTCATGTTTGAAGCCTCGAAAATTCATATGAAATTTCAGTATCTCATGGACAGATTCAAATAGTTCTTTGTCCAATCTGTCAATCCCAAGAAGAATTTCAAGCTTAAAGCTGGCTCAGCATACTTCAGTGATGGAGATGTGCAGTCACAGACGGACACGGTCACTGTCACAAGTGAATGTCCACCGTCCCCTCATCAAATAGCTCCACCATCACATAGTGATGTGGGAGAGCATGCATCTACATCTGTTCAACCATCTCATCCTCCCGACATCGCTCATTTCGATTTTTGCACAGACTTGGTTGTGAGTCCCGTACCTCGCCACATGTATACCTTAACCTCCATCTTTGAACTAGGATAATCCTCCAGATGACACTATCTTGTGTTCTTCCATTCTAGACTCTACACCTATTTTGAACGAGGATCGATTTATCGACGGAGTTGGTGTTGCACAAGCAACATGTGCTGACATTAATGAAGAGCATGACTGGGAGCTTGAACATCCACCGACAGTAGAGGACCATCCCTGTCTCTTCGTACCTCCTCCATTTTCTCATGACCTCCTTGGTGATCCTGCCATCCATGATTTTTCATGTGTATCTCTGTCTACCGAAGCACCCATTGTTGATCATTCGCTGGACACACCGAATGTCAATCCATCATCTCACAATGGAGAGGACCTATCATTCTTTGAACATCCACTTGATTTTTCATCTATATTTTCCTGGAACACAAAGGATGAACATTCTTGTTTCTCATCTACCCCGCTGTGCGATTCACCGAATCATGAGGATGCCAACCAACATCCTGAACTTTCTGGTCTTGGTTGTCGTGATCTCTTTACCTCATCATCTGATCATGATGTTGATTCTCTCTTTGTTGATCCTTCTAAGCCCCTAGTCTACGATGATCCATCTATCAACGAAGTCAAAACCCCCCAGACTGTCGAGGCACTTCAGCCCGAGCTAATGGTTATGTTAGGCCCTCGCTATCTTGAGGTTGGTTTCACTTCTGATCAGGAAATTGTTCAAACATTCAAGGCTTTTCATCACTCATGTGTATGCATTGAAGATCAATCTAACACTTAGATTTCACTTCCTCCACTCGTACTATATGATCCCATTACTTGTGCATTAGAGGAATCTTACTCAGCAAGAAAACTTGCGCAATGCAAGTGGTCTACCTTCCTCACATATGCTTGCATATCACAGTCAAGAGTGTGTATATGCTTACACTCTACACATAGTGTCACACAACATCATGGTATATCCATAGAATACATGTGATGCACTTTCACCCAATTTTTTTCCATGGATGCTTGTAAGCTCCAAGTGCGTTTGCCTTCGCTATTACATATTTCTTGTTTGTTGGTCAGCACAACCATGTTGCTTGTGGACCATGCCTTCACCAACATGGGTCAAACAATGTGCCATTGGCTGCATTGGAAGTATCACTTCATGTGATCAGGCCCATGCATCGTTAGCCTAGGAATAGGAGTAGCATTTGCTTTCAGTTTGCTGGCTTGCATGCTTGTTTTCTTTTTTGCTTTTATTTTCTTATTCGTTTGCTTTCTTGTTTGCTTACTCACTTTTATTTTGCATTTAATTTTGTTTATTCTTTTCTTTGTTGTTTGTTTTCTTATTTTCATTCGTAGGTTAGTTTCGCATGAAACCATGCGTGACTCTTGAAACAAGTTGGGTAAAGTACAAGAGGCCTTGTGCAACTATCACTACTTGGTTATCTGTCATCCTACTTATGTATGAATAACGTTACTTTTAGTCCATGATACATCGATGGAAAATACATACTGTTTGAAATGAACCTTGGTGAAAACACAACACTTGCATGCTAACTAGTGTCACCTACTCTAGTTGGTTTTTTTTTTGTTAACCCTTGTCAGCTCAGTAAATTATAGTAAGGTGAGGGGGAAAGCCTTAACAGACATGTTAGAGGTACATAATAAACTACTTCTATGAAGGAACAAACTCTTCTACTCTTAATAAGTCAGGATCCCTCTTCCGCCTCTGAAATGAATAAGTTCTATGCATAGTTATGAAAAAATAAAAATAAAATGAAAAGTGAGAAATGAAAAAAAAATGAATAAGGCAAAAGAAGAGAAAGGCTTCCTGTGTAGAGAGGTGATGCAAGTAACTCCGCCGGGGTATTGACCAGGCTCACTCGTAGCGGAGCGATGCTTATCTTCCTGCGTGACTCTGTCGGGAAACTTCCTAGGCCTACTGGCAGTGGAGCAACACCAGAGATGAAACTAAGACTCTAACGACTATACTGCTTGTGCACCAATATACCCCTCAACCCCAATTGAAAAAATTGTGTTGAATTGGCTTGGAATGCATGTCAATCTACCAAGAGCTTGGCAGATGCTACCTCTTACAATCAAGCAACTGTGGGAAGCAAGACAAATAGAGAACTGGACAAATCTTCCAGAGGTGTTAGACTTGCTTTTCACGAACAAGGTCCATTCAGAGAGCTAGATATGTACTAGTGTATCGCCAAGTGTTGTAGCGGCTACAAGCACCCTCCAAAATTTTACCTTAGCTTGGTTTTGGAGCCTCCCTACCAACCTTTCATAGCAGCATGTCTTGCTTCATCAAGTACATAAGCCTCAGTGATTATCTTGCAGAATGATAGCCTATCCATCATAACTTGTTGCATTCCCCTCATAGGAGGTTCCTCTCGACTTGGTCCAACTGCGGGGTGAGCAGCTCCCTCAAGAAATTGTGCAATTCTGGAGGGAAACTAGCCTTCTCTCTAGAAATTGCGGAATTTTGTCTGGCAGCTTGTTGGGCTCCAAAATTACGAAAATCGACCAGTCAGGATTCATCTAGAAAATTTTGCAATGCCTCCCAGTAGGGCTGCTCAACCCAGGAATTGCACAATCCTAGGCAAAGTCAGCTTCTCTGCCTAGAAATTGTACAAATATTTTAGGAAACCAGCCCAACTCCCTTCCAAAAATTCACATTTTCACCCAGCAGTTGAGCAGCCTCTTGCATGTACAGTCGAGTTGACCGGATACCTCCAGGACCAAGAAAAACCGATTTGCATGCATGGGTTGCTTCTCCCATGGTAGCATGCAAAGGCATCCCTTGATTCGGGGATCTACTTTTAGCAGTTGGAGGTTGCATGCAACGATCATTTTAGAAACCTCCCACCAAGTGTCTCTCTTCCTAGATTTTTGGGATGCATGTCACATCTTTGATTTTATCAAAACTCATAAACCGGGTGGTACAAATATCATTCCTCACATCATCCTTATTGCTCTAACATCCCACATCACATCTAGGAGTCATCAGCATATTTAGCTCAACTGTTTTTGGGTAAGCCCGCCTTCCATGTCTTATGTTGCATTTCTGGTGCTTTTTGTGTTTCACATGGTATGAATGTTGTCTGCTTGATTTCACTAAGAGCTTGCTATCGTTTTGATACATACTAGCTTGTATTAGCACCATTTTAGTTGTCATTAACATCTCACTGTTGTCACATGCATGAAACTATTTTTCACGAATAGTCGCCAATTCAGCAACTTGCCTCACCCACATGCATGTTGTTCCCATTTTCTTAATCTATCATTCACCGTTCACATACATGATCATTCACTTATGCTTACACTCAGTATCACCATGCATTCACATTCACATTCACGTTTAGTTGCCCATCGTCGGGTCTGGGTAGCCTTGGCCCAGATTCTGCCTCACCAAGACAGCATTGCGCAATCCTCAAAGGGAAGGCTTTGTCTTCCTCTTAGGAAATTCGCATTTATGCCTAGTGACTGTCCTCCAGTCTTGCATTGTGCAATTATGAGGGACAATGACTGCTAGCCCAAAAAATTGCACAATGCAGTCACTGAGCAGTCAGTAGCCAGGCTGGACTGTGCCTTGCACAGTCTTGGTAGTTAGTCTCCTGACCTCCCGGCGGAAATTACACAACCTTGATGATCAATCAAACAAGTATGTTGCAAGTTAGTTCTCAAGTTCATTTTGGTTTTCGATTGATAGATTTATTTCCATGAGTGTTTCCATGTCTCTAGGTATCACAAGTGATCATCTGCCTCTCAACAGCACAGATACAATGGTTTCGAGGAGAGCAGAGTCGAAAACACATTTTAGAGCACACTTGGGGGTGCAGTCGATCAAGTATCTATGAACTTACCTACCCATGAAGACATCAAGTTGTTCGTAGACAAGGACATCGAGATATGACGGCAGCAACATCACAGAAAGCAACACCATGAATAGCAGTTGAAGGCATCATACCATATGAAACAAACACAAGAGGAAGGTTGTTGAAAACACAAAGGCAGAACAAAGTTGCAAACTCAAGAAGATCTACTTGTGGTGAAAGCAACTTTGGAAACTCAAGCTATGAAGTGACGATGTGACATGAAGATCACGCAAACTCAGAGAACGGAATAAAGAAGGAATTGCACATTCTTAAGCAACAACTGAAGGAATAATATGAGATGCATAGACGAGAGAATGAGTTGCAGTAGGAACATGTACAGAAGGGGGTGCAACATTCACAGATAGATGAAACTACACCCGTACAAGTTATAGATTCATCCTAGCAGCTGGCATGGCACAGACATGGTGAGTAGTGTTGTTGATTGCATGCAAGGGAATTCAGTAGCATGCATGTCATTGTACGCACACATGTGATCTAACCCATTTGGCACACTCATCGAGGGAAAGACAAGAAGCAAGTCCGACTGGAGCTTAACATGTTGTTGATAGTTGTTGCGCATGACTACCAACACACACTGGAAGATCAACACAGACATTATGCATCAGTGTGTTGTCAGTTTGTTCGCACCTAAGAAGACCATGCACATGTTAACAGATGAGTTGGATGGAGGAGCCACACCAATGCATCGGGATGCAATGGAGCCAAGAGTTTGCTTCAACAAGATCTCACCATGGAGCGCATGCACACCATCACAGATGACCAAGCTTGGCATGATCTCACCACCTTCACCATCACAAGCATGTCAAAGAGTTGGTCTCATCACAATGACCCGCATTTCAGTGATGTCTTGCATGGCTTTCTCAAGCCATTTTGTCTCACATGGGCACATGTGCATTGTAATGTAACATCTTGTCAAGTGTAAGTTCAAGTTTTTATAGTTGGATGTAACAGTCATAGAGTAGATGAAGAGTCATGAGGGTAGATGAACTGTCACAAAGGGGAATGTCAAGGGTCACCCCACCCTTTGCTATAAGTAGAACCTCATAACTCATCGTATAGGCTTTTGGTCAACCAAACTTCTGATAAGACTATCTTGGAGAGATCTTGGACAGTATTGTAACGAGCCTTGGCTTCTCCACTGCACAGAGCTAGTATATCTCTTTGGAGGAGCAGGAGGTTGTGGCTGTAACGTTCTGCTGTTGGAACAAATGGTCAGACATGGATGTATTGTATGACTGGAACTTAAACTAATAATATAACAGATCCAACAAGTTTCATGCATATGTTGTATTGTGTTATATGCTATCTGGTTTACTTTAAATGATATATGTATTTGTTTTCTTACGCATGCATGTATGGAATTTTCTATGTATGTATGTATGAATCTTTCTTAAATGTGTTGTTGGTTTAACCATCACTTTGGATTGCTAGCTAACTTGCCTTCGATGTTGTGATGCATATTTACTTATGTGTTCCCTTCTTAAATCTGTGCTATCATAGGTTTCCAAGGGATGCACTCATCTCAACCCCCATCTGTTTGAACCTCTCATGCACCTTCCTTGGCTTACTGCAGCTGTCACACCCTTGCTACCAACAGAGACATCTTACTTGCCTCTGTGCGAAATCACAGTCAAGGCATTACCGTACGACCCACTCCTGGGACTCCTACACCAAACGGTTTGAGGTCTAATTGGGACTTCTTACTGGGAAGATCCCCATACATGTTTGCGGGTCCAGGACCGTTAACACATGGTAACTATACAACGAAGTTCCATGTGATCATTTCCAAGTCATGGCTTGTCCAAATTTCATTATAAGGGTCTTATGTTTCATTGTATTTTTCCACCTCATTTGTGGATATAATTATGTAACTTCAAAAATGAAACAATGTAAAATGTGTGGAATCCCAAGGGTCACACATAGAGTGTGAAGATTCATGTTGAATTTCAAGGGTCTCATAGGAATTCAAAAAGTCACATGTGACCTCAAAAGTCATGAGGGAAGCTCAGGTGTCACAAGGGGGCTGGATAGTCACCACATTTTTTATATATAAACCCTCATGGCTCAAGAAAAGGAATTTTCACCTTAACTTCTCAAGTTAGGCATAGGGGAGAAGATTAGTCTTTTGAGAAGCAAGTAGCTACTTAAAATTCCACTATTGGAACTAGTGTTTTATCATTGTAATGGTGTATCTTGAGACTTTCACTTTATAATTTGAAGCCCTTGGACCTAGCACACTTTCATCCATATGTCATGAATGATTGTAAGACTATTCGTTCATTGTTTGTGGTGTATTTTTATGTTAACAAATACTAATGAAAATGAACTTTTTCGTTGGCTTTAGTATGCATCTTTGAGTCGTGTGTCTTTCATTTTCATGGTCATTATTTCTTTGTGAACTCTTTCACAATATTACTAATGATTCTTTCATATATATGCATGTGCCTTTATTGTGATAGTACTATTACTTTTCTCTTAAGACTCACTCCATTTTCCTTTTCATGAAAGAACCATTATACACTTTGCAATTAAACATATCAAGAAAAATAACTTTCTTGTTTATATTAAAGTACATTTATTTCTCTTCTGTTGTTTATTACAACCAAGGAAAATATTTAAGATAATGGCAACCCAATTTATTTTCTGATTGGGGCTCCTATTCCAAATGGTGTGAACTCTAATTAGGACTATGTTAGGTCCCTATACTACTAGTGCAACCCCTTATTGTTATTAGTACAACGCCCTTATTATATTGTTGTGCCCATGTAGTCCCCATGTTGTTATTATTGTGCCCTTACATTATTATTGTTATGTCGACTCTGATTATATTATGACCCCTTAGACTCCTATATATAGAAAGGAAGTCTTTTCATTTGTATCATCTAAGAATTGTTCATTTTTGTAATGTAAATGAGGTTGCCCCCTCGAAGAGGCTTATTTCTAAGGCATTGATCTATCTTTTCTATCTTTTTGTGAGCTAGTTTCATAACATTTGGTTTAGAGCTTTGGATTCTAGGGTTTTCGCTACTCCAAGTAGGTCATCGTGGAATTTTTGCTATAAATTTTGTTCTACAATGTTTCAGAAGCTAAAGAAACAAATCCATTTGATATGAAATCTCGCTAAACCTCGGGGCCAAATTTTAGATCTTGTCTCGCTATAGTTTTGGAGATATGATATGAGGAAGTTAGGGTTTTTGCAAGCTCCAGAATTTCATCTAAAACAGGTCATCATGGCATTTGTGCTATAATGCTTTCACTACAAAATTTCAGAAGCTAAAACAAATATCCATTTGATAAGAATTTGGTCTAAACCTTGCCTCCAAATTTCAGATCCTGTCTCACTATACTTTTGGAGATATAATCTGAGGAAGTTAGGGTTTTTGTAGACCCCCAAATTTCATTCCAAACAGGTCACCTTGGGAAAATCATCATAACTTTCATTCTGAGCATCAGATTGAATTTTCGTAAGAAGTTGTAGAAAGAGTACAGACTGTAGTTTTGTTGGGTATAATTTTTAGAACCTAAGGTTGAAACAGTGACCCGCGGCACATCGTACAATTTCTCTCTACTGAACCAATCAGGAGATTTGGCATAACCCTTTCTTGGATAATCAAATTCTGATCAGACTTGCGGGGTTAGAAAGAGAACTCAGAGAGCTACCACAGGAAGAAATTTTAGAACTTGGAGATTTGAAATTACAGAGTAAGAGTCGTTTCAAGATTGAGCTCCTAAAATCAAGAAAAATCAAGATGAGGAAGTTTGATGGCAAGGAACCGGTAAATTGGATACTACAGATGGAGAAATATTTTGATCTACATGGTGTACCACTATTACAAAAGGTATATATTGCATCTTCATATTTAGAACAAGATCATTTTTATGGTATAAAGGGATTTATTCTCGTAAACCACTTGTTACGTGGTCAATTTTCACGGAGGAAATTATAGCACATTATGAGGATACAAAGAGCAACACCTTCTTTAGAGCAACACCAAAAAAATTGGAAGAAAAAAGAGCAAAAGTTCTTTGTTACAAAGTGGAAAGAAAAATTATGGCATCAAGTAAGTCTACTCCTCACAACTATAAAGATGGAAGTTTTGTTTCTCCTAGCCTTCCACAACCTACAAGGGTTACACCACAACAATTGGAAGAAAAAAGAGAAAAAGGGCTTTGTTACAATTGCGATAAAAAATACATTAAAAGTCATAAGTGTGCTGAGTAGAAATTATTTATATTGATTGTGGAGAGGATGAAGAAAAGGATCAAGAAATTTCAAAAGAAGAGTATATACACAGGGACCGACCCCAAAGAAAGAAGAAATGAATCCAACCACATCTTGTAAAGCATTGGAAATAATTACTACTCCTCAAACTCTTAAGATAGAAGGACATATCAAGAAGAAAAAGGTTCAAGAAGTGAAAGACCACATCAAGAAAGAAGAAATGAATCTGACCATATCTTCTAATGCAATGACCAGAACTACCACTCCTCAAACTATCAAGATAGAAGGACATATCAAAAAGAAAAATGTTTAAGAAGTGAAATATCACATAGAGCATCAAGAAATGAATCCAACCATATCTTGTAACATGCACTCGAAGAAATTACCACTCCTAAAACTCTAAATATAGAAGGAAATATCAAGAAGAAAAAGATTCAAGCAGTGAAAGATCACATCAAGCATCAACAACAAGTTCTCCAACTTTTAAAGGATAACGCCACTTTGGTGCAAAATTGAATGAAACAACAAGTAGATCAACATCGCAATGAAAGAAGTTTTTTTGTAGGCAATTGGGTATTTTTATGGTTACATACATACAAACAAATGTCCCTCAAGAAAGCTATTTATGAGAAGGAAATGTTGGCAATACTACATGTACTTAAGAAATGGCAACCTTACCTAATGGGAAGACACTTCAAGGTAAAAATGGATCATGATAGTATTAAATACTTTTTAGAACAAAAATTATCCTCTGAAGAGAAACAAAAATGGGTCACAAAGATGTTGGGTTATGACTTTGAAATCATCTACAAAAAATGGAAGAAAAATGTTGTGGCAGATGCACTCTCAAGAAAGGATGAGGATGTGGAAGCATTGTTGTGTGCCATTTCTATTATCCAACCAGATTGGATAAACGAAACAAGGTATGAATGGAAGAAGGATGAAGAAGTGTGGCCACTCATTTAAAATTTGCAGAAGATCATAGTTCAAACAATATTGCCAGAACTTGAAGAGGAAGGAAAAATAATATTGGAGCCTGGAGCAGTCACAGAAACAAGAACCCGATAGCTACGAAACCGATCAATTTCAGAGTATCTCATCAAGTGGAAGAACTTACCAGCTAAAGATTCCACATGGGAGGACAAGAATTTTATACATGAGCATCAAGAACTACTCAAGTGTTGAGGACAACACTTTTTGAAGGAGAGAGGCATGTTAGGTCCCTATACTACTAGTGTAACCCCTTATTTTTATTAGTACAACCCCCTTATTATATTTTTGTGCCCATATAGTCCCCATATTGTTATTATTGTGCCCAATAGAAGCTCAGTATTGTTATTATTGTGCCCTTGCATTATTATTGTTATGTCGGCTCTGATTATATTATGACCCCTTAGACTCCTATATATAGAAAGGAAGTCTTTGCATTTGTATCATCTAGGAATTTTTCATTTGTATAATGTAAAAGAGGTTGCCCCCTTGAAGAGGCTTATTTCTAATGTTTTGATCTATATTTTCTATCTTTTTGTGAGCTGGTTTCATAACAGACTACATATCGATGAGACCACCTTACTGTTGGCAGAAGCCAACACTGTCAACAGGTAACAAGGAAAACCCATTGGGGTATTGAATAGGATTGTTGGCAGTAGGGCTATGTTCGGTAAATATAGATGGAAAACACACATTGGCACAATTGAAACTCAAAAAATAACCCTAGGTCACATTTAGAAGAAATTATCATTAAAACTGTAACCAACAAATGAAATTTATATCCCTTGGAGAATGGCTTTAAGATCCTTTAGGTATTTTGCTTTGGAGTTCTATATGTCAAAACAACTAGGTTTTCATGGACATGGGGCCCTTACTGCAGGTGATTCATTGTGTTTGAAAAAGAGGAGCTTCAACTATATGCTTGGATAATTAGTAAAATGGTAGCCCTGGCAAGGTATCATTTCATAGTGCTTCATTTTCGCTATGTTCATTCATCTTTAATGCCACAACTTTCAAATTATGTCACTTTTATTTGTAGTGAGGATATTGAGATGAAAATAAAACTATGGACTAATGTTGCTACTAGGATGCTTGTGGAAATTTTGATGGTTGGTTATTTCATTCAATCATAACATTATCCTTGTAGTAACAACTTTGATAGCATTCCTATGGAAACCCTGACATCATGTTTTCTTTTGGATCAACCGTAATGAATGAAGAATCCTATACAAAAGCAAACCAACATGCATTCTCTTTCAAAACAACCAAATATAGCAAAGAAATCTTTGTGTATACAAAGTTGTAGGAACATTATTGTGAGTGCAAGATCACTTATCAAGTTCAAAATACTTCATTGTCATTGCAATTGCAACACTATATTAATGACCAAGGAGATATTTCAATTTTGGTTTTTCCGCAACTGGGTGATAGTATAGTAACTAACTCACTTGCAAGAGGACATGTAAGATGATCAGCATGGGGGAGATGTCAGGAACCAAAATTATCATATCTAATACATAATTTTTCACTTATGATACTTTATTTTGTTCCCCTTTTTTTACCAATGTTCAACCCTATAACTTGCATTTATACATATTTCTTATTCAAAAATGAAGATTCGTATTTAAATGTTTATTTTATTTAAAAGTGTGAAAGTAAACCTTTATTTTTAATAAATTTCTTCCGTTTATGTGTTATGCAGTTCCTCCACTATTAGTATAGTTCTTGCACCTATTTACAATTTGACATATTTATGCACTTCCAGAAGAAAATTGAGACATGGTTTTTTTCCATAGTAATTTTTTCATGCTCCCATGAGATTCAAAACATGCCAAGGTCATACGAATGGATATCTAGAAAATAATTAGTGCTTCTGCCCAAATTTGCAATAGTTTTCAAATAGCCGAATTCCTCCCCGATTTGTGTGCAAATGGCAAAAAATATAATAAATTTGCAACATTGTTTTTGTACCCATTATGGAAAATCGACTATGGTGTAGGAATTTTTTCAAAATTCACCATGGTTTGGGAAATACAGAAGCCTCTTTAGGGAAAATTAAAAAAAAAATACAATTTTCCAGAATTTCATAATCATGCCTAGATTTGGAAAAATGCAAAATCATGCATTAGATATTTATCTCCTCATTAGATAATGGTTATACTAGAATTCATTTAATGTAAAACTATTATGATCTTCTTTCATTTAGTTTGGGCTTGATTTTCTTGGTTCAAAACCTGTTATGTAACTGTAAAATTTATAAAAAGCCAAACCATGGCCCTGTGCAAGGGAGGGGCGATGTTGTTGTAGATCTATATTGTTGGTCCCTTCTTTAATCAACTAGACCTGAGCTATCAATATGATGTAGAGACTAAGTAGATATAATGTAAAATTGTTATGATAGGTTCTATGATTTAATTTCCTATGTTTAATTCCCTCCCTGTGATGTAAATTTTATAAAGGAGGCATAACCAAGTTTGTTGGGCTCACTAATCCAGCTCGTTTCCCTCCCTCTTGTGCATCTAGTTAAAAATGTTATGGATCTGATCACTAGAAAAGTTTAAAGAATATGTAAAAGCCAAAAAATATGCATATATAAATTTTGGAGGAATAAGACTTGGCTTAGTTCCATTATTCAGGAATGGAATAAATGCTCCAATCTTAGCTGAGCTATTCAACTCTAAACATCTAGATTATGAGCAGGCTAGAATTGGGTCCATAATAGGAAACCTGATTACAGGATGTCAGTATGGTACTATTTATCTAAATTACACCATGAGCCTATCAGATAAACATCTAAAAGATGCATGGAAGTTAATGGTGGGAGTACAACATCTAAAAATGTTACCAGAGTCTGAATATTTGTCAATAATAATGCAAGCTTCTTTCTAGCTAACAAATACAGCTCACCCGAAAATGAAATAGCCCATACTTAAAGACTGTGTCACTACAGGCTTAGCGACCGCAGATGCCCAAGGGGTGACATATGAAGAAGTAGGACTACCGGAAAATTGGTACTTTGAGTATCAAGCTGCAAATAAAGAACTAAAGAAAGAAAAACATCCGCAAAGGATAGTTTCATCTGAAGGAAAGATTCAAATCATTCCTTCACATTTAGATCAGATAGAAAGACCTATATTTCGACCACCCAGGTTATCTATAGATATCCCACAAAACTTGGTAGACACAGAAAGGTCTAGCAAACCCAGCAGCAATAGGTCGAACAGATCTAAAAGTAGCATCCGTCTGATTATTCCTGAAGAAAAAACTTTCATGGCTAAAGAATTCAAATTTAAAGGGATTATATCTCAAGAACAATCATTACCAAAGGGCTACATGTCATTGAAAGACTATATAAACCAGAAAGCCTTCAGAACTACTAGTTCATCCTCAATACCCCCAGTCGAGGAATGGCAATTTCAGAATAAAAGGTTTCACAAAGGTGGAAAATGGCCACCTAAGACCAAATACTGCACAACCAGTGACGATAGATCACATCAGCCAACTACAAAAGTAGGTTGTGCTCCACTGATGGAGCATTCAACGACATCGCCAAAAGATTTAGAAGAATCTTATCAACTTTCAAATCATCTTTCTAATTGGTGTAATCATGCAGAGGTAGCCATAGATGATTTGGGTTGTCAAGCAAAACAAATTCTGCAGAATCTAAAGTTAATCCATGATAATCAAACTTTGGATAAACAAGCAAAAGATGAGAGAAGGAAGAAAAGATAACTTTAAAAAAAAAAAAAGTCAGAATCTAACAGATTTAAAAATTTAGGCATATGGAAATCCCATAAAGAAGATTCTGAAGCTACAAGTTCTCAATATGTTGTTGAACCCTATAGGACAGAAGTATTGTCTTTTTCTGAGGGGGAGGGGTTACGTAGAAAGCAACAAGTATTCTTTAGATTCAAAAAAGGTGATTTAAAATTAGAAGATGCATCCAAGAAATTTCCCAGCTTTATCAGACCCAGTCTAAACAAAGCACATGTTTTCCATTCTGTACCAAAATATCCAAAAGAAGAAGAAGATCTAATGGAATCCAATAGCAATGGCTATATTTTAGATTTAGATCATACAAACAACCCGGAAGACTCGATCAGGGGATGGATTGGTGCTTTATGGCAAATGAAAATAACAACCAAATTAGATAATCCTGCGATCTTTAATTTGGCAGAGCAAAGAATGACTGGAATAGTCTGCACGTGGTGGATAACACCACCACATGAAGAAAGAGAAGAGTTCATAAAGGTAGGATTAAACGTTTTTGAGCAATTACTCAGGACTTAGTTCTATACAGAACCATAGGACTCTAAGAAACAGGCAATGGTGGATTTGGCCTGTATGGAATTAAAAGATGCTGAAAGATTAGAAGAGTTCTCCACAGAATATTTCAGGCTGGTAATAACAACTGAGCTAAGCAATGATTTAATGACTAAAGTCACATTTCTATCAAAAATCCCACACAATATAGGTGACTTAGTAATGAAAGGTCTAGAAGAAAGGGATAGAAAGCTGCAAGCTATCTCTTGGGTAGATCTCATAAATCATTGTAAACAAAAACTGAATATCTTTGCTGGCAAAAAAATGCTCAAGAAAATGCTACCAAACCATCACAAGAATGTTGTAAAGAAATACTCCCATGGACTCCGATGAAAATAACAAATCATAAGAAAATACACTTTGGGAAATACATGATAAAATGGGTAGAAAATACAAGGAAACCATTTCCAAAATACAGATACACAAAAAGAAGAAATGCTCCAGTCAAAGATGGATGTTGTTTTATTTGTAAGAAAAAAGGACACTTTTCTGCTAAATGTCCTAAAAATACTTCATCAAAATTGAAAAAATGTATGGAAATGGATGAATTTGTAGATAATTGGTCTATTGTAGATAGTGAGGATGAATGCTCTGATGTATATATTCTATCTGAAACGGAAGACATAGTAGAAGAAGAAGGTCTAGATACAAGCCAGAAAATGAATATTTGTATTGGATTAGACTGTGAGATAGAATCAGAATTAGAAACCAAAATCAAATATAGCCAAACAAAATTCAGGGAAAAACACGACATATCAGAAGAATCAAAGGAAGAGGAGAAACATGGAGAATTGGAAACAATCAAAGGAAAAGGAAAGGTAAACGACATATATTCAAAAGCTCCAAGTTTTTGTCCAGTTCCCAAGAACATTGGTTACTCTACCAATACATAATTCTCCCAACAGTATGATTTAGAAGCTGAAACAAACCTTATGAAGAAAATAGTCAGAGCAAATGATGTAATGTACACAACAGTAGAAATTCAATCAGGTAAGGATTGGGTTGAAGTAGATGCCTTCATCGATTCAGGAGGATCAAACAATTTGGCCAGGCCAAGTTTGTTCAAATCCTCATGGAAACCATTAAGGAACATAATCAATTCAGAAACCATTGGAGGTAATGTAACTCTCACCCATTATGTAGATAATATTCCTATGAAGATAGGAGGGAGCATTATAAAAATATCAGCAATCCAGTATTATGATCAGTCAAGTAGTCTGATATTGGGCATGCCCTTTATAACATCAGTCCTCCCAATGACAATAGCCAAAGATAAAATCATCTACAACAAAAAAAAGGCAGTTTGTGTAAATAGAATTTCTTTAGCAGAATCAGATGTAAAAAATAAAAAAACCAACAAAAAACAAAAGATGAGAAAACCAGAAAAAGATAACAATGATTGGAAAGAAGTATTACAAACATATGAGGCAAAAGAAAAACATCATCATCTTAATAAAGCTATCAGAGAAGAAAATTGGTTAGATGAACAAAAGGAAATTCAAAGAAAATTACTCAAATTCTGTTCTAGTGATCCCCAAGAGTTTTGGGATAAAACAAGTCCAATGCAGGACATTGAAACACTCCATGATAATGGAGTGCAAGGAGGTGTTATTCCATGCACACCTCAAGATGAAAAAGAAATGAAAGCTCAGGTAAAGGAACTTCTTAAACTAAATTTAATTGAAGAATCTACATCTCAATATTCATGCTCAGCTTTCATTGTTAGAAATCATGCAGAAGTGGTAAGGGGAAAAGCCAGAATGGTGATTAATTATAAACCACTTAATGAAATCAAAAAAGACTTCAAATATCCACTACCAAGGCAAGAGGTTATAATGTAGAAGATACAGAAGTCAAAAATTTTCTCAAAATTTGATATGAAGAGCGGATATTATCAAATACAGATTAAACTAGAGGATCGGCACAAAACAACTTTCACTTGCCCAACCGATTTTTTCAATGGAATGTAGTTCCATTTGGTCTAAAAAATGCACCTGCTTTCTTTCAACGATGAATGGACAACATCTTTAGCAGGTATGACTTCATAATTGTATATATTGATGACATGTTAATTCATAGTGAAAATATTGAAGAACATATTCGCCATTTGTATATATTCATAAAAGAAATAGAAGCACATGGAATTGTGTTATCAGATCGAAAAATAGAATTGTTCAAAGAAACTATTGAGTTTCTAGGAATAATCGTCATCAATGGACAAATTCAGATGCAGCCCCACATTGTACAGAAGATAACCAGTTTCCCAGATGAATTACAAGACAAAAATCAAATCCAAAGATTTTTGGGAATTTTGAATTATGTACATAAATATATTCCTAAATTATCTGAAAAAACAGAAGCTATTAGAAAACACTTGAATGGAGGATGGAGTAGTTTAGCGACCAAATCAGTGTAGCAGATAGAAAAGGAAGCACAAAGCCTGCCAAAACTTAAACCTCCAGGGACAGGACAATTAATTCTTCAGACAGATGCATCAGATGAATATTGGGGAGCAGTATTGCTTGAAAAAGGAGAAACTCAAGAAGAACAAATTTGTGCATATAAATCAGGTGAGTTTTCTCCTAGTCAAAAGAATTATTTCATAGCAGAAAAAGAAACATTTGCTATATTCAATGGAATACAAAGATTTGAGTTATATCTTGCACCCATCAAATTTATAATTAGAACAGATTGCAAAAAGTTTCAATTTTTCTTAAATGCAAAAATTGGACGGCAAAAGGCTAGAGGTAGATTACTATCATGGAAAATTTGGTTCCAACAGTATGAATTTGAAGTACAATGGATACCAGGAAACTCAAATTGGTTAGCAGATGTGTTAACAAGAGAAATGAACAAGATGTTCAGATTCGGATTTCGAACTCAATCAAATTCTCTTTTTGAAATGATGGGAATAGAAGATAGCCAAACAACATTAGCACAAAGGCTTCAACTTTTAGAACAACAAATACCACAACTTAAAAATGAAATAAAAAGGCTGGTAGGAATGAGAATGAGAAGAAATGAATGGATTAACAAAATCAGAGTTTATAAAGAAAAGAACATCAGTACTCAACTAGGGATCCGGGAAGAACTCTGCAAAATTTACCCCTATGAAGGGATGAAGGTAAAAATATTATTCAAATCACTTACAAGTATGCGGTCTATGACATGGACACCACAAATGATACAGGTTCTAAAAATCATCAACTATTATCAGTTAGTCAAATGTGTATATTTTGGAATGGGGATATATAATTCAGCCAAATGTTTAGATCACGAAAATATTCCTATCCGAGAAGAAATAGAAAAATGGCTTAGATCATTAAGAATCCCAAATATTTGGGAAGAATTAAATCAGGCTTTCTATCAAAGTTGGGGAGAAGACTATGAAGCAGATGAAAACTTTCCCATGTTTAATATTCTAGAACCTCATGCCGACTGGATAATAAAGGATGGAATATGCACAAAAAAGAGAGAGATACAAATATCTCAAAACATTGAAAGACCTTTGAAATATTTAAGGATGGCATCTACACCATGGGAAACCATTGGTTTAACATATGATTTATCATTTAACCCATTTGATCAATTATGGGAAAAAGCAAGAACATCATCAAAAGCCTTCATACTAGTTTACAATAAACAATTAATTCAAGATGTATCAGAATGGTTTCGAACCTTTCCAGAAAAAGCATTATCTCATAAAAAAGCAATTATCCAAGAGGCATAATGAATAATTGGAAAATATAGAACAATCAGATTAATTACCAATGTCAAATCCTTATTCACTTTAATAATTTGTTCAGGAAATTGGAAGGATGATACATTATGTTTGATCTGTTTGATGTTAACCTCAAGAAGGTATAGCCATGTCATGTTTGATAATCAATGGCTTAAAGGAAAAGACATAAATCTGCAATGTATGCAATGGATAAAACACTCAATTGATAAAGAAATCAATTTCTCTGATCTTGTTGGAATTGAACTACCTGTCAATCATGTCAAACATCTAAATGCTGATAAAAGTTGGATTCTAAGTTTCGAAGTAGGCAGCCTAGAACATGCAGATGCCCTATACAAAAAAGAAAGATACAACATGATGGGTAAATAAAAAAAGATCGAAACCAGACAATCATCCAAATCTAAAGAGGTTGATCCAGCACCGCCATGGTACAAAGATGCTCAGCTAGACCCCATTCTAGAGGAAGTGGATATAGAATATATTCTAGAGGCTCTAGAAAGACAAAAGGCAGAAGATGTAGATAAGACTTGCAAAAACTATGGAATGGATCCGTGCGTCTGTGACTATAGTCACAATGAATAAAATTGTACATAAGAATATTTACTTTTGTAAAAGAAAGATTGAGTAGACACTGTGTGGGTACGATTCCTGGCAAGACCCTCAATCATTCTAGATGCTTAGTTTAGGTTTGAAATCTGTATTTCAGATCTGAAGAGACTTCTCTGGTCTATAAATAAGTGTTTTTAACAAAGAAGGAGCATCGTTCAGAACAGGCCCTCTTATGTTGTTATTCACATGGTATGTACATGTTTGCTTGATTTAATATAGAAGCTTGTTGGGCCACCTGTCTAAGGATAGTTCTGTAATTCTCAAAAGACCTTGGAGAATATAAGGCGAAAATGGACACATGAGGAATGATCGTGGTTCGCGTCTCTTGGTGAGAGAATTAGCCCGGCATTTGTATTTCTATTTGTCAAAAGCATGTTGGGCCGCCTGTCTAAGGACATGTTTCCAGGAAAACTAGTGTCTATTTGATCTGCTAGTCCCACTAAGACGGGTAGCTATCTTAGAAACAAACAATTCAAAGTAACTTGTGTTTTCCTTTATGTATGATAGATAAGAGAGAAGCAGAGAGCACCAACCTGAATCTTTCTCTTAGCTCCTTGCTTGTTTCCTCTCTCCTTTGATAGAGCTTGCCACTCTTTTCTCACTTGTCCCACTTTAAGAACACCTATAGAGGCCAAGCAACAGAACACCATCAAAGCATAGAGATCTATAATACCATAAACAATGCCGAATCAGAAGTACATTAACCATACAATTGCATTCACAAATAGCAAGATTCATAAATACACATGTGTATGGAGGAAAACTCAAATAATTTATTGATAGTAGAAGTAGAAGAGAGGATTACAACCCAGCTGTCTAATCCAACATCATCCTCCCAGCATGAAAGCCCTCTTCACCTCATGAAAAGCAAGATCACCCAACAATGCAATGTCTCAAAGAGAAACCAACAGCACTTCCTTACAATTTACAGAATTCCAGCCTTTAGATCTCTATGATGAGGGATCCATTTATAGATATTTGCAGAGGGGTGAGTCAGCTTCTGGGTTTTTTATTAGTGTCACTTCACTGATAGTTATTGGTTCCACTTGGAGATTTCATGATCTCTTACTCATACCTGGGCGAATTCAAAGACGTAAGTGTCATAGGAGAAGTTTCTAGAAGATTCCCTGGGTTTTCACTTAGCAAACTGTCTCTGCCATTTGTCTACTCTCGATCATCGCACCCTACAGAAGGCTTTTTCAGTATGCATCGCACCTCTTGTGTGTATCAGGTGAGATGCATCGCACCTTGACCAAGGAGTAGTCAGTATGGTCCAATTTTGGCCAGTTCTGAGTGGTTTTTCAGGTGGAACTTCTGGGAAATGATGTAATCAGTTGACCATGATCCTTTAGGGTGTGAAACAAAACTTTTAGGGGTTTAATACCCCTTGGTTTATCGACATATGTGATTGGGATTGCAGTGCTCAAATATGTCTATAACAGTTGCCGCCTAAAGCATGAGGTCGTAAATTTTCTGATGTCGGGTGAAATGCTTTATCATGAGGATCTGAGGATTTTTGAACTGGAAGGTGACCTATAATAAGATACAATACAATACATTATCTTCATATTATTTTCATGATCTAGCAGAGGCGGGCATTCCCATGCTCAGCTTTATAAATTCATTTTCATGTACATAAGACAGACAATTGTCTGTTGTTGCAGAATGGTGATTCTTGTAGAGCCATCATCCCTTAGCTTGGATGATCATCTGTGCAACTATGGTGTACATTTGATGTCTTTATTTTCCTGAATATATCGCAGCTCAGATGGATGAAACTAGATCTGGGGTCTTCAAACTCGTTCAATATTCACTCGATGTACAAGTCGATCCATGTGAAAAGATGTTCTGAAGTCGAACATGGAAAGACATCGCCTAATTACCAGCCAATGATGTAAGTTGTTAACAGGCGCAAGAGGAATCACCAATAATGATAATGACCCTCAAGGTACTACAATACAATTCACGTGGTGTGAATATATGAGTCGATGTCAAACACCACGCAAAATCTTTCAGTCGAAGGCCATTGATGTAAACCTGTCGCCGGAAGTGAGAAACTTTCCATTGAGGCATGCAAGCTTCAAAGTACTGAAAGGCTTGTTCTAATTCAACTTCTTGGATAATGAGCTGATGTCGACAAGAAGTGACCTATCATAGGGGGGCCTTAATGAATCCCTCATCTACGACACAAAACGAAGCAAATGATTTTTTGTAGGTGAAAACGATCTGATAATACAAGGTTTAGGAAGGGCGGTCATGAAAAATGGATAGTGAAGGTATTGTAGTGGATGAGGCGTTAGCTGGGTTGGTGAATTCTCTGAACGACTTCTCTTGAACATATCGGCGACACTGAGATGGATTGGTAGCATTAACCCCAAAAATGGATGGTACGGAGGACCAATGGTGATGTGACCGGTGAATGGAATAACCCAACCCGACTCAATCATGGTGATGGAGTGAAAGTGTCATGTTCAAGAGCGACCTACTACAAATGAAGTTCTTCAAGTTTTCTTCCCTTTTTCCCCAGTCATTGCTGACCAGTACCTCTTTATTTTTGTCAAGCTTGAGGAGGATAACATATGCTTGTTCTATAATTTTCCCTTCGGGAAAACCTGTCGTTGTGTTTTAGCGAGCCTAGCGACAGTGAAACTCGCTCTTGTCCAAATGGACAAGTTTTTCGCTATTGTTTTAACGAGTTTAACGACAAAGATAACTCAATACTTTTCATGTTTAAAGAGTTTGAAAAGGGACGGAAAGGAAACTCCATCAGTCCTGTTTCATGGCATAATCCCTTAAGTTCGAAAAAGTATAAAATTATACGAAAGGGATGACTTTTCGATAGTTTTAGCTAGCCGAAAAAGACAAGCGCTCGATCTTTTTGTGGAATGATCCCTTAGGTCCAAAGAGATTAAAATGTAGAGGAGGGATGGCGCTTTCCCTTACTTTAACAAGCTAGAAAGGTCAGTGGCTCAGTAATATTTTCATATTTTACGAGTCTAAAAAGAGCTTAAAAGAGACTCGTTTTTTAGGAACGAGTGATGTTTTCGGGTAACAACTGGTTCTAGGTAAGTTTGGAACTTCTCAAACATGGCAGTGTAAAGAGGGTGGCTAACAGAATCACTCATCACAACTGTTCCTCAAAAGGGTAAACAATCAAGTGGAAGTGTATGATCAGCCAAAAGAATGGAGGCGACAGTAAGAACACAACCAAGGCTCAAAAGGATGATAACAAGGCAATCACGAAGGTTATTTACCAAGGGTGGATTCATTTTTTAATGAGCTTGAATATTTAGAAACTATGCTCAGTGGCGGGTTTATTTTTTAACGAGCTTGAACCCTACGGTAACATTTCTCATGCCAGTTATCTTTAAAGATGTCTCTTATTAGTAGGTTCATTTTGTAGTGAGCTTTCCCCATGCGAAACTTTGCTCAGCTGCCTTTTTATGTAGGCTAGAAATGAACAACTATAGAACTAAATACACTAAGAGTTAATGAACCATTGAGGTTAGGTAGGATAGTTTTCGACAAAACACTTCCTTTGCTTTGTCTATGTGCTACCGACAAAGGTGAACGGTGGATCAGACCATTCACCTAACCTAAGAAGTTGAACTAAGAGTTAATCTAAAACACTACAAGGTTAGAGTTACGCTGGTCGCTTTTCACTTGCATAAAAAAGGTTTGCATGCCCCCAGGTATAAAGAAAAGTAGAGTTTCCAGGTCACCGTATGGAAGTCCTTGCATTTAAGCAAGATTGTTTCATCCGCGGAGCAGACAAAACACTTCCTTGGCTTTGTCCATCGAAATAGACAAAGGTGAATGGTGTGAGCTTCCAATCACATAACCTTCGAGTTTCAGACTGATACTCAAATCCTACAAGGAAATGGTGTTTCAGATCAATCATATTTCAGACTGATACTCAAATCCTACAAGGAAATGGTGTTTTAGATCAATCATATATCCTACGAGGAAATCTATCTTTTCAGCTGGGTTTGCCTGCCGAAGCAGACCAGGGTGCATGCCCCCTGAGCTTTGTTACATTCACCGAATTACTCGTAGTAATTAGGTGGATGAACTGGAGGTTGAAGAGACATTCCTTATGCAAAGATACCATTTAGGGATGGTGTTTGACTCGTAGTCATGTTTGAACCAGGAAATGAAAGCTGGTCGACAAGTTGCACCATTCTGCCTTCATGCAGGAAACACACCACCCGAAAGAGTGTGGAAACAATAGCTCTCATGTTTTGAACGTAGTCACACCCAAGGAGTAGATTGTAATATAGTGGCCCTTGGACCACCATCACATTCAAGTGAACAGTTTTCCTTCTCAAATTTATAGGAAAATTTGGAAGGATCCCTAACGATCGACTAATTCCTTTATTGAAGCCTGACAAATTTCGATTCTCAGGCAGAAGCAATGGCGAGCCAAGCGCTTTCCAAGTAGTTGAGGAAAGGATACTCATGGAAGCCCCTTCATCTATGATAGTGCCAAACATGATCATTCTGTAAACTTGTACTATGATTCGGAATGGTACATTAGATGGAAGGCGGGGTCTTGCTAGTAGATTCCAATCAAAGGAAATGACTAGATTGCTTGGAGGGGGGACCAAATAAACGGCTAGATGAATCTCTTGAAATGGGGAACTTCCCTCCTATGGTAAAGGAATGGGTAGATTGCCCCCATGTTCATCAGACTCTGTATTAACAAAAATAATTTGAACGGTGTCGTTCTCATTCTCTTTGGAAACTGTATCATCTGAAGGTGGACCTTCTGAAGGCAAGACTGGGTTGGCTGCCATCCCGACCTGTTGACTTTGGTCCGGTATGGACTCAAAAGGTTTATCTTCAACGATAGGAGTTTTTACTGACAACTAAGGTGTGTCAGTTGGATTTTCAACTAGCGATGGACTTGGCAAGAGTTTCTTGTATCCAGGCAGAAGTCGCTGTGGTGAAGCAGGACGGTTACGCAGGATTCTCTTGGCCTCATCTAGAAAAGGACATTGGTAAAGGTGATGGTCTTCATCACATAATTGACATGGAATTTTGACCTTTCCTTTCTGTCCATTGACTTCATTTTCACTAGTCGATGGTGTACTCTCAACATGATCGACAAAGGTTGATGACACTGGATGGTGCACACGGGGAGACCATTCTCTCAAGATTCATGGAATGCAAGGACAATCTCGATGAAAATGGTTTCCTTTGCACATTATACAAGGATATTTAGGAGATTTAATGTGTGGATTTTCATTAGATGATTAATTGTTGCCCCCTTGCTTGACCTGCCTCTTCTTCTTCTTCTCCTTCCCTTTCTTCTTTTTCTCATTTACTTGGTTTTTAGTATCACTAATTTCACCAAGCAAAGAGGAAGAAGGAGACGGAGAAACAAACGAAGTAGAAGGTGAGGGAGCAACTCCAGTATCATCTGGTTGCTGATTCGATTGTTGAGAAATTACGGTGTTCTGAATGACAGAGGTTGAGAATAGCCATACTGGCAGGCCAATTGTGATTCCCAGAAGGGACAATGTGGCCATATATGGAGCACCAATATCTCCCCAAGAAGAGAAAGGACTAGGATTCCCCCCAAGGGGAAATCCTTGATTGGTGGACTCCATTACCTCAACCTAAGATCAATGAAGGAACAGGGATGTTATTCCGAATTAAATAAATTTTATGACGCTTTGACACAACTTGCTTTTTCAATTTTTAAGAGTCAAGAAAAATCTAAAGGTGAGTCTAGTCACCTTCGATTTTTAATGAGCCTGAAGTGACAACTGCTCAGATGGACCTTTTTTTGTAAGGAGTCGAAAAGGAAAGAAAGTGACTACTCTGGAAATCTAGACAAAGGGATTACCAAACCAATCACAAAACTGCAATATACACCTTGGTGGTAAATTAAACAAAAATTACCAAGGACTTTATGTACGACAATCAATATTCTCGAATGTTGTGTTCAGTGCATTGTGATCGATAGAGTGGCAGACACGGCTTCCTAAGGATAAAGGATATCAGCCAATTGTGGTCTCCCAATATATACTCGATGGTACGGGGAGCACAAGTCCGTACTGGAACTTGCTGTATCAAAGAGGAGGAATCACCCAACCTTCAATGAAAACAATAGTTACCAGGTTTTACAATGCCAGAATACGTCTCTAGCCTAAACTTCTAGATGTTGTGCATTAGGTTCCAAAGTGTTTTTATGTTCATTAAGGTTTATTTTAGAGTTGATCTTTCTTAGAAGTTTGTCTTTCAAGGTTCACCATGTGATGTAGATGTAAAATTCCTAAATATGCAATCTAAAATGATAAACAATCATTTGTTTTCTTTTAGCAATGAAAATCCTAGCTACTAAGGAAAGAAAAGTATGATTATTTCAACAGAGAGCAGAGAGCACACACTAAATGCACTTTTCCTAAATCATTTTCCGCATGCAGTCTAAATGCAAATGCACATGCATGTATTTGTTTTTCTATTTCCTTAATGTGAGAATGCCAAAAAGAAAACTAATTACAGATTTGAACTATTTTCTTCAAAGTGACACTTTAACAATTTCTTTTCAAAATGAAAGGAAGACTAAGACGACACTTTCAATTTCGAATGGAAAACAGTTTTTGACACTTCAAATATTGATAATTCAAATCAAATACAATGGAAAAAGTACAATCAACTATCTAGAAGAGGAAGACTTTATGACATTCTTCTTTTCGACTCAAAATGACAGTTACGACACTTCTTTTCATCAAAAACGACAGTTCGATTAGGCTACTTTTGACAAAGGAGGACTGTAAATGATGAAAAATACATTAAAAAAATTCACAATTCTTGATCAATGGAGGCTGAATAATGTAAATGAATAAGGCTTCAACAATGATATACTGATCATAAGAAGCAAAACTACTAAATAGAGCTGAAAACAAGAAGGAAAAAACCAAATTCTAGAGAGGAAAACAATATCATTCAATCATCACACCTGTCCTTAAGGGAAACAAGGATGCATCTCACCTGCAACACATGGGAGGTGTGATGCATCCAAGCTGCCAGTTAGAGACAGTGCGATGGACCAGGGAACGAAACTAAGCTTGGTTTTTGCTCAAAATTTGCAGCTAAGTTCAGTGATTTAGACTGAGCTATGATAGATAGTAAAAACAAAGTATAGGGGTATGATCTTATGAGGTTATTGAGCTACCACAAGGGCACTTAGGATGTTTGCAAGTCAGATGTTCAATTCATAAACCAACCCAGAGATTGACTGAAGCAGTGTTGATCTACTTTGCAGTTGCATAGCAAAAGCAGTTCGAAGGCTAGCTGGCTTAACTTCAGGCTTCGTCTGTAGTTTACAAAGAAGACAACAGTAACAAACACACAAACTATTTGCTCCCCAGTGGAGTCGCCATTTTGTTTCCAAGAAAACTAGTGTTTATTTGATCTGCTAGTCCCACCAAGACGGGTAGCTATCTTAGAAACAAACAATTCAAAGTAACTTGTGTTTTCATTTATGTATGATAGATAAGAGAAAAGTAGAGAGCACCAACCTGAATCTTTCACTTGGCTCCTTGCTTGTTTCCTCTCTCCTTTGATAGATCTTGCCACTCCTTTCTCACTTGTGCCACTTTAAAGAACACCTATAGAGGCAAAGAAACAGAACACCATCAAAGCATAGAGATATATAATACCATAAACAATGTCGAATCAGAAGTACATTAACCATACAATTGCATTCACAAATAGCAAGATTCATAAATACACAAGTGTATGGAGGAAAACTCAAATAACTTTATTGATAGTAGAAGTAGAAGAGAGGATTACAACCTAGTTGTCTGATCCAGCATCATCCTCCCAGCATGAAAGCCCTCTTCACCTCATGAAAAGCAAGATCACCCAACAATGCAATGTCTCAAAGAGAAACCAACAACACTTCCTTACAAATTATAAAATTCTAGCCTCTAGATCTCTGTGATGAGGGATCCATTTATAGATATTTGCAGAGGCGTGAGTCAGATTTTGGGTTTTTGATTAGTGTCATTTCACTGATAGTTCTTGGTTCCACTTGGAGAATTCATGATCTCTTACTCATCCCAGGGCGAATTCAAATAGGCAAGTGTCATAGGAGAAGTTTCTAGAAGATTCCCTGGGTTTCCACTTAGCAAACTGTCTCTGCCATTTGTCTACTCTCGCTCATCACACCCTACAGAAGGCTTTTTTAGTATGCATCGCACCTCTTGTGTGTAGCATGTGATATGCATCGCACCTTGACCAAGGAGCAGTCAGTATGGTCCAGTTTTGGCCAGTTCTGAGTGGTTTTTCAGGTGGAACTTCTGGGAAATGATGTAATCAGTTGACCATGATCCTTTAGGGTGTGAAACAACACTTTTAGGGGTTTAAGACCCCTTGGTTTATCGACATATGTGATTGGGGTTGCGATGCCCAAATATGTCTATAACAGGACAGTTCTGTAATTCTCAAAAGACCTTGGAGAGTATAAGGCGAAAATGAAGACATGAGGAGTGGTCATGGTTCGCGTATCTCAGTGAGAGAATTAGCCCGACATTCATTTTTCTATTTTTCAAGTAAGTAATAAGTCTAACATCCTTTTATATTTGTCTTATAACTATATATATGGAAAAAATGTGATTACAAGTATATATTGTCAAGACATAATTGAACACTTCAGAAATGAGGTTTGTATTAGCATATTGTGAAAATAAAATTACCCAATCATTTGTTTCACAATATATAATCCAAGGTTTTTGTGACTTGGAGTTTGTTCAAGTTACAATTCGAGTTGCACCAGATCTATGTGTTGTTTGAATCATTTGCAACAATTTCTCGTGATATTGGTCAATGTATATCATAAAATACAACATTTAGTGATTGAGTCTTGAGACATTATTTCTCATATACCTAAGACATAGTATATATGTATTGGTAATGATCCATATAATTCAAAATATTTTGACAAGAAAACACATGAATGTGGTGCCTCTTAATTCACTTATGTTTGCGCAGCAACAATTTTTATTGATCATGTGATAACAATATATATATATATATATATATATATATATATATATTAGCAGAGACTCATAATATTGCTTTATGATTTAATTGCACTTAAATAGAATTTGTGTATATATGCAAACTGATGTTTGTTTCATGATATTTAGAATTTATAACAATAGTTCTAGTTTGTATTTCTTGATAAGTGTCAATTGGACCAGGGCTTGAGTTAAAGGATTATATATGAAAATACTTGAAATAATAAGTTATACACTTGTGTCTCTTTGAATAATTGTTCACATAATATTGGCTTGCACTTTTAAGGTTAAAGAGTCTTCATTTGAATTTCCTGTTCTTATGTCCTTCTATAGGAATGACAAGAATACATTATTTCCTGCATTTATATTTTCTTAAGAAAGTTAGTCTACCTTTTGTAATATTTTGGATTATGAGTACGAGTTTGAAGAAGAGTGGATTTACTTGCAAATTTTATGAAGGTTTACAAATAAATGTTGGACTTTCTCATTCATGATGCTTTATGCAGGAAACACATTTGTAATGGATTGAGTAGAATTAACATATTCCTTTTCTTTTCCACAGAAATAGTTTGCAATAGGACTTACTACAGGATCAAAATAGACTTTGTTGTTTCCTTTGATTTAGAGTTCTACATGGAGTGTGAGAGGATTTAATTTGTGTGGGTCATCTAAGATCTCAACTTTCTTTCCCTTCATAGAAAGCATTTACATTTTCTTATCTTACTCAGGTTTCCATTTAATTAGTATCTAGGGTTTGTAATTTCCTTTCAATTATCAGTTAGGGTTATGGTTCTCTTTAATTACCAAATAATAGGGTTTGTTCTTCAAATTCCACTAGTTAGGGTTTGTTCTCTAATTGTCACTAGCTGGGGTTTTCCTTTCAATTGTTGGTAGGATTGGTGTTTGCAGCCGTTTCTAATGAATTCCTTTGATTACAGTATTGACTAGTGCAGGAACGCAAGGTGTGAGTAGTTTCTAGAAGGAAAAAAAGAGTTTTTGTAAGTCCCTAAAGTCTTTCTCTAGCATTTCGAGTGTTGTGCCTCGAATTCCACAGACCCCAGATTGAAAACTAAATGTTGGTCCATTAATCCACTATATACTACACCAAAAGTTTGGCACTATTACCAGGGATAAAACCCAAGTCTCTTGTGTGACAGGCGAGAATACTTACCTATGTCCCATGGACATGGGACCCATAGTGCAGGTGATTCACTATGTTCGAACAAGAGGATCTTCAACTATATGCTTGGCATATGGTAAGATGGTCACCCTGGGAAGCTAGCATTTCATCGTCTTTCTTTTTCCCTATTTTCCTTTGTCTTTAATGCTAAGGCTTTCAAATTATGTCACTTTGATTTGTAATGAGGATATTGAGGTGAAAAAAACTACTAAGGTTGCTCCTGGGATGCTTGTGGAAATTATGATGGCTGGAAATTTCATTCAATGATAACACTATCCTTGCAATCCTAATATTGTGAGAATTCTTATGGCAACCTTGACATCATATTTTCTTTTGGGTTATTCCTAATGAATAAAGAATCCAGTACAAAAACAAACTAGCATGCATTTCTCTTTCAAGATAATTGTTGGGTAATTTAATTGATGGTTAAATTACATCATTAAATTGTCAAACCAAGGTTTGTGTACTTTTGAAGTGGATGAGCACTATTTATGCTAGGAATTATTCTTTTCATTATGAAATTAAAATTCTAATTAAAATACAAAGAAATCTAAATAGTTTCTAGTTCAATTCTCACTAACAAAACACACATGTTCTTTCCATAAAGCTCATCAAATCAACCTAACTTTAAAAAAAATTACTCTAAAAACAAAAATTACAAATTACAAAATAAAAATTCTGTACTATTGAATTGGAATGAAAAGTTATTCTAATTACAGAATTGTAATTTAATCCATCGAACTTGAATTGAAAAATAATATGTACACAAAATTGAAATCTACTTTAGTGAACAGAATTAAAAGAACTATTCAGAAAAGAAGAAATTGAATCGAATTGAAATGGAAACTATTTCAAATTAAATTCCAAACTATCATAAATATTCAAACTAAAGAAGTAAATTCAATTACAAACCTTAATAGATTACTGATGTGTGTGTGACCAATCGTGATCATTAAAATCGTGCATATCTAAGATTAGGTAACCTAACTAAGATGAATGAACTAAAGAAGGAGATGTTTTGGTATTTCAATTTATGATTGAGCGATCAACGTGTGTAAAAAAAAAAAAATGTCAAATAAAGCATATCGTAAAACAAATTATTAACAAGGAGCATCTAATTATCTACGAATCATAAAAAGTCTACTGATAAAACGAGATTGAATCAACCGCTAACTTAACTTACAACTCTTTAGGGGGCCATCTGTCAAGTGCAAGAATTAAAGTAGTCATAAAATATTTACCCACACATTTAATCATAAAGAGGAACATAGCAACTACAAAAAAAAAAAGAAATTAGAAGTCTTCAATAGATAATGATTAACTTAAATATGCCCATTTCCTCGCTTCAAGGTTGTTTATAATATCTTTTGAACAACAATTTGAAGAGTCACAAGTTGAGAAGCTAGTTTACTTTTGAAAACTAGGTAATTAAATTAATAGCTAACTTAACTTACAACTCTTTAGGGGGCCATCTGTCAAGTGCAAGAATTAAAGTAGTCATAAAATATTTACCCACACATTTAATCATAAAGAGGAACATAGCAACTACCAAAAAAAAAAAGAAAAAGAAATTAGAAGTCTTCAATAGATAATGATTAACTTAAATATGCCCATTTCCTCGCTTCAAGGTTGTGTATAATATCTTTTGAACAACAATTTGAAGAGTCACAAGTTGAGAAGCTAGTTTACTTTTGAAAACTAGGTAATTAAATTAAAGGAGGAATCATGCTTCTCATGATTTTCTACGAGAAGAGAAAATCATGAGAAGATTTTTGTTTGACATATCACAATTTTTATTTCAAACTTTTCTCATTCAATCTCATACTCGCTTGATGATGCCATGATCTATTTTCAATTTTTTCACAAGTCTAAAGTATTATAATTAGAGTTAATTTTTTATTTTATTATCATATTTCTCGAACCCTGTGAGTTTCTATATCAATGTAACAGATGGATTCCCATATGTTCGCCATTTGTCATCTACCTATATGCTTTATTCTCCTTCAAGCACACTGAAACCTATCTAACCATGGATATAGCTTTAGAATCTCTAGTCAACTACAAAATCCATGCAATTTAGTAGCTATAAATGTTTTGATTAAATTTTAAAAAGAAACTAAAGAATATAAATTATAAATGATTGATACCGTTTATTGTATCTGAGCATATCTAGAGTGACCTTTTAGCTTGAAGATGTAACAAAATTATTATAGAAAGGATGGAGATGAAGTAAAGGTAGTGTAAAAAAGAGGACAATTCAGGACACCAACAATAACCAAATATAACAAAGGACTTTTTGTTTACACATAGTTGTAGGAACATTATTGTGAGGGCAAGATCACCTATAAAGTTCAAACTACTTCATTGTCATTACAACAACAACATTGCATTGATGACCACTTAGATGTTTCAACTTTGGTTTTTTTACAAGGGGGCGACAGTACAACAACTCTCTCGCTTGCAAGAAGACATGAAATATGATTAGCATGGGGGATATGTTAGGCCCTAGAATTATCGTATCTAATACATTTTTTCCCCTATGATACCCTATTTTGTTCTCTTCCTTTACCAATATTGAACCCTCTACCTTGCATTTCTACATATTTTTTATGCAACAATAAAGAATTCTCTTTAAATTTGTATTTTATTTAAAAGTGAGAAGGTAAATATTTATTTTTAGTTAAGTGCCTTCATTTATGTGTTACGTAGGTCTTGCATCGGTAGTATAGTTCATGCATTTGTTTCTAGTTTGAAATATTGGCACACTTCTGAGAGAAAATAACGACATGGTTTTTGTCCATAACAATGTTTTCATTCTCCCATGTGAGCCAAAACATATCATTTGAAATACATTTCTAGAAAATAATTAATGCTTCAGCCGAAATTCACAACAGTTTTCAAACAACCAACTTCCTACACGATTTGTGTGTAGATGAGGATGAATTTAGAAATTTTAGGACATGGGTTTTATTCCCAATATGGAAAATTGAGTAATTCATGGTCTATTTTCGAAAATATTCGATGGTTTGGGAAGTATGAAAGGTTCTTTGGGGCCTATTTATAATAATAATAAAAAAAAAAAAAACACACACACACACACACACACACAAATTTCCAGAATTCCAGGATCAAGCCCAAATTTGCAAAAAATGCAAAGTCATGCATCGGATCTATATCTCTTATATTAGCTAATGGTTTTACTAGAATTTATGTCAATGGAAAATTATTGTGATATTCTCTCATTTAGCTTGTACTTGATGTGGCTGGTTCAAAGACTGTTATGTAACTATAAAATCCCAAACCATGGCCTTGTGCAAGGGAAAGGTTGTAATGTTGTAGATCTTTATTGCTAATCCCTTATTTAATTGACTGGACCTGAGATATCAATATGATGTAGAGACTATGTAGATATAATACAAAAAAAAATATGCTAGGTTTTATGATTTAATTTCTTGTGTTGAATTCCTTCTCTTTGATTTAAATTTTCTAAAGGAGGCACGAGTTGGTTAACTGGGCCAACCAATCTAGCTCCTTGCTAAATTGGACGGTATATTTATATTCTTAATCTCTTATATATATCTAGAGAGAGAGATAGAGAGAGAGAGAGAGAGAGAGAGAGAGAGAGAGAGAGAGAGAGAGAGAGATAGATATAGATATATATTCCTTCATTTTATATTTGTCTTATAATTATAGATCTGGAAACATTGTGATTACAAGTATATAACATTGAAATAATTGAACACTACACATATGAGGTTTGTTTGAGGGTATTGTCATAAATAAATTACCCAATCCTTTGTTTCACAATACATAATCTAGGGTTTTAGTGTTTTGGAGCCTCTTGTTCAAGTTACAATTTGAGTTGCACCATATCTATGTGTTGTTTGAATGATTTGCAACTAGTTTTTGAGATATTGGTTAGCTTAAATCATAAAATAAAAACCTCTAGTGATTGAATCTTGATGTATTTGTTTTTATATACCTAAGATAGAATATATATCTATTGGGAATTATCCATGTAATTTGTAATATTTTGACTATAAAACACATGAATTTGTTGCCTCTTAATTCACTTTTGTTTTCATAGAGATTTATTGTTGTTTTCTTATGAAAACGATATTTGATTTTTATGACGATGTCTTGTGACCACAAAAAAAAGAATATATATATATATATATATATATATATATATATATATATATATATATATATATATATATATATATATATATATATATATATATATTAGTAGAGACTCGTAATACTACTTTTTGATTTTTTTTTCACTTAAGTAGAGTTTGTGTATATATTTCAATTGATGTGTGTTTTATGACATTTAGAATTCATAACAATGGTGCCAATTTGTATTTCTTCATAAGTGTCAATTGTACCAGGGCTTGAGTTAAAGGATTATATATCAAAAGACTTGAAACATTAAGTTATACTCTTGTGACTCTTTGAATACTTATTTACGGAGTATTGGCTTGCACTTCTAAGGTCACAAAGTCTTCATTTGAACTTCCTTTTCTCATGTCCTTCTATAGGAGTGACAACAATAGATTATTTCCTTCATTTATATTTTCTTAAGGAAGTGATTCTAGATTTCATAATAGACTCAAGTACGAATACAATTTTGAAGAAGAGTGGATTTACTTGAAACTTTTATAAGGGCTTAAAAGCAAGTGTTGGGATTTTTCATTCATGATGCTTTACGTAGGAAGCACATTTGTAATGGATTGAGAAGAATTGACATCTTTCTTTTGTTTCACACATAGATAGTTTGTAATAGGACTTAGTGTAGGATCACATTAGACTTTTTTGTTTACTTTGATTTAGAGTTTAGCATGGAGTGTGAGAGGATTTTATAGTGTGTATTGTCTAAGATCTCAACCTTCTTTCCCTTTAAATACAACCTTTACATTTTCTCAATTTACTCTAGTTTCTATTTAATTAGTAGCTAGGGTTTGTACTTGCCTTTCAATTTTCAGTTAGGGTTTGTTTTGTCCACAATTAGGGTTTTCTCTTTAATTTCCAAACAATATGGTTTATTCCTTGATTGTCACTCGTTGAGGTTTGTTTTATGATTGTCACTAGCTAGGGTTTTCTCTTTAATTAGGGTTTTCCAGTCACTTGTGGGTAGTTTAGGATAATTTTCAATTGTTGGTATTTTCGAGGTAGGTGTTTGTAGTAGCTAAAATTTTGTTTCTAATGATTTCCTCTGACTGCAAGACTGACTAGTGTAGGAACTCAAGGTGTGAGTAATTTCTAGGAAAATTAGGGTTTTATTTTGCAGGTCCCTGAAGTATTTCTTTGACAATTCTAGTGTTCTTTCTTGATGTCCAAGGACTCTATATTCACAATTAAATGTTATTCCATCAATACACCATATACTACACCCAACAGGGATACCCAAAAAACTTGCAGAACATAGAATTAGGTACATTTGAATACTTTTGTAATATGGGACACAATCAAGGAGAATGACCATAAGAGTGGCTTATTTCACAATACTCATTTGAGGACATACATTCTTGGTTTGGAAATGCATGATACTAGGTTTGTCCCTAAAAAGGAACACACTTCAACATTTTCCCAACTCTTTCTGAAGGTTATTCATGAGAAGGTGGCCCTAGAAGAACATTAGAGGGTCCAACACCTCATAACTTTAGGCATTTTGTAGTATGATTGCCTTATGTATAACAATTTTTACACCAAACTTGCAGACAAGCAAGTCTTGCAGCATTCACCTCTTTCAGTTTTTCAGCCAAAATAACTATCTAATGTTACAATACATTTAAGGTAGGATCACTCAAAGTAGATCTTGGTTTAAAATTATCAGGATATCCTGACATAACTTCATTCTACATCGTCTGCTCCAAATATTCTTGTAAATTATTAATCTTCCATTGCATTAAAGGTATCCATTTTAAAGGCAACAAAGCTTGAATGAACCATTATATTGAGTAGTTTGCGTGAATGATATGGGGTAGATTTCCTAGGTCATCTTTAAATCTCTTTCTCATTTCTTGTAAGTCTATTAGACCCTGCTACTCTACTTAAGGTAGTTTGAACTCTTTGATGAACTCATCCTTTAGTGCATCTACAGTCAAAATTGGAAGATTAGGTGTAGCTTTCAAATACCATTTAAGAGCTCAATCTCTTAAACCAGTTTGGAACTCAGCTAGATTGGTTGCATCTTGAGTTCCTCAAGACCTCCATATGGCCTCATAGAAGTACTAGTGTTGCCCCATGTCCTCATCACCCTAACCATGAAAGTTAGGGTGGCGGGTAAATGAAACAATGACATTACCAACCATTGGAAAAAAGTAGAAGAAACCAAAACAGATCCCTTTGAACCAAGTTGAGAATATTACTCAAATCCTATTGGCTACCACTAGAAGAACTTGTTGAAAATTGCAACTAGGTTTGATCTTCATAATGACCTCATTGTAAATCGTGACATTGTATATTCTTTATAAAGAAAAAAAAAGAAAATATATATTTTATTTTTGGAGTATGGTCTTCATACTAAATTTTAATTCAAAAGCATGTTCTTCATGCTTTTAGGTCTTCTAGTTTTTTCTACGTCTTTCTAGGATAAAGAATATTATTGTTCATGTGTCATAGTCCCATTTGGACTCATTGTGATAAAGAAAAATATCTATTATGTTGAGGAAAATCCATGGATAATCTTAAGACCAATTCGAGCCAAGGAGCAGTTCAATTCAGCCTAAAAGGAGAGGTCAAAATCTATGAAGCAGTCGCACGAAGTCAAAGTTGCAACATCAAAGTAGCAGTAACAAACTTTTGAAAGCTATCTATAGGAAGATCTTGCTGGGGGTTGGATTGGGGTTGGATGGTTTGTTGGCTTTGGTATTTGGGCCTTATAAGTCTCTTTTGTAAGCAGATGTTAAAGAAGAAGAGAAGCATTTTCTTGGTTTTCCCCTTGGAGGGGTTTTCCCCTCACTTAGAGCCCATATATTGTGTACTATATCTCTTGTTATCTTTACTATTTTTGGTAATGGCACGATGAAAATAACTCAATAAGTAATTAAAGACAAATTAACATCACAAGTAATTATCAAGATAAGGAAAATAAGTTATAATATACAAGTCTCCAAAATTTCAAACATGGTATCTATTGACGGTGCTAGAAATCTGTTAAATAAGGGGATCTCCCCAATATGAAGTCCCAATTAGACCTTCGACCATTTGGAATACGAGCCCCATCCATAGTATCTTCCTAATTCCTATGTATTCTTATAGATTTTTCTTGTCTTTAGTTCTCGGCAAGAGAGAGAAGGATGTATGTGCCTTTGTGAAAAGCAAGTAAATGTGTCTAGTGAATGTTTGGTTGCAAGTGTATCAAGGTTCTTATATTGCAGAGGGAGGAAAGGTGAGCCTCTAAGATAAAGGTAATAGTACCATCCTATTAGAGGCATACACAAGAGAAAATATAACCGCCTAAAATAAAGTAGAATAGTCCACATAGATGCGGTGGTTGTTACAAGCATTACAACACATTTTCAATTAGATACGCACTAAAATAACCAAAATAGTTCAACTACTTTAGTACAGGTGAAAGAAAACATGAATCATAAATATTCACAGGACAATCATATAAATATTCACAATCCATGCATGAAAACATGTCAACCACCAAGCTTAAGGAAAAAAGTAAACTCCCAAGATGCATGAATACAATGATCATCACTAGCTCCAATAGTGGAGAATTGGAGCCACGACTTTCTCCCCAAAAATTTTAACAATGTCTCTCTGATGCCTTATGGGAGAAGCCAAGGTGAAAATCCTTTTTTTTACAATGATGGTGTATATATAACAAATGAGGGGATCATTCACCTCCCTTGTGACTCATGGAATACCCTCATGACTCTTTGAATTCTCCATGAATCTTTGACTTCCTACATGACTTTTCACATTACATGGATGACTCTTGGACTTTCACTTCTATAATACATTTTCCAATGTTGAATTACATATTCCATAAAATGATGTGGCACATGATGAATCATGAAATGACATGACATGACACTGATGACATAGACATGCATGATGCCATGGAAATTTCAAGCCATTCTTTGTTGTTGCTTGCTTTGTGTCTTCTAAAATATGGATCATGATCTTCTTCTTTTTCTTCCAAATGGCTTAGAGATGAGGAGCCTTCAATGAAACTTGATCTCCAGTTGTTGTCTCAATTTGATGTCCCTTTGCTTTCCCCTGATTGATCACTTTTCTTTGCATATAATAGTGTCTTCTGAAATGACCTCCTTCTCCGTATCATTCATATTATCATGGCATGACAGAGTATCTACATCTTCAATTCACTCATGATAAGACGACATCAGTATAATAAACCCCTAGTCTAAGATGTTGCATGATGATCCAATGACTGAGACCGAACCAGGTGACAGGTTCAAGGAGAGGCTCAGTAACTACGTGATTTCACATCTCATGTAGTCAAGGGCCAGGCTGGAGCCTTGAGGTCACGAAATGTGTAGTTCAGGCAGGACTAGGAAGAAGATTCATAATTTGGGAGCTCAGTGAGCCAGACTGAGGGGTTGAGCACTGATTCATAGAATTGTGTAATTATAGAAGGTAGAGGAGGTTGGGTGAATGTGAAACTATGTAGTTCAAGAGCACAACACTGAGGCTTGAGCCTTGAGACTACACAATGCACAGTTTTGGCTTGGAAGGAGAGAGATATTTCATAGTTTTGGAATTCAGAGATAGACCTTGAGCACTGGGATTGCACAGTGTGCTGTTGGAAAATACTTGAAAATCATTCATCTCCAGCTCCCACTGGATGGATGCTCCAATGTCTGAGATTCTTCAGTAGTCAACTAAACGAATGCCCCAACACCCAATGAGCTACAACTCACCCTAGCACCACCCTACCACCCTAAATTTTTCACAAGCTTGAACCTGTTGGTGACTTCATTCACCAGCCTACCACCCTATAGAAGAATAAAATAAGAATGGACTCCCATACCAGGGAAAATGGTCCACTTTGCAATGATATAGAATGATGTAGAAGAAGAAGACACACTAGACCATAACCCCAACTATGACACAACCACATAATGATGATACTAGAAATCCCAACATTGCCTCTTCAACTGTTGGCAGATAGACACTTGTAAAACTTTTACAATGATGCTCTTACAATGACTCTGTACAATGATACTTTTACAATGATTGTATGCAGTGCTTCCCACTTGAAGACTTCCTATGGTGAACTTATTGTTGTTGTTTTGAACCTTGATTTCTGCTCTTTTCATGCTACCCTTTCTCACCCTTCAGAACATTAGCTTATGCATTGAGTCTTCTCTTGATGAATATATAATACCTGCAAAAAGTCTTCAAGGAAATACCCATGACATGATAATAGAAAAACTTACCTCATCCTGCAGAGCGTATGTCAGTGCTAAACAAAAACAACAAATTAGAATACAAAGAACCTAATGCAATTAAGAAATGAACATGCATATATAAAAGATACTTACCTATAGCTTACCTCTGCTACATCATTTTGTTGCACCTTGCTCTTTGTTGCCCTAGAAAGTCTGGTCCTTTACACCCATTGACAACACTTGATCTAGTTTTTCTCACCTTCTAGAAGCACGATATTTAATCTGATGTATCTCTATGATTTCAGATCCACATATGTCATCTTTGGTCTTGTAGTATCCCTGTACATCTTCTTTCCAATGCCATAGGTCTGACCCGATTTGGACTCTTCAAGACAAATTTATGCCCAATCTCTCACAATGGCCTAATTATGGACTAGTTCAGTAGAGCAAACTTGTACGGTGTGCCACGTGTCAAAGTTTCCTCCTTCAGCTCTGAAATTGAGATACTGAAAACTACAGTCTGTGCACTATCTGCCACATTTTATAGAATTCCAATCCTCTTCTCAGAGAGGGAGTTATGACCATTTTCCCAAGGTCACTTCTTTGAGATAAAATTCGGGAGCCTACAAAAACCCTAACTTCCACAGATCATATCTCCACAAATATAGTGAACCAAGATCTGAAATTCGGTCACGATGTTCATCATGATCGAAAATAAAATGGGTTTTCATTTCATAATCTAAGACTTCACATAAATGAATTTATAGCGAAAATTCCATGATCAATTCATTTGGAGGATATATGAGATTTCTTTTTATAGAGTTGAGAGGGGCTTCTATAGAGAATGTTGGAGGGATTTTAGGAGCTTAAAAGATTCTTAATTATTGACTATTCAATGACCAAAACCAATTATGAGTGCCATGCTAGAACCCCATAGGGTTTTATCCCACTCACTGGGGTTAGTAACTTCAAACATGAATATCTCTCAAACAATGAAGAATTACTTGGCATGCCATATATCAATAGAAACATCTCGATGAGTAGAATCCATCTAGAAGATCCTTGACTAAAAATAGAGTAATTTTTCAAGTAAAAATTACCTTGCAATATCAGGGTAGCCCCTGGTGCTGCTTGGGTTGACATCAATGACAACCTCAGATCATCTTTAGATCAACAATCTCCCCCTTTGGCATTAATGGCAACACAAGTACTCCCCCTACGATAAGGGAACCTCTTCCTACTGCCTTCTCTCCCCCTTTGACATCAATGGCAAAGAGTAACTCCCCTTGACACACAACCATCCTGTGGACCTGTACACACTTCCACTCCCCCTTTATTTTTTTGAATAAGAAAAATCTAATGAGAACTTGGGAAAATCCCAAGCTTCTGGCAAAGATATTCAAATTCTTCACAAGGTAAAGGTTTAGTGAAGATATCAGCGATTTTTTATTTTTTACCAACATATTCAAGCTTGATATTGTTTTCAATGACCTCCTCTCCAATGAAATGATATTTAATCAGAATGTGCTTCATTTTGGAATGCATCACAGGATTCTTGGAGATACTGATGGCATTGTTGTTATCGAAAATATGGGAATAGGTTCATCAAACTTGACCTAAATATCTTGAAAGTTTTTCTTCATCTAGAGAACTTGAGTACAACAAGCTGTTACTGCGATATAGTCTACTTCTATTGTGGATAACAAGATTGAGGTTTTCTTTTTTCTCAACCATGATACGAGACAACCACCTAAATTTGCCTTAGGCTGAAAGAAGGCAAAAATTAGGGTAACCACAAACCACGCTCAGTCTGGTAGCTAGCCCTACCAGAACAAGAGAGGGCTCTCTCCGAGTCACGCTCAACCAATGGATAGGCAAAATGCTCTAAGATGACTTACAATGCAATATTTACCTTAGGCTAGTAAGTGAAAAGGGATTTTGGAAAAGATTTTATGAAGTGACCGAGCTTCTGGGATGTATATGGGACTGGCGCTCAGCAAAGAACAGAGAATCGAATATGAAGGCACAGATTATTCTGTGAGGCAAGGTAGGCAGCAAGCGCAGCAATTTTGGCTTAAGGTAACGCGGAATGGAAAGATTGCTGAAGAGAGTGAAAAGGGCATGGTCACATGAATCCTTTTCAACAAAAGAGTAACACTGCACATGAAATTTTCCCACAGGCAGAGCAATATAAATTGAATTCTACCTAATCTCACTTAGAAAATTTCAATGAAATGAAGCATGAAATGAAATATGAAACATAACAAGATACATATGGAACATAAGAACACATTTTCTACACTCACGACCACAATAATCTCATGAAACAGAGCCGCTGCCTTTCATTAATTCTCTGTCAAAAATACACAGTGCAGAAACAGAGTTTCTTTCCCATAGTCTCCCAGAAGTTACAAGCCAGCCAACCCTTTGCAAATAACTTGCATACAATATATAGAAAGTGTAGAGAAGAGATGGAACGCCCAGGGGTTGGGAAGTTACTCAAATCATTTCGAAAAGGAGATGGAGAGCCAACCATCAGCTACAGGTGCAGTGCTCTCAAGCATGACATTTGGCTGGGGTGACCCTTTGCATTCTTTTGCCACTTGGATAGATGTCCATATGGAGAGAAAACTCTTTAAATGCCACCTTTGGTGCCAAAAAACCGAAGTGTAGATGACTAGGCCCACTTGGAGAAGTCGCGACCCGAAATTTCGCGAAACGGGAGCAAATTGGCAGTTTTTTCCCCTGTGCACCACCCCAAATTCTTTGTGCATCGCGCCAATTTGGAGCCTATTTTGGGGAACTTTTAGGTGTCCAAAATGTGTCCAAGTGGGCTTGTTGGAAAGCCTGTCCTGTCTACTTTCTGACCCCACTATAATTTCTCAATTTGGTGCTCATTTGCCCCTCCAAATCTTCATTCTCCCAAGACTGCTTTTTGTGTGTCCAAAAAGTGGTAGAGAGGCCATTTTTGGGTGTTTTTTGACCTTTAGGACACCCAAAAATTGTCACAATTTCTTGCCCGGACACCAGTAGTAGTATTTTTTGATGCTGAATCCAAATATGCAAGTCATTCCTCGATTAGAGTCCTATATTTTTAGCGTCGCGCCAGTGGTGCGACGCACAGGGAGGAATTTCCTGTTTTGTGCCCAAAAAACTTGCCTGTGACCAAAATTTGCCCAAATTTTTTGAAATTTGGGCTTGAGGTTCCCTATGAAGTGCTATGCTATGCCAAGGAAGTGTCAGCCAAGATTCGAAGCCGATCTTGTTCCTTTGCCTCCTTTGCCTCTTTTGTCGCTTTGCTCAATTTTACCTTTAGGCTCCTGATTCTTGCTTTGGAACTCATGTTTCAATCCTGGTAGTGATGATTCATGTGCCTCAGCATGTCTTTCTCCCTGTTTGCTTTATCCAACCACTGCTCCAAGTGAACGTTCACTTTCTCTAGCACATACACCTGGTCTTCGTCTCTTTGATCCATAGGTCTGCCTTGTGTTGCCATGATGTGTTGCCGGGTTTCCTTGATCATCTGCAACTCTATCTCAGATAGCCGATCCTCAAGTTGTTTGTTCCTCTACTCCAGATACTGCACGTTCCACTTGGCCCTATCCAAGTCCAGGGATAGGTTCTCAATCACAGACTGCTGCTCCTGAATGATCTCTCCCAGCTCAGCATTTGTAGGTTCTGCATCTGTCTCATCATCCTGGAGGAGAACAAACTCGATCTCCTGCTTGCCTGATGGCCCTTCCTCCTGCACTGGCTCCTTGCCTTTACCCTATTTTTGTGATTCTGATGGCGGAAGTGAGGCCCCTTCCACCCCGGGTGGAGATAACACTCGCTTTGTTGCTGCAAACAACGGTCTACTACCCTTCTGGTATGTGATGTATACTGCATGGTGGCAATCTCATGGTGCTCGAACTGATGTGAAGGGCTTCCCATCTCAGGCTCAAACTGATGTGAAGGGCCTCCCACCTCATGTTCTGCCTCTAATATCACCGGTGGAGCGCTGAAGAAATCACGGGAGATGAAGTCCTCCCAAGCAATACCCTGCAATCCCAACTGATGGTCCACCAAAATCCAGATGAGAGAAAAATGATAGACACTATTTTAGCTGCTGTCGTGGGGTGTTGCGTTGCATGAAGTTTTTCATCTTCTCAATGTTGTTGCAGATGAAAAATGGGAGGCTCATCATCCGCACCCTGGTGAAGTGCATGAGAAAGCGGATGTGATAGGCATAAAGGCGAGAAAACCTCCCCTCACAACTGAAATACTTCATGATCAATCTCATGAGTGGGGCATACTCATCTCTCAAAAATCTGAATGGAAAAACTCTGGTGAGCTGGCTCAAGCAGCTGTTCTTGATGTAAGGCTCATAGTGATGCCTCTCCACCTTCTTCTTGTTATGCCACTGCTCCCCGATGTTTGGTATCCCTGTTACCACTGATATAGCCTCCGGTGTCAAGGTGAAAGTGACCCCAGCAAGGACAGACTGGCCTCCTTGTAGATGAAGTGCAAAAAGGCGTGCCAACTCATGATGGACTTTGACATTCGACACCCTTTGACAAAATTCATAACATGCCAAGTGCTGGAAACAAGACATAGCAAGTGGGCATGCCTGCAGCTCGGTGAGGGTGTTTGGCTCATCTCTAAGATGTCTGTCGCTCCGGTGATGTCTCCTATGGGCCATCTCTCCTGAAGATGTGTCGCTGTGGGTCCCCTCCTCATACTCTGATGAATTTTCTGATGCCATTACTGCTGCTTGTACCCTGATTTTTATGCTGCCCTCTGAATCCAATGAAACTGATACATGCTCTGAAAATCTCTTGCTTGCTAGCCTTCAACCGGGATATAAAACCAATTTGCAAGTATTTTGAGCTCCCTAGCTATGTGCGTCGTGCACCAAGCCCAGTGCGCTGCGCTCCCTGAGTGCGTCGTGCCCTTGTTGATTTTGCACTGTGGGTTGGCTGCCAGTGCGTCGCGCCCTCTGTGTGCACCGCGCTCCCTGGTGTGTGCGCCGCGCCCTTTGGAAACCGGCTCTCCCTCACTCAAACCCTCATGAATTTGCTCTCTTACCTTTTTAATTTCTCTCCAAGCTTGCCAAGGCACAAATGGTTTTTGTTTTGGGCAAAAGCAAGTATATATAGGCTTGGGAGAGTTGGGTTTAATTTTTTCTTCTTTGAAAACCCACTTTCTTATGTTTGAGTTTTGCACCTTTTTCATTGACTTTAAAACACTCTGCTTTTCATTTTTTCTTTGAAATTTTGGCTCTCATGATGAAATTTTCAGCATTTCTTTGCGGGGACTGTGTGACTAGGCACTTGGCCATGAAAACCATGACTGCATCTGAAAAAGTCAATTGGCGATTTTTTGGAAAATTTTGTCATAGTTGACCTTGTTTGACTTTTCTTCAAAACAGAGTTATGAAGAAGAGTCGATGTCTCTTCAGGTTATGATGAAGCCTTCTGAACCATAACTGTATAAGGTCTCCCTCTGGCCTGCATGGCTTGTTCTAGACATGTTTTTCAAAGACCACATTAATGATTTCCTAGACCCAACAATAAAAAGGACTTTGTCTTGTAATATGACCAGACCTTGACTATCATGAACTTCAGTGATTATGGACCAAGACTTGAACCAGCAGGGGCCAGACATGAGGGAAAATGAGTAGCATGACTTTCTCCGTCAGATCATGGCATGCCCCTAGTGAAATGGAGCTGAGCGGGTGGAGCGGGACACCTAAAATTGAAATGCACAAAGAGCTTTGATCTCTGACGGAGGGCTAACCAGACCGACTCTAACATTGGCTCCAATGGGGGATGGTAGCTCCTATGGAGATGCTAAGAACAGCAGATCTCTGGAGGAGCTAGACAGTGCCTTTTGTCCATTGGGCTATGGAGTCATCATTTTGATAAACACACAAGACTCTGACTTATTTATAAAACTGGAATAACCAAGAAATTGACTCAAACTTGACAATTGGAATAACTCAAAAACTGACTTTACATATTGAAACCAAACTGAAATAAAAATGGTATTTACAATGACAGTGGAAGCAGCGTTAATAGATCAAAAATGATACCGCTTGAGCAGCCGACCATTTATCGGCCCTCCAGGGTAGTCTTCCCTGTTCATTTCCTTCAGAAGAAAGTCATTCTGACCTCTATATGCTACGATTTTGAAAGGACCTTTCCACAGATTTTCGAACTTTCCGTGCTTGCCTTTCTCTTCATTCCTTGCATCCCACTTCAACACCACATCATCCAACTGAAATTTATCCGCTTTAGATTTTCTGTCATAGATTTTCTTTATCTTCTCCTGCAACTTGGATGAGTTCTTGAAAACTTCTTCTCTTGTTTGCTGCAAGTGGATCATTTGATTCAACCTTCTCTGCATGGGATTTTCCTCACTACCAACCTCCTGGAGAAGTCTGACCACCGGGGTAGTAAGAGTGGGCGCTGGGAATACTGTGTCAACTCCATAAACCAGCTCAAACGGTGACATACCAATAGAATTTTTCTGACTGATTCGATCTACCCAAAGTGCATGGACTAGCCTCTTGTTCCAGCTATTCTTATTTATTTCCAGCAGCTTCTTGATGATGTTGACCAAAGATTTATTCGAAGATTCCACCAATCCATTGCCTTGCGGATGATAGGCAGTTGAATGACCCAAAATTATGTGATATTTGTGACAAAATTCTACCATCCTTTTCGATTTGAAAGCTGTTGCATTATCAGTGATTATTTTGTTTGGACAACCAAAGCGAGACAAGATGTTATTTTCGAGGAATGAAATAATTACCGTGTCCGTCACTTGTCTGGTAGGTGCTGCCTCAATCCATTTTGTGAAATAGTCTGTCGCTGTAAGGATCCACCTATGCTGTCCAGAAGAGGCGGGATGAATTTCCCCAATGAAATCCAACCCCCACTGCTGGAATGGAGCGCTCACTTCGATAGGCTTAAGTGGCAAAGGCTGTAATTTCTGTTTCCCTTCGAAAATTTGACACTTATGACAGCGCTTTACCATCTTATGCACATCAGCAAACAAAGTAGGCCAGTAGTACCCTGCTCTCAAAATTTTGTTCGCTGTTGATTTCCAAAAAAGATGTCCACCACACTCTCCTCCATGGAAATCCTCCATGACTTTCTTTGCCTCCTCTTCCACCAGACAGTTTAACAAAATGCCACCGGGATCTTTCCAATACAGTGCAGAATTCAAGATACAAAACTTGGCAGCCTTCAATTTGAGTGTTCTCGCTTTGTTTCTAGCCATGCCGGGCGGTGGTGATAGATTTTTCAGCACATATATTATATCAAAATACCATGGGGACAAAGCAAACATTTCGGATACCTGAACTGAAGTTCCTTCATCATTCTCCTCGGACATGGCAGTGATCAGATTTATGTCCAATGCATGCAAATTTGATTCAGCCATTAGCTTCGCCAACCCCTGTCCTTTGACCAGCTTTGTAGGCTTTATCTCCACATCGTATTCTAGCAAGGCTGTGATCCATTTTCCTCTTCTCCCTTCCGGATCGGTCTGCACTAAAACATCTTTCACAGCAGTATTAGGAACATAGGCCAGAATGTGAGAATGTAGGATATACACCCGGAAATCGTTCAGTGCCTTCACCAATGCCAGGCCCTGCTTCTCAATGATGTTGTACTTCAAAGCTGCATCCCTTATATCCCTGTTGAAGAATGAAATGGGTCTTTCATGATCATCCCTCTTCTGCAATAGTACCGCTGCCATAGTGTGCTCAGAAGCAAATGAAAACAATATGAAATCTTGAGTGTAATCCGGGCTGACTAGAACTGGAGCTGAAGAAAGGGCCAATTTGACCAAGTTGAAAGATTTTACAGCCTCATCTGTCCATTTCACCTAGCTGTCCTTTTTAAGCATGTTGGTCATTTCTTTCAAGTGTTCCGCAAGATTAGGCACAAAACGATGCAGAAAATTCATCTTACCATTGAATGACTGTATCTCCTTTTTGTTCCTAGGCAGATCGATTTGCTGAATTGCTTGCACACGTGCTGGGTCTATACGGATGCCATCTTTTGAAATGATATGCCCAAGTAATTTTCCTTCCTCCATGGCGAACAAGCTCTTCTTAGGATTCAGCGATAGGCCATATTTCCTGCATTTTTGAAAGACAATTTTTAGGTGATGCATGTGCTCTTCATCAGATTTTGAAAACACCGTCAAGTCATCCAAGTACACCACCAAAAACACATCCTTCTCATTTGCAAACTCCAAGTCCATTGCACACTGAAATGTGGCACCTGCATTCTTTAAACCGAATGGCATTTTGGCATAGTGAAATGTTCTCCATGGAGTGGTGAATGATGTCTTGTCCCTATCATCTTCATGGACAGAAATTTGGTTATATTCAGAATAACCATCAAGCAGCGACATACGAGATGCCCCCACTACTCACTGAAGTATATGGTCCATCTTGGGCAGCGGATAGTTGTCCTTCAATGAGACCTTGTTTAGATTTCTGAAATCGATGCATAGGAAGATCTCACCAGTCTTCTTTCGTACAGGCACTGAGTTAGATATCCAATCTGAAAATCTGATAGGCACAATGATACCTGACTTGTACAACTTATTTACCTCCTTTTCGATAGATGGCAGAAACTTTGGATTGATCCTTCTCAGCTTTTGTCTAAATGGTTTTTGATTGGGCTTGATAGGTATTGTGTGCCAAATGATATTCGTATCATAGGTCTTTAAATCAGAATAATCCCAAGCAAATACATCTGCAAATGAAGCCATCAAACTGATATATTTCTCCTTGATCTTTGGCGGTAATGCTTTGGACAATTTCACCAACTTTAGATTGGCAGTTGTACCAATGTTGACTTCTTCCACACCTTTCTTTGTCAGCTGCAATGTTGGCTTGTGGGCTACATCATCCTGATCGAAAAGTTCCTCTAGGGGTATCAAGCCTCTGCACTTCTTCTGTACCATTCCCTTTGTTCTCATCGTTTTCCACATCAATTAAGGTTTCTTTGAACTTGCCTTTGTTGAGCAGAAAATCATTAATCTCCTCATCATCTTGGAACACTTGCCAATGTTGCTGATTGTCTGGAATGGTTGGACGGTGTTTGACATGGATTTCAAATTTATTGCTGGAGTTCATGGGGATCTTCAAGTTGTTCGCTGCCTTGGCAAGAGCATTAGCAATACTATTTTGTATCCGTGGCACACATGTCAAGGTGTATTCGGAAAATAGCTTCAAGATGTCCAAAAATGCATTACGATAGGCCCGCATCCTAGGATGTTTTGCTTGATACTCACCTCTGACCTGTTTTATCACCAACTCGGAGTCGCCATATACTGAAATCCTCTTTGCATTCAGCTTTCTAAGAATCTTCAGGCTAGCAATCAGAGCTTCATATTCAGCTTCATTATTAGAACATTCAAAGGCCAGCTTGTAGGAGCAAACTCTCACGCTGCTAGGCACTTTGTTTGGGGTGGAGAAAGGACTGCGTACCCAAATACCAATACCAGCGCCATCATTCCCTACTGCTCCATCAAAATCCATGGTCCACAAGCCTTCTTCTTCTTCTTGTAAGTGCTGAAATCTTTTTGCTGTCCATTGTTTGCTTGTTGTCCATCGTTTTCAGCTGATTGCCCAATCTTTGGTTGTTTTTCTTGTCCTTCTTTCTTCAAAATCTCTCTAAAATTTTCTGTTATCTCTAGAATGTCATCTGCTTCTACTATCTGACTATCTATCTCATTTAAACTATCTGAAAACAAAACAAAAGACTCTAAATCTGTATGTACATAGTTTATAGGATGATTTATCGATTTCTCCTTGCTTGTGATCATATATTTCATCTTTTGTTCCTGGTATAACTTCCTCATTTGTCCAAACACAGGGATTGTTGCATAGGAGAAATCCAGTTGTAGTGTCCCCTTCAATTTTGCTACCCAAGACCTGGAAAGAAGCATGCCAAACCTTGGAGGAATGTCTGCTACCACTACATCCATCAGAACGTTTTTCATAGGAAGCTGATCTAAACTCACAACTAAGTCTTTGATGAGCCCTATGCACCTTACTCTACTGGAATCGAATGAATAGAGATCATGATATTGGCGAGTGATGTCCAGACCAAGCTTATCCATGATAGCCTTGGGCATGAGATTGTGAGAGGCTCCGGAATCGAACATGGCATTGTGTAGCACAAAGTCATGCAATCGTAAACTGATATAGAAGGGTGACACCTCGCTCTCAGGAGACTCACCATTCGTCGCTGGCCCAAAAATCATTTCAGGCTGATCATCTTCCATGTTTACCATGTCGGACATTGGGTCCAAATTCAACATTTTAGAAATCTGTCCTCTGTAACCACTGTTCTTCATGATTTCAGTCAAAGGGATGGATACCCTTAGCTTTGAAATCTCATTCTCTAGGCTAAAAGCGGGAGTTCTTTCTACCTCTTTGACTGGGATCTCTTTCCTTTCCTTCTCTTTTGAGGTGGCTGGTTGCTGTGATTGTTCTGCTGATTTCAATTTGCTGCTCTCCGGAACAACTGCCTCCTTTCCCTTTCTTTGTGTAGCTGATGGATCCTTCTTTGTTGTTTCATCCTCCTTCTTTTTCTAAATTGGTTTGGCCGGTACATCTTTGTTTCTAAGGGAATATCGCTGCTGTTTTGCGAACAAAGCATTCATATACCCCCTTTGATATTCTTCTGACTCTTCTTCCAACACAGTTTCGTTAGCTAGAATAAAATCGGTGTCTTAGTGTGTAGTTGAATTTACTACACATTCTTCTTCTTAGGTGATGTAAGTAGGCAGCTCATCTGGAGTAAAGAGATGGTTTTCATTGCCTATTACATTCCCATCCTCATCTGACTCCGGTCCATGCACAAAATTCTGCTGCAAAGGTGTTTGTACCGGCTGTTGTGCTGTTTGCTCTTGAGTTCGCTGATCTCTTTGTCTTATCCTATATTGTGGCTGCTGTTGGCCACGAAAGTTAGGATTCCTAACCTGTGGCTCTGGCTTGTCAAGTTTTACCCTCTCAAGCATCTGTTCTACCTTTTTGAGCAGCTGATCCATTGAAGAAGATTCTTCTTTCACAGTGGTTTTCTTCTCTGCTTTCGCTCTTTCTCTTTTGGACAACAGGTTAGCCTCAACGCTGACTGCAATTTTTTGCATATCTTCCATTGTAGCCGGTTCTCTCTCTCTCAATTGATACGCCATGTCAGCATCAAAACCATCTAGAAACTTCATCATCGCTAGTCCCACAGGTGGCTTTAAATGGTCTGGGATTTCATTGTAGACTGCATTAAATCTAACACAATAATCTTGGACTGACTCACAGGCATTCCGCTTGATTTGTTCATTCTCGGCCAGAATTTGAAGGGGATTCTTTTTCACTTCCCACTGGTTCAAAAATTGTCTTTGTAGCTCAGCCAAGGTAGTGATACTTGCAGCCGTCAAACCTCTGAACCATTTCCTCACATCACCCGCAAATGTTTGTACAAAGAGCCTCACTACCACGTTCTCAGCATCGATCTCATGAAGTTCATAGAAGTCTGCCATTTTATCCACATGTTGTTAAGCTATAATATTGTTAGGAGTGCCATCAAAAAACGAGATTTTACTTTGATAGTCATTTGGCATGTCATCTAGGACTTGGGGCAGAACAAGGGGCACGAAACGGGAAGCCATCATTCTCGGTGGATTTCGCCTTGGAGGTGTTGGAGGAGTGTGTACAGTTTGTAAGGGGCTTGCACTTGGAGTTTGGGGTTGTGTGGCGATGTAGTTATCTATTAATTTATTAGCTCTTTCTGTCTCAAGGTCTACAAGAAATTGCGGATTGGGGACAGTGTAATCAACCGCCCTTTCGGATTTAGACTCAAACAAAGATATCTCAAATCGTTCGTCAAACTCAAGCTCTTCAAGATACTCAAAAATGTCGGGACATGAATGGGATTTGAACACGGGGGTTGTGGTGCTTTCTTGACGAAGGAGTCTCAGGATCAAATTGGGATTTTCGCAAATGTGAGGAGGGTCCGAGTCTGGATTTGCTCTGGTATATCGTCTCGAAGCCAGCGTGCTATTGGGATAAATTACGAGACACAACCAACTTACTCAGCCTTTCCAATCCTAAGCTCATCATCCGAAAGCCTAGAATTCTCATGAAACAAGGGGATTTGATTTTCAACTAGGTCCCCAGTGGAGTTGCCATTATGTTAGCACCTAAATCTGCCTTAGGCTGAAAGAAGGAAAAAATTAGGGTAACCACAAACCACGCTCAGTCTGGTAGCTAGCCCTACCAGAACAAGAGAGGGCTCTCTCCGAGTCACGCTTAGCGAATGGATAGGAAAAATGCTCTGAGATGACTTACAATGAAAAATTTACCTTAGGCTAGTAAGTGAAAAGGGATTTTGGAAAAGATTTTATGAAGTGACCGAGCTTCTGGGATTTATATGGGACTGGCACTCAGCAAAGAACAGAGAATCGAATATGAAGGCACAGATTATTCCGTGAGGCAAGGTAGGCAGCAAGCGCAACAATTTCGGCTTAAGGTAACGTGGAATGGAAAGATTGCTGAAGAGAGTGAAAAGGGCATGGTCGCATGAATCCTTTTCAACAGAAGAGTAACACTGCACATGAAATTTTCCCACAGGCAGAGCAATATAAACTGAATTCTACCTAATCTCACTTAGAAAATTTCACTAAAATGAAGCATGAAATGAAATATGAAACATAACAAGATACATATGGAACATAAGAACACATTTTATACACTCACGACCACAAGAATCTCATCAAACAGAGCCGCTGCCTTTCATTAATTCTCTGTCAAAAATACACAGTGCAGAAACAGAGTTTATTTCCCATAGTCTCCCAGAAGTTACAAGCTAGCCAACCCTTTACAAATAACTTGCATACAATATATAGAAAGTGTAGAGAAGAGATGGAACGCCCAGGGGTTGGGAAGTTACTCAAATCATTTCGAAAAGGAGATGGAGAGCCAACCATCAGCTACAGGTGCAGCGCTCTCAAGCATGACATTTGGCTGGGGTGACCCTTTGCATTCTTTTGCCACTTGGATAGATGCCCATCTGGAGAGAAAACTCTTTAAATGCTGCCTTTGGTGCCAAAAAACCGAAGTGTAGATGACCGGGCCCACTTGGAGAAGTCGCGACCCGAAATTTCGCGAAACGGGAGCAAATTGGCAGTTTTTTCCCCTGTGCGTCGCGCCAAATTCTCTGTGCGTCGCGCCACTTTGGAGCCTATTTTGGGGCACTTGCAGGTGTCCAAAATGTGCCCAAGTGGGCTTGTTGGAAAGCCTGTCCTGTCTACTTTCTAAACCCAATAGAATTTCTCAATTTGGTGCTCATTTTCCCCTCTAAAGCTTCATTCTCCCAAGACTACTTTCTGTGTGTCCAAAAAGTGGCAGAGAGGCCATTTTTGGGTGTTTTTTGACATTTAGGAGAACCAAAACTTGTCAAAATTTCTTGCCCGGACACCAGTAGTAGTATTTTTTGATGTTGAATCCAAATATGCAAGACGTTCCTCAATTAGAGTCCTATATTTTTAGTGTTGCGCCAGTGGCGCGGCGCACAGGGAGGGATTTCCTGTTTTGTGCCCAAAAAATTTGCCTGTGACCAAAATTTGCCCAAATTTTTTGAAATTTGGGCTGGAGCTTCCCTATGAACTGCTATGCTGTGCCAAGGAAGCCTCAGCCAAGATTCAAAGCCGATCTTGCTCCTTTGCCTCCTTTGCCTCTTTTGTCACTTTGCTCAATTTTGCCTTTAGGCTCCTGATTCTTGGTTTGGAACTCATGTTTCGGGCCTGGTAGTGATGATTCATGCGCCTTAGCATGTATTTCTCCCTGTTTGCTTTATCCAACCGCTGCTCCAAGTGAACGTTCACTTTCTCTAGCACATACTCCCAGTCTTCGTCTCTTTGCTCCGTAGGTCTGCCTTGTGCTGCCAGGATGTTTCGCCGGTTTTCCTTGATCATCTGCAACTCTATCTCAGCTAGCCGATCCTCAAGTTGCTTGTTTCTCTGCTCCAGATACTGCATGTTCCACTTGGCCCTATCCAAGTCCAGGGATAGGTTCTCAATCACAGACTGCTTCTCCTGAATGATCTCTCCCAGCTCAGCATTTGTAGGTTCTGCATCTGTCTCATCATCCTGGAGGAGAACAAACTCGGTCTCCTGCTCGCCTGATGGCCCTTCCTCCTCCACTGGCTCCTTTCCCTTACCCTGTTCTTGTGATGCTGATGGCGGAAGCGAGGCCCCTTCCACCGCGGGTGGAAATAACACTCGCTTTGCTGCTGCAAACAACGGTCTACTGCCCTTTTGGTATGTGATGTATACTGGCATGGTGGCAGTCTCATGGTGCTCGAAGTGATGTGAAGGGCTTCCCATCTCAGGCTCAAACTGGTGTGAAGGGCCTCCCACCTCATGTTCTGCCTCTGATATCACCGGTGGAGCGCTGAATAAATCACGGGAGATGAAGTCCTCCCAAGCAATACCCTGCAATCCCAACTGATGGTCCACCAAAATCCGGATGAGAGCAAAATGATAGACACTATTTAGCTGTTGTCGTGGGGTCTTGCGCTGCATGAAGTTTTTCATCTTCTCAATGTTGTTGCAGATGAAAAATGGGAGGCTCATCATCCGCACCTTGGTAAAGTGCATGAGCAAGCGGATGTGATAGGCATAAAGGCGAGAAAACCTCCCCTCACAACTGAAATACTTCATGATCAATCTCATGAGTGGGGCATACTCATCTCTCAAAAATCTGAATGGAAAAACTTTGGTGAGCTGGCTCAAGCAGCTGTTCTTGATGTAAGGCTCATAGTGATGCCTCTCCACCTTCTTCTTCTTATGCCACTGCTCCCCAATGTTTGGTATCCCTGTTGCCACTGATATAGCCTCCGGTGTCAAGGTGAGAGTGACCCCAGCCAGGACAGACTGGCCTCCTTGTAGATGAAGTGCAAAAAGGTGGGCCAACTCATGATGGACTTTGACATTCGACACCCTTTGACAAAATTTATAACATACCAAGTGCTGGAAACAAGACATAGCAAGTGGGCATGCCTACAGCTCAGTGAGGGTGTTTGGCTCATCTCTAAGATGTCTGCCTCTCCGGTGATGTCTCCTATGGGCCCTCTCTCCTGAAGATGTGTCACTGTGGGTCCCCTCCTCATACTCTGATGAATTTTCTGATGCCATTAATGCTACTTGTACCCTGAGTTTTATGCTGCCCTTTGAATCCAATGAAACTGATAGATGCTCTGAAAATCTCTTGCTTGCTAGCCTTCAACCAGGATATAAAACCAATTTGCAAGAGTTTTGAGCTCCCTGGCTGTGTGCGTCGCGTACCAAGCCTAGTGCGCCGCGTGCCCTGAGTGCGTCGTGCCCTTGTTGATTTTGCACTGTGGGCTGGCTGCCAGTGCATCGCGCCCTCTATGTGCGCCGTGCTCCCTGGTGTGTGCATCGCGCCCTTTGGAAACCGGCTCTCCCTCACTCAAACCCTCATGAATTTGCTCTCTTACCTTTTTAATTTCTCTCCAAGCTTGCCAAGGCACAAATGGTTTTTGTTTTGTGCAAAAGCAAGTATATATAGGCTTGGGAGAGTTGGGTTTAATTTTTTCTTCTTTGAAAACCCACTTTCTTATGTTTGAGTTTTGCACCTTTTTCATTGACTTTAAAACACTCTGATTTTCATTTTTTCTTTGAAATTTTGGGTCTCATGATGAAATTTTCGGCATTTCTTTGTGAGGACTGTGTGACTGGGCACTTGGCCATGAAAACCATGACTGCATCTGAAAAAGTCAACTGGTGATTTTTTGGAAAATTTTGTCATAGTTGACCTTGTTTGACTTTTCTTCAAAACAGAGTTATGAAGAAGAGTCGATGTCTCTTCAGGTGATGATGAAGCCTTCTGAACCATAACTATATAAGGTCTCCCTCTGGCTTGCATGGCTGGGTCTTGGGTATGTTTTCCAAAGACCACATTGATGATTTCCTAGACCCAACAATAAAAAGGACTTTGTCCTGTAATCTGACCAGACCTTGACTATCATGAACTTCAGTGATTATGGACCAAGACCTGAACCAGCAGGGGCCAGACATGAGGGAAAATGAGTAGCATGACTTTCTCCATCAGATCATGGCATGCCCCTAGTGAAATGGAGCTGAGCGGGTGGAGCGGGACACCTAAAATTGAAATGCACAAAGAGCTTTGATCTCTGACGGAGAGCTGACCATACCGACTCTAACAACTTGAAGCATTCAATGTTGTCCATAGGTGATTCCATCTTATATTTTCAACCACGAGCATTATGGCCATAGTTTTGGCATTTGAAACATTCAATATTTGGCCCACCTAGCACGTATTCTCTTTTGACAAAATCATCATGGAACCTGTCTCGTGATCCTGCAAACTTGCTTCTAGGGTTTTGCAAATAATGATTGTACCTATAAAAAACTTCACAATCCCTAGCCATATGTCCATAGTTAGCACATAGAAAGCAATAACCATTAAATAAACAAACATACTTGGAAGATTTTTCATTCTTCTTTGGAGGTGGTGTTGTAGTTTCTTGTGGTCCTTCATTCTTGATTGCTTTGCTCTTGTTCTTTGGAGTTGCAACATTCTTCTTTGGCTTTTCACTTTCATCAACTTCTATCTTAGAATCATCTTGCAAAGCTGTGGATCCTGTAACTTCATCAACTGGAGTTTTACCATCTTTAGTTGCCTTCATTTTCACTTCTTCATCTGTCTTATCTTGTAATTATTCTTTTTGTGATCCCTTGAGTTTGTTGATCTCATCACGAGTTGCATCAAGTTCTTCTTGCTTTTGATCAAGATCCTATTGAAACCATATTTTCAAGATCTTCCTTCTTTTTTCTACCTCCTCAACCTGTAGCTTGAGAAGACTGGTCTTCTCTACTTCTCTATTGAGAACCTGTATCTATTCCTTTTGCTTCTCATTTTCAATCCTGAGCCTGCTTATTTCTATTGAAGATGTTTCTAATTCCTTTTTCTTTTGGTCAATGGTCGATATGTATATTTGATTAGATTCCTTCCTTTCAATTTCTGCTTCCTGCATCGGTTGTGTGATCCTGCTAATCTTTGCAAATGTTGTGTTGAGTTCTTGTTGCTTCTGTTGGAATTCTCCCTTGAGGTCTCATGTCGTTGTATTATTGATTTCTTCTAACTTCTTTTGAAGTGACTCTTCAATACATTTGTGATGTTCAACATCAATTTTGAGACCTTGAACTTGTTCTTCAAGAGTATTGGAACAGATCTTCTCAGCCTTGAGCTCTTTTATAAGCTTAATTGCCTCCTTATAAAATTCTTCTATGGTCAACCCTTCTTCATCGTACTCAGAAGGATCCGAGTTTTCAATAACATCTTGACCTGATTTATTTGTTGAATAGAGATTATGAAGCATTTCCCAAAGAGCTTTAACTATTGAACATTGACCAACTTTTGTTTTCACAAAATTTGGCAAAACATTCAAAATTACATTCATGGCCTTTGAATTGTATCTTTTAGCTTCATTGGTAGATGTGTCTCTAGAAACAATTGATTCCCATTCTCCATGTGCATGCAAAGATACTTCCATCCTGGATTCCCATATCTAGTAATTATCTGCATCAAAATCAGGGGTTGGTACACAATATTCACTTTCTTGAGATTTTGTTCTACCTGTACCTTCCTTTGAAATCCTTGTAACCCACTTCTTTGACTTTCCCATCTCTATGCTCTGAAAACTAACTTCCAGTGGTTAAGCTGTTATTGAAGGAACCAAACTCTAAAACCAACTGTTGGAAATACTAAGAGGGGGGGTGAATCAGTATTCCTTTGCAATTAGCACTTTTAAATCTTTTCAGAGCATTAGTTAATCTTCAATTATTATTAACGTCTATGCAGTAATAGCAGTAAATAAAAGAACCTAGGAGGCACAAATATTTTAGGTGGAAAACCCCCTCCAGGTCAAAAACCACCGAATGCTTTTCTAATAAATTCTTTAATATTTAGCCCCAACTGAAATGAAAGCAACAACTTCCTAGAATTCTAGAAAAGAATTCTTCTTCAGCTCCCACTGGATGGACGCTCCAAAGCCCGAGATTCTTCAATAGTCAACTAAACGGATGCCCCAACTCCCAATGAGCTACAACTCACCCAAGCACTATCCTACCACCCTGAAGTTTTCATAGGCTTGAACTTGTTGGTGACTTCATGCATCAGCCTAGCACCACCCTACCACCCTATAGAAGAATAAAAGAAGAATGGACTCTTGTACCTGGGAAAATGGTCCACCTTACAATGATATAAAATGATGTAGAAGAAGAAGACACACTAGACCATAACCCCAACTATGACACAATCACCTAATAATGATCATAGACCTCCCAACACTGCCTCTTTAACTCCTTGCAGATACACTTGTGCAACTTTTACAATGAATCTGTACAATGATACTTTTACAATGATTGTGTGCAGTGCTTCCCACTTGAAGACTTCATATGGTGAATTTCTTACTACTGTTCTACACCTTAATTGCTTCTCTTTTTATGCTACCCTTTCTCACTCTTCAGAACATTAGATTATGCATTGATTCTTCTCTTGATGAATATATAATACCTACAAAAAGTCTTCAAGGAAATACCCATGACATGATAATAGCAAAACTTACCTCATCCTGCAGAGCATATGTCAGTGCTAAACAAAAACAACAAATTAGAATACAAAGAACCTAATGCAATTAAGAAATGAACATGCATATATAGAAGATACTTACTTGTATCTTACCTCTACTGCATCATTTTGCTTCACCTTTCTCTTTGCTGCTCTAGAAAGTCTAGTCCTTTGCACCCCTTGACAACACTTGATCTAGTTTTTCTTGCCTTCTAGGAGCACAATATTTAATCTGATGTATCGCTGGTATTTCAGATCCCCAATATGCTATCTTTGGTCCTGTAGTATCCCTCTTCGTCTTCCTTCCAATGCCATAGGTCTGACCCGATTTGGACTCTTCAAGGCAAAGTTATGCCTAGTCTCTCACAATGGCCTAATTATGGACTAGTTCAATAGAGCGAACTTGTACGGCATGCCACATGTCATTGTTTCCTCCTTTGGCTCTGAAATTGATATAAATAAACCTATAGTCTGTGCACTATCCACCACTTTTTATAGAATTGCAATCCTCTTCTCAGAGAGAGAGTTATGACAATTTTTCCAAGGTCACTTCTTTGAGATGAAATTTGGGAGCCTACAAAAACCCTAAATTCCACAGATCATATTGCCAAAAATATAGTGAACTAATATCTGAAATTCTGTCACAACATTCATCAGGATTTCCAATCAAATGGGTTTTCATTCTAGAATCTAAGACTTCGGAGAAATTAAGTTATATAGAAAATTCCACGATCACTTCATTTGGAGGATATATGAGATTTCTTTTTATAGAGTTGAGAGGGGCTTCTATAAAGAATGTTGGAGGGATTTTAGGAGCTTAAAAAATTATTAATTATTGACTATTCAATGAAAAAAACCAATTATGAGTGCCATGCCACAACCCCATATGGTTTTAGCCCACTAACTGGGGTTACTAACTTCAAACATGAATATCTCTCAAATCGTGAAGAATTACTTGGCGTGCCATATATCAACGGAAACATCTCGACAAGTAGAATCCATATAGAAGATCCTTGACTCAAAATAGAGTAAGTTGTCAAGTCAAAATTCCCTTGCAAGATTAGGGTAGCCCCTGGTGCTGCTTGGGTTGACATCAATGACAACCTCAGATCATCTTTAGATCAACATGTGCAATCCTGGAAGATAGAGACTACACATTGCACAATTCCAAGGGAAAAGTGTGTTTTTTGAGGCCTGAGACAATGCAATGCATAGTTGAGGCTGGGAAAGATGGGGATGAGTGGCCCAGTCAAGGATTTTTCCCAGTTAGACCAAGTTTTGGATCAGCAAGATAAAGATAAGAAAGAGAGATAATATAAGCATGAGCACACACTTATATCACTTGAAGAAATGACAGGGAACAATCAAAACATATGAAAAAGCAAAACAAATTCCTCAATGCAACAACTTTTCGATGGTTCCTACCAAGTGCAACATCAAAAGGTACACATTGCAATGAAAGCGATGAAACTTGTACGACAATGCTTGAAACTTTGGAAATGAATCTAAGACATGTATACATGATAGGAACAACTCATTATCACAAATATTTCCCCTTGAACAATCCAAAAATCCACTTTACATGATAATCAACAGTTCCCACACCCAAATATGACACTTGCGATATGACAAGAAAGGTGTGAACGACACTTGAGAAATGCAAATGAAAGTGAAAGAAATACATACCAGAGTGAAAATAACATGAAAGGAACACTAATTATAGTGAGAGAAAGAAAATGTGACTGTTAGCTCTGCTACATCCTTCAACAATTGAAGGTCAGATACAAGCCTGGCCGTGTTGCTCCTGTTCAAGGAAAGCTCACATTTGATCGTTTTATCCTTTTTCCTCTTCCTATTCACCCCTAAAACCTCTCCATTCCCCAAATAAAATCTCTGAAATCTGACAAAGCCCCTTTTTAACCCCGGTCCTAAGCAGGAAGTTCAAGCCTTCCATAAGACCCGACCATATAACTTGGCGCTTTCATTCTAATTGTAATCGCAATCACAACTTTTAGGAGGTCTTTATTAAGTCATGTCTATAGCATCGTCGATGGCCGATTACCGATTGCCCCTATTGGATTTGATATGATTATAAACTGTTATTAATGACTCCGTCGGGTCCATAGCTCCATCGCAATCGGCGGATTTAACATGTCATCCCTTTCTGAGCTTTTGCGATTCAATCGGATGCGATATTGCCATTAAATCATGTTACAATGGTGTAGTCGGGTTCGGGCTTTAATTGCTATCACAAATCACATATGTATAAAGGCTTTCCCCCTTGACTTCTGCCAATGCGATATTGCGATCGCTCCTCTGCCATCCGATCAGTCCCAACAAGATCCAACGGCCCACGCCCATTTCACTCTCATATCTCCCGATGCCTCCTGCTGAGAGATCTCTGCCATCCATTCATTCGATCCAACGATGATCGCTCCTCCCGCGCCCACAAACTAACCGCGCGTTAACTCGCGATCACAGCGGTTTTCCTCCCGTCACATCCGCCACGCATCACCCGATGACTCGCATCGCTCACTCACGTACCTTTACCGCTCACCCACCAAAAGCGGTGCGATATATACCGTTTACCGCCCACTCGACTGTCCCCGCTTGTTATATCCCATGTATCTTTCCTACCCGATGGCTGTCGGATCTGTCTGCTAGAGATCTGACGGCTCACGTTTGTTTGCCCCCGTTTCCTCCTAATATCTCCTGCTAAGTCATATCCGTCGTTCATCTATGCGATCCAACGGCTGATATTTGTTCCCGTCATACTCATGCCTCTGCCATACTGTCCGCGTCCATAGCCTGTCCCATGCATCTGAAGGAAGAAGATGGCTAGCATTCAACACTCTACGCAGTTAATCTTCAACCACTTCATTCAACCAATAGGATGACCAAGAAGGGAAAGGACCAGCCTCAAGCAGATAAACACATTTATTAGTTATGGAACTCCTTCCATATAACACTCCACCTACTCGATAAGGACAACAGAGCATCCGAGAAGATCAATTTTGTTCACTGAAGCAGCAGATTGTAGCAGAGACGCCATCAGAGAGTTAAAGCGGTTGGTGGTCCATTATGACCCCTCCCCGCTTAGAATAGCAGAACATTTTGTAAAGAAACTCTATATACCCAGAAAATAGATGTAATCGGGGTTGATGGTTGTTATTTTGATGTAAGGTTCAACTTCTGGAGACTGTAACTACTTTGATACTTGCAGTGTATTGTCTTCATTTTCAGCTAATACAAGCTTCTTTTGTTGTTATTTGCTCACTTTCCATTTCTACTCTGTTCTAGGTTGTGCCTATTATGCATTTGTTCATGTGCTCTTGATATTTAGCATTGAAGGGGCTGTCATCCCACCTCTGTGTTGAAGTATTGCATGTATTATTGAATCTGTTATGCAGTTTTCTGTTAACTTAGTGCCAGAGAGCTATCATCCTATCTGTGCATTAGGAAATAGATTTGCAGACCTCTTTACTGGTTGCAACTAGCCATCACATGGTCTTGTGCATCTACTGGTGTGGTCAGTATTCTCCATATTCACCTATTCCTTAAACTATGAGTAATTGGTGGTCTATAGCCTTGTAGTTTGGGGGTGTTCAGCCATGTCTGGAGTTAAGCATAGTAGAAGTGGTTATCTGGCTTGAACAAGCATCATTCCTTCCATTCATCCATTTCCAACATTAAGTTGAGTTTTGTAATGTTCCTAAGCATCTCTGAGATACAACCTAGGAGAGTTTCTTGGGGTGATAACATTAATTGGCGCCGTTGCCGGGGAGAGGAGATTGAAGCTCAGCTTCCCTAGGAGAATGACACAATTCCATGCTTTGATGATAGACAAAGTCTGGACACATTTCTGGTTGTAATCATCTATCTGGCGACTCCACTAGAGGAAGACCAACCTTTGGCAACTCCACATTATAGTCCTGGCTCAGTTTGTGAGACATACTCGAAGAAATCCTCAGAAATCACCAACTGTCCCAATGCCTGACCCTGAGAAGATTGTTAAGCCGAAGAAAAATGTGCAGAAAGGAGCATCAGGATCAGGTAAGCCCAAGAAATCTTATGTATCTCTGCAAGAGAAGGTTATAGTTGAGAATATACAATTTTAATATATATAGCCTAGTACTGCTAGAGAAGAATCACCTTTAGAGATTCATAAAGCTCCTTATCCACTAATTTCCCCTTTGAAACTCAGTCCAAAGAAAGCATCCCATACAGTCCATCACATTCCTTTGTCTCTATCATCCGTTGCATCGCTTCATACTGCTCAATCTACCAGTATCATTCCACCTACCTCATTCATGGAAGGCCAACAAGCTCTCACAAAGATTGAAAGAATCATAGCTGCTAGGTATGGACCCCTGGTCTTGCCTATCCCTTTGAATGCCATGCCTGCAGGAGATTATCAGAAATATATGCCTAAGTTTACTGGTACAGAGGGAGTATCAGCTGAAGAACATCTAGAGTCCTTTTATAGCTATGCTGATAATCTAGATATTAATGAAGATGATGTGTGGATGAGGGTTTTTGTCCAAAGCCTAGATGGGGAAGCTAGAAAATGGTTCAGAGAATTAACCCCTAGGTCTATAGCAGACATTTAGGCCTTAGATGATGTGTTCCTAGAGCATTTGGGGGATAAGAAAGATATTCTCTACTATCATACTGAATTTGGGAACCTGCAGAGGGAAAATGGTGAGTTGTTGTTCGATTTCAACAATAGATTCAACCGTATGTACAGCAGAATACCATATGAAGTGAAACCTACCCCTACTTCTGCTATGATCACTTATGCTAATGCCTTCTATTCTCATTTCTGTCTGCTGTTAAGAGAAAGAAGATGTGCTTCTTTGGCTGATATGCAAAATGCAGCCTTTGAAGTAGAATCAAACATCATAGCTGTAGAGAGGCTCGGAGGTAATGCTGATAGGAGAAGACAGGGAGGAGAGCTCTCATCATCCTCAGATCTTAAGATCGATAAAATGGCTAGGATGTTAGAGTCATTAGCCTCTGAAGTTTCCAAATTAAAGGCTGAGCAACATTCTGAGGAAGCAGGAGCTCCTAGTACCTTTGCTCTTCCAAAGCCAAATCTATATAGAGGAGCAAAGGAGCAGTTGCAGATTTTGCAAAGAAACAAAGATGCAAACAAAGACAAAAGGGTGAAGACCCTTTTTCAGAGTATAGTCATGGAGGAAGAGCATTTTGAAGAAGAGGATGAGGTCCATGGTTTGGAAGATAAGGGCAGTGCCCCTTTCTTAACCAGAGCTGCCTATGGAGAGTCATTGTCCAAAGGCACTGCTCATGATTTTGTTGTACCTAGAGAACAAAAAGCTTATCAGCAGAAGCAATTAGTAGCAGGTCCCACCATCCTTGAAGAATCTAAGCCCGAAGCCAGCCAAGCCTCTAATGGCTATGCAGATCTGAAAATTGACCAACCAGCTGTTATCCCCAGCCCAGTGATAAAAAAGGGTGAAATCATTTCCCCATCATCTCATGCTTCTTCGTTTGTTCAAAAGACAAGCCCTCATGATTGCCCATTAGGCACTGGAGCAAGCCATAATTCATTGCCCAAGGTTGATACTAATTATCTCAGTCTTGATATTCTAATGCCTGTCCAGTCAGCCTCCACTCAGCTTGGAAGGGTAGTGTGCCAAATCACAGAGGAAGAGGATGCACAGTTTTGGGACACTTCCTTGGATGTGGACCATTCTAAGAAAGATGCAGGAGCAGACGAAGTCTTTGTGTCCTCCACACAAGAATACATTGGTTCACCATTTATATTAATTGTGCAAGTCACAGATGAAACAGACAAGTACACAACAACCATTGTTATTCAATAGGTGTACAAAGGCTCCCATGAAGAACATCCAAGGATGAGAGCATACAGAGAGGGGATGAAGTATAAACCATCTCTACCTGATAAGGTCAAATTCCTGAAACTTTTTGAGGTAGAGGATCAAATAAATCCAATTTTGCAGATCTTTGATGAACCAGCTCATAGGCCAGCCGAGAGGAGGAGAAACAGTTTTGATGGTCTAGTAGATGGCCAGTTTTTGAAGATTTATATTGTTTAAGGTTTTCGAGCCTTAATGATTGTAAGCATGTTCTTTTACGTAGACTTAATTAGACTCCATGCCCAATGGAATACTAGGCAATGTTTTTAAGATTGTTTTGTATGAAGGCATTGGTCTGCAGTTTTTGAGACCTCACAAGGGGGATCTCATCCCCAGAAGGAGCCAGTGTTAGCTCTGCTACATCCTTCAACAATTGAAGGTCAGATACAGGCCTGGCCGTGTTGCTGTTGTTCAAGGAAAGCTCGCATTTGGTCATTTTCTCCTTTCTCCTCTTCCTGTTCACCCCTAAAACCTCTCCATTCCCCGAATAAACCCTCCAAAATCTGACAAAGCCCCTTTTTAGCCCCAGTCATAAGCGCGAAGTTCAAGCCTTCCATAAGACCCGACCATATAACTTGGCGCTTTCATATCTAATCGCAATTGCAATCACAACTTTCAGGAGGTCTTTATTAAGTCATGTCTATAGCATCGTCGATGGTCGATTACTGATTGCCCCTATTGGATGCGATATGATTATAAACTATTATTAATGACTCCGTTGGGTCCATAGCTCCATCGCAATCGGTGGATTTAACATGTCATCCCTTTTTGAGCTTTTGTGATTCAATCGGATGCGATATTGCCATTAAATCATGTTACAATGGTGTAGTCAGGTACAAGCTTTAATTGCTATCACAAATCGCATGTGTATAAAGGCTTTCCCCCTTGACTTCCGCCGATGCGATATTGCGATCGCTCTTCCGCCGTCCGATCTATCCCGACAAGATCCAATGGCCCATGCCCATTTTGCTCTCATATCTCTCGATGCCTCCTACCGAGAGATCTCCGCTGTCCATTCATTCAATCCAACGGCAATTGCTCCTCCCACGCCCGCAAACTAACTGCACGTTAACTTGCGATCACAGCGGTTTTCCTCCCGTCACATCTGCCACGCGTCGCCCGATGACTCACATCACTTGCCCGCGTACCTTTACCGCTCACCCACCAAAAGCGGTGCGATACATACTGTTTACTACCCACTCGCCTGTCCCCGCTCTTTATATCCCGTGTATCTTTCCTGCCCGATGGCCGTCGGATCTATCCGCTAGAGATCTGATGATTCACATTTGTTCGCCCCTGTTTCCTCCTGATATCTCCCGCCGAGTCATATCCATCATTCATCTGCACGATCCAACGGCTAATATTTGTTCCTATCATACTCATGCCTCTACCATACTGTCCATGTCCATAGCATGTCCCGTGCATCTGAAGGAAGAAGGTGGCCAGTATTCAGCACTCTGCGCAGTTAATCTTCAACCACCGCATTCAACAAACAAGATGGTCAAGAAGGGAAAGGACCAGCCTCGAGCAAATAAACACATTTATTAGTTATGGAACTCCTTCCATATAACACTCCACCTGCTCGAGAAGGACAACAGAGCATCTGAGAAGATCAATTTTGTTCACTGAAGCAACAGATTGTAGCAGAGATGCCATCAGAGAGTTAAAGCGGTTGGTGGTCCATTATGACCCCTCCCCGCTTAGAATAGCAGAACATTTTGTAAATAAACTCTATATATACCCAGAAAATAGATGTAATCGGGGTTGATGGTTATTATTTTGATGTAAGGTTCAACTTCTGGAGATTGTAACTACTTTGATACTTGTAGCGTCTGGTCTTCATTTTCAGCTAATACAAGTTTCTTTTGCTGTTAATTTCTCACTTTCCATTTCTACTCTGTTCTAGGTTGTGCCTGTTATGCATTTGTTCATGTGCTCTTGATATTTAGAATTGGAGGGGCTGTCATCCCACCTCTGTGTTGAAGTCTTTCATGTATTATTGAATCTGTTATGCAGGTTTCTGTTAACTTAGTGCCAGAGAGCTATCATCTTGTCTGTGCCTTAGGAAATAGATTTGCAGACCTCTTTACTGATTGCAGCCGACCATCACATGGTCTTGTGCATCTGCTGGTGTGATTAGTATTCTCCATATTCACCTATTCCTTAAACTGTGAGTAATTGGTGGTCTAAAGCCTTGTAGTTTGGGGTGTTCACCCATGTCTGGAGTTAAGCATAGTAGAAGTGGTTATCTGGCTTGAACAAGCATCATTCCTTCCATTCAACCATTTCCAACATTAAGTTGAGTTTTGTAATGTTCCTGAGCATCTCCAAGATACAGCCTAGGAGAGTTTCTTGGGGTGATAACAGTGACAATCAAAAGCATGAAAATGATACTTTCAAAAGCAAGGTTGCACATAAGCGAAAATTTGCAAAACTCACTGAAATAGAAGTGCAAACGCAACTAGAAGCGAGAAATTGTTAATGTCAGTAAGAACTTACTCTCAACATGGATTGAACATAACACAAGCATTTTCTTGATATATTGTGCTAGGCTTATTCAATATTTCATGTAGGATCACACCCATGAATTCATTGTGGACTAATCATGTGGGAGTAAGTGACTTTAACACTTACAATCAAAAAGGGATATCAAAGACTTAACGAAGCTAGAAGTGGCTTCATAAATGTCGATTGTGATATACGCTAAGCTCCAAAATTCAAGTATAGGAAAACTTTTGGATGGTTTTTCGCAGCGACAACACTTGGCGACACATTAGTAGAACTTGAGTTTCTATGCCTTGGTCAATTCTTTTGGTGCAAGGCCTATTTCTTCAGGGAATATTGATTCATTGTTCATATTACCATGGCTTCCCCACTTACCCTATGCATAAACATATTCCCCTTCATTCCTTTACTCGGTTAAACAAAAACATAAGATCAACGATCACACAATGTTTCAAATTGGGATAGGGTAATGAAGTTCGTGAGATTTAGATTTTTAGAGTATAGTTTTTCATCTTTGGTGTTGCTTCACTTCTAACAGGCTTGGACAGTAACTCGAAAAAGTCACTTCAGGAAGACAAACATTGCTTTGCTTCCAACGAGTCTAGATAGTACGTCGAGTTGCTTGCTTCACCTCTCTACGCATGAAGCCTTTCTCTTCTTTCACCTTTATTTATCTATTTATATAGGACTGTGCATCGACACTTATTTATTTCATGGGAGGAAGAGGGATCTCGACTTATTGAGAGCAATAGAGGTTGTCCCTTCAGATAAGCATATATAATACCTCTGATATTGGTTTTCTCATTTAAATTTTCCCCTTATCCTTCTCTGCTTTATTTGATTATCCTTAAAACTATGAAACATAAAGGGTCGAGTGTAGGCATGAGGTTTCCATAATAGACATAGCCTATAGGTATCTTGGTTCGACACAAGGCTTTCCTAATGCAAGGATCGTATTTTTTGTTGGAACATCATTGACCAAAAGGTGTAACCAAGACAAGGAAGAAGGATGGAGATTTAACCAAATGTTGTAGTGTCACCAACTCCTTCTCTTTTTTGCCACATTGCCTTTTGAGGAAAAATAGTACACCCTTCAAGCAAACTCTTAACAACAGGATAGAAAGGAAAAGACATGACACAACAAGAAAAGGAAACCAAAGCACAAACAAAGCAGGCTAAAACAAACATGATGGGAAATAGAATTAAGAAAAGACAAGAAAGACTAAAGAGAACAAGTGTGGAATGAGTTCAAGAGACGGGAAGCTAGAATGCAGCTAATCCTACTCCTAACCTAATAGCTAGAAGGTCATAGTCACGTATAATGAAATTTCCAAATAAGCCAGCGTAGTTGTTCCTGACCTACAAATACAAAGATACAACCGATTAAAACTAATATAAAGTAATGTGCAAGAGAAAAGATGAGAGCTTGAAGAACTTGAACAAAAAAATGAAGGTCTTTCTTGAGGGCATAAATATGTGTCACAACCCTTACTTTTATCAAGTTCACATTCTTTCCTTTTTGATGGAAACAATAATCAGATGAACCTTAAAGACTTCTTGTGAACACACATTATTCTTTGTCATCCTGCTTAGCAAGCATGAAAAAATGTCGAAACCTGTTATTTGCAATGGATCTTGCCAAGTAAGATTGCTCCAACCATTCGGTGATTGGATCATGAAATTCAAAACAATCCTCTTGAAAACCATGAAAACTTTGAAATAATGAATCTTCAATTAAATGTGCGGAATCAGGATGAGAATATCGTGAGGGAAAATAGATCTGATCATATTCAGCAGACATGCCAAGACAATGAGGACCTGACATAACCATCAACAATGATTGAAGTGCCTCAACTGCTCGTAAAATATCCGAATGGTGGGATGTTGAACCATGAGGATCAAAGGATGTAAAACAATTGTCATTGGATATATTGGTGAGAAAGTGGTGAGATGAATGACAGTTAATATCATCATCAAATGGACCATTTTTGGCATGAGATTTTGGGTTAGAAAATACAAAGATATATTAGTTTGAACATATTCACAAATGCTATAAATATTAGAATCTTCTTCTTTTCATGACAAATGACACACTGCATTGGCATCGTAATCAAAAAAATAAGTGGTGGGCTCCAGTATTGCAGCAATAATGTTGCAACTCCTGTAACTCCCTTCTTTAATTTTATCAACCCGGTAGCTCGTAACAAACTTCGAAGTGACGGTGCTGTATGCACAAGTACTAGCTCTTGCCGCAGCTGTCACTTGTTCAGCTGGCACAAGTTCACTAGGAGCTTAAGACAACTTCTATGAGCTCCTAGAAGAAGCTTTTTAATTGATGGATGAAAGCTAACTTAAAGGAAGCTAATCTATTTGCGAAAAGAGATTGAAAAACTGAAGGAAAACGCAAACCCTAGCAAACCCTAATTCTACCAGCTAGTCCTACTGATGCAAAGGAGAGAATTCAAACTACTGAAAGAGATGCCATTACTTCTATGAAGGTAAAATACATGTGTCTAGACTACCTCTATCTGAAGAAAACATCTTTTTGTATTTTTTATTAAGTCGTCAGTGTCATCATGCATATGCTTTCACTGTTCTTTGACTGTGCAGGGGTGGATCAAGGATGAGAAATGCTTGGAAGAGGTCAGGAAGGTTCAGAGAGGGTCTAAGGAGTCCCTAACACCCTTCCAGAGAGTTTCACAAAGTTTGGCTATCAAGAAACCTCATTTGTGAGCTTCTACAGGAAGTCTGCAGGGTTCTACAGGATGTTCAGGAATTTCTACAAGATGTTCAGAAATTTCTACAGGATGTTTAAAAATTGGATTTTGGAGGATGGGTGAGTGAGGGAAGATGCATGAATGGATATGGAGGTAGGATGGGGGTCTTCAGTGGCCCAAGGACTGGTGGATGGAGTGGTGAGAAGGTGTAGATGGCTAAATTGGCTCAAAGAAGGCTGAAAAAATGATTGCACAAAAAGGTAGGGTTATGTGGGCAAGAGGACAGATGTGAGACGAGGAACCTAGCTAGGAGATGGAGCAGATGGCTCTGATGAAGCTTAGGTAGATGAAAGAGTGGTAGAGATGCTCTGCACCGTATACATTCAACTGAATCAACAAAGTCTTGCAAGTAAGCAAAGTACTAGCTAATATAATCTAACTAATAATAATGTGAATGAACAACAGCTTTATTTGGAAGAGAACCATGTATATCAGCTATGAAATGAAACATTTCATAGATCTGAACACATAACCAACTTCTGCAAATGAAAACAGTACACTAAGGATTGCATGGTAAAGCAAACTAGTGTTTTTGTTTGGGACAGCACGGTTACTTCAATTCCAGCCCCTGATCCAATAAGGAAGACGTGAAACCAAAAGTGTTTGTTGACCCTTTTTTGGAGCCTTTTTCCTGTTATTATCCTACCAACTAAATATGAACATGAAAAGCTACTTTAACTATCAAAAGCAATCTAAATAACAAAGCAAGATTTAAATCTAAAATAGCAGATTTTATTCTAAGAATGCAGCAGAAACACATAAAGATAAACAAAGGAGGTACTGGGCACTTGAGATGGGCCCAACCCCAAGAGCTATAGCCTCCTAAGAGAGATTTAGAACTGGTGCAAATCTGGATTCATCTTTATGAGCAAGAAAAGAAGAGTTACATCAAAACTGTCCACAAGGGAAAGATTGAAAATGTGCTGAAATGCGAAGCTAATCTACTGACTAAAATCGAACTACAAGCTAGCTAACTTCTGCCTACAAAGTGACTAACTACTAGCTAACCAAAATGAGGCCCTAAGCTTTATTATTTATACAAATTGAGGACCCCAATAGCCCTCCTAAACTTTAGGAACTCGGCTGCCAAAACTTGTAGTTAACAGCACTTTTACTAGCACTTGCTCGGTTGCCCTTGTGATAATTGATTTGGTGGCCCTTGAACTCCAAGTTGATGGTGGAGAATTCGAGGTAAGGGCCCATAAATGAAGGGGACACCTTCCTACAAATCCTCTCCCTTGTTCTCCCACGAATTTGGCTGCCAAGTGCTCATTAAAACCTTTGATTTTGTCTCCAAATTGGCCAAAAAGACTACACAAAGCACACATTAGAATTGTTGGCATAATGACTAACCCAATTCACTCTATTAGCATAAATATAATCAAAAACATGTAATAAACTAATGAGAATGGTGGATTAAGTCAAATTAGGAGGTTGAATGAGCCCATATAATTATCCATTTTTGGGGCTGAACTAGCAGTTTTTCTCGGAGGCACCTTAGATTGGCTCATTGATTGAAAACCTCCATGAGGCGATCAAAGGGTTGGAAAGAAGAGAAAATAAAAAGGGAATAAGATCTCTGGGTGAAAACCTCCCTTGGAGGCGCCCAGGGCAGGCAATTAGGGTGAAAACCTCCATGAGGTGCCCTAGTTGTTTTTCAAAAATAAAGAGAAAAAAAGAAAAGAAAAATAAAGATAATTCCAATTGAATAATTGCAGGTTGCAAGAAGGACATTGCAAGTCAAGAGGATCACTCAAAACAAAGACAAAGGAAGTTCTGTGCCTTTTACAGGAAGTTCTGTGTCTTCTACAGGAAGTTCTGTGTCTTCTACAGGAAGTTCTGTGTCTTCTATAGGAAGCCTACAAACAAGTAAAAATTGATCTCTGAAGAGGACCTGAAGGCTGGGAATCTATTCGTGAGGCCTGCAAGCATCCATGTTTTCATCCCTAACCCTTCTCCGTAATTTTTTCTATCTCATTGTGCTTCTTTCCTCAAGACTATGTGTTCTACAGGAAGTTCCTGTAGAAATTACAGGATTTCTACAGGAAGCTAGAAATGGATTTGAAAAAGGTATTTTGGAAAACATGATAGCTTCCTCAAGGGTTCAGAAGTCCTCCTGCAATCTTCAAACTCCTCCTCCATCATCTCCATGCCTGCATCACATCCCAAGCTCAGTTTTCCTTTCCATGCAAAAACTTGCAGAATGCTTTGAAGAAAAAATACATAGAACAGAATTTGTTTCTTCCCTAGCTTGAAAACCGTGCATCCATTTGAAAAATTGTTACAGGGGGAGTTGTATAGGGACGATGGAAACATGCCCAAGCAATTTCATCCAATTCTGGTGCACGGTTTCCAATAAATCTGCCTCCATCACCGTCAGCCATTTTTTCATTTTCTCCATATCCGTGCATCCATTTCAAAACTGGTTTCATGGGGAGATGCATATGGCTGATAGTAACCTACCCAAACAGTTTCAGCCGATTCCGATGCACGGTTTCCGAGAAATTGATCTCTGTAATCTTCAGCCATTTTCTGTTTTTCTCTAAATCTGTGCATCCATTGATCGCAATTTTACTATGGGAGGTGCATAATGATGATAGGAACATGCTCAGGAAGTTTCAGATTGATCTGATCTATCGTTCGGGAGCAATGGCGAAAACAAGTTTTGGTCCTGTGAAAATTCAGCAGCAGCAGCTTGAGGGTGTAGATCTGAACGTAAAGCCAGCTCCTACAGCACGGATCCGGCCAGAGGATACCTGCACAAGAAAAAAATAGCCATGAATCAGCCACCAAGCCCTCATGCAACCACAGAAGCCAATGCATGCAGCAAATGAAAGCCCACAACACCTCACGGCAGCCACATTCGACTTCCAGGTACTTGACTAAAACTCATTCCTCTAATTGCATGAATGTAATTTGGAAACTGCATGAGCAATGAGATGGTTGGGATTAAGAAAATTGGTGGCCAGTTACCAGTTCTCTAGCGCTCAAGCAAAAATCACGCAGCATACGTGTATGGTCGGTCACGTGAAATTTGAAAAAACACAGGTAGTGGTAGACGTGTTCAACTCCAGCATACAGGACGTCAAATGATTAACAGATAGAAGAGAACATACAATCCATAACATCACTGCAGTACGAATAAAGACAGCACATGTTTTTGCCACCTCACCACAAATCACGCAGCAATTAAAGAAGGCTCCGCTGAAACTTACAAACTGTTGTTCATCTGCACTTGCCACATCCTCAACTGAAGTATGCACAAAATTATTAACTAGTCATCCTCCACCAGTTTCTCTACCTGTCTTCAAGATTCTGCTGCGTATCAGGCTCGCTCAGAGGCGCAGGGGCGCTCTACAGGCGTTTCTATAGGAAGTCTTCTACAGGAAACACAGAAAACAACCATGCAAAAAGAAAACCTGGGATTTTCGGCGAATTTCAAGCTCCAAACGAGGTAGGATCGGGGAAACTTCATTGTGCATGATTTGTTGGTACAAAATGGTGAATTGAACACGGAATTGAATTGAAAAATGAGAGTAACAGTCTACCTGTGTATTCAACAAAATATGAAATATTGCCTGCATATTTCACTATATTTTCCCAAGTTCTTTCTCTGCACTCCGAACTCTCCTCATCATCTTTAAAAGTAAAGAAGATATATGCTGTAGTAGAGGCCACCCTATGTGTATGAAAACCTGAATTTACATATGTATCTATGTGTTGAGAAGAGAATTTGTGCCCTTATGCTCAGTTCTGCAAAAACAACAATGTCCTTTCAATAAACCGACAGTCGAATTCTGGGTGACAAAAACAAGGGAATTATTGCTATCTGGTATTGTGAGGAACACAAGAGAAACTCCTCCCTGGGTTCAGAAAACACCAAATTCAGTTGTCCTCTGTTTTAGTGATTGACTATTGTTTTCCTAAGCATTTACTTTTCTGATTAAAACGTAAAAATAACAAGTCCACCATGCAATGAGGATTCATAATGGGAGAACACAATTGAACAAGTAAGGGCACACCCAAGGCAACCATAACACAATTCAAAGAGAAGGCACCCCCAGCCAAGCAAGCCAAATCAGGGAAAACTGGTTCTACAGGAAGACAGAAAACTGCTTCTACAGGAAGCCAGAAAACGGCCACTACAAGACTTTCTACAGAAAGTCTGGGGAAAGGGTAGCAGAAGGAGAAATTGGCCGAGATTTTAGCTAGGGAGGCAGCAGCTGTGTTGGCCACCCTAAGCACATTCCCCAAGCAGAAGGAGAAGCGAAAGAGGGAGCTTCCACTATATTTTAAGGCAAGAAGGAGCATGCAGATAAGAACTGGCAGACCCCAACCACAGTCAAAAGAGCCAATCACAATTGTAGACACCTCAGCTACACAAAAGGAGAGGTCTCCCTCCAAGGCATCCATCACCTATGAACGGGGAAGCCCGAAGACATCCACCTAGAGAGAAAGAATGGAAATGTTGGACACAAAGGCCTCTCTACAGGATGTTGAGACAGTTCTACAGGAAGCTGAGAATTCTCTAGGAAAAGGAGCACAGGCAATGGGAAGAAGCAGAGAGAAAAGCATGGTTTCATGACCAAGAAGAGGACATCACTTCAGAAGCTTGGCATGACAGGGAGGCCACCAGGGCCATCAAAGATGAGTAGATAGATCAGTTGCTCAGAGGATGAGCAACACTTTCAGTAGGGGGGTGATGATGAGCCCCAAAAATGGATAATTATATGGGCTCATTCAACATCCTAATTCGACTTAATCCACCATTCTCATTAGTTTATTGCATGTTTTTTATTATATTTATGATAATAGAGTGAATTGGGTTAGTCATTATGCCAACAAGTCTAATGTGTGCTTTGTGTAGTCTTTTTGGTCAATTTGGAGACAAAATCAAAGGTTTTAATGAGCACTTGGCAGCCAAATTCGTGGGAGAACAAGGGAGAGGATTTGTAGGAAGGTGTCCCCTTCATTTATGGGCCCTTACCTTGAATTCTCCACCATCAGCTCGGAGTTCAAGGGCCACCAAATCAATTATCACAAGGGCAGCCGAGCAAGTGCTAGTAAAAGTGTTGTTAACTACAAGTTTTGGCAGCCGAGTTCCTAAAGTTTAGGAGGGATGTTGGGGACCTAAATTTGTATAAATAAGAAGGCTTAGGGCCTCATTTTGGTTAGCCAGTAGTTAGTCACTTTGTAGGCAGAAGTTAGCTAGCTTGTAGTTCGATTTTACTCAGTAGATTAGCTTTGCATTTCAGCATATTTTCAAGCTTTCCCTTGTGGACAGTTTTGATGTAACTCTTCTTTTCTTGCTCAATAAAGATGAATCCAGCTTTGCACCAGTTCTAAATCTCTCTTAGGAGGCTATAGCTCTTGGGGTTGGGCCCATCTCAAGTGCCCAATACCTCCTTTGTTTACCTTTATGTGTTTCTGCTACATTCTTAGAATAAAATCTGCTATTTTAGATTTAAATCTTGCTTTGTTATTTAGATTGCTTTTGATAGTTAAAGTAGCTTTTCATGTTCAGATTTAGTTGGTAGGATAATAACAGGAAAAAGGCTCCGAAAAAGGGTCAACAAATAGTTTTGGTTTCACCTCTTCCTTATTGGATCAGGGGCTAGAATTGAAGTAACCATGTTGTCCCAAACAAAAACACTAGTTTGCTTTACCATGCAATCCTTAGTGTATTGTTTTCATTTGCAGAAGTTGGTTATGTGTTCAAATCTCTGAAATGTTTCATTTCATAGTTGATATACATGGTTCTCTTGCAAATAAAGTTGTTGTTCATTCACGTTATTGTTAGTTAGATTAGATTAGCTAGGACTTTGCTTACTTGCAATACTTTGTTGATTCAATTGAATGTATACGGTGCAGAGCATCTATACCACTCTTTCATCCACCTAAGCTTCATCAGAACCATCTGCTCCATCTCCTAGCTAGGTTCCTCGTCTCACATCTGTCCTCTTGCCCACGTAACCCTACCTTTTTGTGCAATCATTGTTTCAGCCTTCTTTGAGCCAATTTATCCCTCTACACCTTCTCACCACTCCATCCACCAGTCCCTGGGCCACTTCAAACCCCTATCCTACCTCCATATCCATTCACGCATCTTCCCTCACTCACCCATCCTCCAGAATACAATTTTTAAACATCCTGTAGAAATTTCTGAACATCCTGTAGAAATTCCTGAACATCCTGTAGAACCCCTGCAGACTTCCTGTAGAAGCTCACAAATGAGGTTTCTTGATAGCCAAACTTTGTGAAACTCTCTGGAAGGGTGTTAGGGACTCCTTAGACCCTCTCTGAACCTTCCTGACCTCTTCCAATCATTTCTCCTCCTTGATCCACCCCTGCACAATCAAAGAACAGTGAAAGCATATGCATGATGACACTGACGACTTAATCAAAAATACAAAAAGATGTTTTCTTCAGATAGAGGTAGTCTAGACACATGTATTTTACCTTCATAAAAGTAATGGCATCTCTTTCAGTAGTTTGCATTCTCTCCTTTGCATCAGTAGGACTAGCTAGTAGAATTAGGGTTTGCTAGGGTTTGCATTTTCCTTCAGTTTTTCAATCTCTTTTCGAAAATAGATTAGCTTCCTTCAAGTTAGCTTTCATCCATAAATTAAAAAGCTTCTTCTAAGAGCTCATAGAAGTTGGCTTAAGCTCCTAGCAGACTTGTGCCAGCTGACCAAGTGACAGTTGCAGCAAGAGCTAGTACTTGTGCATACAACACTGTCGCTTCCAAGTTTGTTACGAACTATCGGGTTGATAAAATTAAAGAAGGGAGTTCCAGGAGTTGCAACATTATTGGTGCGATCCTCCTGACCTACAATGTCCTTCTTGAAACCTGCAATTATTCAATGGGAATTGGATTTATTTTTCTTTTCTTTTTTTCTCTTTTTTTTCTTTTGAAAAACAACTACGGCACCTCATGGAGGTTTTCACCCTAATTGCCTGCCCTGGGCACCTCCAAGGGAGGTTTTCACCCAGAGATCTTATTCCCTTTTTATTTTCTCTTCTTTCCAACCCTTTGATTGCCTCATTGAGGTTTTCAATCAATGAGGCAATCTAAGGTGCCTCCGAGGAGGTTTTCACCTTAGATTTTTATTTTCTTCTTATTTTCATTTTTTCTTTTTTTCTTTTTTCTTTTTTTTTGTACCCTACCCTACTTGAAAAACAAAATCATTTTCAAGTGTAAGAATACTTCCAATGGAGCCATGTTCACATCGAGATTAGAGACAAAATGATGTGGAGGATTGAAATGCATGCTGTGACAGCGATCCGGATTTCAGAGACCAAATGATCAGACTTTGAAGGGATCAAACATAGCTGAGGAAGAGAGTACCGTTGCAACTTAGTGACTGTGTGGAACCATATCTCAATATAGCTCTAATATCCTTGGCCCTTTTGCTGATCTGGATCATTCTTCGTGTCACCTTCTATAATGACCCTCACATCTTCCTGTTTTTGCTGATTTTTCTCTTGACTACATGGAGGGTTTGATGGTAACCATGAGGGAGCTTTCTTGATCTCTGCTTCTGATGTCTTCTCTTCATCAAGTGCAACCCATGGTTCTTTGATCTCCTCTTTTGAATCTTCTTTTGGCTTTGGTCCTTCAATGTTGTCAATACAATCTCTGTTTTGAAACACTCTTCCTGAGCTATGGTGAAGATTATTGAGCTCAAGAGGAGTCATTTGGACATGTTGTGCCTCAACATTGTAATTGGATTGAGCTACTCCATTGTATGGTTTTGGGAATGGTGGTACAGGTAGTTGAGTGGGGATGTATATTTGAGATGGATTGGATGGGGTTGTGGTTGGGCAGGCGGTGGAGGCAAAGGAGCGGGATGAGAGTTGTATTGGGGCCTCCACCCCTGATGAGGTGCATTCCACTGAGGCTGTGGTTGAGCATAAGAGTGAAATGAATGAGCAGATGGTTGGGCATAATATGGATCTGTGAAGGAGCAAGGAAGAGGTGTGAACCAGGAAGGACGAGCAGGGGGACCCCAAGAAGGCATGAAAGTGGCTTGATAGGGGTCATAACAGGTCTGGGATGTCTCTTTCATTCCCTGCTGGTAGAGTATGGGTCCATGTGGCCTCCTTTGGTTCATATAATGGAGTGATTTAGTGGCTCCTTTGGCTCTCTGATATGCAGCTTTAAGTCCAGGCAAGGAAGGGCACTGATTCGTAGGATGGTATCCTTCACAGACGAAACACACTTCTAGGGAGTGCATTGGACATTCGTTCCTAGGATGCTTTCTAGTGCACCTAGGACAAAAGATGACCAAAGCCCTCTTGGCTTCCTCTTGCTTCTTTTGGATCCGCAAGGTATCCAGTTGCATGGCAAGAAACTGTCTTACCTCGCTCTTGAAATCTTCCATCTGATTTTCAAATTCATTTTTGGATAAGGTACTGCTCCCAACATTTCTGCTTGTAGCCATTCGCTCCAGAGGAATGGTTTCTTCTTCTTCTTCCCTTGAGGTTCTTCAGATATGTCTTACTGTCCACCTAAGGGTTCTTTAATCACAGCCATCGAAGAAGAGAGAAGGTTGGCTGTGTGAAGCAGTGGGGGCGTTGTGCAATCATTTTTCTGAATTATCTCTACTCCTACAAGGCATGAAAGGAAATCCTTTTGGTTGATTTTTGTTTTTTTTTCTTCTTGTACCTACAAAACTAAAATAGATTGAATTGCAACTAACTATCTTCCTTAAATGAAAATGCGGAATTGAAATGAAAGCAGGAAAGGACTAATCTATTTTTCTCAAATGAAATTGCAGGAATGAAATGCTAGTCTACGCTTGTAGAATTGAAATGCTAATCTACGCTTGGAGAATTGAAATTGCGGAATTGAAATGCTAATCTATGAAAGCGGGAAATGCTAATATACTTTTGCAAAAACGAAATTGCATAATTGAAATGAAATAAACTACTTAGCAGAAGGTTGTAGTGGAAAATAGAAGAAAAGCAGCAATCACCAATACTCTGACGCTTCTCTGATAACGGCGCCAAAAAGATGGTGGGCTTCAGTATTGCAGCAATAATTCTGCAACTCCTGGAACTCCCTTCTTTAATTTTATCAACCCGGTAGTTCGTAACAAACTTGGAAGCGACAGTGATGTATGCACAAGTACTAGCTCTTGCCACAGCTGTCACTTGGTTAGCTGGCACAAGTCCGCTAGGAGCTTAAGCCAACTTCTTTGAGCTCTTAGAAGAAGCTTTTTAATTGATGGATGAAAGCTAACTCGAAGGAAGCTAATCTATTTGCGAAAAGAGATTGAAAAACTGAAGGAAAACACAAACCCTAGCAAACCCTAATTCTACCAGCTAGTCCTACTGATGCAAAGGAGAGAATTCAAACTACTGAAAGAGATGCCATTACTTCTATGAAGGTAAAATACATGTGTCTAGACTACCTCTATCTGAAGAAAACATCTTTTTGTATTTTTTATTAAGTCGTCAGTGTCATCATGCATATGCTTTCACTGTTCTTTGACTGTGCAGGGGTGGATCAAGGAGGAGAAATGCTTGGAAGAGGTCAAGAAGGTTCAGAGAGGGTCTAAGGAGTCCCTAACACCCTTCCAGAGAGTTTCACAAAGTTTGGCTATCAAGAAACCTCATTTGTGAGCTTCTACAGGAAGTCTGCAGGGGTTCTACAGGATGTTCAGGAATTTCTACAAGATGTTCAGAAATTTCTACAGGATGTTTAAAATTGGATTTTGGAGGATGGCTGAGTGAGGGAAGATGCATGAATGGATATGGAGGTAGGATAGGGGTCTGAAGTGGCCCAGGGACTGGTGGATGGAGTGGTGAGAAGGTGTAGATGGCTAAATTGGCTCAAAGAAGGTTGAAACAATGATTGCACAAAAAGGTAGGGTTACGTGGGCAAGAGGACAGATGTGAGATGAGGAACCTAGCTAGGAGATGGAGCAGATGGCTCTGATGAAGCTTAGGTGGATGAAAGAGTGGGAGAGATGCTCTGCACCGTATACATTCAACTGAATCAACAAATTCTTGCAAGTAAGGAAAGTCCTAGCTAATCTACTCTAACTAACAATAATGTGAATGAACAACAGCTTTATTTGAAAGAGGACCATGTATATCAACTATGCAATGAAACATTTCAGAGATCTGAACACATAACCAACTTCTGCAAATGAAAACAGTACACTAAGGATTGCATGGTAAAGCAAACTAGTGTTTTTGTTTGGGACAGCACAGTTACTTCAATTCCAGCCCCTGATCCAATAAGGAAGAGGTGAAACCAAAAGTGTTTGTTGACCCTTTTTTGGAGCCTTTTTCCCGTTATGATCCTACCAACTAAATCTGAACATGAAAAGCTACTTTAACTATCAAAAGAAATCTAAATAACAAAGCAAGATTTAAATCTAAAATAGCAGATTTTATTCTAAGAATGCAACAAAAACACATAAAGATAAACAAAGGAGGTACTGGGCACTTGAGATGGGCCCAACCCCAAGAGCTACAGCCTCCTAAGAGAGATTTAGAACTGGTGCAAAGCTGGATTCATCTTTATTGAGCAAGAAAAGAAGAGTTACATCAAAACTTTCCACAAGGGAAAACTTGAAAATGTGTTGAAATGCGAAACTAATCTACTGACTAAAATCGAACTACAAGCTAGCTAACTTCTGCCTACAAAGTGACTAACTATTGGCTAACCAAAATGAGGCCCTAAGCCTTCTTATTTATACAAATTGAGGACCCCAACAGCCCTCCTAAACTTTAGGAACTTGGCTGCCAAAACTTGTAGTTAACAGCACTTTTACTAGCACTTGCTCGGCTGCCCTTGTGATAATTGATTTTGTGGCCCTTGAACTCTGAGTTGATGGTGGAGAATTCGAGGTAAGGGCCCATAAATGAAGGGGACACCTTCCTACAAATCCTCTCCCTTGTTCTCCCACGAATTTGGCTGCCAAGTGCTCATTAAAACCTTTGATTTTGTCTCCAAATTGACCAAAAAGACTACACAAAGCACACATTAGACTTGTTGGCATAATGACTAACCCAATTCACTCTATTAGCATAAATATAATCAAAAACATGCAATAAACTAATGAGAATGGTGGATTAAGTCGAATTAGGAGGTTGAATGAGCCCATATAATTATCCATTTTTGGGGCTCATCAATAAGTCAAAAGGAATATCAGTACAAAAAACATATGAGATCGGTCAGAATATAGTGAATGAAGAAGAATTTGATTCATGCAATATCTCATGCATTCATTCGCACTCAAGAGTATTCCAGGTGCTATGAAGAAGAAGATTTGTGATATGATATTCAAAAGGAAAACTAGGAGTCGCTAATCATGAAATAAATCTCATAGATATGATTCCTTCGGCCAACGATCATCTTTGAGGTGATCAACTTCAGAGTTACATGACTTTAAGAGAGATACAAATTCCAAACCTAAGTTTGATTCAATATATTCACATGAATATGAATCTAATGAAGAAGATTCTTGAATCTGATCATAAGTGAAATCTTGAAAATTTGAAAAATTTAATCTAAAATAATAAACATCTTTCAAAAAGACATTTACATCAAGTGAAACCATGCAAAGAGGAGGATTGTGCGAGAGAAACTAGATATGACTTAGTTTGGGGGTCTTACTTGGGTCACGAGATGCTGACATAACCATCAATGAAAGTTGAAGTGCCTTGACTTGCTGACAAGTCCCGAAACCTTAAAAGACTGTAAAATCACATTTCGAAGATTGAACCAGATTGTGCATGGAGTGAGGATAATTTCTACCACATTTTTTTGTAGGTTTTAACCCCGTATAGAAATTACCTGCATACGAATTCTAAAACATAGACAATAAACAATGCGAGAGAATAACACATAAAACACATATACACAGAGATTTTCCCACTGGATCCCAAAACTGAGACTACCAGCTTGATTTTTCATTATTTCCTTTCAAAGTTACAATACATATTTATACATGCCGAAGCATCCAATACCATGGACCGAAAACCATCGCGTCCAAATCCATGTGTGAAAATCATGCACAAAACCATAGGTAGGTTTGCCAAACCTAATATTGCGTCCAAAACCAAAATTTTCAGGGATGCTGCCGTGGACCCCATAGAGTGGCGTTACCTGCACCCTTCTAACCCCTCAGTTAACTACGTGGGCTATTCGTGGAAAGAATATAAAACAACCCAACATTCTCCCACTTGTTGTTTCCTTTCCACAGGGGGACATAGGAGAGCTTAGTCATTTATCTAGCCCTGAAACGCCCATTGTTTCTCTACACCAAGAGAACTTCTCAGAGCTCACAGATTTTTTCAATGCATCAGCAGTATTCTTCAAAGTGTCCACCTTTACCAGCAACACCTTTTTGTCTTCTACCATATCCCTCACAAAGTGATACTGAACATCAATTTGCTTTGTCTTTGAATGATAAGCAGGGTTCTTTGCCAAGAAAATTTCACTTTGGCTGTCACAGTCTATCCTTATAGCTCCCTGTACTAACCCCATACTTGAACACAATCTCTGCAGCCAAATGACTTCCTTGCTTGCATGAGTGGCTGCCATGTATTCTACCTCTGTAGTTGATAGTGCCACTACAGATTGTTTCTTACTCATCCAACTAACTGCACCTCTAAATAGGTTAAACACATACCCACTTGTAGATCTTCTCTAATTCAGATCTCCAACCCAGTCTGCATCAACAAAGCCATGAATATCCAACACCCTGTCCAATCCTGGTCTTCCTTGGTAGCACAAACCATAATCACTAGTGCCACACAAATACCTGAAAACCCGCTTCACTACTATCCAATTCTCCTTTCCTGGTTTTGACATAAACCTGCTCAATACTCCCATTGCATGTGCACTATCTGGTCTAGTACAGACCATCACATACATCAGGCTACCGACTACACTTTCATATGGAACACGGGACATGTCCTCTTCCTCTTCTTGTGTCTTGGGACACTATTCAACAAATAACTTTACACCTATAGGAATAGGAACCTTCAGTAGTTTACTATCCTCCATATTAAACCTCTGCAATATTGTCTCGACATACTTCCTCTGGTTTAGCCAAAGCTTCCTCTTTGTTCAATCTCTTTTAATTTCCATGCCCAAAATATAGTTTGCAGCACCAAGATATTTCATGTCGAATTTGGAGGACAAATGGGTCTTCAAATCCTGGATAATTTCTTTGTCATTTCCAACCAGTAACATATCATCCACATACAAGACCAAATAAATAACACGGTCACCAATTAATTTAAAATACACATAGTGATTTGCTTTTCTTCTGGTGAAGCCAAATCCCCATATAAATGTATCAAATTTATGATACCACATCCTTGGTGGCTGTTTTAACCCATACAGAGACTTCTTTAACTTGCATACCATTTCTTTATTATCCTTCACCGCAAAGCCTTCAGGTTGCTTCATGTAGATCTCATCTTCTAGATCTCTGTGAAGAAATGTTGTCTTCACATCCATCTGTTCTACCAAAAAATCAAAAGTAGCAGCAACAGATAAAAGTAATCTAATAGAAGTTACCTTGGCAACAGGAGAAAAAATGTCACCAAAATCAATTCCCGACACTTGGGAATAACCTTTTGCTACCAACCAAGCTTTGTATTTCTCCACCTTTCCTTCTGCATTTGTCTTCTTCTTGAACACCCATTTTCTGCCAATGGGTTTCCTTCCAGTGGGCAACTCCACCAAATCCCAAGCCTCATTTTTGTGCAAAGATGCCATTTCATCAACCATGGCCTCTTTCCAGAGTTTTCCATCCTCTGAATCTACTGCTTCCTTCACAGTTTTGGGATCATCATCAGTAATAGACAAAGCGAAATTTGAACAGAAAGCAAATGGACTATACCTTTCGGGTTGCCTTCTTTCTCGAACTGATCTTCTTATACCCAGAGTTTGTGGCTATTCATCCTCTGATTCCTCCTCTACTATATAGTCTGATTCTTCCTCATTTAGCTCAAACTCTATCTTCTTAAGTTCCTTTGGTTGGACTTCATGTTTAATAACATCTTTCACCTCTCTGAACACCACATCTCGACTGTACACAACCTTCCTTGTTGTTGGGTTCCAAAGCTTACAACTCTTTAAACCATCCTTATATCCAATAAAGATGCACTTTTCAGATTTACTATCCAACTTGGTTCGTTTCTCCTTTAGAATATGTACATATGCATCACATCCAAATATCCTCAATGTGAAAGAGAGGGTTTCTTACCAATCCATACCTCTTGTGGAGTCTTATCCTCCAACGTTGATGAAGGTGATCTATTGATGTTGTAGGGAAAAGTATCCGACTCGGATGACCCTATCCCACTCTAAGGGTGATAGTACCTCAGCAACAACTGTAAAGAAAACTACTTAAGGTTTACTTCTTTATGAAAGCAAGAGAGAATGAAGAAATGCACTAACCGTTGCCTTGCGCTTAATGTCGAATCCAAACTCTTCTCTTTGCTTGCTTGCTCCCAGCTCCTTGCTCTTTTGCTGGCCCAGCTACAATGAGATCCTGCAAAATAACAAAGAAGGAAACTACAAGAAGCATGCAATCATAACTGATTCAAGGATTAGCATAAATCAAATATACAATTATCACAACATATCATTGAAACAAGTGCATATAGAAGAACCTCAATAGATTTTATTAATGGAAGAAGTAAAGTTCTGAGAGTGTTACAACCATTGAAGGCCCCAATCCAGCAACACCTCCCAGCAGAAAGAATTTCTCCTCTTCACCTCCTTCAAGCAATCACCCAATAGTTCTATAGTGAAACCAACAGCATATCATTACTTTGCACAAAATTCCAGCCCCCTGAGCTCATAGGAGAGAGCTCAATTTATAGATGAATTGAGAAAGGATGAGTCAGCTTACAACTGATGTGTAGCTGCCTTGTGTCCTCTCTCTCTTCAGTTGATCTTCAGTTCTTGAGTCCACTTGGAGAACCTTGATTCCACTTGGAGAAACAGAGCCTCTGACTCATCACAAGGCGAAATCCCTGATCCAAGTGTCATTTTTGGAAGATTCCAGAGCAATGACTCAGTGTGCCACTTGTCCCATCTCGCTCAGCGCAGGTGGCCTTTGTTCTACCTGCTTTGCAACGCAGGTACACCTTGGAGGAGTTGAGTTTCAGCGCAGAAGCCTAGTGGAGCACCTGCTTTGATTTCAGGATTGCTTGTTTTTGAGTGTTTTCAGGTGGAGAACTGATCTGAGAGCTGTTGGTTTGCTGACCTTGTCCCTCTAGGGGTAGGAACATCATGTTTAGGGACTTTGGATCCCTTGGATTATTGACAATTCATGCCTGATGCTGCAAGGCACAAAATTGTCTATAACAGATGCCCCCTAAAGTATGAGGTCGTTTATCGGGTGAAATGCTTTATTAGGAGGATCCGAAGTTCATTCAATCTGCTGAGAAGTGTCCTGTAATAAGATACAATACAATACATTATTTTTTCATACTTTTTCATGATCTAGCTGAGGCGGGCATTCCCATGCTCAGCTTTATAAATTCATTTCGGTACATAGAACAAACGATCGTCTGATGGTAGACTGATAATTCTCTGCTGAAATTATCATCCTTTGAGAAGGATGATCATCTGCTGCAATGATGTACACATCAAATGTCTTTATATCCTGAATATATATCGCGGCCCGGATGGATGAAACTAGATCCGGGGTCTTCAATCTCTTCCGATCTTCACTCGATGTACAAGTCGATCCATGTGAGAATTTCTTGAAGTCGAACATGGAAAGACATCGCTTGATTACTGGTCAATGATGTAAACCGTTAACAAGCGCGAGAGGAATCACCGATAAGGATGATGACCCTCAAGGTACAGCAGTACAATTCACATGGTGGGAATAAAGGACTTGGCGTCGACCACCATGCAAAATCCTCTGGTCGAAGGTCATTGATGTATACCTATCGCCGGAAGTGAGAAACTTGCCATTGAGGCATGCAAGCTTCAAAGTACTGAGGGGGTTGTTCCTAGATCAACTCCTTGGATAATGAGCTGATGTCGACAAGGAGCGATCCGTCAAAGGAGGGCCTTAATGAATCCCACATCATTGACACGGAACGGAGCTAGTGATTGTGATGAGGTGAAAACAAACTGTGATGTATGATTCAGGGTGGCGGTCATGAAATGGATGAAGGACAATGTATGGCAGTGGATGGGACACGGTTGACTCTTTGCAGAACAACATCTCTTGAACATATAACGACACTGATGTGATGGATTGGTAGCATTACCCCAAATGTGGATGGTGTGGCGAGGACCATGGTGATGAGACCGGTGAATGAAACAACCCAACCCGATGTGATACGGAGGACAAAGTGTCATGTTCAAGAGCGACTTGCTACCATTAAAGCTGTGAGGTTCTCCCAATTTTCCCCAGTCATTGCTGACCAGTACCTCTTTATTTTTATCAAGCTTGAGGAGGATAACATATGCTTGTTCTATAACCTGCCCTTCGGGCAAGCCCATCGCTATGTTTTAACGAGCCTAGCGATAGGGAAACTCGTTCTCGTCTAAAGACAAGTTTGTCGCTATTTAATGAATTTAACGAGTCTAACGACAAGGATAACTCGGTCCTTTTCATTTTTAGAGAGTCTGAAAAGGTACATAAAGTCAACTCCTGAATTCCTTTTTCATCATCTAATCCCTTAAGTCCGAAAAAGTATAAAACAATACAGAAGGGATGAATTTTCGATTGCTTTAACGAGCCGAACAAAACAAGCGCTCGATCTTTTTGTGCAATAATCCCTCAGGTCCAAAAAGATTAAAATCTAGAGGAGGGATAGCTCTTCCGGTCGTTTAACGAGCTGGAAGGCCAAGACTCAGCAAACTTTTCATATTTTACGAGTCAGTGAAAAGAGCTCAAAGAAGACTCGTCTTTTGAGGAACGAGTGATAAACAGGGATAGCAGCAGATTCCAGGTACAGGTTGGAATATTCCAATCACGGCAGTGTCACAAGGATGGCTAAGTGAAATCACTCTTCGCAGCTGTTCCTCAAAATGGGTAAACAAACATATGGAGATGAACGATTGGCCAAATGAACGGATGGAGGTGAGACTGCAAGAACACGACCAAGGGCTTTTAATATGGCTGTCAAAGGTTACATTTACCAAGGTTATTTACCGGGCTGGGTTTGTTTTTTAACGAGCTTGAACACTGCTCAACCTTATGTTTATTTTTTAACGAGCATGAACTATGTGCTAAAACTGCTCGGATCTTGCGTTTATTTTTTAACGAGCATGAACTGTGTGCTAAAACTGCTCGAATATACCAGTCATAATACAAGAAACGCCTCAGGTGAGATAGCTATTTTTTAAGGAGCTTTATCTCACGAAGCTATGCTCCTATTTGGCAAGTTTTGACTTTTGCCCCACATCCTTTCTTTATGCAAGCTGGAAACGGCTAATCCTACGAGTTTAACGGGTTAGACCTACAGGTTTAAAGGGAGGACCTAAAAATTTAAAAAAATAAATAGTCGTCCCGTGCTTGCATTCCAAAAGGTTTGCATGCCCCCAGGTATAAAGTATAATTTCGAGGCGCTGCCTCTTTCTTATTATCCGAAAAATGGTTTTATTTGCTGCCACAAACTGAACTCTCTTTTCGGCGATGTCTATCATTAGGTTGCTAAGGATGGTGACTACTTGTTGCAGCAATTTCATCTCTTTCTTTGGAGGCTGCCCCTACTTATCCTTCAAAACATATGTTTTAATGGGTGAGGCTTGCCTTCAAAGATGGTGGCTACTTGCTGCCACAAATGGATCTCCTTCCTCAGGAGAGCCTACTTACCTAGACAAGGGGAGCGAGAAGCTGATTATCTCACTCACTTAACTTTGACAAAAGAATCTTATTCTAGAACAACCCTCTCTTCCTTCCTTCGGACGGGGTACGGACTAGTCATATTCTTCTGCGGAAATTAACTTTATACCCAAGGTTTCCTCTGCCCAAGGCAGGCCAGGGTGCATGCCCCCTGGGTCCCAATTACATCTTTCCGAATTACTCGCATTCATCGGGAAGTAGAACCGGGGGTGGAGGCATTCCTTGAGTGAATAAACCGTTAAGGGATGGTATTTGACTATTTGCGATGCGTGATCCTGGAAATGAAAGTTGGTCTACGAGCTTGACCATCCTTCCTTCGTGCGGAAAACACATAACTCTGAAGAGTGAGGACATTATTGCCTCCATGCAATATATATAGTCTCGTCCAAGGAGTAAGTTATACACCAAGGGTCCTTGGACAACCATGACGTTCATATGAACTGTCTTCCCCTTCAATGTAACGGGAACATTGGGGAGAATCCCTAACGGGCGACTGGTTCCTTTATCAAAACCTGATAGATTTCTCATCTCAGGTAAAAGCGCCGGGGAACCCAGTGCTTTCCAAGCAATAGAGGAAAGGATACTCACAGAAGCCCCTTCATCAATGATAGTTCCAGCCATCACCATTCTGTAGATTTGGACGATGATTCTGAATGGGATACTGGCTGGTAACCGGGGTCTGCCTAGTTGATTCCAATCAAAGGACACAACCAGGTTGCTTGGTGGTGGGACCGAATACACGGCCGGATACGACCCTGACGATGTTCCTTCCTGCGATAAAGGAATGGGCGTGTTGCCCTGATGCTCATCAGAGTCTGTGTTGATGAAAAGAATCTGGATGGTGTCATCCTTATTCTCTTCAGTGAGGGTGTCATTCGAAGATGAATCTTCAACGACGGTGTCATTTGAGGATGAAACCTCTGAAGGAAGAACCGGGTCAACTGCCGTTTTGACCTTTAGACTTTCGTCTGGTCTGGATTCAGTAGGTTCATTCTCAATGACGGACACTTCAGCTGACCACTTGAGCGGGCCAGCTGGATTTTCAACTATCGAGGGATTAGGCACGAGTTTTTGGTATCCAGGAGGAAGTCGTAACGGTGATACCGGACGATCTTCCAAAACTCTCTTCGCCTCATCTAAGAATGGACATCGGTGGATGGCGTGATCACCTTCACACAATATACAGGGTGATCTTGGTCTCCCTTTTCGTCCTTCACTCTCGCTAGTTGATGGATTGCAATCAACATGACTACCAGAGGTTGATGCTACCGGATTGTGCAACCTGGGGGACCAGTCCCTTAGTATCCGGGGAATACAAGGACAATCACGATGGAAGTGGGTCCCTTTGCAAATGACACATGGCGATTTAGGCCCGGTCGGTGCAGTGTGTGGATTTTTGTCAGATGTCTTTTGCTTGCCCCCAGTCGCCTTCGCCATAGGCCCCTTCTGCTTCTTTTCTCTCTTCTTCTTTTCCTTCTTCTCCATGGGAGGCTGAATTTTGCCGGCTCTACCCTGCGAAGATGAAGGATCAGAGGAAGAATTGTAAGAGGTGGAAGGCTGGTGGGTAGCTCGAGACTGGTCTGACTGTTGATTCGACTGCTCAGGATTAGTGGCGATTTGAACTACATTAGTTGAAAAGAGCCATACAGGTAGGCCAATTATCAGTCCTGGAAGTGACAATGTGGCCATATGAGGTGCACCAACATCTCCCCAAGAGGAGAAGGGATTGGGACTTCCACCAAGGTGACTTCCTTGGTTGGTGGGCTCCATACTTTTCAACTGAAAGATCAACGTGGGAATAACAGGTGATTATGTTCCGATTAAAATAAATTTTATTAACGACGCTTTAGACACAACTTTCCTTTTTCATGTTTTAAGAGTCGAGAAAAAGCTAAAGATGACTCTAGTCTCCTTCGATGTTTTAACGAGCCCGAAGTGACAAATGCTCGGATGGACTTTTTCAGTTATAGAGTTTGAAAAAGGCCAAAAGAAACTACTCTGGAGTTCTAGGCAGAGGGTGTGCCAAACTTTTCGCGAAACCACAGAATACGTTTTACGGTACGGGTGGTCGATCTTCGTGAATGTTGTGTTCACTGCATCGCGATCAGTAGGGCGGCCGACACGGCTTCCTATGGATAAAGGCTTTGTTCCTATAGGGGTCTCCCAATATATACGCGACGGTACGTGGGAGCACAAGTCCGTATTAGTGCCACCGACTCTCAGGAGGAATCACCCACCTTCGTAGAGATCGACAGTCACTACGTTTAACGACGCCGGAACACGTCTCTACCTAGACCTCTATGTGTTTGCGTTATGTTTCAAAGCGTTGTTATGTAAATTGAATTTATTTTAATGTTGATCTTGCTTAGCAGTTTTCCTTTAAGGATCACCACGAGATGTATATGACAAATTCCTGATGCAGTCTAAGATGAGAAGCAAACTTTTCAATCTTTCAACTTTGAAAATATTAACTACTGAGGGAGAAGAAAGGCAAATCTTTTCACACAGATCATAGAGCACACACTAATGCAAAATTTCCTAAATCGTCATGCAAGCAGTCAAATGCAAAATGCACAATGCATGTATTTTCTTTTCCCTTTCTTAATGTTGATGTATTACAAAAAGAAAGTTGTTATATAACTTTGATCTCGATTTAAAGCGAAAGTAAACAAGCTAGTCCAAAATCAAAAGACACCTTAAGATTTACTTGTTTAATCACTGGAAATACATGAAATCAAACCATAAGAACGAAAGTAAAAAGACTAATCAGCTATGGACAGCAAACAAGCTAACTCTTTAGACCAGCAAAATGCCTAACACAAGTTCAGATCTAAGAGGCCAAAGCAAGACTAGTTCACTTTCGTTATGGGAAATTGTAAATGATGTAAGAAATACAAAATAACAAGTACAATTTCGTTATATAACAGAGGCGGAATGATGGCAAGTAAGGTTGGTTTCAGAATAGGTACAAGACAGACAACTTGCAGCAAAATCTATAGTGAAAACAGGCAAGAAAAAGGGAGGAAACCCCAAATGCACAAGGCAAATTTGGGCCAACGCAGGTGCTGCACAGCCAATCTGGCTCTCAGCGCAGGTAGCCCCTTCGGGACCTGCGTTGCAAAGCAGGTAGCCTGTGTACTACCTGCTTTGGAAAACGAAAGTTTCGTTTTCACAGTTTCCGGGTCACAATTTTCTCAAAAATGCACAGTTTTTGCTCAAATCAGAAGCAATCAGTCAAGCACACACAAAGGGATGACAAGGAAGATGAAAAGCTATCACTAAGAGCTTACAAGGATCCTTGTAGATCAGCTCTTCAAATCATGAACATGCTCAGAAATGAGCTAGAGTAGCTGCCCTCTACTTCGCTTTTGATATAGTCAAAAGCTTTTCGATTTGGTACTCTTTTGTTCAGGAAATGAATAGCAAAATACTACAAACAATCAAACAGATACGGTCCCCAGCGGAGTCGCCAGTTTGTTGTAGGGAAAAGTATCCGACTCGGATGACCCTATCCCACTCTAAGGGTGATAGTACCTCAGCAACAACTGTAAAGAAAACTACTTAAGGTTTACTTCTTTATGAAAGCAAGAGAGAATGAAGAAATGCACTAACCGTTGCCTTGCGCTTAATGTCGAATCCAAACTCTTCTCTTTGCTTGCTTTCTCCCAGCTCCTTGCTCTTTTGTTGGCCCAGCTACAATGAGATCCTGCAAAATAACAAAGAAGGAAACTACAAGAAGCATGCAATCATAACTGATTCAAGGATTAGCATAAATCAAATATACAATTATCACAACACATCATTGAAACAAGTGCATATAGAAGAACCTCAATAGCTTTTATTAATGGAAAAAGTAAAGTTCTGAGAGTGTTACAGCCATTGAAGGCCCCAATCCAGCAACACCTCCCAGCAGAAAGAATTTCTCCTCTTCACCTCCTTCAAGCAATCACCCAATAGTTCTATAGTGAAACCAACAGCATATCATTACTTTGCACAAAATTCCAACCCCCTGAGCTCATAGGAGAGAGCTCAATTTATAGATGAATTGAGAAAGGATGAGTTAGCTTACAACTGATGTGTAGCTGCCTTGTGTCCTCTCTCTCTTCAGTTGATCTTCAGTTCTTGAGTCCACTTGGAGAACCTTGCTTCCACTTGGAGAAACAGAGCCTCTGACTCATCACAAGGCGAAATCCCTGATCCAAGTGTCATTTTTGGAAGATTCCAGAGCAATGACTCAGTGTGCCACTTGTCCCATCTCGCTCAGCGCAGGTGGCCTTTGTTCTACCTGCTTTGCAACGCAGGTACACCTTGGAGGAGTTGAGTTTCAGCGCAGAAGCCTAGTGGAGCACCTGCTTTGATTTCAGGATTGCTTGTTTTTGAGTGTTTTCAGGTGGAGAACTGATCTGAGAGCTGTTGGTTTGCTGACCTTGTCCCTCTAGGGGTAGGAACATCATGTTTAGGGACTTTGGATCCCTTGGATTATTGACAATTCATGCCTGATGCTGCAAGGCACAAAATTGTCTATAACAATTGACCAGGTAACATTTGAGGTGGTTTTCACCTTTGCAGAAGGAGCATCATCAGATCCCTTTCATTTGTTAGGAGCTTTAGATTTACAGTCCCTTTTGCAGTGCCCTTCCTTTCCGTATTTCCAGTACACCACTGTTACAGGTTTTCTTGGAGATTTAGATATCCCTCTAGATTTAGATTTCCTACTCGATGACTTATTTTTGTTTCTGTTTTGGGCCTGTCCTCATACAGACAAGGAATCACCATTTTAGCTCTCCATATTTTTCTGTCTCATCTCCTTCGTCAGCAAGGATGAGACTATTTCATCAAACTGCAAGGCAGTTGCATTGCTACCTATTGCAATAACCAAACTATTCCATGAATCTGGTAGAGAACACAACAAACTAATGCACTTATCTTCATCTGAAATTTTGATATCAACAGATGATAACTGACTTACCACAGTATTAAACGCATTCAGATGCTCTGTCACTGAGTCTCCATCTTTCATCCTTAGGGTATATAACGTTTTTCGCAGGAACAATTTATTCACCAAAGACTTAGATTGGTATAAAGTCCCTAACTTGTCCCACAAATCCTTCGTTGTAGCTTCCCCTAATACATTTGGCAATACTGAATCTGAGACACACAATTGTATTTTTCTCTTTGCCTTCTGATTCAACTTCTTCCATTCTTCATCTGTCACTCCCGTTGGTTTAGTACTCGGATCTACCATGATCCACTGATCTTTATCCACCAATAGATCCTCCATCTTGAGTTTCCACAACTCAAAACTATGACCATTAAATCTCTTGATCTCTATCTTTCCGCTGCTTGCCATCTTCTTTTACCACTAGAATCGATCTCGCAGATCTCCCATTGAACAGGGTCTACCACAGGCTCAAGCGAAACCCCTCAGCAACAAAGGTGTCCCCTTGAAGCCAAAACAGCTCTAATACCAAAGGTAGGTTTTAACCCCATACAGAAATTACATGCATGCGAATTCTAAAACACAGAGAATAAACAATGTGAGAGCATAACACATAAAACACATATACACAAAGATTTTCCCACTGGATCCCAAAATCGAGACTACTAGCTTGATTTTTCTTTATGTTCCTTTCAATGTTACAATACATATTTATACATGCCGAAGCATCTAATACCATGGACCGAAAACCATCGCGTCCAAAACCATGTGTGAAAAATCATGCACAAAACCATAGGTAGGTCTGCCCAACCTAATATGTGGTCCAAAACCAAAATTTTATGGGCACCCTTCTAACCCCTCGGTTAACTACATGGGCTAGTCGTGGAACGAATATAACACAACCCAACAATTGCAATAAGACCACTGCTCACCAAATGGTAACCATCTCTGTCACTAATTTGACCATATTTTTCAACTTTAACGACCAGACTACTCATGTTGAAAGATTACTCTAATAGCAAATCTAAAGATGTATGGATGAGAGAAATTTCATGAGAAATCTGATTTGAATTGTTATCTTCATGCAAGAGAAGAGATGATGAGGGATGGAAAGAGTACTCAATGATTTGATTGCTTTCATTTTCATCATGGATAATCTCACCACTTTATTTCAATTGAGAAGTTAACTTGTCGGATGAAGAACTTGAACAACATGGAGTATCTATGTCAAAAATCGATGCATCACAAATGGTAGAGCACAAGGAAGAGTGATATGAAGAGGAAGTTTCGATAAGGACATCTTCTTTTAGTGAATTAGATTCTAGATCTACATCAAAATCTTCATGAGAAACTGAAGGATTAGCTGATGTACCTGGGAATTCGTGATTGCATATTTCAATAGAGTCATCATCATCGAAATGATTTTTTCCCAAGGCTACGGATGGATTGAAAGAATTGATTGCATTTGATTCACTACCAAGTTTAGCAGATTTAAAATCATCCAAGAATGGAAGCGTGTTATCTTGACATGGGGGAATTTGAAAAGGAGAAGAGAGATCAAAAGTCTCTTCACTTTCCTCCTTCTCTACCAGTGTGATGTGACTGCCTTTCATCTGATCACAATTTGAACCAACAACCCCAGAATCAAGAGAGCATGAAGAGCTAGTTGGTGGAGAGATTGATCAATCAGATCATGATACACAAAGTCACGATGTGTAGATGATAGAGGATTACAAATTTCCCTTGATGAAGTAACGCTTTCAATGGAAACACATTCAAGATTGATGTTAAGAGTGCCAATGTCATCTTGGGGAATTAAATAATTATACCTCACCATAAGCTCTATGAGCCATTTTTGGGTTTATTCCATTAGTTTTAAATCATGAAACATGGAAGGAGGATGAAGAGATGGATTAGGAATTTGATTTGGATATTTCCCAACTTTGTTATGATCATGCAGAGGCACCCTCATCGGAATTGGAAAAGGAGGAGGAAAAGGAACAAAAGGAGCAGTAAATTCCTCCTCTCAAATTAGAGGTGTCTCATAATTCATAAGAGTTGGGGAAGTAGAAACAACAAGGGGTTCAGGTTCACCATTCAAAGAAATCTGAACCAAGCGTTGAAAATATTGTTTCAATAAATCCCAATCCGTATCTTCTTTAGTAAATTCACAATAGATGTGAAGAAATCGATCAGAGAAATCCCCAACTGATTCATTAGGCATCATTCTTAATTGAATAATTATTTTAAGAACATCCCTATGATCATACCTATCAAAAGCTTGATGAAGCTCTTGGAGGAAATGATGAAAAGAATGGATGGAAGCATATGGTAAAGTATGACACCATTGGCTAACTCGGCCTTCAAGGGCAAGGAAAAAAATCACACAAGAAAAATCTTCATCATCGATTTCGTAAGATGCACAAAATATAAGAAAATCATAAATGTGCACTATTATGGATGTTGCATCCTCACCATCAAACTTTAACTGAGACAAGTGATAAACAGGCTCATCAGAGATTGAAAATTGACAAATGGATAAATTAGAGAAACACCCCGAGAGTAAGAATTGAGGATAAGCCATTTCAGAAAACATGTTCAAAAAAGACTCAACAGGCACAGGTTGTCATTTGGCCCTCCTTCTAGCACCATTTGTTGATGGTGCTATAAATCTGTCAACCAAGGGGGTCTCCCCTACATGAAATCCTAATTAGACCTCACATATTTTGGAATAGGATCCCCATCCCGAGTATCGTCTTGATTGCCATGTATTCTTATAGATTTGACTTGGCTTTAGTTGTGGACAAGAGAGAGAAGCATGTATGTGCCTTTGCAAAAAGAAAGTAAGTGTTCCTGGTGAATGTTCGATTGCAAGTGTATCAAGGTTCTTCTACTGCAGAGGGAGGAAAAGTGAGGCTCTAAGAGAAAGGTAATAGTACCATTTTAGTAGAGGCACACACAAGCAAAAAGATAATTTACTAACATCAATAAGAATAGTCCACATAGACATGGTAATTGTTACAACCATTACAACACATTTTAAATTAGATAAGCACTAAAATAAATGAAATAGTTCAAATACTTTAATACAGGTGAAAGAAAACATGAATCATAAATATTAACATAATGGTCTTACAAATATTCACAATCCATGCATGAAAATGTGTCGGCCATCAACTTTCAAGTATTAAGTAAAATTCCCAAGCTACATGAATACAATGATCATCACTAGCTCCAATACTAGAGCATTCGAGCCGCGAATTGCTCCCCAAAAGTACTAACTTTGACTCTCTAATGCCTTATGGGAGAACTCAAAATGAAAAGTCATTTTTTTACAATGAGGGTGTATATATAAAAAAATGAGGTGATCATTCACCTCCCTTGTGACTCTTGGACTACCCTCGTGATTGTTTGACTTCTCCATGGCTCTTTGACTTCCTACATGACTTTTCACATTACTTGGATGAGCCTTGGACTTTCACTTTTACAATACATTTCCAATGTTGAACAGCATATTCCACAAAATGATGTGGCACATGATGACTCATGACATGATATGTGTTATGACAAAAAATTGATCATCTAGCCATAATTTAATAGATGGATCGAAGTACACCATGTAGGGGCAATTTTACCATAGTAAAATTGCTTTCACTATGAGAAATTACTTAATAAACCACATTTGTTAAGTCATTTATAATTAAACCCATGAAGAATAATTAAATAAATCACTATTTGTTTAATTATCTCCTAAGAATAATTAATTAAACCATTGTTTAATTAATATTCCTTGTCACATTTGACCCACTTATGAGAAATAAAAAGATAAATCATTAATTATCTTATTTTTTCCTTAGGAATATTTAATTAATCACTAATTAATTATTATTCCTTATCAAGTTTGACTAAATCCCTTAGAAATAATTAAATAAATCATTATTTTTTTATTATTGCTTAACCATATTTCTTGAGAAAATAAATAAACCATTTATTTATTTATTATTTCTAAATAAAAGTTGAAATAATTTTTCCCTCCAAACAAAATATAATAAACTAATCCGAATGGTTAATTCTAGAATGGGGTTAATAATATTTTATTATTGTTCATTATTCGAGAATAACCTAATATTTTGTTATAAATAGAAGGGTTTTTCATTCATTATTCACTTTTGACTATTTTCATTGTTACACTCACTATTGTAACTCTGATTATTATCATTGTCGCACACCATCTTCTTTTTCATTTGAGTTTTCATTGAGCTCAAACATTTTGTTTGCTGGGTTTTACACATTATAGAGGAGAGAGACTCTACAAAAAGCTGAAGACATTGAGGATAGCCAAGAACCCATCCCATAGAGGGGGACTGGTAACATTATTTGTTCCCTTCACAGGTGTTGTTTAATAAAATATATTCTTTATATATCTGGTTTCCATTGGATTATTAGAGTTATTTGCGCTTATTTTACTATTCCATTTTGTTGTTTAACTATGTCTGTTGCATAGATCAGGGCTTTGGCAAGTTTTGTTTCTATAATTTGCTGCAAATATACATTGTTTAATAGTCATTTATATTGTTAGGGTTGTTTGTTATCCATACCTAAAGTGGTTTCTTTTCGTACATCTTCAAGAAGAAAACATAATAACAAATAGGCACCTCCACTACGTTTTTAATTCTGATTCAAAAACCTGGGTGACCTTCATTTTTCAGCTTAGTGTTTTTATTTTTTAGTCTCTTAATGTTGTTTACTAGCATTCTAACCTTAGATCAGTCAAATTTCTAACTTTTGCAAGTTTTCTGCTCATTTCCGCAAGTCACAGGAACCAGACGCGATAGAGACGACAAATGTTTCTGAGACTCGCCGCCCGAGAACTGAGGAGAAGAAATCACACTTTTCTACCCCAAAAGTATTATCTAGAGGTCTAGAGTGCACTTTCTGGCCCAAAAAGTGCAATATCCCCCTAAACAGGTCAGTACCTGCGATTTTAGGTTTTCTGGGATTTTTTCTGATCTGTTTCTAGGTTTTGTTGAGAGTTGTCTACTAGGTTGGTTGACCATTGTCTTAGCCCGCTTAGGCCTTGATCTACTTTGTTTCGCTCGTCGAAGTGGAATTTAGCCCCTTAGGGATTCTAGTACGCTTCCACCTTTATAAGAGGAGTTTAGCTGAGTAAGAAGTCTGAGTTTCTGTAGAGCTTTCAACCATATTTTCCATATCTGTACCTTCCTTTTTTAGATCTTCACAGATAGTTTGTTTCCATCCAAAGTTCCCTCTTGAACCTTGTTTGGTCATTTTCCTTAGGTTGCCACTATTTTCCCTAGGCTTCATACCCATCTCCATATCTTTTTGCAATGATTTTCCTCACTGGTGTTTTGTTGTTGCTGCCACTTTCTAGCAACATAGTGTCATTTGATCCTAGTCACTTCGACGCTTAGATCTCTTGGACTTTTTCTTGTGTTTTTAGTTAATTTCGCCACCAACCAGCACAATGTTTACAAACCCAGTTTGGGTGGGGTTTAGAGAGTTGATTTGCTATTCATTTGCTATTTTTAATTTAAGTTTATTTCAATAATCTTCTTCTCTTTTCAAACAAAATCTGGGCTTAATAAGTAAACACACTTGCACACAAAAGGACACCTCAAGCGAAGGGCGCTTGGTTTACACTGCCAAGCCATGACTTAACTTAATTAATTTATCTCCCCACACAAAGACAAAAAAATCATGTTGACCTCCCTTCACCATTTTTGTGTCACTTGTGTCTTATAACCATTGTGCCACCAAGGCGTTTGTCGCGGAGACTCTTAGGCCTTCATCCCCGATTTCTGCTTGGGAATATTACTCCTCCCTGCAGGATTCGAGTTCATAGTCCCTCGAGTCCCCATACTGACTCCTCTTCTGGTTCATCTAATTCCTCATTCAATTCCAAGCCTCCTTCACCACATACCATTATCATGTCAGGACCCACTGCAGGTGTAGGAAACCAACCTATTGTTGGCTTTGGTTCTACTCTAGTAGTCACATCTAGTGGAATCGTTAAAAGAATTGTTCCAACAACTCCAATGCTACCTTTCATGGCTGGGTTAAGCCTCCCATATTTTGGCAAGTTGATAAATCACCCTATACACCATGATGCTGGTTGGCCAGCTATGCTGACTAAGCTTCCCTCTGACATCCCCAAGTTTGAGGGTAGTTCTGGAAAGGACCCCACCAATCACGTCTACTCCTTCCATATGCAGTGTTAATCCAACTCCATCACCGATGATTCCATTCGTCTTCGGTTGTTCTAATGCACGCTCACTGGAGATGCTGCTAACTGGTATGTTGACCAACTCATCGCCTCTCATTCCATTTTGTGATGCTTGCTAAAGAATTCCTTTCATATTTTCAGTTACCTCTCTGATACGACACTAGTACGAAGCTCTTTACCACCTTCTGTTAGTCCTCTGCCACCCCTCTTTCCGATCATGTCCGGGAATCGCATAGAAGGAGGAGCATGTGTTGTGCTCTGCCCTTCGAAGATCCTGTCTACCTCGATTGGTTTCTTAGGAACGTTTTAGTTCTTATTGCCAAAGATGTCATGTCTCACTTTCCTTAGACAGAGGAAGAGGCTCTCTAGACTGCTCTGAGATATGACTTGATTTATGCTCAATCTAGTTATGTCTATACCGTGATAGCATACCTCCCCCATCTTGGTGGTGCCAATGCACCGCGGGCATCTCATGCCACTGAAGGTATCATTGGATCTATTTCACATCCTTCACCATATAATCAGTAGAGTTAAGGCCATCCATAGGGGGGCACCATTTCCTCCAACATTGATGCCCCTCCTGCCAACAATGTGTTATCAGGACAAATCACCTCTTATACATTCATCCAACCACATCAACAGATGTTAGGGCCATCTAGTGCTCAACTTTTCTACTAGATTGTTTCCCCCTCACCATCTTACACCTATGCATCGTTGAGCTCTCTATCCCCTCACGCATTAGCACAACAGCCTGCCATGCATCCTCAACCCTAGCAGCCACTGCCCCCTTAGGGTCAAGTGTTTGCACAACAAAGTGCGACCAATCCCCAAAATCCGAAGGAAAAGAATAAGGGGAAAGGTAACAAGGGTAACTAGGGTAATCAACCTAATGAACCCCAGGGGAATCGACCTAACACCAAAAACCAACAATAAGGCGACCAACACAAGAAGACCAAGGTTATTCAAATGAACAAGCCTTGTGCATGTTGTGGTGTACATGGCCACTATACTCATGAGTTTCCCCTCTTACCCTAGATGCACCAAATGTGGGAATCCCAAGCAACTTCTATAGGTCAACCGCCCTAGAATCCTACACCATCTCAACTAGTCGTGCTCACAAATCCTTTCCCTCAGCAAGGATTTGTTTATTCTCAACCACAGTAAGGTCAAGTAGCCCACCTTCCCCAACCAACCTTCTAGTCCTTGTGACTACTAGATCCTCATGATGAATTCTGACGAGGTCAATACATCTGATATCAACTTACAAACTCGATCACGTCAATATGACAAGCCATTGACTTTGTCTGCCATTGCGTCCAAAACCAAAGCATATAATTAGCCTCTTATGACACCAAATGGTCTGCTACAGATCCCTAAACCTAAAGTTGAGTCAATTCCTAAGGTCCCCAAGGGACCATTAAATGGTAACACAACTTCTAACCGAGCTTCCCATACATACATTATAGTAGATGACTTGGTGAAATCCCTTGTTGCCATGTCGACACTGGAGGTCCTCCAATCGTGCCCATCTAAAAAGAAATCTCTACTAACTATTTTGGGCATAGTAGATCCTTCAGATGATCATTTGATTGTCTTTCATGTTTATATGTCAGAGCATCCTCCATTACCTCCATCTGCTATTTTCCAAATACCAGTCTGAGTCCATAATGCCATCATCTCTTGATGTATTGTCGACGAAGGCACATCCACCTGTGTGATGTCCATTGTCATTTGGAAGAAACTCAAGTCACCTAAACTATCCCCATCCACCATCACTTTATGGTCACTCCTCCTAGCCTGTCGACATGTATCGCAATTGTCCAGTGACTCTTGCAGGCAAGATTGTTCATGTAGACATAGAGGTTATTGATGCCCCTCTATATTACAACATTCTCTTGGGTCGTAGTTACACTTATGTAATGCCAGTCATCGCGTCTACGGTTTTCCGCAAGATGTGTTTCCCCCATGAAGGGAAGATCATCACTATCGATCAATTGACATACTACGAGTCATCATCCTTGACCTCCCTTGATTTCATTATCTTCTACCCCTCTCACTGGTGTTTCACCCAGAGTCTACAAACATTCCGCATTATTAGGTGCTTTCCCAAGTCCTCCCCCTCTTATCTCTGAGCCTAGCACTTTGATTGTTTGCATGTTACAAGCATCGTGATCTCCTCAAAAGAATTCTAGTACATCTGATCAACAACTAGCTCCTTAGCACTCCGTTGTTACCATCTCAGCTGAGACATTCAGATCCACCCCCCAATACCTCCTTCATTTATGGGTGCCTCTCCTTTGTTCCCACCAGGAACTGTTCCTGTAGGTCTTAACCATGAAGGAGTTGTTCCACCGGGACATTTCCCTATAGGACATATACCTTTCTTTTTTCCTCCTAGAATATATTTTTTTCCCTGTCATGGCTTCGTTGATTCTCCCTAACATGACTTTGGGGATCCCAGTGTGATACATTGATCCCCAAGTGAACACTTTGCCTCGTCAGCGCAAACCATATCATGCTTTGACCCCAATTCAACCGGTCCCTACGACCCCTGTTACTGCTCCAGTTCCACCGCAACCTGAATAGGAACCTCATATTTGTTTTATTGAATTTGTCAGTAGCTACAAAATCGAAGATTCTATACCCACTCTTTTGAAAAGATATAGGCTATTAATTTAATCTTTATATTCTACATGTGTCCAGTATAGATATGTAACTAAGTCTAGTCCATGCAGTTAGTATCTCTTGATGAGACGATCTTTTGTTACATTCAGTTATTGGAATTTGTTTATTACTAAAAAAACATTCATATAATCTATGAGGATAAACATGCTTCCTAAGTTTTAGGGATCCATGAATTTATTTTAAACATTAGTTAATTTTCTCTTATGATAACTCTATCAATTATGAATGGAGTATGAAAGACTGATGATCGGGAGGGGGGGATGGCAGTCTGCAAAAATAGAGCTTATTACACTGTTGTAGAGGGGAGAAGACTCTACCAAAAAGAAAATGATTTTTATCTTTTCTCTATTCTCATTCTTTTGTAAACTGTGTTTATCAAAGGAAGTGAAAAGGAGGCACTACCTACATACTTCATCTATCATTTTTATTTCTTCTTTGTCATGTTTTATTGGGAAGAAAATGAAATTTGATTATTTTCTGTAATTGTTTTCCACATATTCAAGTTTTGTTTTCTAAGATGCTTCTATACTTACATAATTTGAATATTAATCATATTATATATTTTTGCACATGTCTGTAGCTAATATATTGATTTTATTGTGTTAAAAAATTGCAAATTAGGTATGGTGCTTAAGCAATATTCGAGAAAACAATGGTAATGATTTGTCCTTTGTTTCACAAATATTGATGCACTCATATATTGTTGTAATTTAAATGTCTTTAAATTATCAACAATATAATCATTCTTTTGCGTACTAAATCCCTTTTAAAAAAATTATTTGCTCCTAAGATTAGTATTAGCTTAAATAATTTTGTTATGATTTATTGCATTTAGATTAATTTGTTTATTATTTAGATCAATACTGCATTTAGATTTTAGAATGATTTGAACTTAAAAGAAGTCTCCTCTTAGAGAGAAATCATTTTTCTGGCTAATGGAGCCATAAAATCAGTTAGAAGCAATTACACCAAACGACTTGAGTTGAGCCTAAAGAACCTCGGTCTGGGTTGTTTCCCTTACATTAATGAGTGGTCATTTATGCATGTCAACACCTCCTTCATCACTAGTTTTTTGTTTCATTTTGTCATCCTTCATAGGATAGGAAGACATATATTTCGTCCTTTAGCCACCTTATAAAAGTTTCTATTTTTTTGTAAGATGAAAACAATGAATTTTTGACAATGTTGTGGTCCTAGTTTCCCAAGTGGCAAGCCACAAACAATGATGCTTGTACTCTTTGTGGTGTTATATTAATATTAAAACTATCTAGCTTATAATAATAACAATAATTACAAAAATCCTAATATAATGGCCTACTTATTTTGTTGGCAAATTAAACAAGCTATGTAATCTACTCAAAGCTTCATGTTAATTTGAGTGCTTTAGTCTTATTTGTTCATAGGCATCTAATCCTCAATTTCTCTCTATTTACAAAGAAAACATAGAATTTCTTGTAACTTTATATTTTTACATCTACTTATTTCAATTGCTAGACAATGGAAACTTAATGTAAATTGACATCTTATATGTTTTTTATGAACAAAGATTTCATATAGATTTCTCTTCTTGGTACTATTATTCCATGTAAGTAAACATTAGATTAATGTTACATTGATAGGATCTCATACTTTGACCAAGTTTATCCGATAACTTCTTTATTCTTACTCTTGTACCAAGTCTTAAATAGCTCATGGTTCATCCAAAAAGTATACATCTTCAATTCCCCATTCTTTGATACATTTAATATTCAGTGGTACATACCCTTATCTTAACTTTCAATATTTGCTTGCAATGGTTATTTGTTCATGTCAATACATTTTACCTTAGTAATATATGCTAGAACATATATCTTCTTCTTTTAAGGATAATACCCATGTTTCTTCTAATATCATAAAGTAAGGGATTAGCCATGAGGATTATTTTAATTGGTCGAGTCCTCATTGTTAACACATTTTTTCTATTTATAAATCACTACTTCAATTCTCTCAACACCCTCGAGGTTAGGCTCCATGGTTGAGCTAGAAGGAAGTGATCCCTTTGAGTGGATCTACCTAATACAAATATTCTATGGACATAGTAATCACCAATTTCCAGAGTCTGTAAACCACATAAAAAAATTGCAAAGTAAGGGATTTGTATTTTAACTCCTAGTTCTTCTAATAAGAATAATTTTTTAATCCTTTCAACTTCTTCCAAGATTCTTGAGAGAAGCCTCGAATGCAAACATGACAACAATGCAAAATCATTGCTTATATAAATATTCGAGAGAGAAACTTCCTTAATTTCTATCTCCATAGCTAAATTTATCTATGGTTATTTTCCATGCAATAAAGGGCCTTCATGTCTCACATTACCTATTTCTTAATGCAAGAGTTTCAATTATAGTTGCAATCCAATTCAAGGCCAACTTACTTATATAAAGGAACTGCCTCCAATTTGTTGTGATTAAATGTGATGGGTATAGCCTCATTTTACCATTATGAGTTAAATGCTTAAAAAATATGATAGGGTAGAGGAGAGAGAAATCACTTTTCTAAAAGTCTTCTTTCTACTATGAAAAGCAAGAATTCAAATAAGCCACAATAGAAAGAAGAAGAATTCAAATAGACGAATATTAACATCAATGATAGAAAATTTAAAATTATCTTGTATATATATTTTTCTTTATGCAAGTAACATTGTCAACATTTTATCTTTTTTAAAGAAATTATAAATTTAGAGAAGTTAAAGACAATACATGAAATTGAATATAAGAACTATCCGAATTCTAGAAGCTATTCTCTTGACATTTTATTATCTTACTCTTAGAGAAGAGAGAATATTGTAACTATCATCTAGATCTATCTTAACTATAAACATATTAAATAGACCAAAAAAAATTTAAATAACCATTTCATAAAATTTAACTTATAAAATAAAATCTAAATCATGAATACTCATTTTTATAAATGTAAATATCAATAATTTTAATAATAAAATTAAACTATGAAAGTGTAAATATTGATATTTCCAAATTATAAATTTAATTTCAAAAATTTCAATTTCAATTATAACATTGTTAATATCAAATTATAAAGATATATAATTATAAATCTATATTATAATATATTTATATTCATTCCTAATTATATGTAAATTAAACATCCAAATTAAAAAGAACATTATTAAATATATAAAGATAAATACATTGAATAATGATATTCTTTTAAACATAGTTAAAAGTGATGTACAATATGACCATTGTCACCACCAATGTGGATGAAACCATCATCCCACCAAGAGACATTACAGAAGTCCAACACGAAGGAGCAAAAAAACACAGAAGCCCACTAGACTATTTTTCACATAGCGTAAAGACCCGATCAAGCCTCTTTAGCTTTAAATGACATCATATTGCCTCAACCGGCGAAGCTGGTGCATCCTCTCTTCCTTGAAACCAAGACTCCTTCCGTGTTTCTGCAGGTAACCATGATCTTGATTTCAACTCCACTCCCTCCCATCTTTCCATTCCACCAGTGGTTTCTGCAGGTAACCATGATCTTGATTTCAACTCCACTCCCTCCCATCTTTCCACTCCACCAGTGATTGCTCTCATCTCCTCAGTTCTCAATGGAGACTCCCACTCTGTGCAACCCCAAACATCAGCTGCCTTGTGCTTTTCTTTGCTTTCATCAGAATGCCAAAACTGGTAAGGGAGGGCCTGGGAGCCAAAATTCCGAGTTGGGTGGGCATAAAAGGAAACCATTCTTGATCCTTTATCCAGTATGAAATTATTTACAGTCACTGCTGTTGATGTAGGAGAAGAAAATGCAGAAAATTCATCTTTACGGCCTTCAGCAATCGAAGCAGTTTGATGAATTACTTTCCTTTGATTTTCCAGCTTGATCTCTGTTTCAGCTTCTCTCCATGATTTCAATGCTTTCTTTAGGCTATTAATGGATTCTCTCTTCTTTTTTTGACCTTCAGCCTTTTTCCATTCACTCATAAGCATGTCCAGGGAAGACGATTTCTCTGAACAAATATCTTGATTTCGAACCGCATTCCATTTATTTGAACACACCATTTTTGGGTACCCATTTTTCGGCTCTGCAGTACAACCCAAATGAGCAGACTCAATCCTGAGGACCCCAAACTCATCTGGGCAACCCCATTTCAGTGCCAAATCCCATGGCCTTACTCCATTGCAATCCCCCACATCCTTGTTTGCACCATTCTTCAAAAGCAATTCCACCATATCTACCTTTACATTCTGTGCTGCATAGTGCAATGGGGTTCTTCCTTTGGAATCCTTAGAATTCACAGAGGCTCCCCTCTTTATCAAAATGCTTGCAAACTGAGTCCTGCCTCCTGCACAGCCATAGTGCAACGGTGTCCTCCCAAGCTTATCCTTGGTATCTATAACCTGCCTGGATGTGTTCAGAAGCAGGGCTTTTAAGGCCTTCTCATGGCCTAAAACAGTGGCCCAGTGAAGAGGAGTCCGGCCTATTGAATCAGAGGACTGTATTGGGTTCCCTCCTTCCAGAAGCTTTTTAATCATGCCCACATCATTTGATCTCACTGCCCAGTGCAATTCTGTCACTGAAAACTCCATATCTCTGAGTAGATTCAACACCAGAACTGCTAAACTCAAAATCTCAAAAACCCCGCTGCTGAATTCAATAAACAGAACCCTTATTTCAACACCACCTTTTAACAACAGGTATAATTGAACGATCAGAAGGCCTATCCTTAAATAGGTATAGTCACAGACGGTATAGTCAAGATGCAGGGAAGGACATCAACAATCATTAGACAAGACTTCATATCAGTGGCTGCCAACCCTGCAACTAATATGAGACCAGTGGCCAACATTGATTCGATGACAGTACTTCATGGATAAGATAATTATAATCAGAATGGATCTGTTACTGTGGTAGCCCACAGTCCATGTGGGTGTGGATACAACGCTTGAAATCACCATCTCCATTTGGCTTTCTGTTACTGTTTAGTATTAAATTTGGTTACCAGCAAATTTGGAGTCAAAAGTAGGTACTCCAATGTTGAGTTTGGTTGTGCTTGCACATCTAAAATGAGGAGAACAGTAACAGTTTATCAGCAGTGTTGTTCCCCCCTCACTTGTTGAATCCCTGAATACCATCTTGTCCGAGATAACATGTTCAATCAATCGTAGGTATCTTGTCTGAAATGAGATTTCCACCGTAATATGTTAAATCAGTCAATGTCATCTCCTTCAAGATAAAGTGATTGACAGACGATAATGGCTAATAAAATTCACTCACAGAGAAGTTGCCTAAAGCACCCTTAGAGAAAGAGGTACGAAATCCAATTTATGGCTACCTACGAAATTGACTACCACTCCTTTATAGTTGGAACGTGTGCAGTGGTCTACTATTTCATTTGATATCCAGGATGAGCGTAAGACCTGAGCAAACTAACATAAGTTATTAATTCGTTGTGAATTATTTATATAAAAGGTGACAAAGGTAAAGGTTCATTGTAAATGATTTTAATTAAGCATTTAAAGGTAATGTTTTCGCAATAGTGATCTGAATTTTTTAGATTTTGATATAGGATATTATAATTATATATGAAGTACAAGATAACTAACCAGTATTTAAAAACAAAATAGAAGTTGTGGTTATGAATTTTATTTTGTAAATAAAGTGACGATATAGGAAAGCTATGTATAAAAGTAAGGTTAATGTTATTACAAATAATTATATAATTATATTGGTAATAAAACTTTATAGGTTTATGGAAAATGTTTGGATAATTTTTTTATTAAATGGTTTATATGGTGTTAAATTATTACATGATTAAATCTGTATTGGTATTAAAAATTTATATGTTTATGGAAAAGGTTTGGATAATTTTTTTATAGGTGGTTTATATGGTGTTTTTATTTTTAAATGATTAAATCTGTTAATTTTACTAATAAAATTTCAAGCTTGATTATAGACACACCTATTTCTTTTAAACCACAGCAAAGCAATGTTATTAAAAAATTTCCTCTTGGTTGAAAATGATAATTTGTGATTTTTTTTTTTCAAAAACTTTAAACCAAAGAAATATTTCATGTTCATTAAGCATCCCTCTTCACGTTTACATTTAATGAAATTTGGGGGATTCACGTCTACATTTAATGAAGTTTGGGAGAACATTAATCTAGCATGATGGTGTCATGACTATGACTTATCCTTCCAACAGGGAGAAGATTAAGTAATGCATCTAGTATATGAAAGAATGGTATATACTAGGTTATATTATGAGTAATTGCATCTGAAGTAAATGCATAACTTTCATAGGTATAGGGAGAGGGTAAATTTGTTACTTTTGTATTTTCATTTCAATCTTTACATAGAAAGTTTTAATAATTGAGTTTAGAGGTTCATTCTATAGCCCAATATGAGGGTGATGTGTAATTCTATCTGTGCTTAACTTGGAGTTGACAAGTGCCCCTTAAAAAAATAATTCAAATAAAAAAATTGTTGATATAATAAAAATGTAAATGATTATACATATTTTGTTAGTTTTAATTAAAATCATTATAAAACATCAATAATCTCATTCTCATTGGGCTCACATAGTTCGTTGTTAATATTACAATCTAGTATGAAAAGAATGTGGTAAAAATATTTCACTTTTTACTTTTGGAGTTGTAAATAAAATATTTCCATATCTATGTTAAATGATATAAATAAATTTTCTTAGAAGATTCATTTCTAACTTAGCAGAATTAATCAGAGAATTAAATAACATGTTAAAGAAATATTCAGCACTTAAGTGGGCAGTAGAGGCTAAATAGTCTTTTGAGGCAATCAAAGAAGCCTTTACTAAAACACCAGTACTCATAAGTCCGGATTTCAAAAAATATTTCATAATTTTCTTTTGCTTCAGATAATACTATTGTAGCAGTCTTGTTGCAAAAGAATGATCAAGGTTATGAACAGCCTATTGCATTTTTCAACAAATCTTTGAGAGATGCTACACTAAAGTACAACATAATGGAAAAACAAGCACTTGCTTTAGTGAAAGCTATTAAAGATTTTAGAGTGTACATCTTATACTCACACATCATAGCATATGTTCCAAATTCAGTAGTAAAGGACATTTTAACACAAAATGGGCCTGAAGGAAAGAGAGGCAAATGGATTGCTGCCATTTTGGAATATGACATAGAGATAAATCCTACAAAACTTATCAAAGGCAAAAGTTTAGCTAAACTCATGGTTGAATCGAATTGTCAGGCCTTAGACATAAATTTCATTGGTGCCCTAGATGATCAGGAAGAGATGGCGACTCCATAGATCAGTGAACCTTTTATAGATTCACCTTGGTATGCAGATATCATATTTTTTTTACTAAATTTACAAGATCCTCCTGGTTTATCTAGAACTAAAGGTAGGTTCTCTTAAATTAAATCAATGAAATATTGTATCATAGACAATGCTTTATTTTGGAAAGATAATGGTGGCATTTTATTGAATTGTTTATTAAAAGATGAAGCTAACAAAGTTATGCAAGAATTTCATGCAGGAGATTGTGGAGGACACCTATACTGGAAAACAACCACTGATAAGATTTTAAGGGCAGGGTTTTACTGGCCCACCCTTTTTGTAGATGTCAAGAAATATGTGACCTCCTATCACAAGTGCCAAATATTTGAAGGCAAAAGGAAACTCTTACCATTACCTCTCAAACCCATCTCCATAGAAATGTCTTTTCAACAATGGGGTTTGGACTTCATTGGGGAAATTCACCCATCCTCCTCAACCCAAAATAAATGGATTTTGATAGCCACTTATTACTTTACTAAATGGATAGAAGCTATCCCTTCTAGACAAGCCACAGACTCTGTCATCATTTCATTCCCTGAGAACAACATCCTTTCTAGATTTGGATGCCCCCAAAAGCTCATTACTGATAATGCAGCTGCTTTCAAATCTAAGAAAATGGTAGAATTTTGTAACAGATATCACATTAACCTTGGCCATTCCACTGCCTATTACCCTCAAGGTAATGGACTTGCAGAATCCTCAAACAAAATCCTTGTTAATATCATCAAGAAACTGCTAGAAGACAACAACAAGACCTGGAACAAAAAGTTGGTTAATGCCTTATGGGCAGACAGAATAACTACCAAAAATTCCATTGGTACATCTCCTTACCAGCTAGTATATGGAATGGATGTTGTTTTTCCATCCTCTTTGGGGGTATCAACGATGAAGATGATTCAAGAGTTGCAAGTAGAACCTAATGATATCCAAAGGAGGATAAATTAGACAATACATTTGCAACAAACCAGAGAAGAAGTCTATGTCAAATCACAAGTGATCCAGGATAAAATCAAAAATATTTTTGATAAGAAAACCAAAGCTGATTATTTTTACATAGGTGACAAAGTACTCAAATGGGATTCTAGAAGAGAAGAAAAGGGTAAACATGGAAAATTTTATTTCCTATGGCAAGGCCCTTATATCATTTATGGTTACAGCAATAACAATGCATTTTTCTTGAGACAGTTAGAAGGAATAGATCTACTAGGAGGACCAGTCAATGGTAGAATGCTGAAGCATTACTTATCCACAGATTAACATTAGTTCATTTGTTTACTTTGCTCATTGTATATAACATTGCAAAGTTTAGATTGGATTGGATGGTAATCTTTTGAGGTTGAAGCCTGAAGAGAAGGTCTTGAGCTTTGAAAGGTGTACCACCATAAGTATGAATAAAGAAGATCATAGAGGAGCAGTTACAAGCCAGCCACAGTCAAAGTTTCAAAGGCTACTAATCTTAAAGTTCTTGACATTTCACCAGGAAATGTCATCCCCATGTGGAGCCACTATTAGGGTCCTATAATAACAGGATTCATAATTTTGAATTGGCTATGGTTAGTCTTGTAATATTGTACATACTTTTGCTTTCTGCAAAATGTTTTCCCATATTAAAAATAAAAAAAGTAAAGTGGGTAAGTCCTAAAAGAATAATCAAAGGACTAAAAGAAAGAAAAAGATAAAAAAAAGTAAAAAATATGAACCAAAAAAAAAAACAGAGATAAAAATAGATTATGAATGTGTGAAAATTCAAATGCCACTACTTTGTACTTTACTTTGAAAAATAATATTGTGTGCAGCTTGTCAAAAATGCCACAATCCATGATGGTCAAAGTTGTTTAAACTTGATTCACTCATGCTTCAAATTTCATGTTGATAGATAGAGAATAAAAATTTGACCAAACTGTTTAATCTTGGCAAATTAGTAGTTAGATAGAGAATAAAAAAGAGCTCATCAGTTTAATCTGAGCCATTGGAAGTTATAAGATTAGAATTAGATAGTTTTCTTATCAAAAGAAAAAGAATAAAGGGTCAGCAAGCTCAAATGCACCCAAGACAGTTTGGGATATTTTGTAATACTTTTTTGTATAAATACTTCATAATTCGAAGTATAGGGTGTGGATAGCTTGACATTACTATAGTTGTATTGATCTGAAACCTGAGGGTTGATTGTACCAATTTTCAAGTCAGTAGACTGGACTGAGTAATAAATACATTGCATTACAGGATTCATGTGTTGGGCCACTTTAACGAAGTATTTTTTTGTTTGTCAAATTGTTAGCTTCTTAAGTGTTTCACATACTTGCATGTTATCTAAATTGAATGAATTAACTAGAATATTATTACAGAACTTGTTTAAGTACACTTTGTCTTGAACAGTTAATTATTTTAATGTTTTCTTCTGATATCCATAGTAGGGAATCCTTCATTGCTCCCTAGTTTCGATTGACCCCTACCATTTCCCTCATTATCTAGTTTGAGGAACCCTTAATTTCTCCTTGACCCCGATTGAAAACCACTTCACCATCCAGCCTAAAAGATCTGAATTCACTCAGCTACCTTGCCCTGTAAACACTATTTTTAGAACTTGATCCAGTCCTGTTTTCTTGACACTTGACCCCATAGCCCAATGGTAAAAGACATCCCTCTATCCATCTAAGTCAGTGATTCCACCACCAAATCAAAATCAAAACCCAATCAAAGCTTAAACAACTAGCCTAAAATCAATTAACTAAACAAAGTTAAATCATAAAGAGAGAGCCCTCTCTGAGCATTAGGAAGGCTAGATCCTGATCTCAAAAGTAGGTTTGTGGTTACCTCTATTATTTCTTTCATAACAACTCTAGGGAAATTTTAGAGTGATAACATATTGGTGACCATACTGGGGAAATTCCTCAGTTTAATAAAACTTTAAGGAAATCTTAAATCTCATCTTTTGTACCTTAAGGTCATTTTAGAGTTGTTAAAAATACTTCATTAACAATTAAAAATTAAAATTATGGCTTCTAAAAGAACACACTATACCACGGAAAATCCAGATCCAAACCCTGCTACAATAGTTGATGATCTTGACAAAATTTTAAGAAAACCAAAAAAGGTAGAAACTCAAGGAAGTAGTAGTCAGTTAATTAAATCAAATTCACTCCCTAAGGAGTTATCAAGTTTAGAGGATATTCAGTTTGATTTATCATTTGAGCTTTCCTTTTTTAGAACCAAATCTGAAAATTCAATTCATGATACTGTAATAGACCCCAATTTTATTCAATTTATTGAGTCAAAGAAGGTTCCTATACATCCAGATTTAGATCAACATGTTTTGGATACTTTTGATAAACTAGAATCTTTAACCTCAACATTGATAAGGCATATAGACGAAGCCTATCTTCAACAATCAATGGAATTAGCTGCCCTAACTGCTGCTACCCCTGAAATTTCTACAGAGTCTTCAAAAAGTGTAAATGCAACTTCATTTACTACCACCTCACATATAATATCAACCACACTTCATTCCCCTAAACCCGTTATTCCTCAACTTCCTCTTCAACCAAACATCTCAAGCTCATCTAGTTCATCCACAACCATCTCAAGTTCTACTTGAAGCACCACTACTTTATCTCCTAGCCAAGCTAGAACCTCAGCCATGGTGAGTATACTGCCCAACAACGTGTGAATAAGATGACTGATTACTTTGAGTTACATGAGATTGATGAGTCTGATGTGCAAATGAGGTTATTTGCCCAAACACTGGCAGGGGATATCAAGAAATGGTTTAAAGGTTTACCTGCTAATCATATTTGTGATTTAGCTGCTTTCCATAGATTGTTTATTGATAGATGGGAAAGAAAGAAAAACCCTTTACAAATATTTTATGAATATGAAAACATTAGAAGAGCTCCTAATGAATTTGTTTAGGATTATTGTACTAGGTTCAACAGTATCTATAATGCAATCCTTGCCAATATTAAACCTCCACCAGACCTAGCACTAATCAAATTTCCTGATGGTTTTTCCACTGATATGTCTTACCAATTGAAAGAAAGAAACCCTAAAACGTTGGAACAAATGCAAAGTAATGCTATTAGTGTAGAAGCCAAATTATTAGCTAAGAAAGCTAGGATGAGAAATGAGAAAAGAGTTACAATTAAAGAGGAACCATCCACTTCAGATGGTAAAATAGGTAGTTTAGCTAAAAGTGTAGAAAGGATAATGGATAGATTAGAAAATATGGAAAGAAAAAATCATGGGGGAAATCAACAAGCACCCCCAATTAGGAACCCCAACTTTAGGAAAAATCTTAATACTGGAAAAAATGCTATACCTGATCAACAGGTTAGGCCACCTTTCCAGGAAAATTATGTTGAAGGTTCACAAAACCTTGAAGAAGAGGATGACACCCAGATAAACCTATTAGGGATTAGAAACGAAGATGTTGTTTTTCTTACTCAGGAAGAACAGTATTTGTACATGTTACAACAATTACAATTAGAATATGGAGAGTCCTTTAAATTCAAACAAGGCTATGAATCTACTATCTATGAAGTTCACAAATAGTACAACCTTAGAAGCAAAAAGAATATAGAAGTTCCCACTAAGAAATCAGTCCAAATACAAACTAAAAAATAACAGAAGCTCCTGTGACCAAAGTTCTACAAATTCTCCCTAGAGGAACTCAGGAGGCTTCCAACCCAAAAATTGTAGATATAACTTCAGCTGAAAATCAAACTTTAACTGTTAGTCAAACTATTCCAAATAAGATAATTCCAAACAAAACTGTTGTTACACAAACTAAATTGTCAAGTGCTGATAAAGAAGATAAAAGTACATAGACCACAATTGCTCAGGAAGATCTCACACAATCAGGAAAAACTCAATTTCCATTCAACATTAAGACTGAGATAACCAAATTGAAAATATTAGTGCCTTTGACAGAACTAGTGAAAAATGAATCATACAAAGCACAAATCATTCAAACACTAAACATAAGAGAAGGAGAAGATTTTGTAAGCCTTAATGATGATCAACCGAAGTTATTATTTGGTCTAGAAGTAGATGGCACACATCAACAAGGGGGTATTCCTCCATTCTACATTAGCTTAAATGTTCATGATAAAATCTTACATAATTCTATGCTAGATTCAGGGGCATCCCATAACCTAATTCCTAAGGCAATCATGGAAAGATTAAACTTAGATATCACTAGACCCTACAAGGACCTGTTTTCCTTTGATTCTAGTCAAGTCAAATGCCTTGGCCTGATTAAAGATTTGTGTGTAACTCTAGTCCAATGCCCAGTAAAGAGTATTGTTATGGACATAGTAGTTGTTGATATCCCACCCAAGTATGGAATGCTATTATCTCGATCATGGGGAGAAAAATTGCAAGGATCTCTATAGTTAGACATGTCATATGCCACCATCTCTGTATTTGGTCAGCAAAGAAAGATTTGAAGAGAGACCTTGATTAAATACATGGTAAGTAGTGCAGAAAAACCACAGAATTACCCTATATATTCCATGCATTCAGATATGGACTCATTTATCTTGTATAATTCAGACAATGGAAAAAATGAAATCACAGTCGTAGAAGAAAAATACAAATCACCTGATAGTGAAAACATATTTCATGAGTCTCTATGGCATTTGGATTTTGATGGCTCTGTAAATAGACTAGGAGCAGGTGTAGGAGTTTGGATTCATAACATGGAAAATAATCATTTTGAAGGTCATGCTTTTAGATTAAACATTAAATGCACAAACAACATGGCAGAGTATGAGGCTTTAATCTTAGGACTGCAAATTGTAAGAAAACTCAGAGCCAAGAGAGTTTCTATTATGGGAGACTTGGAATTGATCATAAAACAAATTAAAGGAGAATACTCTGTGAATAATCCCAAACTTAGCCAATACAGAGAGATTGTTCTAGATTTGATTAAGGAACTTCTTGAAACTGATTTTGCTGTTATTCCTAGGAAACAGAACATGTAAGCTCACAGTTTGGCTACTTTTTCTAGTACTTGCAGATTACCTTTTCAGCCCAACCACCAGTACACTGCAAAAGTAAGACACAGACCTGTCATACCTGATAATCTGAAATATTGGCAGATTTTTTCACAAGATTCTCAAATATATGATTTCATGAATGCTAAAGGAGAGTTTCAAAACTGTAACATAGATACTAATTGTACAAAAGATAACATCATAAATAGTAAGATAGATATAAATTCTTTAAATGTAGATAAACCCACTAAATTCAGTAAAGTAGAAATAGATAACTTAGAAAAAGTAGAAATAGAAGAAATAATTAATGATGACTCTGAGATTTTAAACCTTAAAAAAAAAAATTTGCCTAAGGGATTAGTCCCATTAGAATATTTGTTTGATTCAAATGATGTGGCTAGAAAACCAAAAATGGAACCTTTAAGATCAAACATAGAAGAATGTAACATAGGAACAAAAGAAAAACCCAAGCTTATCAAAATATAAAAGCATTACCTCCAGATGAAAAGCTGAAATACATAAGTCTATTCAAAGAGTTTCAAGATGTCTTTGCCTAGAGTTATGAAGACCTTGATTCTTATGATACCATCATTATTCAACATAAGATACCCCTCAAAGAAGATCAGAAACCCTTTAAACAAAAGCTTAGGAGAATTAATCAAGTTCTTATGCCATTAATTGAAAAATAAGTACAAATTATGTATGATGCACAAATCATAGCACCTATTAGATATTCAGATTGGGTCTCTAATTTAGTTACTACTAGAAAGAAAACAGGAGAAATTAGACTCTGTGTTGATTTTAGGAACTTGAACAAAGTGTCATTAAAAGATAACTACCCTTTCCCTAAAATGGACCACATTCTCTAGAGGGTAGTAGGGTCATCTAGAATTTCATTGCTTGATGGATTTTCTGGATACAACCAAATCTTAGTTCAACTAGAGGATCAAGCAAAGACTGCATTTACCACTCCCTAGGGTACTTTCATGTACTTAAATATGCCTATTGGATTAATGAATGCAAGGGCTACCTTCCAAAGAGCAATGGACATAGATTTTGCAAAAGAAATACATGACTTTATAGTGGTTTACCAAGATGACATCACAGTGTTTTCCAAATCAGATAATGAACATCTAGATCATCTGAGAAGAGTTTTTATTAAATGTAGAAAATTTGGTATTTCCGTAAATCCCAAAAAGACACTCTTTGGTCTAGAAGAAGGTAAACTCTTGGGACACACAATATCAAAAGATGGAATTAGAATAGATCCATCTAGAATAGAGGCAATCCTAAACATCACTCATCCTAAAAACATACAATCATTTAAATTATGCAAAATAATTTTTCTTAGAAGATTCATTTCTAATTTAGCAGAATTAATCAGAGAATTAAATAATATGTTAAAGAAATATTCACCACTTAAGTGGACAGTAGAGGCTAAATAGTCTTTTGAGGCAATCAAAGAAGCCCTTACTAAAACACCAGTCCTCATAAGTGCCGATTTCAAAAAATATTTTATAATTTTTTCTCTTGCTTCAGATAATACTATTGCAACAGTCTTGTTGCAAAAGAATGATCAAGGTTATGAACAATGTATTGCATTTTTCAACAAATCTTTGAGAGATGCTACACTAAAGTACAACATAATGGAAAAACAAGCACTTGCTTTAGTGAAAGCTATTAAAGATTTCAGAGTGTACATCTTGTACTCACACATCATAGCATATGTTCCCAATTCAGTAGTAAAGGACATTTTAACACAGAATGGGCCTGAAGGAAAGAGAGGCAAATGGATTGCCACCATTTTGGAATATGACATAGAAATAAATCCTACAAAACTTGTCAGGGGACAAGGTTTAGCTAAACTCATGGCTGAATCGAACTGTCAAGCCTTAGATATAAATTTCAGTGGTGCCCTAGATGATTAGGAAGAGATGGCGACTCCACAAATTAGTGAACCTTTTATAGATTCACCTTGGTATGAAGATATCATATTTGTTTTACTAAATTTACAAGATCCTCTTGGTTTATCTAGAACTAAAGGTAGATTTTTAAAAATTAAATCAATGAAATATTGTATCATAGACAATGCCTTGTTTTGGAAGGATAATGGTGGCATTTTATTGAATTGTTTATTAAAAGATGAAGCTAACAAAGTTATGCAAGAATTTCATGCAGGAGATTGTAGAGGACACCTATACTGGAAAACAACCACTGATAAGATTTTAAGGGCAGGTTTTACTAGCCCACCCTTTTTGTAGATGTCAAGAAATATGTGACCTCCTATCACAAGTGCCAAATATTTGAAGGCAAAAGGAAACTCTTATCATTACCTCTCAAACCCATCTCCAAAGAAATGCCTTTTCAACAATGGGGTTTGGACTTCATTGGGGAAATTCACCCATCCTCCTCAGTCCAGCATAAATGGATTTTGATAGCCACTTATTACTTTACTAAATGGATAGAAGCTATCCCTTCTAGAGAAGCCACAGTCTTTGTCATCATTTCATTCCTTGAGAACAACATCCTTTCTAGATTTGGATGCCCCCAAAAGCTCATTACTGATAATTCAGCTGCTTTCAAATCTAAGAAAACTATAGACTTTTGTAATAGATATCACATTACTCTTGGCCATTCCACTACCTATTACCCTCAAGGTAATGGACTTGCAGAATCCTCAAACAAAATCCTTGTTAATATCATCAAGAAACTGCTAGAAGACAACAAGAAGACCCGGAACAAAAAGTTGGTTAATTCCTTATGGGTAGACAGACTAACTACCAAAAAGTCCATTGGTACATCTCCTTACCAGCTAGTATATGGAATGGATGTTGTTTTTCTATCCTCTTTGAGAGTACCAGTGATGAAGATGATTCAAGAGTTGCAAGTAGAACCTAACGATATCCAAAGGAGGATAAATCAGACAATACATTTGTAGCAAACCAGAGAAGAAGTTTATGTCAAATCACAAGTGATCCAGGATAAAATCAAAAATATTTTTGATAAGAAAACCAAAGCTGATTATTTTTACATAGGTGACAAAGTACTCAAATGGGATTCTAGAAAAGAAGAAAAGGGTAAACATGGAAAATTTTATTTCCTATGGCAATGCCCTTATATCATTTATGGTTACAGAGGTAACAATGCATTTTTCTTGAGACAGTTAGATGGAATATATCTACCAGGAGGACTAGTCAATGGTAGAATGCTGAAGCATTACTTATCCATAGATTAACATTCGTTCATTTGTTTACTTTGTTCATTGTATATAACATTGCAAAGTTTAGATTGGATTGGATGGTAATCTTTTGAGGTTGAAGCCTGAAGAGAAGGCCCTGAGCTTTGAAAGGTGTACCATCATATGTATGAATAAAGAAGATCACAGAGGAGCAGTTACAAGCCAGCCACAATCAAAGTTTCAAAGGCTACTAATCTTAAAGTTCTTGACATTTCACCAGGAAATTCCATCCCCATGTGGAGCCACTGTTAGGGTCCTATAATAATAGGATTCATAATTTTGAATTGGCTATGGTTAGTCTTGTAATATTGTACATACTTTTGCTTTCTGCAAAATGTTTTCCCATATTAAAAATAAAAAATGTAAAGAGGGTAAGTCTTAAAAGAATAATCAAAGGACTAAATGAATGAAAAAGACCAAAAAAGTAAAAAATATGAACCCAAAAAAAAAAAGCAGAGATAAAAATAGATCATGAATGTGTGCAAATTCAAATGCCACTACTTTGTACTTTACTTTGAAAAATAATATTGTGTGCAGTTTGTCAAAAATGCCACAATCCATGATGGTCAAAGTAGTTTAAACTTGATTCATTCATGCTTTAAATTTCATGTTGATAGATAGAGAATAAAAATTTGACCAAATTGTTTAATCTTAGCAGATCAGTAGTTAGGTAGAGAATAACAAAGAGCTCATCAGTTTAATATGAGCCATTAGAAGTTATAAGGTTAGAATTAGATAGTTTTCTTATCAAAAGAAAAAGAAATAAAGGGTTAGCAAGCTCAAATGCACCCTTGAATGTTAAACTCAAGAGAGCCTTACTATGCGTCCAAAAACTCTGTTCTACACACTATAATTACCCTCCCCACTATTCCAGACCTGTTGACCTTACTCCTTGTTAGTGCCTAGATTTACCTCAGGCTGAAAAGGTAGGATCCAAGGCCAACATCAAACCACGCTCAGCCTAGTAGCTAGCCCTACCAGGTCAGGAGAGGGCCCTCTCCGGGTCAATCTCAGCAAATTATGATCTATGGGGGCTTGAGATGATTGAAATATCTTTTGATTTTAGGCTAGGTATGAAGTGCAAGGATTTGATTTGATTTTTTGGGGGTTTTGTTGGAATCAAGGGAAAGGCAAATTTGGGTCCAGGGATGAAGGCCAGTTTTGCAGAGTTCTAATTGGGGCAAGAAAGGCAATCATTTTGATGCTTTGTTTTGTAAAGATGGAGGGCTCAGACTAGTGAGAACCTGAAGAGGGCGAGAGGGTATCAAGAATCCTCTTCAAATTGGAGAAAACATTGAAAATTAAACAAAACTATAAGGCAGAGCACAACAAGCTAATGAATTCTACCTTTGTCACTCATTTGTTTAATTTCAAAAGCAAAAGAGAAAGGAAATGGTACACATAAATATCAGTGAACTCACAAATTACATAGAGAAGAACACCATCAAAACATAGAGCCACAAGGATCCCAAAAAGTGCTGCAAACCCTAGTCTTTCCTTTGCCAAAAATGCAGAAATCAAATGTACAATGGAGTGCCAAGCAATCCCAAGTGTCCAACCCTGAAAATGACTGAGAAATTACATGATATAGACAAGCCTAACTCCTTCCCATGCCTCTAGGGGTCGAGCTCATCATTCTAGGAGTTGTTTCAACCATATCTAAACAAGGAACTGAAAAATAGGCAATGAAACAACTTGCCTCTATATAAAAGGAAACTGATTCATTCACTATCTTTTCACTTTTTAGTGAATGAATCTACATGGATGAGTAACAATGTGCAAAAATTACATCAAAGTCATGAATTTACATCAAGATAAATCAAGAGTTACATGAAAAAGTGAAACTAGTCAAAACTAGGCGAAATTCTGAGCTGCTGAGTGAAAAATAGGCCAAATTTCCCTATGCGCCACGCCTAAAATCTGTATGTGTAGCACAACTTTGAGGCTGATTTTGAGGGCCTTCCCAAAGTCCAAATTGAGCTCATGATAGCTCATTGGAAATCCCTGCCTGTCTACTTTCCAACCCAAGTGGAATTTCTGGATTTGGTGTCCATTTGCCCCTCCAAAAATCCAATCTCCCAACACTGCTTCCTGTGGGTGCAAAAGGTGGCAGAAAGGTCATTTTTTGTATGTTTTTTACCCTTTAGGCAACCCAGAACTTGATGAAATCCTTAAGTAATTCATGAGCATGCATAACGTTTCACAAAAAATCTAGAAATGCAAAGTTTTCCTCCAGAGGATCTCCCAATTATAAGTGCGCACCAAGTGGCGCTATGCGTTGGACAGGAAAATCTGTTTTGAAGCCAAAAAATTCAAAATTGACAAAATTTTCTCCCAATTTGCTGAAATATGGACTGGAGGTCCATCATCAAGTATCATGCTCAGCCAAAGAAGCTTCGGCCAAGATTTGGAGCCTATCATGCCTTTTGCATTGTTTTAGTGCCCTTCTTAGTCTTGCCTTCAGGATTTTGATCCTTGCTTTGCAAACATGAGTTCATGCCTAATAATGGTTTTTCATGTGCCTGAGCATGTCCTTGTCCTTGTTTGCCTTCGCCAACAGCTTCTCAAGATGAATGTTGACCCTCTCAAGCCAAAACTCCCGATGCTTGCTAATGTGTGACTTTCCTTGATGAGATTTATGGTGATTAGGTTTTTGCTGCCAAAGGTATGTTTGTATGAGGGGCTGTGGAGGGAATGTGGAAGAACTGTGTATGAGAGGTGGGGTAGATTGTTTGTAGGGCTTTGAGGGAATGAGGGGGTTTTAGGGAATGATATTTAGAGTTTGGGAAAGCAATTAGGGTTTAGGGATTTTTGTGGTTTGGGAAAAATAGGATTGGGGATAGGGATATATGATTTTGTTTTGGGATTATGGGAATTAGGTAATAGGGGAAGAAACTAGGAAAATGAGTGAGGGAGTGGAAAGGTAAGGGAATGACTTGGCAGCCAAACAATAGTGCAAACCCTAGGTACTGTTTCCTTTGAGAGATACAAGAGGTAGGGTTTTATTTTTCTTTACACGATCACCATAAACCTTAAAGAAAACTCCTCCACTAGCAATGAAGAGATGGTGACTTACTTGCACATTCGAAGATTTAAGAAATTTTGGCAACTTGAGAGAGTTTAGGATAAAATTGGGCTTGGAAGATCTATGTGCCATGCCTCTAACCCAATGCGCCGCACCTCTTGTATGCACCGTACCAGTGCAAATTAACACTGGAAATTGCAGCCCAATGAGCCGCGCCAGTTATGTGCACTGCGCCATCTACCCAATGCATCGCGCTTTTTCCAGGAGACTTTCGAAGGCCTTCTTGGTGTCCAAATCAGGCACAGGATAGCTCATTGGAAATTTATTTGAGTCTAATTTCCAACCCAAGTGGAATTTTTCAATTTGGAGTTAATTTACCCTATCAAAAATCAAATCTCCCAAGACTGGTCAAAATGTGCAAAATGAGGTTGCCTAAAGGCAGAGTGCTGTTGCAGTCAACTTTTGAAGGGCTTCCTCAACTCCAAATTGAGCTCATGATAGCTCATTGGAAATATATTTGTGTCTAGTTATCATTTGACTCATCAAGAAATTCCTTTGGCCAACCAAGCTAGAAGAAATCTTGATTTTCCCAAGGTCACTTCATAGGTGCATCAATTCTCTCGAGGCAATTGTATTTTTGACATTTCTCTAAAACCATGACACCTGTGTAAAAAGTGAAGGATTTTTTTCTTCCTTGACCTATTTTGGACAGAAACCTTTCTCAGTGTTCCAAAATTCATCTTTTCTTGCTCAGAAACATCGTTTGAGTAAAACCTACCCTGATGTGTGGAACAGGGGATTTGTTGAAATGAAGTGAAATGAAGGGGATAAGGGGCTTCTAAATTCTTGAGAAAATTTTGGGAAGTAGGGAGGGATGTTAGGAAGCAGGGGAAAGTGGAATTTCAGAAATTGAGTGAGGAGAAGAGGTCCAAAAGGGCTAAACACAGGCCCAACCTAGAAAATTGTCAAGTTGTAGCAAGAAACTAGGGTTTGTGGAAAAATGAGGAATTTGGGGGATCTCAATGATGGGAAGTGTTTAATAAGGTACATTAAGGATAGGGGAAGGTGTATGAACATCAGGATACAAGTTTTGCTGATGATTTGACCATCCAAGAGAAATTGCCTTCAAAACCCTAAGAGAGGGAAATGGACCTTACCTAGGCACAACTGAAGCATGAACAAGGTGTAAAATGACCCATTGGAACTTGACATGATGATGACAACCCTCTGAATGATGGTACACTCAGCTGAATGGTGACATGGACTGACATTTGGACAACTTTGAAAGGAGTAAAATCAAACCCTAGACCTAATACCTAGTGACCAAATTTTGCTTGAAGACTCACTGAAATGACAAAATTTGACCTTGACACCTTAAAATAACTTTGTAAGAGCATGTTTGATCACTGGAGGAAGACTGCAAATACTGACACTAGCATTGGCTCCAATGTGGATGGTAGCTCCTTGGAGGTGCCAAGAACTACAGATCTTTGGAAGGGCAAACAAGTGCCTTCATCCATTGGGCAATGGAGTCAAAAACTCAAGCTGAAATGCATGACTGAAACTAATGACTCGATGACACAAATTGACTCTCACTCAACTAAAAACTGACTTGATACTTAAACACAACCAACAAGCTGGAAATGATGCTCAAGGTAGAGCTTATTCATCAAAACCTAATCTAATAGTTTCATTCATCACCTGATCAAGTGAAATGAAACAACCAATGCAACCAAGTAAGTATTCCTGCTGTTGTTTGAATTCTCCGCAAGTGCTTTCTTATGAACAACAAGAGAGAACTACTGAAAGGAAACTCCCATGAAAACTTGGAAATAGATCCGTTGAATGATATGGATTCTCTATCTGCCTCCAAAAACACTGCATAAGGATCTTGAAGTTCATGCACACTGGGACTTAGCTCATCCAATGGATTACTTCTCTTCTCCTCATACCATGAATGCAAACTTTGATCTGAGATTTGGGACTTAGCTCCTACTGAAAATGACAAAGAAACCAGCTGCCGGATCAAATTTATATCAGCACACGTGTCAAGCTCACATGTAGTCAATGGAGAAGGACTTGGACTGCAGACATCATCCAACACATCAGCTATTGGATCATGAAAAACTCGAAAAGACTGCTGCAACCCATTTTCTATTGGTTCCGATGAGATTCCATGATTTCCTACAGGCTGCTCATTTGAAGATATACTATGCAATTTACCCTTCAAAAATTAAAATGATTCAAAACAAAATGGTACGGAATCATCTTGTATCATTTGATCATATGTGCCAGCTTCCATGTCTTCATCTGCAACTTGACAATCAATGGCATTCGGGAGCTGCAAATCTGAATATGAGAAGTCTTGAACAAGGTTTTCATTGCTCTCAAGATGGTCCAAATCAGGACTTATCGACAGTTGATTTCTGATTGCATGAATGTTGTCTCTGATGAACTGAAACGAAGCAAAACAAAAAGGCAAAGATCCTTCACTTATTTCAAAATTTGTTGCACTTTCCTCGTCATTTCCATAGCTGATATGTGATGGTTGAACATTGTATTCGAGCTGCTGAAAGTGAACTTCTTCCTCCCACAAACCAGCTGCTGATTTGTCTGCAAGATTAGTTTCTGTTTGGAGAACATAATCATCATCATACTGATCAAACTGAGGCAAATCATCAATATAAAAGACATCACCAAGCATACATGTCATATCAACAAATCTCTCTTCTCCAAGATGATCTATAAAACAATCATTATCAAATCTATGACAACTGGGATAAGAAAGAAAATGTTTTGGATCAGCAACTTTTTCTTCTTCAATCAGCGAGCCATGGACTTGAACATCATACTCATTCCTTGTGGTGATCTTCTGCATCATCTCTTCCACTTCACTTACCAAAATGTCAAGCTTTACCTCTAGAGATGTCGATTCATCCGGATCTATGTTTTTCATCTCTTCTTCCTTCAGATTTGCCCTTCTGATCAACAAATGAGCCTCTACATCTACTGCACTATTTTGTATCTCTTCAAGTGTTGCAAGGTTCCTTTCTCTCAGCTGAAACTCAATTTCCGGAACAAAGGCACCTGGGTAGTGCAAGAGAGCAGATCCAGGAGGAGGTCTTATATCAACAAGCATCGAATAATAAACTTGGTTAAACCTAGCAAAAAATTGTTGTACTGTCTCCCCTGGCAGTGTTTTCAGTTGGTTATACTCTTCTATAATCAAGAAAGGGTTCTGCCTGACCACCCACCCGTCGAGGAAAACTTTGACGAACTGCTGGTAATCTGAGATGCTTGCATTAGGCAGGGTTTTGAACCAACTCTTGACTTTGCCTTTCAAAGAGAGAGCAAAAAGCCTAATACTAACATCTTCTCATCAAATTCAAAAAGATCAAGAAAGGACTCAAAATTCAATACATGTCTCAGCAGTGATGTTGTCGCATTCACCATCAAATCTTGGTAGATTTAGGTTATGATTTTTAGGGAAAGCATGGGATATAGGAGGTAAAATCAGAGGCTTGTATCGATCTGGAATTTTACAAGGTGTAGGAGTAAATACAGAAGGTATAGAATCAGTCTTGGTCTCTTGGGGCTCATCATTTTGAAGACTGTCATCACAAGATTCAGAAAAAGGGTCTTGATCAAGCTCAAAGGCATGCAAATCTTTGGTATTTACAATCTTCAAAGGGAAGGAATCAAATGCAGGCCGAGGATCTCTTCTCAAAAATTGCATACTTTGCAAAGCCTTCTTGACATTCTCGAGAAAATAGAAGAAATAATTTATAACAAAGAACAAAATGTCTTGGATGAAATTCCAACTTGAATACCTGATCTGTCCATATTGTCCCTTCATGTTTCTACTGGTTAGGTTCATCTCGTTGTTATAGACATTTTTGTGCCTTACAACTCCAAGCATGAAATGTCCATAAACCAAGGGCTCCTAAGTCCCTAAAAGTATTGTTATAACCCCTAAAGGAACAAGGTCAACAGATTACAACTTCTCCCAGAAGTTCTCCACCAGAAACTGCTCAGAATTGGTCAAAACAGGATCATTTCAGCTGCTCCATTGGCTAAGTGCGTTGCATTGCACCTAAATACACTGTGAGGGTGCGTTTCATTTCAAAACTCCCTTCTGTAGGGTGCGATGGGCGAGAAATGACAAATGGCAGTGTCATTCCGCGAGGTGGAGAGGCAATGGAAGCTTCCAGAATCTTCTCCTGTGACACTTGCCTCACTAAATTCGACCAAAGATGAGTAAGAGACCCTCAGTCTCCAAGTGGAAGCAAGAACTGACAGAGAGAAGACACTAATCAAATCACAAGCTGACTCATCCTCCTTACACATATCTATATATGGATCCCTCATCCCAGAGATCCAGAGGCTGGAATTTTGCATATTGTAAGGAATTGCTGTTGGTTTCTAGAGACAAACATCAGACTGTTGGGTGATTTATGCTTTGTTTGAGGTGAAGAGGGGCTTCTTTGCTGGGAGGTTGATGCTGGGTCGGAACCACTGGTTATAACTCCTCCTGGATCTTTTCTTGTTTATCAATAAAAACTATTTGAGTTCTCCTCCATGATTTTGTATCATTGATGCTTGTTACATTTGTATGGTTAACTTAAATCTGATCCTAAGTTATTTATGAATATAGATCCATGTCTTTTTATAGTGCTCTTCTTCTGTGATCTTACAGGTACTTTGTGAAGCTGGGCATGCAAGGGAGCAGGTAGCTGGAGACTATCAAAGAAGAGAGGGATTGAATCAAAGGATTAGCACAAGACACAGGTTGGTTCTTTCTATTCCTCTCTGTCTATAATTCATAAAGGAAATACAAAAGTAGTTTTTCTCTGTTTGTTTCTAAGGCAGCTGTCACACCTTAGTGGGATAGAGCAGTTCTAAATAGACACTTTCCCTGTAACAAAATGGCGACTCCGCTGGGGATCTAATTAGTTTGTTTATGTATCATTCTTTGTTGTTTGTTTCATAAACTTATAAGTAGCTCTCGAACTACATTTGCCATAACAAATGCAAAGTAGATAACTGCTCCTTCAATCAATTCACTGGATCTGTTTATGATTTAAACAGCCGATTCACAGACTATCTGATTGCCCTTGTGATAGCTCTTAGATCCTCCTTAGATCTACCCCTGATTGTTGCATTACTGATTGCTTTTTACTCGGCCAAAAACCAAAGACTGAACTGCAAACTGTGACCCAGAACCCAGACAGAGTCTCGTTTCTGGCCCAGCGCAGGTACTGTTCAGAGATCCTGAATTTCAGCGCACTTCCCGAAGGGGCAACCTGCGCTGCATTTCAAATTCTCTGTGTTACAGGTGCGCTGATCAGACTAGCTCTGTGCAGCTGTGGTTCCTGTGCTTCATTCTTTCCAGTTCTATCCCTGAATTTTGCTGCCTGTGATTAGTATATGTCTGTTTGAAGCCTCTTTTCCTTGATGTTATTCTGCCTCCTTTGTACAAAAAAACTGTAGATTTTTTTGTGTGTTTGTTGAGTCGTTTACAGTTTTCCATTGCAAAAGTAGAATAGTCGTACTGTCGTCCTTTGATTTGAATCTGTCGCAAGTGTCGATTTCGATCATAGGAGAAAGTTTAGTTGCTGTTGATGGTCGATTATACTGTTACTATTGCTTTTGGTCTGAATTTGTGATTTTCTAGTGTCAAGAACAAGTGTTCATTTCAAAATCGTAAGGTGTCATAATCATCTCTGTTTTTTGATTTCGAAAAAGAGCTTGTTTATTTTTGTCGCTTGAAAAGAAATTCAGATTTGTACATCAACTTTCTTTTTAGCATCAATACTAAGAAAGTTGAAAAACAAATACATGCATGTGCATTTGCACATAGACAGTCTGTTTGGCTTGATTTAGGAAAGTGCATTTACGGTGTGCTCTTTGCGCTTTGCGAAAAGATTGTGTCTTTCTTTTCCCTTAGTAGCTAGGATTTTCATTGCACAAAAGAGATAAAAGTTTGTTTATCATCTTTAGATTGCATTTTAGGAATTACATCTACATCTCGTGGTGAACCCGAAAGGAAAACTTCATAAACAAGATCAACTTAAAATAAATTCAATGAATCTAACAACGCTTTGGAACTTAACGCACAACATTTAGAGGTCTAGGCTAGAGACGTATTCCGGCGTCGTAAAGCCTGGCAACTGTTGTCCTCACTGATGGTTGGGTGATTCCTCCACTTTGAGACGATAAGTGCCAGTACGGACTTGTGCTCCCACGTACCGTCGAGTATATTTTGGGAGACCCCTATAGGCTTAAATCCTTTATCCTTAGGAAGCTGTGTCTGCCGCCCTATCGATCGCAATGCACTGAACACAGCATTCGGGAAGATTGACTGCCGTACCGCAAAAAGTATTCTGCAGTTTTGCGACTGGTTTGGTACTCCCTCTACCTAGATCTCCAGGGTAGTCCCTTTCGTTCCTTTTCAGACTCCTTAATGGAAAAGGTCCATCTGAGCACTTGTCACTTCAGGCTCATTAAAAATCGAAGGCGACTAGAGTCATCTTTTGTTTTTTCTCGACTCTTAAAAACTGAAAAAACAAGTTGTGTCAAAGCGTCTAAAAATTTATTTTAAATGGAATATTCATTACCCCTTTCCTACGTTGATCTTGGGTTGAGAAAATGGAGTCCACCAACCAAGGAATTCCCCTTGGAGGAAATCCTAGTCCCTTCTCCTCTTGGGGAGATGTTGGTGCACCCCATATGGCCACATTGTCGCTTCCAGGACTGACGATTGGTTTGCCTATATGGCTCTTCTCAACCTCTGTCGTTTAGAACACCACTATTCCTGAACAATCGAATCAGCAATTAGACGAGTCCAGAGTTACCCACCAACCTTCTACTTCCTCTAATTCTTCCTCTCCTCCTTCCTCTTCGCTTGATGGGGCTGGTAAAGCCAAAAGTCAAGTTCCTAAGGAGAAGAAAGAAAAGAAGAAGAAAGAGAAGAAGAAGAAGGAGCCAAAAGCGAATGGGGGCAAACGAGTGTCGTCTAACGAAAATCCACACACTGCACCGACCAGGCCTAAATTGCCATGTGTCATTTGCAAAGGAGACCATTTTCACAGAGATTTTCCCTGCATCCCTCGGATCTTAAGGGACTGGTCTCCTCGTTTGCACAACCCGGTGTCGTCAACCTCTGATGATCATGTTGAAAACACACTATCAACTAGTGAAAGTGAAGCCCCAGGACAAAAAGGAAAATATAGATTTCCTTGTAAACTGTGTGAAGGCAATCATGCCGTCCACCGTTGTCCCTTCTTAGACGAAGCTAAAAGAGTTTTGGATGATTGTCCGGTTTCACCGTTACGACTTCCTCCTGGATATAAAAAACTCTTGCCGAGTCTGTCACTAGTTGAACTTCCGGCTGACCCACTCAGGTGGTCGGCCGAAGCATCTGTCATTGAAGATGAACCATCTGAATCCATATCAAACGAAAGTCAAAAGGTCGAGGCAGCAGTTGACCCGGTCTTGCCTTCAGAGGTTCCATCTTCAGATGATACAATCACTGAAGAGAACAAGGATGACACCGTCCAAATTCTTTTCATAAGCACAGACTCCAACGGACATGGGGACAATTTACCCGTTCCTTTACCGCAGGAAGGAAGTTCGTCAGAGTCGTAGCCGGCTGTCTATTCGGTCCCACCTCCAAGCAACCTAGTTGTCTCCTTCGACTGGAATCAACTAGGCAGACCCCGTTTACCAGCCAGTATACCATTCCGGATTATTGTTCAGATATATAGAATGGTTATGGCTGGTACCATCATAGATGAGGGGGCTTCTATGAGTATCCTTTCCTCAACTGCTTGGAAAGCACTTGGTTCGCCATCGCTTTTGCCTGAGATGAGAAATCTAACAGGCTTTGATAAAGGAACCAGTCGACCGTTAGGGATCCTTCCCGATGTGCCCATAACATTGAGAGGGAAAACCGTTCACATGAATGTAATGGTAGTTCAAGGACCCCTGGATTACAATCTACTCCTTGGACGAGACTATATTTATTGCATGAGAGCCATTGTCTCATCACTCTTTAGAGTGATGTGTTTTCCGCACGAAGGAAGAGTGGTCAAGCTCGTGGACCAGCTTTCATTTCCTGGATCACGCATAGCAAATAGTCATATACCATCCCTGAATGGTCTTTTCACGCAAGAAATGTCTCAATCTCCAGTCCGTCCTCCCGATGAGCGCGAGTGATTCGGAGGGACATGAATGAAACCCAGGGGGCATGCACCCTGGTCTGCTTCGGTAGGAAAACTTCAGGTATAGGGTAGGTTTCCGCGGGAGAATATGACTAGTCTGTACCCCCGTCCGTGATTGGAAGAGGGGGTTATTCTAGAACAAGATTCTCTTGTCAAAGTTATGTGAGTCGGCAGGCATCGTCGCTCACCTTTGTTTATTTCGGTAGACATCGCCATAGAAGTGTTTTGTTTATGCCGTAAATAGAACTATCTTTGGTAACCTGTAAGAGGTAGGCCTCTCTCGCTAAAACAAATGTTTTATCGGAAAGAAGTAGGAGTAACCTTGAAACTCTGTTTTATACTTGGGGGCATGCAAACCTTTTGGAGTGCAAGCGAAGAGCGATTATTTATTTTTTAAATTTTTAGGACCTCTAACCCTTTAAACTCGTAGGATTGGTCGTTTCCTAACTTGCATAAAGAAAGGATGTGGGGAAAAACTCTAAAAGTTGTCGTTTTTATATGGGACATTCTTATCACAAGACTGGATTAATCGAGCAGTTTTAGCACATAGTTCAAACTCGTTAAAAAATAAACATAAGGCATGAGCAAATGTTTCCACCCGCGTTTAAGCTCATTAAAAAATGAACTATTCCCCAGTAAATAACCATCGTGAATGTAGTTCTTCAGCCGTTAAAGCCTTGGTCGTGTTTGCACCGTCACCTCCACTTTTCATTGGCCGATCATTCACCTCCATTTGATTGTTTACCCATTTTGAGGAACAACTGCGAAGAGTGATCTCACTAGCCATCCTTGTGACACTGCCGTGATTGGAAAATTCCAAACCTTACCTGGAATCAGTTGCTACCTGTTTTATCACTCGTTCCTCAAAAGACGAGTCTCCTTTAAGCTCTTTTCAACTGACTCGTAAAATATGAAAAGATTGTCGAGCCATTGGCCTCTCTGGCTCGTTAAAGGGACAGGAAGTGCTATCCCTCCTCTAGATTTTAATCTTTTTGGACCTGAGCTATTATTACACAAAAAGATCGAGTGCTTGTTTTGTTCAGCTCGTTAAAACTATCGAAAATTCATCCCTTCTGTATTGTTTTATACTTTTTCGGACTTAAGGGATTAGATGACGAAAAAGGAATTTTGGAGTTACCTTTACATTCCTTTTCAGACTCTCTAAAATTGAAAAGGACCGAGTTATCTTTGTCATTAAACTCATTAAAAAGATTAATAGCGACAAACTTGTCTTTAGACGAGAACGAGTTTCACTATCGCTAGGCTCGTTAAAACATAGCGATGGGTTTGCCCGAAGGGAAAATTATAGAACAAGCATATGTTATCCTCCTCAAGCTTGACAAAAATAAAGAGGTACTGGTCAGCAATGACTGGGGAAAAATTGGGAAGAAAACTCAAAGAAACTTTGTTGGTAGCAAGTCGCTCTTGAACAAGACACTTCCACTCCGTGTCCGAGTCGGGTTGGGTTGTTTCATTCACCGGTCACATCACCATGGTCATGCCATACCATCCACATTTGGGGTTAATGCTACCAATCCATCACATCAGTGTCACTGATATGTTCAAGAGAAGTCATCCAGAGAAGTCACCCGTGTCTCACCCACTACCATACATTATACTCCATTCTTTCATGACCCCCACCGTGAACATTATATCATCAGATCGTTTTCAGCTCCATCAAAATCATTTTCTCCGTTCCGTGTCATTGATGTGGGATTCATTAAGGCCCTCTTGTGACGGATCACTTCTTGTCGACATCAACTCATTATCCAAGAAGTTGATCTAGGAACACCCCATTTAGTACTTTGAAGCTTGCATGCCTCAATGGCAAGTTTCTCACTTCCGGCGACAGGTTTACATCAATGGCCTTCGACCGAAAGATTTTGCGTGGTGTTCGACACCAAGTTCTTTATTCACACCACGTGAATTGTACTGCAGTACCTTGAGGATCATTATCATTATCGGTGATTCCTCTCGCGCTTGTTAACAGTTTACATCATTGACTGGTAATCAAGCAATGTCTTTCCATGTTCGACTTCAAAACATTTCTCACATGGATCGACTTGTACTTCGATTGAAGATCGGACGAGATTGAAGACCCTGGATCTAGTTTCATCCATCCGGGCTGCGCTATATATTCGGGGAAATAAAGACATCAAATGTACATCATTGCAAAGATAATCATCCTACCAAAAGGATGATGGCTCTATCAGAATCATCAGTCTACGCTCAGACGATTGTCTGTCCTATGTACATGAAATGAATTTATAAAGCTGAGCATGGGAATGCCCGCCTCAGCTAGATCATGAAAACAGTATGAAGATAATGTATTGTATTGTATCTTATTACAGGTCTCCTCCCAGCATTGAAAGAACTTCGGATCCTCATAATAAAGCATTTCACCCGACACCAAAAGGTTAATGGCCTCATACTTTAGGGGGCAACTGTTATAGACATTTTTGTGCCTTACAACTCCAAGCATGAAATGTCCATAAACCAAGGGCTCCTAAGTCCATAAAAGTGTTGTTCTAACCCCTAAAGGAACAAGGTCAACAGATTACAGCTTCTCCCAGAAGTTCTCCACCAGAAACTGCTCAGAATTGGTCAAAACAGGATCATTTCAGCTGCTCCACTGGCTAAGTGCGTTGCATTGCACCTAAATACACTGTGAGGGTGCGTTGCATTTCAAAATTCCCTTTTGTAGGGTGCGATGGGCGAGAAATGACAAATGGTAGTGTCATTCCGCGAGGTGGAGAGGCAATGGAAGCTTCCAGAATCTTCTCTTGTGACACTTGCCTCACTGAATTCGACCAAAGATGAGTAAGAGACCCTCAGTCTCCAAGTGGAAGCAAGAACTGACAGAGAGAAGACACTAGTCAAATCACAAGCTGACTCATCCTCCTTACACATATCTATATATGGATCCCTCATCCCAGAGATCCAGAGGCTGGAATTTTGCATATTGTAAGGAATTGCTATTGGTTTCTAGAGACAAACATCAGACTGTTGGGTGATTTATGCTTTGTTTAATGTGAAGAGGGGCTTCTTTGCTGGGAGGTTGATGCTGGGTCGGAACCACTAGTTGTAACTCCTCCTGGATCTTTTCTTGTTTATCAATAAAAACTATTTGAGTTCTCCTCCATGCTTTTGTATCATTGATGCTTGTTACATTTGTATGGTTAACTTAAATTTGATCCCAAGTTATTTATGAATATAGATCCATGTCTTTGTATAGTGCTCTTCTTCTGTGATCTTACATGTACTTTGTGAAGCTGGGAATGCAAGGGAGCAGGTAGCTGGAGACTATCAAAGAAGAGAGGGATTGAATCAAAGGATTAGCGCAAGACACATGTTGGTTCTTTCTATTCCTCTATGTCTATAATTCATAAAGGAAATACAAAAGTAGTTTTTCTCTGTTTGTTTCTAAGGCAGCTGTCACACCTTAGTGGGATAGAGCAGTTCTAAATAGACACTTTTCCCTGTAACACTCGTGCTTCCGTCCACGACACTTGTCCTTGTTTCAAGCTCTAAACATAAATTTTGTATTTGCGCTTGGATTTGCTATACTCCCAACCCTGGATCCTGTATTGGGGTTTTGTGCAGTCGCATAGTTGCTTCCAATGCTTCTGCCTGGGTTGAGATATTTTGTTGTGACAGCGCCGATCTTAGATATGGAATTAATGACGTGAAAAACTAAGCGCAGTGTTGTGCATACGATAGGTTCATGTTAGCCTCGCAGATGGTGCTTTTTAACCTCTGATCCAGATCCCACGGGGTTTCACCAGGAAACATTACAATTTCCTTGAACCCAATAACTGACTGTGTTTTTTACTTTGGTCGCCCAAATTCCTTGTTCATTTCCTCTTGGATTGTTCTTATTCCCTCATTTGGATGGTCACTTGAATATTTCATATACCAGGTTAGGGCGCGGTCCTGCAGTGCGCTAACCAAGGTAGCCTTCTTGATATTCTCATCTGTGATGCCTTGGGCATCCCATACAGATTTTATCACAAACCAAAATCGGCTCGGTTCCTCATTTCCTAGACCCTTAAACGCTGGCAATTGGACTGCGCTCACCATCTTGGCTTTTGGTGGCTGTGGGGTTGGGTTGGACACCCCTGATGTAGGTGAGGTAGGTAGTGGTGTGGACGGAGGTGATATCAGTGGCAAGCGCTCCTTAATCAACCAGATTGCACTTCTAGGTGAGAACTTCATGAGCTCTTTCTCGCTTTCCTGTGCAATAAACGCCAAAGGACTGTTTCCTATCCCTTCTGTTCCATGCTAACCTCTCCTGCTTCACGTTACTCCAGTCATCAACACTCACGTATAATTGGATTTCCACATGAAAGCATTTACTGATTTGATATATCTACCCCGCGGTCCTTAATGAAACTGCTTTTTTGCTTCAGTAATAACTCCTTCTATTACCCGATCTAACCACTCTTCAATTTGTTTCTCTGTCAGGTTCCAATGTTCCAACATTAGACACCCCTTAGGCAGATCCCGGTCCCGGCAATGGAACCATTTGTTGGCTTATATGGGCCTGACCCAGGTTCGGAAGAATTATTTAGCCAAGCAAATCCTGCAGCTACAGGCCCTTTTGGTAATAGTTCGTGGAGCACGGACTGAGGTCTCACCCGAGGTAGCAGGGGAGGGTGCTCGAACCAGGTTTCTGCACCCTGGGGTGTCTAGATGTGATCTGGAGGGTTCGCGCAACCTTTCGCAGCATTGCGCTAGTCTATTTCGCGTAGATCCAAACCCAAAACACTCTTTACCAGTTATTAGCGCGCTATTTACATATTTACTCTATGTGATGAAGTATTACTCAGAAAGGTTTTTAAGCAAACATTTATTATCTTTACTCAGTTCGCATACTTAGATTAACCACAGATTCACATGCATTCAAAATGTAAGCAGGTGCGCATAGATCAAACAGTAATATCAATCATTCACAAAGCTAGATCCGCAAAACTTCATATTAACATAGAATTATATCAAAGTAACTTATCTTTATTCCCTTTCTTCCCCAATACAACCAGATCTTCCCTGTGCACTCAGCTGCAGGGGTCCTCGCACATAGTGACGGACTCTTCCAGGCCTCTGCACATGCAACTGCAGAGCCTCTACCCACTACCCACACTCTCGACTCGAACTTACAGACGCTTACCGATTGCTCTTCTCAAAAACCCATTACATCAAGATCATAACCAGAACTTAGCTACTTCTACCCATAGAGCCTCGCTCTATTTATACCTTTCCATGGACCGTGATCCATGGGTGGGCCGACTCAACTTACATTTCTTTACATTGACCTACTACCACACCTGCGGTGATCTTCCAACCGCTTGTAGCGAGGTGGCACCACCGAACGCTTTCTTTTTAACAATACTAATGTTTATGGGCTACGCCTATTCCAACATGAACATACTTAACTTGTGTTCTTATAACCAAATAAGTGTTATCCTTTATACTTTAAAGAAGATCATTCTCAATCATTAACCATGTACAACAAACCGAGAACATCAACAATACACAAGTACAAAGGGAGGGGCAACTCCCAGAAAGTCTGCCCGACAATTTTATTATATCAAGAATATCAGATTTTACAACAAGTGTGTCTTGGCCGAACCAAGTCTCACACTTAACCAATTTTTGCAAAAGACAGGCCACCTGCCTTTTACAACATTTCATGCACCTTTGCATAAGAAGGAGTGCTCACCCAAGCCACCCAACCTCCCTACCAAATCCTGCATAAAACCGCACACAACTTCCACCTTCACACCTCAAACCGCACTTAAGTCAAAACTGCACCTTTAGTAGCACTATGCATGAGGTATGCGTAGTCTACTTTTACCCCTGCTGTTTTACCCATCATGCTCCGCGCTTCTTGTGGAATCTTTACCTTCCTCTTTCCCAAAATTGTGGACTTCGTAACCCATGACTGTTGCGCGGGGCTTTTGCTACCCAACAATCCTACTTGTGCCTCCAGTATCAATGGCATTGGTCCTCCTCTCGTGAGGTAATTCGCGAACACCGGGAAGTGGTCCTTGTCGTGTCCCTGATCCTTGCACTTTACGCACCATACCTCGTCACGCACTTCTGGACAAGTCGTCTTGTCTTGTTTCAAACTCTGCATCTCAAGACACAAGTTCTTCAACTGTGCGTGAATCTACTGGACTCCCAGGTCAGGATCTTGTATCAAAGTCTCGTGCAATCTCATTGCGACCTCCAAAGCTTCAGCCTAAGTGGTTAGCCTTTATTGTGACAGTGAGTTCCATAGATGTGGTGTTAATAAGGCTACAAACCATTCACGGTGTTGCCCATCTGTTAAGGTCATGTTCGCTTTGCGAATTGTGCACTTTAGTCTTTGATCCAACTCCCACAGGGTTTCACCTGGTAGCATTGTGATTTCCTTGAATCCAATGATCGACTATGCCTCTGATTTCAACCTGCTAAATTATTTGTTTAATGTAGTCTGGATATCCGCTATCCCCGCATTCAAATTTTCATTGGAATTCTTAATGTACCAAGTCAGCACACGATCTTGAAGAGTGCTGATCAATGTTTCCTTCTTTACATTGTCGACCGTGACACCTTGTGCTTCCCATACCTCTTTTACCATGAACCAAAATTGGTCTAGGTCTTCATTCCCTACTCCCTTGAACACTGGTAGCTTTATCGTGCTGGCCATACTGCTTTGCGATGGTGGCGGAGGTGGTATGGGTGAAGTCGGGGGTGAAGATGGTGAAACTGGTGGTGGTGTGGGTGAGGGTGGTATGTGCGGAATTCTCTGCTTTATCAGATTGATCGCACTTCTTGGTGAAACCTTCACAAGCTCTTCTTCACCTCCGCGTGGAGGTGAAATCAAGGGGCTAGTTTCTAGTTCTGTGCTACCTTTGTTTTTGTAGATCCTCCCACTCCACATAGCCCCAAACATCAATTTATTCTCATAACCTGCTTTTCACACAGTAGCATTTTAATCCAAGTGTTCAAAGATTTAACGTACTTACCTCGTGGTCCCTTGAGGAAGCGTCATTCTGCCTCGCTATAGTTGACTGAAGTATCTACTGCAAATTTGGTGATGAACCCTCCTATGATCTGATCCAGCCAGTGATCGACAATGCGTGCGATCTTATCTTCCGATGCTTCCAGTATGCGCACCAATTCCAGAGTCCACACAATAGGCTTGTCGAGTTTACACCTTCCTTGGTTATCTAATAGCCTCGCGATCCACTCGTACAACTCATTGGGCAAGGATGCAAAGAAAATTTCGTGAATTTCCATATATAAGAATCAATATATCCACTCTTCCTTTGACAGTCGCGGATTCCTATTTTCCTGTGCCGCGAACTCATAAATCTTTATGTCCAACCACTCTTCAATTCCTTTCTTTGTCATATTCCAATGATATGACATCAGACATCTCTATGCAGATCTCGGTCCCGGCAATGGAACCATTTGTTGGCTTGTTGGGGCCTGACCCAGGTTCGGAGTTAATTAGCCAAACAAATCCCCGTTCTACTAGCCTTTTCGGCAACAGTTCGCGGAGCACGGACTGAGATTTCACCCAAAGTAGTATGGGAGGGTGCTAGAACCAGGTTTCAACACCCTGGAGATGTCTGATGAGTTCAACTGGTCCATAGTTTGTCCCTCCGCGCAGGTTGCTTCATGCACTTTCCCATTCTTTGTAGCCTGATAGATTGCCTTCACGCAGCCCTACCCAGGGTTGAGCACTACACTCTGCATTATTACCCATGACCTTTCTTATATTCCAATGTTAGTTAATTATCTTTGCCTACTAGAGTGCTTTAAGTTATACTTAACAACATAAAACATTCATACAGGTGCGCGCAGTAAATAAACAATATATTTGCAAATGATATCAATCATGCATTAGCCCAAGAACAGATACACATAATTATAATCAAACTTATCTTTATTGATTTTTTCCACGGTTACAGACTCGACTCACCCTGCACACTCAGCTGCAGAATACTAGGCCTCTGCGCACTCAACTGCAGAGCCTTCTCCTACTCTATGACCCAAAGACACACTTCACACTGCGACTCAATCACTCAAACTTCACATGCTTTTATTCTATTTCTCTTGTCCCTCTCCTTTTACACTTAGAGCCTCGCTCTATTTATACAATCCCATGGCCCGCGGACCATGGTTAGGTCTATCCAGCTGACATTACATTACAAAACTAGGGCAAAAAACCCTGTGACTCTATCATACTTTCGCGCCCTGCGCCCGCAATTCGCGGAGCTTTACAACAAGATTCGGTCAAAACTCGGGCTTTGAGCCCCAAACCATGCCTTGGGGGATTTCATGCCCAACAAGGGTTGACATGGGGCTTGTAGGGTTTGTTGGATTTTGTCTTTGGGCCTTGGAAGTCTCTTTTGTAAGTAGATTATTAAGAAGAAGAAAAGCATTTTATGGGTTTTCCCTCTGGAGGGGTGTTTCCCTGCCTTGGAGCCTATATCTTGTGTACTCTATCTCTAGTGATCTTTACTATTTTTGGTAATTGCTTGATGAACAAAACTAAAGAAGTAATCAAAGACCAACTAACATCATAACTAATTATCAATATAAGGAAAATAAGTAACAATCTACAAGTCTCTATATATTCCAACAGGACTACTACTCACATCTACCTTACAGAAATTTAATTTAATGAGTTTGGGAAAAAACATTATTGGGTTAGAATACAACATTAGGGGAGGGAATGGAGGAGGAATAGCTGAGTTTCTACCTTAAAGAACATTAATTTTAGGAAATATATGATCTTCATAAAATATCCTTCTTAGTATGAAATTTATTTCTTTGTCTGCAGTGGTACTAGGATTAGATTCTGCAATCATTAGGTTTGGCATCAAGGCTTCATCTGATTCCTAGTAAACAATATCGTCTTGACTATGTTCTCCATCCTCACTTCCTCTAGACCCTCTTCCTACATTGGAGCTAGTATCTCCTTTCAACACTCCCTTATGCTTCTTAAGGTTGGCTAACACATCTCCTATCTACTTTAACTCCCTTCTTTTCTTTAGATCTCTTACATATTCCGTTCTCTCCATTCATCATATTTGTGACCTCCTCATTGCTCTAAAATATTGGGCATTCTTCATCTCATATCCATCCATCAAACCTCTTTGTCAACATCTGTAACCATTCATTATCTCCCACAATTTACCTGCCCACCGAAGGACAAGGTTTTTAGGATGCCATTTTATTTGGAGGAAATGGAAGCATTCTTTCTTCAACCATCAAAACCTTAATCCACAAAGTGATCTCTTTTAATAACATTCCTCTTAGCCCAAATATAAGTACCACTTTTGTGTAGGAAAATGACTGGTAGTGCTCTACCACAAATGCAATAATGTATCCCTCCAATAAAGGTTGCAACCAAAATTACACTGCTCTAGTGAGCTCATGATCCAACCAATGTGATGTAGCTAGATCAGATGTAGTCTATGTCTTGAAGATCCAACTAATGCTCCCAATTATCAAAGAATGTAGTAGCTCACTCAACCAATGATACAATTTCTCAGTGAACTCAACCGAAAATATCATGTATTAGTCATAAGCATGCTCCAAAAAAATGATCTCATCACATACCCAATCTAGGTTCTTTGTTGTAATTGGGCCTACTGATAAATAAAGGAATCACACTTCTCTTTCCACCATTTCAAATGTTTCTCTTGTTGATATTAGTCACTATTATCTAAAACACCAACTATATTTTAGGTGTCAACAACGGAACCATTTGTTGGTGAAATTTTAGTATAGAGACTAGGGTTCTTCCTAAGGGTGCTAACAAAGGTTTCTACCATACTCTAGCTTAGCACCAACATATTCAATCTTCTACAAGGGAGGAATGTCGCACCAAGGTCTTGCCAAGATTTAAGCATGATGATTGAGACTTAGAGGGTGACAAGATTAAGTTTATGAGTTAAATAGATAATAACAACCATTAACAATTACAAAATGATAAAAGAACCCTTGCAAAAGAGAAGAATAAAGAAAATTGTACACGATCTTGATACAAAAAAAAAAAATTAAATAGATGCACAATCACAAACAATCCACACATGTAACATAATGAAATCTCCCAACAATAGATACCCTTTTATTATATCCAAAGATAGAAATATCCCTGATTACATTCTTTAGCATATGGATCATCGACCAATACAATAGATCTTAACAAATCATAATTTATCAGAAATATTAAAATAGATTTAGCAGTGCGAGAATGAAATTCGGTAACATTTGGGCCTCTTCTCTGATTTTTGCCTTCATATTTTCCTCACTGATTCTTTTATTGTCTTTTCCTGTTCATACGGTCCAAATTATCTCTTCTTTGACAGGATCAATTCTTCCTTTTTTCACACTCACTTGATACCATCAACATGCTTCCATGCTTGCTGGATGATTTCCAAAGCTTTAACTAGTTTTTCTAGATATCATTCTTTCCTTTTTGCTGCCAATTTATGACCAAAATTAACCATACGGAAGTGGCGCTTTTTTTTTTTTCTTTCACTTCCTCCTTTTTCTGCCATTAGTTTCTAGCCAAAACTTTTTTCAAAGGAAAAAAGCGATATATATTATATGAAGTATATAAAATCAGAATAATACATTTTTTCTCTGTTGTGCAGGAGCAGAGATATGATCCCCTCTGTATATAAGAACAAAAAGCCTATATCAGAAAAACAATTGACTCTGTATTCGACTTTGATAAATTCTGATATCAAAAACTCCAAAGAGAGGACGGCTGCCATGCAATTTCTTTACAAATCTGGAAGGGCAAAATCAGATATCTGATAATGGACATCATCAGATACAATGTCGAGATGCCAAAATTCTGAAGCAGAGAAGAGTCCCTTTTTTGAAAGACCGTCTGCTGTACTGTTTTCTTCCCTATTGATGTGTTGAATTGAGCAATTCTCCAGGCAGGACCAATAGAACTGTATCCTATCTCTCTAGCCAGACAGATGATGAGCCTGAATGCAGTTTTTCTGGTTAACCGAATCAACCCATAGCTTTGAATCACCATAAAAATCCATCTGCTGAATATCAAGGAATATGCAAAATTTCAGAAGGCCAGAGAGAGCCATAGCTTCCGCCATATTATTAGATCCCTGACCCCCATGCCAATAAGCAGAGAATTGAGAACTTTCAGAAATAAATATGTAGAAGCCGCATCCGCATTGACCCTGTTGAGCTGCCCCATCGAAAAAGGCAGAAGGCTAATGAGGACGAACATAAGAAAGCCTGTCTGAGGATGATATTAATCTCTTAGCTGGTTCCTGAGGGAAAGATTCAGCATAAACAGTAATTTGATCGATAACCTTAGCTGGGGAAAATTTGGAATGATTAAAAATGCAGGAGTTTCGCCCTTTCCATATAAACCATAATGCTAAGATGCCAATTCTGCGCCAAAATTTCTTTTTCTTGCTGCAATCCATAAGCCACTCCTGAATCGATACCAGCCTGTCAATCTTGAAACCATAGGCATGTTCTAAATCTACCAATTCAAAAATGAAGGATTCACCAACTTAATTTTAATCTTGGTCAAATTCAAGTTATTTGCAGTTCGGAGACTCTTGGGAGGTTTTCCTCCACAACAATAATTTTAATAAATTTCCATCCCATAATGGGCAGATAATTCCTCGTAAGATTGGTGATGCCTAGGGGCATTATTTATGTAAATTTTCTTCAGACCAAAGCCCCGTCAATTAATCAGATCTCAATGCAGCAAAAACTTGGAAAACCATCTGACCCAAACCCTATGAATACCATAGATGGTGAGCTCGTAATCCCATCCTTTACTTGAATCAATCGCAACACAACCACGAGACTAAAATTAGTGTTTATGGAGAAAATTTTGACCCTATGGTATCTGCAAATTGTAAGTCTGAGTCAGACTTGTATGCCCATCATGTTAAACAAAATCAACGGTAATGATTTGTCCTTTGTTTCTCAAATATTGATGCACTCATATATTGTTGTAATTTAAATGTCTTTAAATTATCAGCAATATAATCATTCTTTTGCGTACTAAATCCCTTTAAAAAAAATTATTTTCTCCCAAGATTAGTCTTAGATTAAATAATTTTGTTAGGATTTATTACATTTAGATTAATTTGTTTGTTATTTAGATCAATATTGCATTTAGACTTTAGAATGATTTGAACTTAAAGAAGTCTCCTCTCAAGGAGAAAATAATTTTCGTGGCTTATGGAGTTTTAAAATCAGTCAGAAGCAATGACACCAAACGACTTAAGTTGAGCCTAAAGAACCTCGGTTTGGGTTGTTTCCCTTACATTAATGAATGGTCATTTATGCATGTCAACACCTCCTTCATCACTAGTTTTTTGTTTCATTTTGTTGTCCTTCATAGGATAGGAAGACATATATTTCATCCTTTAGCCACCTTATAGAAGTTTATATTTTTTTGTAAGATGAAAACAATGAATTTTTGACAATGTTGTGGTCCTAGTTTCCCAAGTGGCAAGCCACAAACAATGATGCTTGTACTCTTTGTGGTTTTATATTAATATTAAAACTATCTAGCTTATAATAATAATAATAATTACAAAAATCCTAATATAATGGCCTACTTATTTTGCTAGCAAATTAAACAAGCTATGTAATCTACTCAAAACTTCATGTTAATTTGAGTGTTTTAGTCTTATTTTTCATAGGCGTCTAATCCTCAATTTCTCTCCATTTACAAAGAAAACATGAATTTCTTGTAACTTTATATTTTTACATCTACTTATTTCAATTGCTAGATAATGGGAACTTAACATAAATTGGCATCTTATATGTTTTTTTGAACAAAGATTTCATATAGATTTCTCTTGTTGCTACTATTATTCCATGTAATTAAACATTAGATTGATGTTACATTGATAGGATCAGATACTTTGACCAAGTTTATCCGACAACTTCTTTATTCTTACTTTTGTACCAAGTCTTAAATAGCTCATGGTTCATCCAAAAAGTATACATCTTCAATTCCCCATTCTTTGATACATTTAATATTCAGTGGTACATACCCTTATCTTAACTTTCAATATTTGTTTACAATGGTTATTTTTTCATGTCCATACATTTTAACTTAGTAATATATGCTATAACATATTTCTTCTTCTTTTAAGGATAATACCCATGTTTCTTCTAATATTAATAAAGTAAGCAATTAGCCCTGAGGGTTAGTTTAATTGGCCAAGTCCCCATTGTTAAAGCACTTTTTCTATTGATAAATTGCAACTTCAATTCTCTCAACACCCTCGAGGTTAGGCTTTGTGGTTGAGTTAAAAGGAAGTGATCCCTTTGAGTGGAGCTACCTAGTACAAATATTCCTATGGACATAGTAGTCACCAATTTCCAGAGTCTGTGAACCACATAAAAAAATTACAAAGTAAGGGATTTGTATTTTAACTCCTAGTTCTTCTAATAAGAAATATTTTTTAATCCTTTCAACTTCTTCCAAGATTCTTGAGAGAATCCTCAAACGCAAACATGACAACAATGCAAAATCATTGCTTATATAAACATTTGAGATAGAAACTTCCTTAATTTCTATCTCCATAGCTAAATTTATCTGTGATTATTTTCCATACAATAGAGGACCTTCATGTCTCACATTACCTATTTCTTAATGCAAGAGTTTCAATTATAAGTGCAATCCAATTCAAGGCCAGGTTACTTATATAAAGGAACTGCCTCCAATTTTTTGTGATTGAATGTGATGGTTATATCCTCATTTTACCATTATGAGTTAAATGCTTAAAAAATATGATAGGCTAGAGGAGAGAGAAATCACTTTTCTAAAAGTCTCCTTTCTACTATCGAAAGCAAGAATTCAAATAAGCCACAATAGAAAGGAGAAGAATTCAAATGGACAAATATTAACATCAATGGTAGAAAATTTAAAGTTATCTTGTATATATATTTTTCTTTATACAAGTAATATTGTCAACATTATTCCCCCGATTAGGGTGTGACGGGCAATGGAAGGCAGAGGGAAGATAGGTTGGGCAAATGGCACGGCGAGCAGAGGGAAGTGAGATTGGACAGATGGCACGGGAGCTGGAAAGTGGATCTGGAGAACCAAAAAACTTAGGACGACAGGAGCATTTGGAAGTGGGAAGGAAAATATGAAGGATATTAATTGGAAGGTAAGTGGGTGCTCATCTTGAGACCCACACACGAAGGGAAGGGAGGCAACCAGTGGAGCAAAGCAAGTGGCGGGTTCCTTGGGAGTGAGGATGGGTAGGTGGAAGAGAAAATTAAAGGAAAAGGTGGCAAGGTTGCAGAGCATTTGCATGTAGGAAGCGAAGGTAGAATGCGTAGTCGGAGTTGGCAAGCACCGAGAGTTGGGGGACGTCGACCATCGTTCAACCTTCGCCTGTAAAACATGGTATGTCCTTCTAACCCTCCCTTGTGTCGGTAAGGAAATTATGAATTAGAATTTGAGGTGAATTTCGGGTGTAAGAGGAACAGTAATGAGTCCTTCTAATGATTGCTGGTTAATTATTATGGTTTCCCCAGTCGATTATAGAAATGAAGCTTTCTGGTTCCCTTGGATTATTGGCCTGTCATCCTGGGGTGGGATAGACCTAATAGCTATCCGGGGAGGGGGGAAAGGATATCTAAACCTCGGCTCAGGGTAGCTAGGTCCTGGGGCAGAAGGAGACTGTTGGGCCAAATTGATTCTGACAGTATCGTCATTTTGAGCAGTTTTCACCGCATTTGTAGGAAGAACTTCTTCTGGCAGTTAAGGAAGGGTTTCTGGATTGGGGGGGGAGGATATAAAAAGAAATTCCAGAGGCTAGGAGTGAAACCCGACCCAGGTGCAACCTCTAGCCTATTGGTTTGGATGAAACCCCTCAATATAGAGTCGAAGCAAGACCTAGAATGGGCTGGTAGAAGTGGGACCAGTAACTGGCCTCGCAACCGAGGAGGGGAGAAAGTCCAAATCTGGTTTTGGCTAAGTTTCATCCGGGGGATTACTTGGGAAAGGGTATGATTCTCACGGCCTAGTAACAAAATTGTCGACTGGTAGGGAAGGTTAAAGAAATTTCTTGCTCTTTGGGGTGGAGAAAACTAGGAGAGAAAGACTTCTGGGAGCCTCGTTGGCAGGGTTGGTAGCATAGGATGTTGGAGGCTCAGGGTGGTCTTGAGGGATTCAGGCAAGGGGGAAATTTGATTGCTCAAGGGAAGCAACCTGAAAGATGGAGTTTCCTCTATCTTGCAAACCTTTGAGGGAAGAGAGGGGAACCTGGGAGTCGCATGGGGAAGGAGCAGCAAAGAGGGCACAGAGTGGATGAAAGAGACTGCACCAGAGCAGTCTCAACCTGAAATGGGGAAGAATGTTGGGAATTCAGGAAGGAACAAAGCCAATTCACAGGCCATGCATCAAAGAAAGAATATAAGGAATTGTGAAAAAACCAAGACCAAAATCCAGATCATAAATTAGTATGTGTTCACTATGGATAATTTAACTCCAGTTTATAATGTCTTAATTTTGGTTTCTATTATAGGTAGCATAAATGCCAGTGTTCAGAAGACTCTGACGACACGGCACTTGAACCATGTCAGTGCTTACTAGGCCTTGGTCCAAGTGTGTCATTCGAACAGGAAAGAAAGGAGCAGTGAGAAGAAACAGATGGTGAAGGAAGGAAAGGGATCAGAAGACCGAGAAAGACAAAGAAAAAGATGAAAGGCCTGGAGCCATCCGCAAGCAAATCTTTAAGGGAAAGAGGAAGGAAAACAAGAAAGGAAAGTATGCAAAATCTCATCAACGCCTACTATGTAGGAACCCCAGCCGAAGTGAAAGCAGTTATTTCTGAATGGGAAAGAGAGCTAAATGCTAACATCGAGAATGAAGAGATTTAGGTGGAAGAATGGGAGACAATAGTCAAGGATCTAGGCAATACCTAAGGTCGCCAAACATTGTTTTGGCAGACCATCCAACAATATTGGGTTATGAAAAACATCTTGGCTAAAGAAATGACCACCTACAAGGAAAGAGAAGAATTGGAAGAGGACATACCAACATAACCAAGTCTAAAGGATCTTCAGAAGGAGATACAGTTTGTCCAAATGCAGTTGTATCATAAAAATATCGGTTTGAATAGATTTGAACAACACCTCCAGACTATGATGCAAAGCGAAGTACTGGGGTCGAGTACGAAAGCCCCAACCCTAGTTGATTATTTAGATGAATGAAGCAGTCCAGTTAGTTAAATTTTGTTTTTATGATAGTTAGCATTTACTTTTCCAGTCTGAAGCATATAGAAGATAAGGTAGCCAATGTAGCATGGATGATTAGAATTACTTTGTTTAAATTTTGGACAACATTTGATGTAGACAGGTGGCCAACAGACCTAGTTTCCTGCGGGCAGGTTGAGGCCACCAACAGTGTTTTGAAACCAAAGGCAATATGTTTATGAAATATTAATAGAAAAGGAGATCTACCAAGCTTACACAAAAAAAATATCGTCAACATTATTATCTTTTTGAAAGAAATAATAAATTTAGAGAAGTTAAAGACAATACACGAAATTCAATATAAGAACTATCCTAATTCTAGAAGCTATTCTCTTGACATTTTATTGTCTCACTCTTAGAAAAGAGAGGATATTGTAACTGTCATGTAGATCTATCTTAACTATAGACGTATCCAAAAAAGAGTTGAATAACCACTTCATAATATTTAACTTATAAAATAAAATCTAAATCATGAACTCTCATTTTTATAAGTGTAAATATCAATTATTTTAATAATAAAATTAAACAATAAAAGTGTAAATATTGATATTCCAAATTATAAATTTAATTTCAAAAATGTCAATTTCAACTATAAATTTTAATTATAACATTGTTAATATCAAATTATAAAGATATATAATTATAATTTTATATCATAATATATTTATATCCCATTCCTAATTATATGTAAAATTAAACATCCAAATTAAAAAGAACATTATTAAATATATAAAAATTAAATTAAATTAATACATTGAATAATGATATTCTTTTAAACATAGTTAAAAGTGATGTATAATATGACCATTGTCACCACCAATGTGGATGAAACCATCATCCCACCAAGAGACATTACAGAAGTCCAGCACGAGGGAGCAAAAAAACACAGAAGCCCACTAGACTATTTTTCACATAGCGTAAAGACCCGATCAAGCCTCTTTAGCTTTAAATGACATCATATTGCCTCAACTGGCGAAGCTGGTGCATCCTCTCTTCCTTGAAACCAAGACTCCTTCCGTGTTTCTGCAGGTAACCATGATCTTGATTTCAACTCCATTCCCTCCCATCTTTCCATTCCACCAGTGATTGCTCTCAACTCCTCGGTTCTTAATGGAGACTCCCACTCTGTGCAACACCAAACATCAGCTGCCTTGTGCTTTTCTTTGCTTTCATCGGAATGCCAAAACTGGTAAGGGAGGGCCTGGGAGCCAAAATTCCGAGTTGGGTGGGCATAAAAGGCAACCATTCTTGATCCTTTATCCAGTATGAAATTATTCACAGTCACTGCTGTTGATGTAGGAGAAGAAAATGCAGAAAATTCGTCTTTACGGCCTTCAGCAATTGAAGCAGTTTGATGAATTACTTTCCTTTGATTTTCCAGCTTGGTCTCTGTTTCAGCTTCTCTCCATGATTTCAATGCTTTCTTTAGGCTATTAATGGATTCTCTCTTCTTTTTTTGACCTTCAGCCTTTTTCCATTCACTCATAAGCATATCCAGGGAAGACGATTTCTCTGAACAAATATCTTGATTTCGAACCGCATTCCATTTATTTGAAAACACCATTTTTGGGTACCCATTTTTCGGCTCTGCAGTACAACCCAAATGAGCAGACTCAATCCTGAGGACCCCAAACTCATCTGGGCAACCCCATTTCAGAGCCAAATCCCATGGTCTTACTCCATTGTAATCCCCCACATCCTTGTTTGCACCATTCTTCAAAAGCAATTCCACCATATCTACCTTTACATTCTGTGCTGCATGGTGCAATGGGGTTCTTCCTTTGGAATCCCTAGAATTCACAGAAGCTCCCCTCTTTATCAAAATGCTTGCAAACTGAGTCCTGCCTCCTGCACAGCCATGGTGCAACGGTGTCCTCCCAAGCTTATCCTTGGTATCTATAACCTGCCTGGATGTGTTCAGATGCAGGGCTTTTAAGGCCTTCTCATGGCCTAAAACAGTGGCCCAGTGAAGAGGAGTCCGGCCTATTGAATCAGAGGACTGTATTGGGTTCCCTCCTTCCAGAAGCTTTTTAATCATGCCCACATCATTTGATCTCACTGCCCAGTGCAGTTCTGTCACTGAAAACTCCATATCTCTGAGTAGATTCAACACCAGAACTGCTAAACTCAAAATCTCAAAAACCCCACTGCTGAATTCAATAAACAGAACCCTTATTTCAACACCACCTTTTAACAACAGGTATAATTGAACGATCAGAAGGCCTATCCTTAAATAGGTATAGTCAAGATGCAGGGAAGGACATCGACAATCATTAGACAAGACTTCATATCAGTGGCTGCCAACCCTGCAACTAATATGAGACCAGTGGCCAACATTGATTCGATGACAGTACTTCATGGATAAGATAATTGTAATCAGAATGGATCTGTTACTGTGGTAGCCCACAGTCCATGTGGGTGTGGATACAACGCTTGAAATCACCATCTCCATTTGGCTTTCTGTTACTGTTTAGTATTAAATTTGGTTACCAGTAAATTTGGAGTCAAGACTCAAAAGTAGGTAACTCCAATGTTGAGTTTGGTTGTGCTTGCACATCTAATATGAGGAGAACAGTAACAGTTTATCAGCAATGTTGTTCCCCCCTCACTTGTTGAATCCCTGAATACCATCTTGTCCGAGATAACATGTTCAATCAATCGTAGGTATCTTGTCTGAAATGAGATTTCCACCGTAATATGTTAAATCAGTCAATGTCATCTCCTCCAAGATAAAGTGATTGACAGATGATAATGGCTAATAAAATTCACTCACAGAGAAGTTGCCTAAAGCACCGTTAGAGAAAGAAAGGATAAATGAGCTGTAGGTACGAAATCCAATTTATGGCTACCTACGAAATTGACTACCACTCCTTTATAGTTGGAACGTGTGCAGTGGTCTACTATTTCATTTGATTACGACCTCATATCCAGGGTGAGCGTAAGACCTGAGCAAACTAACATAAGTTATTAATTCGTTGTGAATTATTTATATAAAAGGTGACAAAGGTAAAGGATCATTGTAAATGATTTTAATTAAGCATTTAAAGGTAATGTTTTCACACATAGTAATCTGAATTTTTTAGATTTTGTTATAGGATATTATAATTATAAATGAAGTACAAGATAAGTAACAAGTATTTAAAAACAAAATAGAAGATGTGGTTATGAATTTTATTTTATAAATAAAGTAGAGATATAGGAAAGCTATGTATAACAGTAATGTTAATGTTATTACATATAATTATATGGCAATAAAAATTTATATGTTTATGGAAAATGTTTGGATAATTTTTTTATTAAATGGTTTATATGGTGTTTTTATTCTTACATGATTAAATCTATATTGGTAATAAAAATTTATATGTTTATGGAAAATGTTTGGATAATCTTTTTATTAGGTGGTTTATATAGGGTTTTTATTTTTACATGATTAAATTTATTAATTTTACTAATAAAATTTCAAGCTTGATTATAGACACACTTATTTCTTTCTTTTAAAAAACAGCAAAGCAATGTCATGAAAAAATTTCCCCTTGGTTGAAACAACCAAATGATAATTTGTGATTTTTTTTTTTCCAAAAACTTTTAACCAAAGAAATATTTCATGTTCATTAAGCATCCCTCTTGACGGTTACATTTAATGAAGTTTGGGGAACATTAATTTAGCATGATTACATTTAATGAAGTTTTGGGGATTCACGTCTACATTTAATGAAGTTTGGGGAACATGAATCTAGCATGATGGTGTCATGACTATGACTTATCCTTCCAACAGGGAGAAGATTAAATTTGTCACTTTTGTGTTTTCATTTCAATCTTTACATAGAAAGTTTTAAAAATTGAGCTCAAAGGTTTATTCTATAGCCCAATATGAGGGTGATGTGTAATTCTATCAATTCTTAACTTGGAGTTGACAAGTCCTTAAAAAAATAATTCAAATAAAAAAATGTTGATATAATAAAAATGTAAATGATTATACATATTTTGTTAGTTTTAATTAAAATCATTATAAAACATCAATAATCTCATTCTCATTGGGCTCACATAGTTCATTGATAATATTACAATCTAGTATGAAAAAGATGTGGTAAAAAGATTTCAATTTTTATTTTTGGAGTTATAAATAAAATATTTCCATATCTATGTTAAATGATATAATTAAAACAAAAAAAAAACTTATATTTCTTTTATAATTATTTGAATATAAAACTTAAATAAATTGTTTGAATATCAATATTAACAAATATATATATATATCTATCTATATATATATATATATATATATATAGAGAGAGAGAGAGAGAGAGAGAGAGAGAGAGAGAGAGACTTTAGTAAAATCTTTCAATACTCAAAAAGAAAATGTAATTAAAGGTAAAATAAATAAAAGAGAAATGTGTAATTCATTCATTGTTTAACATAAAATATTAATAATAATAAATTATTCAAAATACAATAGAAACAATGAAAAATTACACATGGTGTATATATAGAGACATAAAACCACTATAGATCCATCTAAATCAGGTATTTATCAAGCACTAAAAGGGATTAAATCTCTTGATGTGTAAATATTTTTTCAAGTTTTGCATTCTAAAAGGAGGTTTACATATAATGAGACTTGATCCCTCTGGGCTCTTGGTAGATCTATGGTTAAAATGGATCTATATTGGTGGTAGATACATTAATTTAAGGAAGACATGTTTTTTATTAGCAATAGTTTTAAGGATCTAGCAAGAATGCAATGTTTTCCATTCCTACAACTAAATTAACAACTTTACCAGTGAATAAGGTTAAGGTGCAAATGCAAGGGAGGTGAAAACCAATCCATGAAGTCGTAACATTTTAACAATGTCTCTAATGAGGAAATATGCTACTTTTCAAATGGGTGAATACCATAAATTGTATTGAATAAAATATTTTTATTTATGTCCACAAGGAAACTTATAGGATCTATGAACTATATGATGAATTACAAAAAATAAACTTTTAGTTTTGATGTTGTTTATCTCAAGGATGCCTCAACCTTCAATATATTCATTTATTTGGTGGCATCACAACCTAATACAAGTTCCACTTGCAGTTTTGACCGAAGAGATTGGGACTAATCACATGTGGTTAGGAGAGGCTATGGATAGTCACGTCATGTAGAGCTAATGGGATGCACAAACAATACAAGTCATGTATAGAAAGTTTTATGGCTAATTCACATCATCTAAAGGTGGTTTTAAATATGATGGATCCAAAATTATGGATTGTCTTGTAATCATGGAGTAAGTTGGGGTTGATTGGCTTACATGCAATAACAAATTTAGGTAGGAGGACCCTATAAAAGAGGTAGCAAGATCAACCAATTCCAAGTATGTGGTATTCAAACTTGGATATGGTAAGTAGTTGTGGATAAAAACCCCTATGATTATACCTCACTCTGTTTCCTCAATTATTTGGTCTTTATATTATTCTATTTTGTGATTTCGAATTTGGATTGGTCTATGAGGGATTTGGGGTTTCTAATAGATAGAAAATTCTAGGAAGTTAATCTAGTTGTGTACTTAAATTGGTCCCTAGTTCCTTCATTTCCCTTTGGTTTATGTTTCATTCAAATATGTTTGGTGTTGTCTTGAATCACCACCATCCACTAGTTGAGTTGTCAATGGTCACTAGGTTTGCATATTTTGGCATCGTCTCCTACTATAATTCGTTTCTATGGGATTGGTTCCTCCAGGACAAAGCTTATGAATTAGAAAAAATCTAGAGGTAGACCCATATCCCAATTCTCAAGGGGTTGATGATTATTTTAGTAGTAGGCACACCTCACCCATTAGCTCTCTCCCTTCAAAGGCATCCATCTAGGCCCATTTCTTTGTATCTTCCTTTATTTTTGTACCCTTAAGGTGGTATATCCTCATTTTATTTATCTTCTAACTCTTTTATGAGTTAGCCTTCTATAACTAATTCTACAAGTAAATGGGCCACACTTGCATGCAGGGAAAATTTTAAGGATGGAAATTTATCTTAAAGTTTAGAAACCTTGGTGAATCCCACTAGTCCATAATATGAAATCTATAAAATGTTTGGAGATCTCTTTGTAAAAATATTCAAATTTATAATATTCTTATGTAGTCTATATATAATTTTTTGGTGATTTTTAGGGTTGATTAATTTCATTCTATGAAATTTGGGTGAATCATTTTTACAAAAAAATGGAAATTAGTGAATCTTTTTTTTGGAAAAAGTATAGAAAATTAGCCCATGGACAAATATTAGCCCCTAAAGTTTTCCCTGCTTGCATGCAACAAAACAAGTTCCATCCAAGGCACTCTTCCTCTTTCTAACCCATCCATCGCCTTTCAAACTCCTCACTTTATTAGAGCTCAATTAGATACAATTATGGTGGCCCTATAATTTAGTGTAGATTCTTTGGGGAAACTAAAATTGATATGGCTAGTATGGAGAAAGCATCAAACAAAAGAGGAAACAACTTACCAAGGAACACTTGGAAGGGAATTCAAAGAGTAGATTTAAGACTTAGGGTATATAAGGATCAAAGACACAAAAATATTTAAAATAATTGAACTATTTGAATGAACAAACATTCATTACATAAGTTGTTGAAGATAAGGAAACCAATAATAGGCTATCCTTCATAGGTTGAACATAATGGATCATAAATTTGATGCATTATGTAGAGAGATTTTTAACTTTAAAATCATAGTCAACAACTAAGAAGACTCTCTAGGAAATTGCAAGGAGGACAATGATCAATTCCTAGCATATGCAATCACTTCATCAAACTCCATCCTATTGGATGAGGAACTAGAGGAATAGAGCCACAAATGCTTCTGTCTTATCTTTAATTTCTCCTTTCTTGTAAAGTAAACATCGTAGGCATTCTTCTTAATTTATATTTGCCATATACCAGGTAAAATTTTAAGGATCAAAGTTTATTTTAAATTTTAGAAACCTTGGCGAATCTCACTAGTACATAATATGCAATTTGTAAAATGTTTTCTAAAATTATTCAAATTTGTAATAATTGTGATATAGCCTCTATATAAAATTTTGGCGATTTTTAAGGTAAAACAATTTTAAACTATAAAATTTGGGTGAATAATTTTTAGAAAAAATGGAAATTAACGAATCATTTTTTTTGTAAAAAGCATGGAAAATTAGCCCACTTGCGAATATTAGCCCCTAACATTTTCCCTGCCATACACCTATTTCAATTGCTAGGTGATGATAATTTAACTTGAATTGACATGTTATATGTTTTTTATGCATAGATATTTTTCCGATCCATAAACTATCATGGATATTCTATTAGACAGTTCGGTACAACATATTTGATAAATTATACCTAAAAGTATGAAATCTACACTATGAGGGTTTATTTCTCTTTATATTTTTGGATCTATAAATTATTGTTTATTTCATAAGCATGCAAATTATAATTATGCATAAAATAGAGAACAACAAAATAAAAAATCACAAACCATGATTGACACAAGATATATCCTAGGAAACCATTTCAGGAGAAAACCCAATTGGAAGGTGAGGCCACTCTGCTCTATTTCTTTGAATAGAAATAGATGCAAGTACAAATAAGTTTGACCTATGTTCCATGGGCTACTATAGTGCGTGAATCCTCTTTGTTTTCTATCTCCCCATCCTTCTCTGCTACTATGCTCATTTATGGAACAAGATACACTTGAAAAGAATGGAACTCTTTTCCCTCCTAGTGGCATGGTTATAACACAACCTAATAACCTCCTAGTGGTTAGGTTTGACTCCTTAAACTCTTAACTAGAGTTACAATATAGAATTTTCTAGAGTCCCCTTGATCAAGATCACATGGATAGCCCATTTTCCATGAGTAATGGGGTTGATGTGGCATCCTCTAAAATTATGGTGGACAAAATAGGAAGGTTAACTTCTGAGTGGTATAAATTTTACATACATACTCTGATTGAGGAGATTGATGTGCCATTGGAAAGAAATATCTATGTAGAATAGGAAAAAAAATATGCACTAACGTGATAAAGTTTTACCCCAAAAAAATGTCATTTGATGCCTAAAAATGCTCTCAGGAGGTTTTAGACCCCAATTTTCTGAACCATGTCATGTTGATAAATATGGTCCTATGAGTTGATTCCTCCACTTTTTCCACTCTAAAATAATTGAAATGGATGAAAAAAACACAATAATCTAATCTAGATCACACCTCCCAATTTTGGGAGGCTTTTGGTCCCCAAAATTGTCTACTTAATGAGGCGAATAAAAAAAAATCCACCTTCTCTCAGGTGTACCATTTAGCATTTCGTTGAAGTTTTCCTTTCAACCTAATCTACAAAAGGTCATATTTCCCATGTATTGTAGTTCTAGATCTCTTTTGTAGAGTTGTATCTACTATCAACTCTTCCTGTGCATCTGGTGCCAAATCCTCTATAGAAGGAAATATGTTTTCCTCTTCTTGATCTGCATGGAAGGCTAATAGAGTTTCATATTCTCTACATTCACAACTAGGTAAATGTGCATGTATGGGGTTATACTAAGCTTATAAGTGTTATCACCCATCTTTTATACTATCTAAAAGGGACCATACTACAGAGCCTTGATTTTATTACCATGGTCTTGTAGCCTCTCCTTGTTCAATTGTAACCATACTTTGTCTCCCACCTTGAACCAATTCTTTGTTCTATGTTGATCATGCCCGACCGTGTATTTTTCATGTGACTTCTGCAGTGTCTCTTTTACCTGTATATGGATTTTCCTAATCTTTTCTACAATTTTTTTTATCCCTCAAGGCATCCCCTGTAAGGTCCTCCCTTATTCTTCCTTACTTCCCATATGTAATATCCAAAGGTGAAGGTGGAACATACAAGTTTCAAATGGATACTTACCAATAGAAGTGTGGACTACTTTGTTATAATAGTGTTGTATATATATCATATTTTCATTCCAAGTCTTTAGATGATTCTGATTGTAGCCCTTCCAAAGCTACACCAAATTCATATTGAATGCTTCTATATGTCCATATGTATGTGGATGGAATTCTATATACCTATTTAGCTTTGTTTCCATATTCTCCTACAATTTAGTCTAAAATTTTCTAAGAAAGCTTGTGTCTGTATTTGAAACAATGCTACTTGGTATCCCAAAGTGAACACAAATCTATCCAAAGAAAAAATGTGTTACTACTTGCCCGCATATGGTATCTTTATGATCTGAATTTATCAAGGGAATGAAATTGAATACATATTTAAAACCAAAACACATAAACACATTGAAACTAGACTTCAATTAATAAATACAAAATGTTGAAATTGTTTACATGCAGAATCAAAGCAAATCTATGAGAAGAGATGTGATGGTTATGTGCCTTCTGAATTATATTAAGGTGATTCTTTAGCCTTTTTATCATGAAAAAATAATAATAAACCATAAGCATCCTAAATCCTAACCCTAGGAGATGAAGCACCAAAGGCTTATGGACCCCAATGGGATAAGTTGGAACATCAACTTCCTAGGGTCATAACTTTCATATACGATCTTCATTTGGAGGAGAAAATAGCCCACTAGAAAGTTTTATATGAGGAGAAAACCATATAGGTACCTCTTTCCCCACAAAACACCATTTAGGGCCTCAAAATGGCTCCACAAGCTTAGGACCTGAAAACTTTCAGAAATAGAAAATTACCAAAATAGGAAATTGTGTTGTGAGATAGGTAGAATAGGTTGGTGGACACCGATATCCACCTGGATGAGTCCTCCCTCCTTAATAAGTAATCTTATGCATTCCATTGAGTGCCTCCATGAGATGAATAAATTCTTATTGAACTTGGTCCTTGCTAAGCCACTTGCCTTGGTACAAGAGTTGGCCTACTTTGACAACCCAATATAGTTGGATCCTCTATTTTCAAGTGTTCTTAATATGTGTGTCCATGATATCATCAGTTGCAGATTATTCAATGCAATCTAGATTGAGCTATTTTAGTGTCAGTTTCTCTACAATTTCAAATGTGTCCAACAATAGTGGAAAGTATGGTTGAAGGAGGTCCACATTGAAAACCGCTTGCAAGCCAAGGAATGGGGGGACCTTAGCTCAAAATCATTGTCATGCACATCCTTGATGATGGTGTAAGTTCCATAGTAGAGTGGTTCAAGTTTTCTATGGTCTCCTACAAGTCATTCCTTTTGCAAATGCAACCAAAACATTTATCCCACTTGAAACTTTTGTGGCACCCAGTGCTAATCATGATGTTATTTGTACTTATTATTCAATTTTGGCAAGATATCATGCAAGAACATGTGCATATTCTACCTACGTAGTTGTAAGGAGAAATGCATCGTCAATGGGACATAATATTTGAAATCCCAGGCCCACTTAAAATAAGTTGTGGCTAGTTGAGTTATGGAGAGTGTTAGGGTCCTATAATAATAGGATTCATAATTTTGAATTGGCTATGGTTAGTCTTGTAATATTGTACATACTTTTGTTTTCTGCAAAATGTTTTACCATATTAAAAATAAAAAATGTAAAGAGGGTAAGTCCTAAAGGAATAATCAAAGGACTAAAAGAAATAAAAAGATCAAAAAAGTAAAAAATATGAACACCCCCCCCACCCCACAAAAAAAAATAGTTAAAAATAGATCATGAAAGTGTGCAAATTCAAATGCCACTACTTTGTACTTTACTTCGCAAAATAATATTGTGTGCAGCTTGTCAAAAGTGCCACAATCCATGATGGTCAAACTAGTTTATGTTGGAAATAATACTGAGAGGGGGGGGGGGGGTCAATCAGTATTATCAAGTCAAATGTTTCCTTTTCAATTCCAGATGATATACGCTACTTTTCTTAATAAAAACCGCGTATATACGCAATTATAGATAAAGAAACCCGCGTATACAAAGCAGACTTATAATTTGATTTATCTTTCAGATGTTAGTTATTAATTTGTGATTCAGAAGCAAATAAACAGTAACCAGAAACAATAAAGCAGAGCAGAAAGACAATCGCACACAAGAATACAAGATATAAGGTGGAAACCCAATGTGGGTGAAACCCACCTGCTGCAATTCGTCTCTATCTTTTCTTTAATTAGAAACTTCTTTTTACAAATGTACTGGTGCAATCCTTTTACCAGTATGCAAGTTGCAACCTGCAGAGAGCTACAACTCTCTCTCGTTTTCCAGCTTCTTCTGGAAGGGAGCTACAACCCCCTTAGCTCTTGCACTAGCCAAGATACTAGTACGTAGGTGTTGGCCTACAGAAGGCTACAACCTTCTCTCTCCTTCAAGGACCACGTTTCATAAATTTTCAGACTGGATCCACAAATAACATCAATCAACCATCAAGAATTTCTGCATCAACCAATCACCTTTTCACCAAAACTAAATCAACATAAACACCTCTCTGATGACTGTACCCAGATCACAGTAACAGTACCACACACCAAAATTGAACCCAGAACACTGCAGCAATAAACAGAAGCAGCAAAAACACAACTCAAAATGTATACACTACTTTAATGGCCTGAAACCTGCATGCATACGCTTCTCCGTATGGAACAACCTGCGTATATGCTGTTTTCCTTCACTGAACCTGCGTATATACGCGCCTTAGCTGAACTGAACCTGCGTACAGATCTACAAACATAATTCACTCTTTCAAGTATTCAGGCACTGATTAACCCAAATTATCAGATTTATAGATCACGCATGTGCCAGATATAACAGATCAAAATCATGCAAAGATATTATCATTCAAGCCAAGAGATTATGACCCATCAATAGAACTTATCCTTCTTTTCGCTAAGGTTCCTCCTTCATTCAGATCCAGATCTGCTCCACAATGCTAATCACCAATATTTCAGATCTCGTACATTATCAGATATTCAATAATAATTCAGATGATGCCTTGTCACATGATCTCCTTCCTCTTTTATAGTTTTAGGCCTTCCACAATACCACGGTCCAAAACCATAATAAACCAATACCAAGGGCCCAAAACCTAGGGTCAACACTTCTGATGAGATACCTTGGTCCAAAACCATAGGTTCAAATTCCAAGGACTAACAACCATGGACCAAAAATAAGTTTCCCACCATGTACGCGCTTTTATGTGCATAAAAGTGCATGTATACGCATACACGACTTCTGAACGTATAACCTGCGTGTATACGCGTCTTTGGCAAGGTGAACCTGCGTATACAAGATTTCCTTCATTCTGAGCGCCTGAACTGAGGTCTGACACCAAAGTGAGTTGCCATCAAGGACAACCTCTGTACCATATGGCCACACCTGTGCCAAAATGCCAACAATCTCCCCCTTTGGACTTGATGGCAACCCCACGATCCTCAAAGTCATTCTCCCCCTTTGTCATCAAGGACAAAGGGTTGTGCTCCCCCTGAGTACATGCTGATATCTCTGCTCTACTGTGCTGAACATGCTCCCCCTGACTGTAGGCAAGATCTACAAAAAGATGTTCTTCAAGAAGAGCCATATACATCATAAAAGACCTTCCTATCACCAAAAGACTCAATACATATAACCATCACCCAACCAAGTGGGGATCATCCACCCAACCAAGTGGGGATACAACAGAATTTTACATATGACAACCAATCACATCAATCATCCCAAGCATAGTGGGGAAAGAAAAAAGGGCCGTTACATGACCTTGATAAAATAATATACATGACATAGAGACAAAATATCAAGACTTATGAAAATGACCAATAACTACTATCAGCAGCTTCTGGCAATCATTGTATATATCAGCAACCATGATCTCCTTCTGATCTCCTTTCTGCAGCTGATCCACCTGAACCAAAAACGGCTTGAGTAATAGAACCAAGAGCTTCTAAGGTAATGCCAACAATACATTATTAGAAGATTATCTGCTCCCCCTGAACCCGTGCCTGATGGTCTCTGACAGACCCATATCAGACTCTCTTCAACCAGAGTCTTTCCTTGCTGATTTTCTCCAGATACGCGACTGCACCTGCATAAATCGGTGTATGTACGCAGATTCCCCTCATCCAACTCGCGTACACAAACTTTTCTTTGATATAGACAAGCTTCAACAGCAGGATGAAGCATCAACTACTCCCAGCTTATGTCTGAGATATTCAAAAGTTTCCCTGGGCAGTGGTTTGGTGAGGATATCGGCAATTTGTTCCTTAGAAGGAACATACTCCAACTTGACTTTTTGCTCAAGCACTTGTTCCCGAAGAAAGTGATATTTGATAGGTATGTGCTTGGTCTTTGAATGCATGACAGAATTCTTTGAAATGCTTATTGCACTTGTATTATCACATAAGATAGAGACAGGTGGAGTACATGTGATTTGAAAATCCTGCAAGGTTTGCATCATCCAAAGAAGTTGAGTGCAAGAAGATGCAGCAGCCACATATTCCACTTCAGCTGTAGATAAAGCAATCGAACTCTGTTTCTTGCTGAACCAAGATACTAATCTGGATCCCATAAAGAATGCACCACCACTTGTGCTCTTCCTATCATCTACGCTTCTGGCCCAATCTGCATCTGTGTAAGCATGAAGTGTGAGATTTGTATCTCTAGGGTACCATAAGCCATAGTTTTGAGTTCCTTGAAGGTACTTGAAGATTCTCTTGACTGCCTGAAGATTAGTTTCCTTTGGATTTGCCTGAAATCTTCCAACTATTCCCACTGCATGCATGATGTCTGGTCGGGTACCTGTCAAATAAAGAAGACTTCCAATCATAGATCTATAGGTTGGTTGATGCACTGCTGCCGATTCATCATTTGCACTGAGGCTGCATCCTATAACCATGGGGGTACATACTGGTTTTGAATCTTCCATGCCATACTTCTTCAGAATCTACTTGAGGTACTTGGTTTGAGACAAGAAGATACCGCCTTCATTTTGTTGGATTTGCAATCCAAGAAAGTATGTCAGTTCTCCAAGCAAGGACATTTCGAATTCTTTCTGCATCACCAAGGCAAAGCTTTGACTCATAGCTTCTTCATTGCTTCCAAAGATAATATCATCTACATACACAACAAGTATTAGCAATTTTTTATTTTCAATTTTTATATAGAGATTGCTATCTGCTGATCCTTTTGAAAAACCTTGTTTATGAAGATATTTATCCAAACGATAGTACGAAGCCCTTGGAGCTTGTTTAAGCCCATAGAGAGCCTTTTTAAGTCTGCATACAAGATTTGGATCATTCCCAAGGATAAATCCATCTGGTTGCTCTATGTACACTTCTTCTTCTAAGTCTCCATTCAGAAAGGCTGATTTTACGTCCATTTGAAATACTTTGAACTTCTGGAAGCTAGAGAGAGCAAGGAACATTCTGATGGCCTCAAGTCTAGCAACGGGAGCAAAATTTTCTTCAAAGTCTATTCCTTCCTGTTGAGTATACCCTTTGCAAACAAGTCTGGCCTTGTTTCTAATCACTTCCCCATTTTCATTCAACTTATTTTTGAAGATCCATTTTGTTCCTATGACATTTTTGTCTTTTGGTCTATGAACCAACTTCCAAGTGTTATTCTTTTTTATCTGCTCAAGCTCTTCATCCATTGCCTTAACCAAACACTCATCTTTGCATGCTTCTTTTACATTTTGCGGTTCAGTGGAAGAGAGCAATGCCAAATAGCTTGAAGCTTCTGCTATTGTTATTCTTGTTTGTATACTTGCTTCTTTCTGCCCCAAAATTTGAGATTCTGGATGATTCTTCTGAACGTACCTGGATGGAGTATTTTCTTCTATCCTTATCTGTTCCTCTCGTGCCTCTTAGGGTTCTTCTTCATCATCTGTCTGATTTAGAGAGTAGTCTTCATCCTCATTGATATTTTCATGATTCACTTCCCTAGGGATGTATCCTTTTTCATCAACCACTACATCAATGCTGTCAACAATTCTTCCAAGCCTTTTATTGTAACACTTATATGCTTTGCTGTAGGGAGAATAACCAAGGAGAATGCCTTCATCTGCTCTAGGTTCAAGTTTGCCAAGCTGCTCATCAGTATTCTTAATATAGCATTTGCTCCCAAAAATTTTGAAATGCTTTACCGAAGGAGTTTCACCATACCAGAGCTCATGAGGAGTTTGAGTGTTGTTCACTCAGACATTTGTTTTGTTGAGAATAACAACCGCTGCATATGCAGCTTCACCACAGAAGGTTGCGAGAGTTCCAGACTCATCAAGCATAGCACGAGCCATTTATTGGACTATTCTGTTCATCCTTTTCGCCACTCCATTTTGCTGAGGAGTCCTAGCTGTAGAGAATTCCCTTCTTATTCCATGTTCTTCACAGAAATCAAAAAATTCATTTGAGGTAAATTCCCCACCTCTGTCGGACCTGAGGCACTTAATTTTGTAATCTGATTCATTTTCAGCCAAGGCTTTGAAGGATTTGAATTTTTCGAATGCTTCGTCTTTGTGCTTCATAAGTCCTAACCAAGCAAACCTGGAGAAGTCGTCAATGAATAGTATCAGGTATTCTTCTCCTCGAGGTGACCTTGTCCTAAATGGACCACATACATCTGTATGGACTAGCTCAAGAGGCCTGCTAGCTGATCCTTCTTTCTCGGGAAAGTTAGTTCTGGTTTGCTTACCAAACTGACATGATTTGCATAAGGTGTTGTCTGGAATTTTGATATCTGGAAGACCACGAACTGCCTGGTATTTGCATGCTTTCCTTATTTGTGAAAAGCTTAGATGCCCCAACCTCCGGTGCCATAACCAGTGATCATCATCCTTGGTTAAATAGCATTGTTGTTGTCCTTCTTCAAATATGTATAGATTATTTGGAGTTCTTCTGCCTTTGATCACTGTTTCTCCTGTATCAAGATCACGAACACTACATCCATTTGATCGAAATATTACCTCGGTTCCTTGATCGCACATCTGACTAACACTTAGTAGATTATGCTTCAAGCCATCAACATATAAAACATTTCCAGCTTTGACCTGTTCTTTCAACTGAGCAGTGCCTTTTCCTTTTATGCCTGCAGGGGTATCATTTCCAAAAGACACCTTCTTCCCCTTTTCTACTGCAGTATATGATTCAAGTTTTTCTTTATCCCTTGTCATATGCTTTGAACATCCGTTGTCGATATACCATATATTTTCCTGTCCTTCTGCATAGAAGGCTATCCCACATCTTTCTAGTTGTGGTTCCTTCATTCTCCATGTTCTGGCACTTGAGGTATGTTCCTTCTGAGTTGTCTTCCAAAACCTGCTCCTGCATTCGGAATCTTCATGACCAAAGTTATTACAAATAGAACATTCAACTTCATTTTCAAGGGCCGAAAAGTTGTTATAAGTCCTTTTCGTGATTCCATTCATATTCCTTTGTTTTTTAGCTTCTCTAGTCATGATTGTCTTATAGGCAACACATTGAGCTGCTTTGTGACCAAAATTATGGCAAGAGAAACATTGGCCATTGAAGAAACTCCTGCGATTATCAAATCTATCATCCAATCGATTGTAGTTTCTACTGACATCCACTCTTGAGGCAAATTGGGAAGTTTTTACCTGTAGCTGATTGTAGCTTCTGTTTGTCGTTAAGGTATCTTGTCCCCAATTTTCTTGATAGTCTTTATTCGTTCTTGAGGTAAACTATCCCTGATTTACCTGATGATTTCTATTAGGCCTTTGCTCGCTCTTCTTTGCTGCATCAAGATAACTTTTGGAGGTAGAAGCTTGAGATGTTTCTCCATTATATCCCAGACCTGTCTTGATTAGTGGAGAACGCTGCACATTGATAATCTCGTCCAGAGTTTCAGATCCTTTAACAAATTTAAGATTAATAGCTTTTGTTTTCTCAATCTCCTTTCTAAGACAAACAATTTCACATTCCATTTTTTCAAGATGTTTTTCCCTTTCAGCCAGTTGATATTGTAGAGACTCAATAATTGCACTTTTCTCTTCTAAGCAGATTTTGAGATTAGTCATCTCTTCAGAAAAACCTTCTACATCTATAGCATCCATGTAGTCATCATCTTCAAAAGCCATTAAAAGTTTATATTTATTACCTCGTTCATCTTCGTCACTATTTGAAAGTCCATCACTATCTTCATGAGTGTAATAGATTTTCTTATTTGCATTCTGTTTCTTGTTCCATCTAACAGGTTCCTTCCCTTTGTCAATCTTATCCTTGTGAGGACATTTGGCAGCATAGTGACCGACTCTTCCACAAGCAAAGCATTTGAAAGGTAACTTACCTCGGAACTGTCCAGTACCCCGTTGAAGATTTCTGACAAAATTTGATTCTTCTTCTTCTTCTGACACACGTCCTGACTCATAGTACTCGCCTTTGCCTGAAGCCTTGAAGGTAGCTTCTATCCTGTCTGATGGTCCTCCTTTCCTCATTTCATAAGCAATTAGAATACCATGCAGCTGTGACATTTTAAGGCTTTGTAGATTCTCCTTTTCTTCTATTGCAGAAACTTTAGATTCAAACCTAGGGGACAAAGATCTTAGAACTTTTTCAACCACAACAGCCTCTTTTATTTCTTCACCCAAATTTTTCATACAATTAACAATCTCATCTACACGAAGAAAATAGTTAGCCACACTTTCATCATTATACATCTTGAGATTTTCATACTGAATCCCGAGGGTTTGAATTTTTGCTCATTTTAACTGATCATCTCCTTCATAGTTTAAGACAATCTTGTCCCATATTTCTTTTGCTGATTTTAACTGCATAACTTTCACAAATTCTGATTGAGATAGACATCCCAATAGAGTATTGACCGCCTTTGCATTTGTTTCATATTTCTTCTTCTCAGCCGGATCTGTAGGAGTTGCTGCTGGAAAAGTATATCTTGTATCTATGATATCCCAGACTTCTGTACCCAACGATTGAAGATAGGCAGTAACTCTTACCTTCCAATATATGAAGTTTGTCCCATCAAAAACCGGTGGCCTGATTGATGCTTCCCTCTCGTAGTTGCTCATGATCAAGGATCTTCCTTCAAGCGATCAAGCTTCTTCAGAAGGACCTGCTCTGATACCAATTGTTGGAAATAATACTGAGAGGGGGGGGGGGGGGGGGGTGAATCAGTATTATCAAGTCAAATGTTTCCTTTTCAATTCCAGATGATATACGCTACTTTTCTTAATAAAAACCGCGTATATACGCAATTATAGATAAAGAAACCCGCGTATACAAAGCAGACTTATAATTTGATTTCTCTTTCAGATGTCAGTTATTAATCTGTGATTCAGAAGCAAATAACCAGTAACCAGAAACAGTAAAGCAGAGCAGAAAGACAATCACACACAAGAATACAAGATATAAGGTGGAAACCCAATGTGGGTGAAAACCACCTGCTGCAATTCGTCTCTATCTTTTCTTTAATTAGAAACTTCTTTTTACAAATGTACTGGTGCAGTCCTTTTACCAGTACGCGGGCTGCAACCTGCAGAGAGCTACAACTCTCTCTCGTTTTCCAGCTTCTCTTGGAAGGGAGCTACAACCCCCTTAGCTCTTGCACTAGCCAAGATACTAGTACATAGGTGTTGGCCTACAGAAGGCTACAACCTTCTCTCTCCTTCAAGGACCACGTTTCATAAATTTTCAGACTGGATCCACAAATAACATCAATCAACCATCAAGAATTTCTGCATCAACCAATCACCTTTTCACCAAAACTAAATCAACATAAACACCTCTCTGACAACTGTACCCAAATCACAGTAACAGTACCACACACCAAAATTGAACCCAGAACATTGCAGCAATAAACAGAAGCAGCAAAAACACAACTCAAAATGTATACGCTACTTTAATGGCCTGAAACTTGCGTGCATATGCTTCTGCGTATGGAACAACCTGCGTATACGCTGTTTTCCTTCACTGAACCTGCGTATATACGCGCCTTAGCTGAACTGAACCTGCGTACAGATCTACAAACATAATTCACTCTTTCAAGTATTCAGGCACTGCTTAACCCAGATTATCAGATTTATAGATCACGCATGTGCCAGATATAACAAATCAAAATCATGCAAAGATATTATCATTCAAGCCAAGAGATTATGACCCATCAATAGAACTTATCCTTCTTTTCGCTAAGGTTCCTCCTTCATTCAGATCCAGATCTGCTCCACAATGCTAATCACCAATATTTCAGATCTCGTACATTATCAGATATTCAATAATAATTCAGATGATGCCTTGTCACATGATCTCCTTCCTCTTTTATAGTTTTAGGCCTTCCACAATACCATGGTCCAAAACCATAATAAACCAATACCAAGGGCCCAAAACCTGGGGTCAACACTTCTGACGAGATACCTTGGTCCAAAACCATAGGTTCAAATTCCAAGGACTAACAACCATGGACCAAAAATAAGTTTCCCACCATGTACGCGCTTTTCTGTGCATAAAAGTGTGTGTATACGCATACACGACTTCTGAACGTATAACCCACGTGTATACGCGTCTTCGGCAAGGTGAACCTGCGTATACAAGATTTCCTTCATTCCGAGCGCCTAAACTGAGGTCTGACACCAAAGTGATTTGCCATCAAGGACAACACATGTACCATAGGGCCACACCTGTGCCAAAATGCCAACAGTTTAAACTTGATTCATTCATGCTTTAAATTTCATGTTGATAGATAGAGAATAAAAATATGACCAAACTGTTTAATCTTGGCAGATCAGTAGTTAGGTAGAGAATAAAAATGAGCTCATCAGTTTAATTTGAGCCATTGGAAGTTATAAGGTTAGAATTAGATAGTTTTCTTATCAAATAAATGATAAATAAAGGGCCAGCAAGCTCAAATGCACCTAATCAATGAAGAGAAAATGTTAGGGTAAATAAAGGGTAGGTAGAAGAAGTTTTGCAAGTGCACAAGGTTGCTAAGTCAAAAGAACCTTCATCATGCTTATGTTTCATCTGCAGGAGGAATTGTCAAAGAGAAAGGACATTTACTAAAGCTTATTTGCTAATTTCCCCTCATTTCACTAGAGCCCCACATGCTTATTTATTAATTTCCCATCATTATCCCTTCATTACTTATAAAAACCCTTTCCCCTCATTTTGACATTTTATCCCTTTGTTTCACACATTTCCCTAGACATTACCCTTCAAAAATCAATCCGCCTTCCCAAAACCCCTTTCCCTTGTGTGAAACACATTCCTATCACAAATAATACATCCCCCCCTTATTAATTTCTCTTTTTCCCCTTAAAAACACACTAAACCCCTTTATCCTAAGTTATTTCCGAAAGTCCCACTTTATATTTCCCCACGTTATAATTCCCTGACACCATTTAACTCACCAAACCTTGGTGCATAGTTAAAACCCTCTGCCATATAAACCCATGGTCCCCACATTTACTAACCCATTGTTTGTATTAAAAATCCCACAATTATTTGTTAATTAATTACATTTTATTGTAATTTAAACCTCGGGCCCCACCAACCATGTCCCAACTCCTTCTGTGCAACTTCACCACACGATATCCCTCTGATCTCCCACCTCCAGATCCAACGATGCATATCAATATCACGCAGATTCACAATCTGATAGTTAACGGTCCAAAGGCACGTGAGATTCGCGGTTTTGGCCGAGCACAGTTTGGCTATGTGGCGACACCAGGTTATATCATGTGCTGATGAAAAATACCACCCCTCACCCAAAAGTGGTGTGATATGGCCTGAAACCACCTCCCCGCCTAAACAAAAACTGCCCACTATTCATTCGCCAATTCTCGCACCAAAATGTAACCATTATTGGTTAAAAGGCCAAAAAGGCCACATTTTGCTCTTTTTGCTCATTTTCGCTGCAAACCTCTGTTAACCAATTCTGACACCCTGAACCTCTATGAAACCAATTTAACCACCTTTTACAACCAGAAGATGCTCCAGACACCAAATTGAAGCAGCGAATTGACAATTAAAGCCTCAGTAACCTCTGTTGCTACCATAGAACCCTGTTTCTACACCAAATCGTCATTCTCTAGGTATTCTTGAAAGAACCAGAACGACCCTGTAAATTTGAACCATGCACAGTAAATATTAAAAGGTTAATTAATTAAATAAATTGAAAAACCTTGTTAAACTCAAGAGAGCCTTATTGTGCGTCCAAAAACCTTGTTCTACACATTGTAATTACCCTCCCCATTGTTCCAGACCTATTGACCTTACTCCTAAAGCCACAGAAAGATTAATCCAGTAGAATATACCAAATTATGGCTTCCCAAACCTCTTTGGATGTAAGACCCCTGCAAACCCCTCAACTAGATCTTGACCATCTCCCATTAGCCGACATATATTTTCAAATTAAAGATACTATTTGCCCTAGCCACCTACTGAAACTCCACTGCTAGAGTAAAGATAAGTTCCTGAACCAAAATGATGATATTCACCTATGGGAATCAAATTTGCCCAAGAACTTGTTCCCACAGGTACACCTATTCCAAGAAATCATCCACTTCTGCCAAGCCTGCTATGTTCCCAGTAAAAGAACCATACTCTCACCTGACCAACGGGTTTTATTCACCATTACTGCAGAATCAATAAATCAAATGTTGCAGATCCAGCCAGGCCCAAATGAAACCCCACTTTCCATTGAAGGCTTACTTAAACTCTACACAAAGCTAGACCTTCCCAAGAAAGCTCAGATCTTTCAGACTTTCATCATTGAAGAGTCTCATATTCCAACAGATACTCCTCCATATGTTGCTACCATTTTCTCTGAGAGAGGCAGATAAATCATAACCATGCTCTCTTGCATTCTAGGGAACATCACTGTTATATACCTAGGGGGGATAATATGGGGTACCAAGGGAGGTACCCAAGATAATAATGTAATAATGGGATGGACCATAGTAATAAATAAGGTGGTTAACCCATATCATGTAAGGGACCACAAATAGTTAATAATAATGTAATGGGCCCATGGTATTAGTTGATGGTATGAGGGAACCATGGTAATGACCCATGGTATTGTATGTATGAGGCCTATATAGAGGCTAGAGACTCCATGTCAAGGAAGATAGTCAAGGATTATTGTATGAGCAGGCATATGGCTTGTGGAGTGTTCTCCTTCCTTAAGGAGTGAATGTATGGTGTTGCCCTACCTTAAGGGTTTGACTAATAAAGTGAATCATTTCTATCTATTTCTCTCTTATTGTTTCTGGGTATATTTGCATTATCTTATATTTTTGGATCAGATCTACAACAAGTGGTATCATAGCACTTTCTTGGGCAAACCGTGGAGATTTTTTTTTTTTTGCAAGGTTTCGGGGGCGGCGAGTTTACAGATCAGATCTGTACGTTTTAGTGCAATATCTGCTAAATCTAATTGCAGATCTATATTATTTGTGAAAAAATAGCTGATTTCAAAAAAAAATTGGTTGAATCGGAGTCCGGATGAAGGAGATATCGCTGATCTAAAAATCAGTGGGGTTGTAGACAATTTTCAGGGCAGCGATTTTGCGGTGCAGATCTAGACGTCCTGGTACAAGATCTGAAAAATATAATTGTAGATCTGGATTCTATGTGAAAAAATACCCGATTTCAAAAAAAAAACGATCGAATCGAAGTCCGGATGAGGGAGATATCGCTGATTTAAAATCAGCTATTTTTGTAGAAATTTTGGTGACGGCGAGAGAGTAGCAGCGCAGATCTGGAATTCTAGTGCCTGGATCAGGATTTCCATCACATGGGCAGATGCAGAATGATTGTTCCATTTCTGAAAACAGGTCATAATAAGGATTCTGAGCAATATTGATGAAATTGTGACAATTTCAAATTTTCGCCAAGTCAGCGAATTTTTTCTCAAAACCCTCTTCATGAAGACTCTATATTTTACAGGAAAAGATGATGGTCCTACTATTGAAGAATTCATACAAAGATACAAGTCCACATATGGGACATATTGGAAGCTTCCAATGCTGTTTAATATGAGAGATGAGGCTTAAAAATGGAATTCATCACTTGACTACCAGCAGTTGATCACACTTTCAGATGCAGAATTTTAAAAAATCTTTTTGGACAAATGGTCTCGGGCTAAAAAAAAGGAGAATGAGACACATAAGGGGTTAATTGCTACGGGTGTCTCCTCACTGTAGGTTCATGGATTGATTTAGAAAGAGAAGATCATTGTTTCTATCAATCCTAGTGGTAAACATAATTTTATCAATGTTAATTTGGCAAAAAAATTGTAAGTCCCAGCAAAACATATTGAAAATACACAGGTTGATGATAAGGATGTTCAAATTTATAAGGATTTGAAACTTTCTATGGATAAGTATGTGTTCCATGGTGATTTTTATGCTTCAGATATGGATAACATGGATGTTGTTTTGGGATACCCTTGGATGGAATTAGTGGGTACTATAAATATTAATGTACAGAAGAAATTCCTGAAGCTCTAGTATAAAAAGAAGAAAATTACATTACATGATATTTCCATTAATAAGAAGGTAGAGTCCAAGGAGGTTGAAGCAGAAGATGTTACAGGGACTGACATATCAGATGATGAGCAGTTGATGGTCGACAATCAAACACAAATAGAGGCTGAAGCCGAAAAGGTAACAGGTGCTGACACATCTGATGAGGGTTCAGTGGTTGAAGTCATATTGGAAAAGAAGACACCACAACAGGCACCACAGCAGGGTGAATTAAAGAAAAATACATCATGGGTTAAAACTTCAACATATCATCACTCACATCACCCCGCAAGACAACCATCAAAATGGAAACCAAGTAGTCACATGACGGATAGCGAGGAGAGAAGATCCACCCACTACACATCAACACAGAAGAGCTGCCACGGTCAACTTCCATCTCAAGCGAGCGAGGCACCAGCGAGATCGAGGGTTCACCTTTCTCTTGGATGGCTAGATGCACGTGCATGGTATCAGTGGACTACTCTTTTGAGTAGATCTTATTATTTGTGTTCTTCCCATGTTTCGGGGACGAAACATGCTAAGGGGGGTGGAGTGTTATATACCTAGGGGGGATAATATGGGGTACCAAGGGAGGTACCCAAGGTAATAATGTAATAATGGGATGGGCCATAGTAATAAATAAGGTGGTTAACCCATATCATGTAAGGGACCACAAGTAGTTAATAATAATGTAATGGGCCCATGGTATTAGTTGATGGTATGAAGGAACCATGGTAATGACCCATGGTATTGTATGTATGAGGCCTATATAGAGGCTAGAGACTCCATGTCAAGGAAGATAGTCAAGGATTATTATATGAACAGGCATATGGCTTGTGGAGTGTTCTCCTTCCTTAAGGAGTGAATGTATGGTGTTGCCCTACCTTAAGGGTTTGACTAATAAAGTGAATCATTTCTATCTATTTCTCTCTTATTGTTTCTGGGTATATTTGCATTATCTTATATTTTTGGATCAGATCTACAACAATCACTAATGAACATCTGGATGAGGTTGTTCTTGTTTTCCTTTCTATCTTTTGCCTAGGCAAGCCTCCTGCTACAGTTTAAAACTTTGTTAAGTTCATAGCAGACAGAATCCATGAACACTTTATCAGATTGCCAAATGAGAGAGTCTTCCAATATTCATCAGTATTATTACATATGTTCTTATACTTTAAGTTAGACAAGTTTCTAGTTAGCATCCAAATGTTAGACACCAAGGGAAATCCAAGATCTGTCATCTTTTGGACACCATTGATCCAAAGATATTCCACTATTTTTTCTTATAAAGAGTTCATTGATTCATTTGTTCATCCAGTTGTAAACATGCTAACCAGTAGCTATCAACCTAGGATCAATGATGAAATGAAGAGAGTTTTACAGTTGGCTAAGAACAGTAGAGTGGGAGACTGGTATCTATACTAGGACCACATAGAAATCAAGATATATGGATGCCAACTCACTCCCTACAAGCTGCCTAAATACCTCACCATGAGGATATTTGCATTAGAATATTTCAGGGAAATCATAAACTCTTATGAAGTTAATTTCCTGTCAGCTAGGAAGAAGACTCAAAAATCAAAAACCAATTAGGCCCTTTTATTTGTAATAATTGGGAAGCTGGACAAGAAGCAGATAAAATCTTACAGCAAATGAACTTCAAAAATAGTTTCATGTGGTAGTATGACCCTAATGGAGTCATAAACATACTAAGGCCCAAATTCAAATTGAGTCCTTTCATACATGATCCCAGGCCAGACATTGAAAGATATGCCAACCAGTCAGAATGGTTGGAGAATACTTTAATAGATGTGGAGAATACTTTAATATATGTGGAAAAGCAGATTGATACTAGTTCCTTTCTATAGGTTCGATCCCTACAAGAACAAATGAATATTACTCCCCATTCTATAGACTCCAGCCAATGAGGACATAAATTTAAAAATAACTAGGGAAGAAGGTTCTAGCTCTGGGATGGACACTACAAATGACAGGTTAGAGATCAGTTACAAGAAGAGGCCCAAGATTAATCCTGTAACTGAGCAAGAAGACACCATTGAGATAGTTAAAATCACTGATACTGACACAATGGTGGGTAAGACCAACGGCCCAGCAGTTTCAGAGGAAACTCAATAGCCTTCTACTTCAAACACTTAGCTTATTGAAAAGAAACTCAGTATTGAAGTCTCTTCATCCAGCAAGCGAGTGGATAAAGAGAAAAATATAAAAGAAAAGTACAAGGAAATTAAGTTGAGGAATGAGGCATTAAAGGCTGAAACATATGCCCAATACTTCAAACAAACACCTACAAATTTGAATAAATTAATGTCAGCCTTTGACATTAAGACTGCTAAGATGCAAATGAATTTTATGTAGCCTATAGTCCAGCAGCCCAGATCATCAACAGACTATAGGAAAACAAAGTTTGAAGTTTTGGCTAGGGATGTTCACCCTATTAACCAAATTGAGTTCCATAAACAAGCCGGTGAAATTATTTATTCCACCATGACTAACAAAGCAATGACTGTGCACAAACTTCAAAGCTCATTGGATAACATCACAACACAGTTAAAGCTAGAAAAGGCATCCTCACAGGCGAAGGAAAAAATAATCAAGTCACTGGAAGACTTGGAAATTGAAATTGGGTATAATCCCAATGATGTCAAGGCAGTAGAGAAACTAATAAAGAAGAAAAATGAGGACATTGCTGCTTTTAAGAAACAATTGAAGTTGCCTCACTCAGAACATCCACAAACCAACTAGGTCCTAGAGAGCCAAACCTAGCATGAGGAAATGATGGATCTTATTCTTCAATTAAATGATCAATTGAAAGAAATGGAGAATGAATTAGACAGTTTGATACAGTTGAAATAGGCCAGCCTTGAGACATCCACCGCCACTACCATCCCTACAGTCACTACAATAGTTCCATCAACTTTGGTAGCTTCATTCGCCCCAACAGCTCCACTAGCAACATCACTTCCAGCTGCAACATCAACTACATCAGCAACAGGATCAACAACAGCAGCAACTCAGCCAAGTGATGAGGCAAGTAAATTGGTCAAAGCCATGGAGGACATGTCCATTCAAACCACAAAAATAAATAAACTCAAAGAACAAATAACAAGTCTGGAGGATGAGAAGAAACTGGCCCAAATTACGCACAAAAATGAAGTACAGAAGTCAGACAGGTTGACTGAGAGGATAAAGAGCTTGGAGAAAGAATTAACACTGAAGGAGCCATTTGCCCAAGCAAAAGAACATCTATGGGCCAATATCATTGACTCTGTCAATGATATTTCGCCATTTATACAAGTCATCTTTAAACAAAATGATTTAGTTAAAGAGGCTACTGAAGAAATTCAAAGAGTTAAGGCTGAGCTTGGAGACATGCCAGAAGAAGCCACCAGAATAATCCAATTCCTTAACTCTAAAAATAAATATGAATTGCAAGAGTTGGACATAGCTGACAGGACTAGCACTATACTAGAGGTGAAGAAAGTGCTCACCGAGAGGAACTTAATGATGCAGCTTAAGGATAAATGCCAAACCATGGAGTTGACTATAGACAGGTTCATGGTTAAATTTGATGCTTTGAGGCAAAAAGGTCTACCAAATCCCTTGGTAATAAATGACAGATTAATGCCACATGAAGACTACAATAGGAAAATCAGAGAAGTGGCAAGAGATCAGGCCAATAGTTCATCCATGAAAGGAATGCCTACAAGAAAGGTTCTATACCATACATTTGAGAACCTATTTTACCTCCAGCTTGAGGTAAAACACTTTTTTGCAAATAAGCCCACCTTTGCAAAATACACAGAAGCAAATGAAGTCTACAGAAGAATGGTAAATATCAAATTACCAGATATAGAGGCTTGGGAAAAATTAAATGATCTACTGTGAAATTGCAAGGTAAAAGTGAATACAGAGCAGTAAAAGAACAACAACAGGCCAGCCCAGTCAAAGAGTATTAGACGAAAGAGTATCAAATAAAAGGCAAAGTAAAAAGAACAATCAGCGTGGGAGACCAATAAAAAAGGAGTATGTTAGCTACCTATACCAATAGGTTTCATTTTTCATGATTGGCAGGGGAAGTGCCAATATGATCTACTTTGGTTATGCAAAGATCTCATATTCTTGTGGAAGACACATATCTACAACTGGTTAATGCTGTCCTACTTTTGAATGGGTGATCCAACAGTCTAAACTGGGTCATGCCATATTTCAATTTATTGTTGTAGATTAGAGAAAGAAATCTATCCAAACTGTTCAATCTTGGCAGATAAGTAGCTAGGTAGAGAATGAAGGTTCCCAACTGCTTAATCTGGTGCCTTGGAAGTAATAAGGCTAGCTTTAGATAGAAAATCAAAAGAAAAAGCCAAAGGAAAAGAAAAGGCACATGAGGGTTTGCAAGTCTAAGTGCACCCTCCTTGAAGTAACAAAAAATGCTAGGAAATAGAATGGGTAGGTAGATGGGGTTGCAGAAGCATGATTTCTTTCATATCACTGGCCTAAGCAAAGGAAACACATGAGGGCCAGTGCAGATCTCCTATTCAGCAGTTTTGCAGCAGCAAAATGAAGCATGTCTAACTTCCCAATCATGCCCCATCACATTCCTATGCTAACATCCCAATACCACCTTTGTTCATGAGAGAAATCAAATTCATTGATTGATCCTTGTTGCATAAAGAGCCACATTTCCTGTGTAATTTTTTTTTCATTTTGATCTACTCTCCTAACTAAGTTTGCTTCCTATAAAACTTAGTCTTCGCTTCCTCTTCTCCATATGTTCCATCCAATACTAACTACTAACTCTATCTACACTTAACTCCCTATGTTCCCCTTTCCCTATTACTATATCACTATTGTGCATAAAATACCCAAAATGTATATATCCCTCCCCTTTGGCATTATAGCCATATGTTCAAATATTGGATAACCATGTAGAATCAAAGTCTTGTTCAAGATGCGTTGTTTAAAGTCAGGGATCAAACTAACCCCTGGTTGGTTTAATAACCTAAGCCCTACCCTTTTTCCCCTTACAACCCCTTTGAAATGTTTTACCCGCATTATTTGCAAAAACCTTGTAAAAACCCACTTCTGCTGCCTATCCAAAGTTTTGTTACAATGCGCATTGAACACAAAAAACATTGAAAAAACCCAAAAATCCGCCGAAGTCCAAAAATCCCGCCCTGGCGCACATTTCCAGAAATATAATAATTTATTGCTCACCCCCGCCGCCGTATTGTCCTACCATGTTTGCAACCCGTCAACCGTCGGATCTGGGCTTTCCCATCCGACGGTCCATATCAATATCGGGCCGCCCCCGACGTCCAGACGATAGCACCCGAAAACTGTCAGAGGGTGACGTCAGGGCAATGCCACGCGTCGCTCCTAGGTTGTATCGGGCGGCCTCCTGCCAATACCGCGCCCGTACCCTAAGCGGTCTGATAACACCACTTACCGCCCTCCGTATACCGCCTGCCCACGTCACGTCCATGTCACGCCCACGGCATTGCCACCTCAGTCTCGCATCACCGCTCCATTCGCCCTCGCCCTGAGCTGTCCGCCACCTCACCAGTCCCTGTGGACCACTCACAGGCCGCCACGTCACCTTTCCGTACCTGACCCCACCCGATGACGTCATCCAAAAAACGCGCCAAAAGCCCAAAATGTCCATATTTTCGCCAAATTTCACGTTTTTCTCATATTTTCACCAAAAGAACTACTGTGCTCTCTGCATGTAATTTACGACGTTCTCGCCGCCAACCTGCAGAAATTGATTTTAGAGACCGTGGGTGCCCTCAATTCACCTGCATTGCCACCATTGACCGTCTGCACCAGGTATTTATCCAAGTTTCTCCTCCGCGCCTGGTTTTTTGCATAAATTCACCAAAACAAGTGAGAAAAGAGAGATAAACACTGTAATTACCTGCAAATTCTCGGTGACCACCATTTATCTCCAACTATAAGGCCGAATTCACCCACAGACTGTCCGTATTGAGCCAAATTTCCACAAATTTACAGTCAGTTTGCGCATTCGCAAACTAAAACTTCTGCTACACAAGCTCACCGGGAAAACAGCTCTTAAGTCCCAGCATTTGCTCATTAAACCTTTTCAGGAGCATTTCAACTTGTTTTTACCATAATTCACCCTGTTTCCTCTGTAAATTGCCTTGCTTCTGCAGAATTCATTGCTCTGTATCATTGTGCCCAGAAAAACAAGTTCAAACACAATTCAAAGCACCAAAACCATGGAAACACCAGTGGCATTGAATATTGCACCTCTAAATGCCCCACAAAGAGAGCTAGAGTGGCAGGCCCTGGCTGACAGAGATTACCAGATGGCAGAAGTACTCTCAATGGACACCAAATATAACATCCATGTACTCAATGACCTTAAAGCCAAACATCTCAGTGGAAACGATATCCTAGGGATTTGGGACTCCAATTTGCCCATTTTCAATCTCCCTCAAGTCAATATCCTCCCAGACTTGATACACAGATGTAGTGCCAACTATGACCCCTGTCAGAGAGCTGTCCTCAATTCCTCAGGCTCAGTTTTGTTCCATGTCACCCCTGAGGCCATAAATGAAATGCTACACTTTCATACTTCAAGGCCATTGACTCCCCTCTCCATCATGGATTTGATAAAGAAAGGAGGAAAGCTGTCCAATGCCCAAATTGTAAAGATCAATCAATTATTCATTGAATCAGGCTCTGAAACTGTGAGGACTCCCCCTATTGGAAATGTGTACCTAAATGAGCTGGGAAAAATGCTTGTGGATATGATCAGTTATGTCCTGGGATACAGAACATCTGAGGATGTTGATGAAACCATTTTGGCCATGCTGTCCATTTTCTCCCCTGCTAAGCCTCCTACTGTTCATTATGATTATGCTGCCTACATTGCCAATAAGATTCATGAGCAATTGATGAATCTAGAGAGGGAGAGGATATTCAGATACACCTCTTATATCTATCACCTGTTCCTATTCTATCAGCCTGATAGCTTCCCTATTACTCTCAAGAAGCTTGATGCCCAAGGGAACCCGAGGTCTGTGGCATTTTGGTCTTCAATCTTTCATCATACATCTTATTCACCATACAGCTACTGTGAATTTATAGACCTGTTTATCCATCCAGCCATGTCCTTGCTGCTGAGTGCCCCTCCTCCAAGATTAACAGATGAGATGCAAAGGATCCTCCAGCTCTCAAAGGCCTACAGCATTGGGGATTGGTACTTTTACCAACACCATACAGTGATCAGAATATATGGCTGTGAGTTAGCCCCATATAGGCTGCCAAGATATGTCCCTATGAGACTCTTTGCCTTAGAGTATTTCAGGCAGTTTGGAAATGCAGACATGGTCCATTTCCACAACAAAAACAAGAAGGTGCAACTCAAAGTCAGGAACCAGCTAGGCCCATTTATTTATAACAAAAGAGAGGAGGCATGGCAAGAAGCAGACAAGATCCTGAAGTGCCTCGAGTTGCAAACTAGTTTCCTCTGGATACCCTATGATCCAAATCACTTCATTAGCCTTAGAAGGGTCAAGTATAAATTGGCCAGCTATGATCATGTCAGGCTGCCTCATATTGAACAATATGCAAATCTATTAAGATGGAAAGAGGGCACATTAGAAGAGGCAAGTACTAGAGAGGAAATACTACAAAAAGAAGCAAAGAATCTTGAAAAGGAAGCTGACTTGGAAAATTGTGGGCAGGTTTCCTCGTCTTATCAAGTGCAACTTGGACCAGCTGCCTCATCCTCTACAGCCCCCCAGCAGGTAGCTAGAACTACTCCTCAGGCAGCCAGCAAAGGTAAAGAAAAAGAGATGGAACAGGAGCAGCCACCCCCTACAGCAGAACAATAGAAGGAGCAGCCCAAACAGCAAGAAGAAATGGCTGAAGCTCCCATATCTACAGAGCAGCAGACTCAAGAAAGTGTGCCTCCAAGGCAGGAAACAGTAGTGGAGACCTCGGTGCTCCAAACTCCACTAAATGAAGAAAGAAGCAGGAAAAGGGATAGAGAGCAGGAAACTCCCCTTACTACATCAACAAGTCAACAAGGGGAGAAAAGGCAGAGAATAAATCCTCTTTCTGAGGAAGAGATGCCTATTGGGAAATCCTTGGGTATGGGCCCCCCTAGCATGGAAGCATTTGCCAGTTCCTTTCAGCAGGAACAAGAAAGAACAATTGGAGGAGAGGTCAGCTCCTCAAGCCAGCAAAGGAGGACTGAATCAAGCATAAAGCAACAATTCATTGATATCAAGAAGAGGAATGAGCCAGTTAGACTCCAGCTGTACAATCACTTGCTAAAAATGGCTCCCACAAACCAGCAGAGGCTTATGTCAGCATATGACATAACAGAGGAGAAGATGACTATGAGTCATTTCATGCCTACTATGCTACAACCACAGTCAGCTGCAGATTATATAAGAACCAATCTTGAGGTACTTGCAAAAGACATCCACCCAATGGACCAGATAGAGCTTCAGAAGCAAACGAGTGAGATGGTATATTCTACTCTTGCTGATAAGACCTTCCTTGCACACAAATTGCAAAACAGTATGCATAATACAACTGCCCAACTTGAATTGGAAAAGGCATCCTCTCAGGCCAAAGACAATAGGATCAGGTCTTTGGAAGATATTATTATAGAGCTTGGGCATGACCCCAAGGATCCCAAAGCTGTACAAGCACTACTAAAGGAAAAAGTGGCAGACATAGCAGCTTTGAGGAAAATGGTAAAAATTCCAGCAACCCTTCACCCTCAAACAAAAGATGTTGCTCAATAGAGGAAGGACCAAGATGTAGCAGCCATGCTGCTAACACTGCACAAACAGTTGGTACAAACAGAAGGCAAATTGGTAGAAACAGAGGCTGCACTATAGGAAGCCCTGAAGCAGAAAGAGGGAGGCGAGACATCTCAGCCCCCTCAGCCAGTGATCAACCTTGAGGAGCCCCCTCAAATTATCACTCCTCCCACAGGACAGACAGCTGGAACAGGCCCATCAACATCAACACCAGCAACAACATCAGAACAGACTCCGAGCCTTGATATGCAGAAGATGATGAAGGAGATTCAAGTTCTAGAGGCCCAGATGGCAGAGCTGAATGAAGCCAAGGAGAAATTGGCCACAGTTAATGAAAAATATGATAAATCTAAGCAAACTGTAGCTGAAAGAACAAGGGAAGTTAGAGCTCTAGAGAAAAGGATAAAAGAGCTGGAGAAAGAGCTCTCTCTTGACAAAATAGTGGCAGAAATCAAGAAAGTCTTATGGGCCAATATTGGTCAATCAATAACAGATCAATGGCAGTATATAGAAACCATTCATGAGCACATGGACCTCATAAGAAGGGCACACAAGGAACGTCAGAGAGCAAGGGCATCTCTAGGCACTATGCCTGAGATAGCCAATAGAATGATCAATGTCCTGAACAACCGCACAGGCCCTCAACTGGCAGCAATAGGAATCACCAGTAGAACTGATACCATCTTACTGATAAAGAGGGTCCTCACTTTGAGAAATCTGGTGCAAACATTGGATAGAAGGAGCCAGGAAATGCAAACAGAGGTAAACAAATTCACAGAGAAGTTCACAGCATTGCATAACAGAGGCCTTCCTAGCCTACTAAACAGTGCAGGTAGATTGTTGTCCCATGAAAACTATGCAAAAATGGTAAACACATTTGCTACAAATCAAATCACTGTAGGATCAAGTACCCCAGAGGAAACAGGGCCTGCATCTGGGCAGAGCCTCTATGATAAAATAGAAAATTTATTTTTTATCATGAATGAAGTCAGACATCTGTTTGAAGTGCCTCCTAATTACTATAAATATACTGAGGCAGATGAAACACTAGGCACAATTTTGAGACATCAGTTGTCTACACAGGAATGGTGGACCAGCATGATACAGACATTGCTGTGAACAAACAGGTTTTCATCAAGTTTTTACATCAAAATACAAGTCATCATGTTCAGACAGGTGATACATTCACTATGACTGCAAAAGAGTGGACTGAGCCAACTCAGCAAACCAATTCAGCCACTAGAGCAACATTGGCAGATACAGATGACAAGGCCGAGAAAGCTACAAAACGACAGAACATAAAGAGCATATCATTCAGAATTAATGCAGAAGCACTCAACCGACTCAGTGGCCTCCAAAAGTCAAAAAGGTTTCTGACAGAACTGAAGGGTATTCATTGTATATTAAGAATAGCAATAACTTTCTTATCTGCTATTTCTAAAAGTTGGTGAACGCAATTATTGAACAAATGACTCATCGTTCAGATATTTTGTAAAACCGATTGTATATATATCCCCTCGCATAAGCTTGTTGGGGTTGTTGATTTTCTCTTCTAGAGAACCTATGCTGTAAATTTCAGAGTTTTAATACAGGGAGCTGATGGAATTTCCAAAGTTCTGAGTTGTTTTGATGTGTTGTGGTGTGATTGCTTACTGCTACAAGATTCCTGCATATTTCGTGGCACAATAAGTTTCTTGAACCTTCTTGTTATGTATTTCATTCTTTCATAACCCGTTCATGCTCTATATTCCACAGTTAATAGCACAGAAAAAGAATAGTTTCAGGATTTGTTCATTGAATACCCTGAACTCAATCTATGCTGTTATGAATGTTTTCCTCTAGTGTTAGTTATGAAAGTGTAATTCTTAATTGCTTCACCTTCAGACTAAAACTTCACAGTGAGTATTATTCAGGAATTCAAATTTGCTCCTGAGTGATATATCTCTTTCTCACATCACCAGCTTAGTTAAAAACTCTTAGTTGCCTTTCACTGGCTAGACATATTTCATCTTCACAATTTTAAGTTTGTTTCATGATATATCTATAAGGCCCTGTAGTTTTAGCAAATCTTACTCAATGTCTCAAACAACCCATAATCACAGACTCCATTGCCCAATGGACTGAAACTTCTGAAGACCTCATCTTAGCTATTGGAAGACATTGTTGGAGAGGTAAATCCCCTCTACGGGTAGAGGTGATCCCTACTAGCCCAGCAGGGGTCTAGCAACAATCACACAATGCTGCTACGCATGTTCCTAATTACAATTAAACAAGAGGTAAAGAGCACCTACTTGGATTCCTGCGCTTGTCGTTTGACGAAGAGATGTTGCCTTCGCTCCTCCGCTTCGGCTGGTCACGATCCTCCGCGATCTCCGCGAATAGATACCTGCACACACGAAGGGGAAACAAACACAAGCGTGAAATCTAGTAAAAGCAACCATACATCAGTCAGAAAAGATGTAATTCACATTTAACCATTGCGTAGACAAATGAGAATGGAACAATAATAGCAGTCATCTATTATTAATCAGAATAGAGAAGAGTACAACCAAATGTTCTGACGTCGGTAACCTTCTCAAGAGGGGCCAGTCAGCATGTATCTCAAGCATTCACCTTTGAGGATGATTCTCCCAAGACAAACAACTCTCTCTCTCACACAAATAGCACAAAACAACCTTCCCTAAGCAATCAATCACTTCCACACCTAGCACACCACACCTATAGCAGCAATCTGAGCACTACAAGCTCTGTACAATCCAAGCTATTCCAAGCTAAGTCTAACTAGCTGCTCATGGTAATGGTGGAAGTTTATATAGGAGAAGGAGTCTCCTAAAAGGGTGGAAGGATGAGCTTATCTTTTGAGGGAAACGGTTGCAAAGGGTCGAACAGTCATGCCATAGAAAGGAGTCGACATTCACAAAGCTAACAACCAAGCCTGGAGTTATCTGGAAGGCTGGTTGTTTGAACGAATTCGCCCAAACTGGATCAGCGCGGATAATGAGGAAACTGACGCGATGTCGCCGCGTCTATATAACTGAAACGGTCATGTCAGCACGGAAGAACATGGGAAAGGCGCGCTGGCGACCAGCGTGGAAAAGTGATGTCCTTCCGAGCTGGCAGCGCACTGGAAACACTATGGAGCGCCAGTCATCGCGGGTATTTTTCAAACAGACGCGCTGATGCACAGAACTTTAGAAAAATGGGTTTCTGGGCTAGTTCAGAAGGCATGAAGCTTAGTGATTGACACAGCAGGGTGACTGACAGGAAGGCAGTGACAAATTACTGTGTAACAGATGCCCCCTAAAGCATGAAGACCGAGAGAGTGGGAGGGGTGAACTGCTTTACAACACACGCCGAACTGGAACACCACCAGGAAGGACCGAAATATCTCTGATAATCAAGTACATGCAGTCTAGGCATGGGCGCAGCCATCCAAAAGACATGCGAAAAGGTCTGTGGAATGGACGCAGCCACCCAGCTAAAGAGACCATAATAATGACAAGGTATGGTCGCAGCCATCCATGAAGACTCAGGTATGGGCGCAGCCATCCATCAATGAGTCATGTAATGATCATCCACAAAATCGCAACCTGGCCCACAACAGACACGGATCCAGGGTCTTGCGCTCCGTCCCGATCCGAACAAAGTACAAGTTCAAACATGTGAATATATGAGTTGAAGTCGAACATGCATGAACATCGTCTGATTACCAGTCAATGATGAAAACTGTTAACAGACGCGAGAGGTACCACCAATAATGACAATGGCCCTCAAGGTACTATAGGTACAATCCGTGGCATGTGAATCAATGAGTTGGTGTCAAACATCCACGGAATCATTCGATCGGAGGCCAATGATGAAAACCTCTCGTCGAACACGAAGAGCCTGCCATTGAGGCATGCAGGCTCTAAGGCACCTGAAGGGAGTCTCTAAGTCGCTTTCCCGGATAATGAGCTGAAGTCGACAGGGAGTGACCTTGATCGAAGGTGGGCCATAATGTTTCCCACATCATCGACGCGAGACAGAGGAAAAATGATTTGTGTGAGATAGCAGATGAGGTTGTATTATTACAGAAGTCAACTTCTCTTGAACATATCGGCGGCACTGTGGCGGGCTTGGCAGTATTTGACATCAAATGAGTAAGGGTCATGGTGACAAGGCAATGAGCAGATGAGAGGTCAAATAGGATAACCCAAACCCACGGAGGCCAGTGAAAGACAAGATGAGATGGTCCCACCCAGACACGAAGCAGAAGAGTGCCATGTTCAAGAGCGACATACTGCCGACACGACTATGATTACAGTTCCATTTTCCCCACCATTTCTGGCAGGTACCCCGGTTATTTTTGGATGACGAGCTTGACGGGGATAGCATATGCTCGAAGAGTGTCATTTTGACAATACCCGATGTCATCAAGTGTTTAACGAGCCTGACAAAGGAAAAACTCGGCGTCTTTTCTTGTTTAGAGAGCCTGAAAAGACAGCAGAAAAGAAGACTCCGGGGGGTCCTTTTTCGTACAGTTGTGTCTCTCGAGCCCGAAAAAGTATAAAACAATGCTCGAAAGAACCGCCCGACCATTACGATCGAGGAGTACTTTTCGTAAATAGTGCTTTTGACCCGAAAAAGTAAAAAAGCGGTCGAAAACACGTCGTTTTAGGGCCTATAACGAGTGTGAAACGACAAACACCCGGCAATCTTTTTAAGTTACACGGTCCGAAAAAGAGCTTAAAATGACCGCCTCTCGTTCCTTTTAACGAGCTGAAAGGAGGCTCGGCTATCTTCTCTTGTTTAATGTCGGAAAAGAGCTTAAAGACGACATATTTGGGACAAAGCGATTTCAGGACCATGATGATTTCCACCGTTTATACTAACCTGCACAAGAGCACTACCCGCATAAATCCATTCGATATGAGTAAAAGACATATTAAAACATGTATTTGACAAAACTAGGGCCAAATTCATGGCAAAAAACCCAAAAATATGACAATTTTATGAGCTTTTGCTATAAATAGAAGAGGGTGAAAACTCATTTTACCATTTTACCATTTCTGGATGTGAAGGACGTGGAGAAGCCAGAAAGTTGACGGAGTGATTTCCAGCCCGTACGGACACCATTTCTCGAACCGCTTCTTCCAGGTAGGTCCTCGCTCTCTTGCCCTGCATTTTGGTCGTTTTTGGTAGAATTTTAGCGGTCGAATTTGCCCAATCGGGCGAATTCTTGGTGCATGGATGCGCTCTCGGTCAGCGCGGATATCCCACCCGGGTCCGCGCTGGCCGAATTAGGACAAAACGCGGCCAACTTCGGGTCAGAGCGGAAAACCCGTGTTCTTCCGCGCTGACCTCGAAAATTAACAAAGGGCTGTCATGGCCAGCGCGTCTGTTTTTAAAACAGCCGCGCTGGCGCGGAAAAATTATTTAGTTTTAAATTGGACGTAAAAATTCCAATGGCAGCACTTCTAATTTCTTTCATGGTTCCTGCAGGACGTAATGGCTTTCCAATGGCAGGAAAGAGTGCACGATGTCGAAGATATTGCTGCTTGGGCAAATGTGGATTGCTGCAATGCCATGCGGGCTTGCGGTTTTATGAAATTTTTCCTCACACCTCGCCTAAGAGCTCAGCATGATCTTCTCGAGCTACTGATCAGGGCATGGAACCCGGTGGATATGAAATTCACTATCCGGGGCCAGGATATCGAATTTGACCACATGGATATCTTCTTTTTGACCGGGTTGTCACGCCGGGGTGTGCGGCCCATCATAGAGGGACAGCGACCCGGGGGCGGTCCTCTAGATGATCTCATGGCTCGAGTATGCCCAGAGGCTGAGAAGACGAGGAGTGGGAAAGTAGCAATCCCCACAGTGGGAAACATAGTCCTTCGCACCATCCTGTTCATGGTGACCCGGGCAGCGGGAAGCATGGCCAACCACGAGGCTTCAAAGACCCACCTCATGCTAGCTCTTGATTGCCTTGAGCCTACAGTGTTTGATTGGTGCACAGCAGTGTCCAACAACATGAAAAGGCAGCTGAGCAACTGTCGTCGTGGGGAGACGAAACAGTTCGGCTACGGGTCCATCTTAGTCCCGCTCATTCTAGAGCGAGTGCCAGCCATGCGGCTGCAGACGATGGCCGTGGATGCTCCCAGGGATCCTCGGGAGACGAGGGCCTCACGATGGGCTCGAATCATGCCACGCGGAGGTGGCGGCCGGCCACATAGCTGGGGAGCATTTTTCCGAGACTGGCTGGATCAGCAGGAGATCTTTGTGGAGGACTGGCCATATGCGGGCATGGATTTCCGCAATGACCCTGATCTGGCACTGCCCCCCGGTGAACAGTGGGATGATGCAGGTATAACACTTTGACTTTTGAATTTTTTAAATGTTTTTTTTTCGGATTTTTTATGTACATGTCCTAATAAATGTCATGGTATGTAGATGTGGGGCCCACTAGACCGATTGGCCTGGCTGCCACGGCACGGAGAGAGGGACAGGGGGCTGGAGCCCTGGCCTTAGTCCCTCCAGGGGTTGACACGTCAGAGACTGTAGCTCGCAACCTTGAGGGGTTGCTGGAGGGAGTGCCTGACTACCAGGGGGTCGAAGAGGTCCCCTTAGAGCATCAGATCCATACAGTGGGGGTGCAACCCAGGGTGCACCGCCTTCTGAGGCGGGTGGCACGAGCAGCTGTGTACTACAGAGAGCATCATCCAGCCGAATAGTCGCCTAGGCTTTATTTCCACTGTTATCTTGAGACTCATGACTCAGACATACTGATTTTTGGACATATACACTTATTTTTGAGCGCCTTAGTGCGCCACACGATATATATATGTATACATACCGGTTTTTTGGATGGATCATTGTTACATGTGATGATGTTTTGTTTATGCAATTGTTCGGTACAACTGTGATCTCATGTATGAATTTGCACGACACATGACCCATGAATTTTATATTTTTTAATGCAAGCTTAAAAGCACCCATATGCAAACTATGCTTGAAATGATTTATTTACATATGCTTTACTCTATTATGCTTTCTATGTCTTCTTGTATGATGTTATCTGTTTCGCAAATGTCTATCTAACACATGATTTGCCAATGCATCAGTCAATGTGTTTAATCGTCTCGGAATATGCTGATATGTAATATAATCAAAATTCCGTTCCAACAATCTCGCACGTAGGTACAACCTTAGTATGCGTTGGTCTCTGACGGAATATCGCCCGTTAAGTTGATGGACGACCAACTGGGAGTCCAGGTTCACTACTAATTCTCGGATGCCGAGGTCAACCGCTTCGGCAAGTAATTCAATTACAGCGCTGTATTCGGCAACGTTGTTAGTGGTACGACCTAGGCAGACACCCTGAAGGTCTACCAATTCTCCGTGAGGATCGTAGATCACCCACGCCGCAGATGACAAATTGCAAGTACTACGGCAGGCGCCATCAGCGAAACCAACATAAGGTGCACTAGACATCTGCACAAGAAGAAGAAAACACAATAAGAGGCAAACACGCTTTCACACCAAGGCAAAACGAAAACATGCACAACACACAAAACACACGTATATACAAAGTGAATGCGCGAAGTTATGCATAATATTTCTTCAGATACAGCCCGTTGTGGGGCTTGTCCAGAGGATTTCCTTCATAATCAATCAACTCATATGCGCCCTTTTGTAAAACTCTTTTCACGATGTAGGGACCTAACCACATGGACTCGAGTTTTCCTGCCCCCAGCTTATCCTTAGCTTGATCGTAGAGCAGTACTAAATCTCCCTCAACAAAGGAACGAGGATGAATATTCTGATCGAAGTGAGCCTTGACTCTCTTCTTCTGTGCTTCGATAGCCAGAGAAGCCAAACGACGAGTCTCGTCTAACCGTTCTAGGTAAAGAAGCCGTTCCTCCACCGGAGTAGTGTCGGGAAGCAACTCGACAGCTAATTTTAATGAAGGAATCTCGCATTCGACGGGAAGGGTAGCCTCCAGTCCGTAAACTAACTGAAACGGGGTAAAACCGGTGGCATCCTTCACAGAAGTCCGGTAGGCCCACAAGGCTGGGAAAAGCATAAGGTGCCAATTAGACTTGTGCGTATTGACGGTGCGCTGAAGCATGGTGATCAAAACTTTGTTCACGGCCTCGACTTGACCGTTGGATTGCGGATAGTACGGTGTCGAACTATCTTGGCGCAAGCCTAGTTGGGTTGTTAGCTCCGTCATCATATGATTTCGGAAATGCTTTCCATGATCTGTAACAATAGCCTGAGGGACTCCGAAACGAGTGATAACATGATTGAATAAAAACTGCGCCGCGGTGTAACCGTCTTCGTTTAATGTAGGCATCGCTTCGGCCCACTTGGTGAAATAGTCCACAGCAACGATAATGTACCCATGCCCCCCGGCCGAACGAGGGTTACAGGACGTATAATCGATGCCCCATTTTGCAAATGGACCTACGGTTACGACGGGGTGCAGTGGTGCAACAGGTGCACGCATCTTCCGGTGGTAAACCTGGCATTCGTGACATGCACGTACAGCAAGGATGCAATCCTTGAAGATAGAAGGCCAGAAATAACCAGCGCGGAGGATCTTCTGAGCGGTAGCATATCTAGACATATGGCCGCCACAAGCGCCGGAGTGGCAGTCATTCAAGACTCGCTCAGCCTCCTCAAGGGTTAAGCATCGGCGAAGAACAGAATCGACGCCGAGGCGGTACAGGGTATCGCCCAAAATGCGATATGGTTGAGCTTGGTGACGAATTCGTCGTCGAGCATCTTTCGATGTGTTGGGACGAAATGAGGATGTTTGTAAATATACGATAATGTCCCCGTACCACGGGTCGAGAGTGTTGATGAGAAAAAGTGTTTCATCCGGAATATGTTCCTCTGAACGAGATGGTGTAGACTGAGATGGTAAGGAGCAGAGCAGTTCGGCGAAGACCAGTGATTTCTTAGACTTGGCTGCAGTGAATTCCAAGTCGAACTCTTGGAGGATTACGATCCACTTTGAGTATTTGCCCCCCAGCAACTGACGTGACAAAATATAGGTCATGGGGTTGCAATCAGAGATCACGGTTGTCGTGCGCAACAGGATGTAATGACGGAAACGTTGGACGGCACAGACAGCTGCCAATGCCAATTTCTCGACGTATGCATAGCGAGTTTCCGTATCCAGAAGGTTGCGGCTAAGATAATATACAACATGCTTGGTGCCATCATCATCGTCTTGCAATAAAACCATGCCGATGGTGGTATCGGCGGCGGCCAAATAAAGGGTGTAGTCACGGTGGTAATTTGGAGGTCTTAGGAGCGGAGCTGAGACCAGAAGGTCTTTAAGATGCTCAAAAGATTGCTGAGGGATAGCGTCCCAGCGAAAGGGCGTGTCTCGCTTCAATAATCGCGTGAAACCCTTAGCCACCTCGGCATAATTTGGGATGAATCGTCTGAGAAAATTGGCTTTCCCTTGCAAGCTCTGTAACTGCTGTAGAGAGGCAGGGGGAGGAAGATTCAAAATGGCCTCGACTTTAAGGGGATCCAAGCGGATGCCTTCCCGGGAGACGATAAACCCGAGCAGTCGGCCAGATTCTACGCAGAAGACACACTTATGCGGATTGAGTCGAATACGGTAGTGTCGACAGCGGAGAAAGATTTCACGTAAATGAGATGGATGGTCTTGACGTTTAGCTGAATGAGCTGGTAGGTCATCCAGGTAAGGCTGTACGATGTGTCGGATATCATGAAAAGAATACGACATCGCACGCTGGAAAGTGGCACCGGCATTTTTGAGACCGAAAGGTAGCTTCTTGTAAGCGAAGGTGCCCCAAGGACAAATGAAAGCAGTCTTGTGCTGGTCTGCGGGGGCTATGTTGATCTGGTTGTAACCAGAGAAGCCGTCCATAAATGAATAAATTTCGCTTCCTGCGCAATCGTCGATAAGCTGATCAATAAAAGGCGTAGGAAAGTTATCTTTTGGACAGGCGCGATTGATGTCGCGATAATCAACACAAACCCGAATAGTACCCTGTTTTTTATTCACAGGGACTATATTCGATACCCATTCCGTGAGAGGAATGGCATAGATGAAACCAGCTCGAAGGAGTTTTTCAACTTCGGCCTTGATGGCTGCAGCCTTTCGAGGGTGCACTGGGCGTAAACGCTGACGGACAGGCTTAGCGCCGGGATAAGTAGGGATTTCGTGCTCCACGATACTGGGGTCAATGCCGGGCATTTCCTCGTAAGACCATGCGAAAACGTCACGGAATTCACGAAATAAATCAGTGTAAAGTTGAATTTCCTCAGGAGTGCATGTGACTCCAATATGAATATTTTCGACCACCCCTGTTTTGACAGAGATGTCGATAGCCAGAGTTTGCGTAATGTTACCCATGTTTCCTTCCGAAGACACTTGATACAACTGAACAGGCGTTTGGAGAGGGATAGATGGGACACATGAAGCAAACCGCTCGAGACATGTGGCCATTTCTGAATGAGGAGGGAGAAACGAAGAGTGATGGTGGTAATCTGACCAAGGGAGCTCCTCGGGAGACATAGTCTCAATGATAGCCTCATCGGAGGGAAATGATTCCTTCAGGGGATCCGAAGTGGCCTCCCCTCCCATCCAAGGGAAGCGGTCATATGAATCGGGAACGCTGCTTGGAAAAGCAGGTTCAGGAGGTGGAGCCGATGCAGCGACTATCTCGATGTAGTTGAGCTCGGCGGGACTCAACGGCATCATCTCGCCCCAAGAGTCTTCCTGATTCAAGGGAGGGAGAACCCATGGATCGGAACGTACTGCGATCATGTTAACGGAGGTGAGATTTGGAGGTGGGAGGGGAAAGACTCCCATTAGAGAGGGATCTTTAAATAATCCAGCACCCACACTCACTAGCGATTTGGAGGTATGCTCTACGAATGGCACATTCCCTTCAGAAGAGGAAGCGAAAAAGGACAGCTGGTCCACTGTGACGATTTTCCCTTGGTGAGGAAAACGAACGACACGGAACAAAGAGGAAGCCACGGCCTGCATGGCATACGTCCAACTTCGTCCAAGGAGGAGGTTGTAAGTGAGATTAGCATCAACGACTTCAACCTCGACTTCTACCGTTTTCCCTTCTAAAGAGATAGGCAATCGCGGGAGGATACCATATGGACGAGATTCTCTTCCATCGAAAGCCTCTAGGGTGGTTGGAGACTGGCTCAGAGCAGGAGAACCAATAGCTTTCCAACAAGCAACCGACATAATGCAGGTTGAGGCACCTTCATCAATGACCGTACGATGAATCGTTTTGCCGTTGATGAGAACCTGTATAAGGAAGGCCACCTGGTGAGGCAATCTCGGCGTGAAACCCTCGAGATCAAAAGAGATTAAATCCGAATCTGCCGGGTCTATGCCACCAATCGCTGATAGCAGGGACTTCCTCTGAGAGGGGCAGCTCTGGAGGACTTCTAATGCGGACATAGCAGACGGAGCCTGAGCTAAGTCCTCGACAATGCTATAATGCTGTGCAGCACGAGCATTGGGATTATAAGATGACTTCCTGAGTACACCTTTGGGAGGGGGTCGGGGGATCGTCTCGGTGCTGGGCCTTTCGATGTGAAGGGGACCAGAACTGGACGGAGGAGCGCTGGAGGGAACTTCCGGCTCCTTCCCGGCTGAAGATGGATAATCTTTCGCTCGAGTTGTAACATGGATGGGGATGGTTCCAGCCATGAACACCTGAGAACCGAACGAGGAAGAGGATTGAGAAGGATCTGCCACCTGATGCGTTTGCTGGGACGGGAAAGGCTCTTTAAGTACGGCAGGGGACCCTGGAGCACCTTTCAAAAGCCGACTAACCTCGGACCGCCTGGGGCAATCCTTGGTGTAGTGATCCTCTTCGCAAATGAGACAAGGATACTTAGGCTTCCGTTTGGCTCCTTCCTCGGAGGGAGGTTTAGGAGGGTTCTGCTTAGGCTGTCCAGATTTATCTTTGGCCTTCCCTTTCTTTTTGCCTTTCGAGGATTTGTCTGCCGCGGTGGACTGAACGGCATTTACCTCGGAGGTATTCCCAGGAATAGATTGGCTCTGAGAAGCATTCTCGTTAGAGGCATTTTGTTTCTGCTTCCCAGGGTTCGCGGCCGATTTCTTAGATGATGAGTTTACGGAACCAATGACTCCATCAACAGAAGGCTTTGGTGGAGCTTTGGGTTGTCCGGGCCTCGGGGCGTCTGGCAAATACTCATACAAAGTACCTGACTGAGAATACACTAAATCCAGGTATTGAGCTCGCGCGATTGCTTGCTCCTCAGTTACACACGCCCCCATTGCGATATCTTTGGCAATTTTAGGGACAAAGGACGTGGTAAACCAGTCGGTCAGGAGTTGATCAGGGATCCAAAATTTAATCAAGCGACGACGCCTTCTCCATTCATGTATATGATCGGAGATGTGCGTTGTCGTATCCTATTTTAGAGACGTGAGAAGATGAGTCCCAGTCTCGTACCGAATGGGTAACTGAAAATGAGTTAAAAAGGCCATAGCCAACGAGTTAAAATCAGAAAACATGCCGCGATTGAGCTCGATGTACCATTTAGCAGCTGAACCAGTGAGGGTCCTTTGGAAGAGGCGAAGTCGGATAGAATCATTAAGCCATGAGTTAGATGAGCACCAAAGGTGATAAGTCATTACATGGGCCTGAGGATCCTCTCCGGCTTTTCCGTCGAACTTTGGACAGTCACCTGGTATCTTGGTTGGAACCGGTGGCCAATATGGATTATGCAAGATAGGGTCATTTGTTAACTTGGACACATCAGGTAGTTCCAACGTTGCCAAAAATGGTAGCTGCGGGTTGAAGGACATCTGTGGCTACGGATTCAAGGCGACATTAGGGTTCCACCCAGATTGGGGTTGCCCCCACGAACTTTGTCCGGACGAGCCCGGCCCAAAAGGACCTGACGCGTAGGAATTTTGTCCCGACGGACCAGGTCCAAAAGGACCTGGCGCATAGGGAGTTTGTCCGTAGGAGTTTTGTCCGTATGGATTTTGGCCATATGCAGACGGCTGTCCCTGTGTCTGCCCCCCAGCTCCCCAAGTATTAGCAGCTTGCCCGACAGGTTGACCATATTGATAATTTTGATAAGGAGTGGCCTGTGGTTGCTGATAATTTTGATAAGGAGCATACTGATTTTGCCCCTGGGGTGGCTGGTAGCCAGATGACTGCTGGGTCCCATACGGAGCCTGGTAGGCAGGCTGCGTTTGGTATGAAGGTTGATAACCTGTTTGAGTTTGAGGCCCAGAGTAATGTCCTTGAACCGGCTGGGGTTGAACCATATGTCCCGAAGGTTGACTTGGTCGGATTCGAGATGGACCTGGTTGGCCAGCAGGGTAGCCTTGCTGGGCGCCAGGTTGTCCATGTGCCACCAAGGGTTGTCTTTGCGGAACGGATGGTCGAATCGGCTGGATAGCTGGTTGACGCCGAGGTTGGCCAACTTGTCCAGTTTGGCGATGAGGGTGGACACCGGGTTGATTCGGCTGTATAGACGGTTGGCCCGTTTGTCCCCCAGTGTGACCAAATTGAGAAGAGGGCTGGGCTTGCTGCATAGCAGGTTGCCCCCCTTGGTGCATGGGCTGAGCAGAGGGTTGGCCTTGCTGTATAGCATGTTGCCCCCCTTGTCCAGAAGGATTCGTGATTTGAGGGGTGGGTTGGCCCTGTTGAACATAGGGTTGTCCACCCTGCCCGGGGAATTGACCAGACTGGGCGGTAGGTTGGCCCTGTTGAACATAGGGTTGTCCACCCTGCCCAAGAGGATACCCTTGCTGGACTACTGGTTGATTTGGAGGATTGTAAACTGAGCCAGTTTGTCCAGAGGGGCACCCTTGCTGGAAACCGAGTTGGCCTTGTTGAAAAGAAGGTTGCTCCGGTTGTCCAGTGGGTTGATTTTGATATGGATACGGCGGACCTCCAATGCCCATGGGTTGTTCCTGGTAAGGTTGACCTTGTGGGCCCCCAGATTGTCCTGGGTCAGGCGGGCCATAAAGTGGTTGCCCCTGGGGGGTTTGCACGTAGAATGGCTGGCCTTGATTGGGTGGTCCTATGGGCTGCCTGGGAGGATCCCGGTTCCCTTTGAACATATGAGTAGCGTGATCGTACGTGACATTCAAGGGTTCCTCGTTTTCTTCAAAAGGGCGATGAGGGAGGCCTGAGACGCTCTCAAGGAACTCACCGTTTTCATCATAGAAAAAGAAGGGACCTTCGTAATCCGGGTCCGTTATGGGTTCCCCATAAGCATCATACGGCCCTGATCCTGGAATTCCACCAACAAAGGAACCAGCTTGAGGGATTTCAGACGAGGAAACCGGTACAGCACTGACGACCGGAGTCGAACGTGCTACACAGACAGTAGGTTGAGTGGGAACTGAGGTGACGGGCGTGTTAAGCCCTGACGTAAGGGGTGTACTAAGGGGTTGCGAAACAAAAGGCCCAGTGGAAGCAGCAAGACTAGGATCCCATATAGTTGTAGAAGTCGTTCTAGCGGCATACCTATCCCTCAGTGATTGGTATCGTGGAGGGAGGGGAGAGGAAGCCGGGATCGGGGTCTCGATGTCTGTGACCACGGGTGTCTCACCGGTGCTGGAAGCTGCCTCATCCATGTGGGAAGAAGACATTGGAGACGACATACCGAGAGGGGTACGAGGGGTACGGGGGGTATAATCGGGCTCCTAGATGGGATTCCAATCCTCTATGTAATCTTCGTCGCCTGGGGCACGTACGTTGATAGGCCGGATACTCGGAACAATGGGAAGAGTACCGCTTACAACTGGTACCTCTGGAGCAACAGAGGACGGAGAACCTTGATCACTTTGACCGGGAGTTGATGGATCAGCCAGGATGACCAGACCCCTTAGAAAACCTAAAGGAAACTAACGATAAAACCCTACTCAAAACTATCGCACACAAGATCTAAAATAGGTGATGTTATCGTGGCCAAATTAATTTTAAGACACAAGAACCAAACTTGACCTTTTCATGTTTCAGGAGTCGAGAAAAGGACGAAAAGATGACTCCAGTCTCCTTCGAATGTTTAATGAGCACGAAGTGACAAGACGCTCACAGGCACCTTTTCGTTTAGGGAGTCCGAAAAGGATCAAAAGTGACTGCTCTGGAATTCTAGGTAGAGGGTGTGCCAAACTTTTCGCAAAACCACAGAATACTTTTTAGGGTACGGGTGGTCAATCTTCGTGAATGCTGTGTTCACTGCATTGCGAATCGTAGGGTGGCCGACTTGGCTTCCTATGGATAAAGGATAAAAGCCTAGTGGGGTCTCCCTATATACGCGACGGTACGTGGGAGCGCAGTCCGTGTTAGACCACTATCGAGTCACAGAAGGAGGAATCACCCAACCTAATGTGAAACAACAGTGACTATGTTTAAAGACGCCGGAACACGTCTCTAACCTAGACCTCTAGATATTTGCGTTTAGTTCCAATGCGTTTTTAGATTCATTTGGTTCATTTTATAGTTGATCTTGAGATTAAGTTTCGATTTCAAGCTCTATCGTATGTTCGCTCACAATTACCTAGATGCAATCTATATGCCAAAGAATTCCGCTTTGTTCGATGAATTCTAGCTACGAGAGGGCAAGAAATTTTCTACCAAACAAAACAAGTACAAGAAAACAAGCAACTTAATGCAACTAAAGCGAGGAAAGGAAACTTTTCTTTTGAAGATGCAAATCAATGAAATGTTCTTTTCCTTTTCAATTTTCAAAAGCAAAGCTACTAGTTTGATTTTCTTTCAGTGACACAAAGCATTTGAAATAATTTGGAGGAACCGGAACACCAAGTAAACTACTTAATGAAAGCACACAAAGTTCCCAGAACATTCAACCAAAGCTTCCAAATCAAACGAAAACAAAGGTTTGCACGAGCTATGTGATCTAAGCTCTGTAAGACAAGCAAGGATTGCAAGCAAGGAGGAAGCGAAAAGAAACCACTCGGAAACACAATCCAAAACACTCCAACAATCACTGAACAAGTGCATGAACAGATCTGAACTTGGCTGGTCGAACAAACAAACAAGCTCCCTACGGTAGGCTTGACACACACGCAGCCTCTAGATGTCCTAGAGTTAGAGCGCGAAATCAATAGAAAAAAGGCAAACACCCGAAGGACGAGAGTCACAACCAGTCAACTAGAGACACAACACAATCCAGCAATTGCAAAAGTGATGGTGGGAACACGAACCAAGCAGCGAAAGCAAGAAAGGGAAGGTATTTGCAAACTTAAAACCGAGCAAAAACGAAACCTTATGGAAACAAGCTCCGCAATCAAGCAGTTCAGAGTTCAAACAATGAAAAACAAGTCATCAGGCAGGAGGAGAGAAGAGGGGAAAGTCACAGCAAGAGGTTCAGGAGGCCAATTTGGTCAAAAATGAGTTTTACAGGATCAGCGCGGGTAGCCTTCAGCAACTCGGCGCTGACAGGGGGAGGCCTGTAGCAACTTTGCGACGTCAGCGCGGAAAGACAGGAATAAAGCGCGCTGTCTCGAAAAACGAGGTCAGCGCGGAAAGAAAACACACAGACGCGATGACAAGAAACACAAAGAAGCGGCGGCGCGATGCCAGCGCGGAAGGACACGAATAAAGCGCGCTGTCTCTGAAAACGAGGTCAGCGCGACTGTTAGACGTACAGGCGCGATGGAAAGAAAACCAAAGAACAGGAACGCGATGTCAGCGCGACTGTTTGGAATTAAAACGCGCTGAGCGCAAAAACAAGCAAGGCCAAACTAAAAACTTCCCAAACCAAAGGCAAGAGCTTTTTAACAATAAAGATGCCTCCCAGAAACTCCCAGAAAGTTCATAAGCAAAAGAGACAATCCCAAAAACTCGAAAAGAGATCAATCAAAGCCAAACACAAAAGTGGACTCAAGAGACAAAAAGGCTGATCCCCAGCGGAGTCGCCAAATTGTTGGAGAGGTAAATCCCCTCTACGGGTAGAGGCGATCCCTACTAGCCCAGCAAGGGTCTAGCAACAATCACACAATGCTGCTACGCATGTTCCTAATTACAATTAAACAAGAGGTAAAGAGCACCTACTTGGATTCCTGCACTTGTCGTTTGACGAAGAGATGTTGCCTTCGCTCCTCCGCTTCGGCTGGTCACGATCCTCCGCGATCTCCGTGAATAGATACCTGCACACACGAAGGGGAAACAAACACAAGCGTGAAATCTAGTAAAAGCAACCATACATCAGTCAGAAAAGATGTAATTCACATTTAACCATTGCGTAGACAAATGAGAATGGAACAATAATAGCAGTCATCTATTATTAATCAGAATAGAGAAGAGTACAACCAAATGTTCTGACGTCGGTAACCTTCTCAAGAGGGGCCAGTCAGCATGTATCTCAAGCATTCACCTTTGAGGATGATTCTCCCAAGACAAACAACTCTCTCTCTCACACAAATAGCACAAAACAACCTTCCCTAAGCAATCAATCACTTCCACACCTAGCACACCACACCTATAGCAGCAATCTGAGCACTACAAGCTCTGTACAATCCAAGCTATTCCAAGCTAAGTCTAACTAGCTGCTCATGGTAATGGTGGAAGTTTATATAGGAGAAGGAGTCTCCTAAAAGGGTGGAAGGATGAGCTTATCTTTTGAGGGAAACGGTTGCAAAGGGTCGAACAGTCATGCCATAGAAAGGAGTCGACATTCACAAAGCTAACAACCAAGCCTGGAGTTATCTGGAAGGCTGGTTGTTTGAACGAATTCGCCCAAACTGGATCAACGCGGATAATGAGGAAACTGACGCGATGTCGCCGCGTCTATATAACTGAAACGGTCATGTCAGCGCGGAAGAACATGGGAAAGGTGCGCTGGCGACCAGCGCGGAAAAGTGATGTCCTTCCGAGCTGGCAGCGCACTGGAAACACTATGGAGCGCCAGTCATCGCGGGTATTTTTCAAACAGACGCGCTGATGCACAGAACTTTAGAAAAATGGGTTTCTGGGCTAGTTCAGAAGGCATGAAGCTTAGTGATTGACACAGCAGGGTGACTGACAGGAAGGCAGTGACAAATTACTGTGTAACAGACATCATTCAACCAAAATTTTAAACAAAACCTTCACCTCATAACTAGCCTAAGATCCTCAAGAACAAAGTTAAAAACTAAAAGAGAGAGCCCTCTCTGATTACAGGTTGGCTAGAACCTGTAATCTAAAGCTTGGTTAGTGGTTACCCCGGCCGTATTCCCTCAGGAGTCAAAGGGAACAACCTGGGTGTTAACATAAATGGCGACTCCACTGGGGACCTGAATGAACTTGGTAACCCCCTGTCTGATTCTTAATACTGTAGATAAAGCCTGAGTGGTAGCCAGATAGCCTTAGAAACTGCCTCTGCTTTGCATTTGCAGGAGTATATAAAAGCTGCCTCAGTCAATCTTTATTCAGTCTTAAGTTCCATACAGTTGTGCTACACCTGATTAGTCCTTGTCAAATATCACTATCTCTTAGAAAATTCTCCTAAAGAAAATCACAGAAACTGGCTCCTAAGAAGAAAAATCGCTATACAAGATCCAACCCAGATCCTGATCCATCACCTGAGTTCCAAAATCCAAACTTGATTTCAAGAATCCTTAAGAGACACAAATCAGAAGGGACTCTATCAGATTCAAGTTCCGAGGCAGGATGTCAAACTAATATTCCAACCCCTGCTAAAGTTTCTTTACACCCTCATACCACCGTTCCACAATCTCCTAGTTCTTCATCCACTCCACCAGCTATCCTTTCAACCACTCCATCAAGTACACATACTCCTCTCATCCCCTTTCCTCCACTTGTCCCATTCGTTCCTGTTATCCCTGTTGTCCCACCAAACATGGCTAATAGATATGCTCCACTACAGTTACCTGCCAATCCAGGGCCTATGCCTCAAGATTACTAAAGCAAGATTTCATATTTTGATGGTACTGGCTCTTATCCAGCCCTTCAACATACTAAGAAAATGCAGGACTACTTTGAAAATTATGAGATAGATGATGATGGGGTTAGAATGAAAATTTTTGTGCAAAGCCTAACAGGGGATGTAAGATCATGGTTTAGGTCACTCCCAGCAAACTCTATAGCTGACTCTGAAGCCCTGTATCAAACCTTTATCAATAGATGGGAGAAGAAAAAGGATCCACTTAATATTTTATCTGAATACAATACTATTAAAAGAGGTCCCCAAGAAACTGTCTTGGACTATTGTGCTCGGTTCAATAATGTCTACAATGCTATTCCCCAAAATCTCAGACCCCCACCTGATATAGCTCTATACACCTTTCCTAATGGGTTTGATTCAGATATGGCATACCAATTAAGAGAAAGAGCTCCCCGAACTTTAGCTAAAATGCAGGACATAGCAGTGAGTGTAGAAGCCAACCTGATAGCTAGGAGAAATAGGACCAGAACTGAAAGAAAGACTACCTTCAAAGAAGAGCCTTCAGGCTGGGATCAGAAATTGGATGCAATAATCACTGGAATGCATAGGTTAGGTGACAGAGTAGAATCAGTTGAGAGGAAGTCATCATGGGAAGCACCACAGAATAATCCTATCAGGAATCCCAATTTTAGAAGAAATCAAAATCCTAATGTTGGTAAGGCCAGCCCTGAACCAGAAATTAGACCTCCATTCCAAGAAAACTATGATGAAGCATCCACTTCTAATGAGCAGATAGATGATACCCACATCAATTTGATGGGCCTCAACAATGATCAGCAAGTTTTTCTGATTCAAGAAGATCATGAAGATGAAGACATCAAGCAGTTCCAAACCAAATCAGGTGAATCATTTGATTTCAAACAAGGCTATGACATAGCTGTTTATGAAGTTCATAAACAATACAAATTAAGAAGCAGAACTATAAATGTGACACAGCCTGAGAAAACAAAGGATAGCCTGCAGCCTAAGAGAGCTATTGTCACAGAGCCTATTAACGAAACTGATTCAATTACATAGGAAGTAACAGTTGAAGAGGTAACTGAACCATTTCCCCCGAATCAACAACCAATGGTAACACCTCCTTCACAACACAATCCAAGCAACACTTTCCAAAAGATGAGTAAAAAGGATAAACCTCAAGACCAAATTGAGAGTCAAGAAGAAAACTTAATTAACAAAGAAAAGGTTGTTAACCAGAACACCAAGATCCAATCTGAAAAACCTTTTGAATTAGAAGCTGAAATTGGTAAATTGAAGATAGCCATTCCCCTTTCAGAGCTAGCCAAGCATAACTTTTACAAACAACAAATCAAGAAGTCCCTTCAACTGACTCATAATAAAGATGATGTCAATGTGTTGGATGACACCCCAGAATTACTTTTTGGTCTAGAGGTTGATGGAAAGACAGCAGTAACTGGAATCCTACCTTTTTATGTCAGCTTGCATGTTCATGATAAGATATTACACAATGCAATGTTTGATTCAGGCGCCTCTCATAACCTGATGCCTAAGTCAGTAATGGAAAGATTGAATCTAGACATCACAAGACCATATAAGGACCTATTTTCATTTGACTCTAGCCAAGTTAAGTGTTTAGGCTTGATAAAAGATCTATGTGTGTCCCTTGTCCAGTACCCAAATAAAACAATCTTAATGGATGTGGTAGTTGCTGATATCCCACCCAAATATGGAATGTTGTTATCAAGATCATGGGGAGCTAAACTCCAAGGCTCCCTACAATTGGACATGTCATATGCCACTATCTCTGTCTTTGGGCAACCCAAGAGGCTATACAGAGAATCACTCATGAAATACATGGTGAGCAGTGAAGAAAAACCTCAAAATTTCCCTATTTATGCAATCCATTCAGACATGGATTCTTTCATTCTGTTCAATGATGATAAAAGTCCAACGAGTGATAACAAATCTGTCATACTTGAACAAGATAGGCATGTGAGTGAGCAATCAAGTCCCCAAGAAATCAAGATTGAGAAATCAATTGATGAGGCAACTCTAGAAGACAAACCAGATGAAAGACAAGAGCTCCAACTTATAATCCCAAGTCATAGAGAAGATGTTGAAAATCCCCTAAATCAAGAGATCCTATGGTTTCTTGAGTTTGATGGATCAGTCAACAAATTAGGGGCAAGCGCTGGAGTATGGATTCATAACAAACAAAGCAATCATGCAGAAGGTCGAACCTATAGGCTTAATTTCAGATGTACTAATAATATGGAAGAATATGAGGTTCTTCTGCTAGGCCTCAAACTGGTAAAATCTTTACAAGCCACAAAAGTTTCAATCATGGGAGATTCAGACCTTATTATTCAACAAGTAAAAGGCAATTTTGTCACCAATGACAAAAGACTAAGATCATACAGGTCTGCTACTATTGAAATACTCAAAGCTTTCACTGAATTTCAAATGACCAAAATACCTAGGACCCACAACCTTCATGCACATAGTTTAGCTACATTTGCCAGTACATGCAAACTGCCTTTTGAACCTAACCATTGTTTTACAACCGAGATAAAACACAGACCTTCTGTCCCAAACAATGTCAAAGATTGGCAAGTGTTTGAGGATGACACACAGATAAACAGTTTCTTAACACTGCAGCATGAATTTTCAGGCTTGAACATTGATGTTGATTCTGTAAAAGACACACAACCACTGAGTGAACAGGATCAAACAACTATATCACTCAAAACAGCAAATCAAATACTCTGTCCAACAACCTTTGACAAGGAAAATATACAAGAACTTGAACAATTGCATTTTGAGGAAACAACTGGTGCAGAGGCAGAGGTCATACAGCTGAAGGACAATTTCCTACCAACAGGCCTAACTCCATTGGAGGACATTTTTGACTCAAATGATGTTCCTAGAAAACCAAAAATGCAACCCCTTAATGCTGCCATTGAAGAATGCAACATTGGAACTATTGAAAAACCCAAGATAATAAAACTGTCTGCCTCTTTACCTCCTGACCAGAAGCCTAAATACATTGACCTCTTTAAAGAGTTCCAAGATGTGTTTGCATGGAGTTATGAGGATTTGAAATCCTATGACACCTATGTTATTCAACACACTATCCCTCTCAAACCCAATCAAAAGCCATTCAAGCAAAAATTGAGAAGAATTAATCCTATGCTTCTCCCTTCAATTGAGAAAGGGGTGCAAAAAATGTTTAAAGCTGGTATCATAGCACCAATCAGGTTTTCAGACTGGATTTCAAACTTGGTCCCCACAAGAAAGAAAACTGGGGAGATTAGGCTTTGTGTTGATCTAAGGAATTTGAATCAGGTATCCCTTAAAGACAATTATCCCTTACCAAAAATGGATCACATTCTCCAAAGAGTGGTGGGGGCTTCAAGAATCTCATTACTTGATGGATTTTCAGGTTTCAATCAAATCCTAGTCCACCCTGATGATCAAGATAAAACATCTTTCACAACCCCATGGGGAACTTTCAAGTATGTCAAAATGCCTTTTGGGTTAAAAAATGCAGGAGCTACATTTCATAGAGCAATGGATATTGCTTTTGCTAAAGAGATCCGTGATTTCCTTGTCATTTATCTAGATGATCTCACACCTTTCTCAAAATCTGACCAAGAACATCTAAAACACTTGAGACAAATATTCATAACATGTAGGAAATATGGAATTTCCTTAAATCCTAAGAAGTCTCTATTTGGTTTGGAAGAAGGTAAGCTGTTGGGTCATATCATTTCAAAGGATGGCATTAGAATTGACCCAGACAGAATACAGGCCATCTTGCAAATGCCCCATCCAAGAAATATCAAAGAATTACAAGCCTTCTTGGGAAAGATCAACTTTTTAAGGAGATTTATCCCAAACTTAGCAGAATTGATCAGATTACTAAACAACATGCTAAAGAAGGATTCAAAAGTGAAGTGGACAGTAGAAGCAAATCAAGCTTTTGAAGGTATTAAATTGGCCCTTACCCAAACCCCAGTCTTAACAAATCCTCAATTTGACAGAGAATTTATCATTTTCTCTTTTGCCTCCCAGCATACTATTGTTGCTGTCTTATTGCAGAAAGATGATCAAGGAAATGAAAAACCTATTGCTTTCTTTAGTAGAGCCCTTAGAGATGCACCTCTGAAATATCAGATCATGGAAAAGCAAGCTTATGCTTTGGTCAAAGCCATTAAAGACTTTAGGATTTACATCCTATACTCCCATGTCATTGCTTATGTACCAAATCCCATTGTGAAAGACATACTGACTCAAGAAAATTTAGAGGGAAGAAGAGGAAAGTGGATTGCTAGCATTTTAGAATTTGACATTGAAGTAAGACCTACAAAACTGATAAAGGGGCAAGGTTTGGCTAAATTAATGTCTGAAGCAAACTTCCAAGCCTTGGACATTAACCAACTAGACAATGAACCGGAGCTGGCGACTCCAAAGATCAATGTAGCCTTTGAACAATCCCTGTGGTATTCTGATATCTGTTATATATTGCAAAACCTGTGTGCTCCCCCAGGGTTGTCCAGAACCAAATCTAGATTTCTAAAAATGAAAGCTTCAAGATTTTGTGTTATAGATGGTAATTTACTATGGAAAAATCATGAAGGTATATTGCTGAATTGTTTGACTATGGATGAAACAAGCAATGTTATCAAAGAATTTCATGCAGGTGATTGTGGTGGGCATTTGTACTGGAAGTCCACTGTGGATAAGATATTGAGGGCAGGTTACTATTGGCCTACTCTCTTCTCTGATGTTAAAAAATTTACAACTTCATGTCACAAGTGTCAAGTGTTTGAGGGGAAAAGAAAGTTACTACCACTTCCCTTAAAGCCTATTGCAACAGAAAGACCTTTTCAGCAATGGGGCTTGGACTTCATTGGAGAAATTCATCCTTCCTCTTCAGGCCAACATAGATGGATTCTAACAGCCACAGATTACTTTACTAAATGGATTGAGGCTGTTCCATGCAGACAATCAAATGATTCTACTATCATTCAGTTCCTTGAAACCAACATTCTCTCCAGATTTGGTTGTCCTGACAAGATTATAACAGACAATGCTGCTGCTTTCAGATCCAAGAAAATGGTGAACTTTTGCCACAAATTCCACATTACTTTGGGCCATTCTACTACATATTACCCTCAGGGCAATGGTTTATCTGAGTCATGTAACAAAAGTCTTATCAACATCATTAAGAAGATACTGGAAGAGAATAAGAAAAATTGGCACAAGAGGCTTGTAAATGCCTTGTGGGCAGATAGGCTAACAACAAAAAGATCTATTGTGTTCAGCCCATATGAGTTGGTTTATGGGATGGAAGCCAAATTTCCTTCATCATTAGGGGTCCCTGTCATGAAGCTACTTCAAGAAAGTCAAGCTGAACCAAATGACATGCAAAGAAGAATCAATCAGATAATCTGTCTACAACAAACTAGAGATCAAGTCTATAGCAGAGTTCAGGTCCTACAAGAGAAACTGAAAAAAACCTTTGATAGAAGAACCAAGGCTGAAGATTTCCTTATTGGTGATAAAGTGCTTAAATGGGATTCAAGAAGAGAAGACAAGGGAAAGCATGGCAAATTTGATTCCCTTTGGAGGGGGCCTTTTGTTATTCAAGCAGTACAAGGAAATAACACCTATTTTTTGAGCAATTTGGATGGCACTGAAGCTGAAGAGGGCCCTGTAAATGGCCGGTTGTTAAAGCACTATTTTGATTACTTTCCATGTGTATAGCATGACTTCCCCCTGTACATAGTCAATTGTATATACTATTTACTTTCAGCATATAAATAGTTCAATTCAAGAAGTTTTGTAAATAAGCAGGAAAAGGCTTTCATTTCAGAAGTTCCACAATGGTCACAGATTCCAGTTTTGAAGTCCAAAGAGAAAGTTTTCAAGTTTTGAGAAGAAGTCAAAAGCCAAGGCATTCTGACCTGCTGTTCTGGGTCTTTCAAGTAGAAAAACCATCCCCAAGTGGAGCCACTGTTAGCTACCTATACCAATAGGTTTCATTTTTCATGATTGGCAGGGGAAGTTCCAATATGATCTACTTTGGTGATGCAAATATCTCATATTCTTGTGGAAGGCACATATCTACAGTTGGTTAATGTTGTCCTACTTCTGAATGGGTGATCCAACAGTCTAAACTGGGTCATGCCATATTTCAATTTATTGTTGTAGATTAGAGAAAGAAATCTGTCCAAACTGTTCAATCTTGGCAGATAAGTAGCTAGGTAGAGAATGAAGGTTCCCAACTGCTTAATCTGGGGCCTTGGAAGTAATAAGGCTAGCTTTAGATAGAAAATCAAAAGAAAAAGCCAAAGGAAAAGAAAAGGCACATGAGGGTTTGCAAGTCTAAGTGCACCCTCCTTGAAGTAACAAAAAATGCTAGGAAATAGAATGGGTAGGTAGATGGGGTTGCAGAAGCATGGTTTCTTTCATATCACTGGCCTAAGCAAAGGAAACACATGAGGGCCAGTGCAGATCTCCTATTCAGCAGTTTTGCAGCAGAAAAATGAAGCATGTCTAACTTCCCAATCATGCCCCATCACATTCCTATGCTAACATCCCAATACCACCTTTGTTCATGAGAGAAATCAAATTCATTGATTGATCCTTGTTGCATAAAGAGCCACATTTCCTGTGTAAAATTATTTTCATTTTGATCTACTCTCCTAACTAAGTTTGCTTCCTATAAAACTTAGTCTTTGCTTCCTCTTCTCCATATGTTCCATCCAATACTAACTACTAACTCTATCTACACTTAACTCCCTATGTTCCCCTTTCCCTATTACTATATCACTATTGTGCATAAAATACCCAAAATGTATATATCCCTCCCCTTTGGCATTATAGCCATATGTTCAAATATTGGATAACCATGTAGAATCAAATTCTTGTTCAAGATGCGTTGTTTAAAGTCAGGGATCAAACTAACCCCTGGTTGGTTTAATAACCTAAGCCCTACCCTTTTTCCCCTTACAACCCCTTTGAAATGTTTTACACGCATTATTTGCAAAAACCTTGTAAAAACCCACTTCTGCTGCCTATCTAAAGTTTTGTTATAATGCGCATTGAACACAAAAAACATTGAAAAAACCCAAAAATCCGCCGAAGTCCAAAAATCCCGCCCTGGCGCACATTTCCAGAAATATAATAATTTATTGCTCACCCCCGCCGCCGTATTGTCCTACCATGTTTGAAACCCGTCAACCGTCGGATCTGGGCTTTCCCATCCGACGGTCCATATCAATATTAGGCTGCCCCCGACGTCCGGACGATAGCACCCGAAAAATGTCAGAGGGTGATGTCAGGGCAATGCCACGCGTCGCTCCCAGGTTGTATCGGGCGGCCTCCTGCCAATACCGCACCTGTACCCTAAGCGGTTTGATAACATCGCTTACCGCCCTCCATATACCGCCTGGCCACGTCACGTCCATGTCACGCCCACGTCACTGCCACCTCAGTCTCGCATCACCGCTCCATTCGCCCTCGCCCTGAGCTGTCCGCCACCTCACCAGTTCCCGTGGACCACTCACAGGCCGCCACGTCACCTTTCCGTACCCGACCCCACCCGATGACGTCATGCTGACGTCATCCAAAAAACGCGCCAAAAGCCCAAAATGTCCATATTTTCGCCAAATTTCATGTTTTTCTCATATTTTCACCAAAAGAACTACTGTGCTCTCTGCATGTAATTTACGACGTTCTCGCCGCTAGCCTGCATAAATTGATTTTAGAGACCACGGGCGCCCTCAATTCACCTGCATTGCCACCATTGACCGTCTGCACCAGGTATTTATCCAAGTTTCTCCCCAACGCCTGGTTTTTTGCATAAATTCACCAAAACAAGTGAGAAAAGAGAGATAAACACTGTAATTACCTGCAAATTCTCGGTGACCACCATTTATCTCCAACTATAAGGCCGAATTCACCCACAGACTGTCTGTATTGAGCCAAATTTCCACAAATTTACAGTCAGTTTGCGCATTCGCAAACTAAAACTTCTGCTGCACTAGCTCACCGGGAAAACAGCTCTTAAGACCCAACATTTGCTCATTAAACCTTTTCAGGAGCATTTCAACTTGTTTTTACCATAATTCACCCTGTTTCCTCTGTAAATTGCCTTGCTTCTGCAGAATTCATTGCTCTATATCATTGTGCCCAGAAGAACAAGTTCAAACATAATTCAAAACACCAAAACCATGGAAACACCAGTGGCATTGAATATTGCACCTCTAAATGCCCCACAAAGAGAGCTAGAGTGGCAGGCCCTGGCTGACAGAGATTACCAGATGGCAGAAGTACTCTCAATGGACACCAAATATAACATCCATGTACTCAATGACCTTAAAGCCAAACATCTCAGTGGGAATGATATCCTAGGGATTTGGGACTCCAATTTTCCCATTTTCAATCTCCCTCAAGTCAATATCCTCCCAGACTTGATACACAGATGCAGTGCCAACTATGACCCCTGTCAGAGAGCTGCCCTCAATTCTTCAGGTTCAGTTTTGTTCCATGTCACCCCTGAGGCCATAAATGAAATGCTACACTTTCATACTTCAAGGCCATTGACTCTCCTCTCCATCATGGATTTGATAAAGAAAGGAGGCATGTTGTCCAATGCCCAAATTGTAAAGATCAATCAATTATTCATTGAATCAGGCTCTGAAACTGTGAGGACTCCCCCTATTGGAAATGTGTACCTAAATGAGTTGGGCAAAATGCTTGTGGATATGATTAGTTATGTCCTAGGATACAGAACATCTGAGGATGTTGATGAAACCATTCTGGCCATGCTGTCCATTTTCTCCCCTGGTAAGCCTCCTGTTGTTCATTATGATTATGTTGCCTACATTGCCAATAAGATTCATGAGCAATTGATGTATCTAGAGAGGGAGAGGATATTCAGATACACCTCTTATATCTATCACCTATTCCTATTCTATCAGTCTGATAGCTTCCCTATTAATATCAAGAAGCTTGATGCCCAAGGGAACCCGAGGTCTGTGGCATTTTGGTCTTTAATCTTTCATCATACATCTTATTCACCATACAGCTACTGTGAATTTATAGACCTGTTTATCCATCCAGCCATGTCCTTGCTGCTGAGTGCCCCTCCTCCAAGATTAACAGATGAGATGTAAAGGATCCTCCAACTCTCAAAGGCCTACAGCATTGGGGATTGTTACTTTCACAAACACAATACAGTGATCAGAATATATGGCTGTGAGTTAGCCCTATATAGGCTGCCAAGATATGTCCCTATGAGACTCTTTGCCTTAGAGTATTTCAGGCAGTTTGGAAATGCAGACATGGTCCATTTCCACAACAAAAACAAGAAGGTGCAACTCAAAGTCAGGAACCAGCTAGGCCCATTTATTTATAACAAGAGAGAAGAGGCATGGCAAGAAGCAGACAAGATCTTGAAGTGCCTCGAGTTGCAAACTAGTTTCCTCTGGATACCCTATGATCCAAATCATTTCATTAGCCTTAGAAGGGTCAAGTATAAATTGGCCAGCTATGATCATGTCAGGCTGCCTCATATTGAACAATATGCAAATCTATTAAGATGGAAAGAGGGCACATTAGAAGAGGCAAGTACTAGAGAGGAAATACTACAAAAAGAAGCAAAGAATCTTGAAAAGGAAGCTGACTTGGAAAATTGTGGGCAGGTTTCCTCGTCTTATCAAGTGCAACTTGGACCAGCTGCCTCATCCTCTACAGCCCCCCAGCAGGCAGCTAGAACTACTCCTCAGGCAGCCAGCAAAGGTAAAGAAAAAGAGATGGAACAGGAGCAGCCACCCCCTACAGCAGAACAGCAGAAGGAGCAGCCCAAACAGCAAGAAGAAATGGCTGAAGCTCCCATATCTACAGAGCAGCAGGCTCAAGAAAGTGTGCCTCCAAGGTAGGAAACAGTAGTGGAGACCTCGGTGCTCCAAACTCCACTAAATGAAGAAAGAAGCAGGAAAAGGGATAGAGAGCAGGAAACTCCCCTTACTACATCAACAAGTCAACAAGGGGAGAAAAGGCAGAGAATAAATCCTCTTTCTGAGGAAGAGATGCCTATTGGGCAATCCTTGGGTATGGGCCCCCCTAGCATGGAAGCATCTGCCAGTTCCTTTCAGCAGGAACAAGAAAGAACAATTGGAGGAGAGGTCAGCTCCTCAAGCCAGCAAAGGAGGACTGAATCAAGCATAAAGCAGCAATTCATTGATATCAAGAAGAGGAATGAGCCAGTTAGACTCCAGCTGTACAATCACTTGCTAAAAATGGCTCCCACAAACCAGCAGAGGCTTATGTCAGCATATGACATAACAGAGGGGAAGATGACTATGAGTCATTTCATGCCTACTATGCTGCAGCCACAGTCAGCTGCAGATTATATAAGAACCAATCTTGAGGTACTTGCAAAAGACATCCACCCAATGGACCAGATAGAGCTTCACAAGCAAACGGGTGAGATGGTATATTCTAATCTTGTTGATAAGACCTTCCTTGCACACAAATTGCAAAACAATCTGCATAATACAACTGCCCAACTTGAATTGGAAAAGGCATCCTCTCAGGCCAAAGACAATAGGATCAGGTCTTTGGAAGATATTATTATAGAGCTTGGGCATGACCCCAAGGATCCCAAAGCTGTACAAGCACTACTAAAGGAAAAAGAGGCAGACATAGCAGCTTTGAGGAAAATGGTAAAAATTCCAGCAACCCTTCACCCTCAAACAGAAGATGTTTCTCAACAGAGGAAGGACCAAGATGTAGCAGCCATGCTGCTAACACTGCACAAACAGTTGGTACAAACAGAAGGCAAATTGGTAGAAACAGAGGCTGCACTACAGGAAGCCCTGAAGCAGAAAGAGGGAGGCCAGACATCTCAACCCCCTCAGCCAGTGATCAACCTTGAGGAGCCCCCTCAAATTATCACTCCTCCCACAGGATAGACAGCTGGAACAGGCCCCTCAACATCAGCACCAGCAACAACATCAGAACAGACTCCGAGCCTTGATATGCAGAAGATGATGAAGGAGATTCAAGTTCTAGAGGCCCAGATGGCAGAGCTGAATGAAGCCAAGGAGAAATTGGCCACAGTTAATGAAAAATATGATAAATCTAAGCAAACTGTAGCTGAAAGAACAAGGGAAGTTAGAGCTCTAGAGAAAAGGATAAAAGAGCTGGAGAAAGAGCTCTCTCTTGACAAAATAGTGGCAGAAATCAAGAAAGTCTTATGGGCCAATATTGGTCAATCAATAACAAATCAATGGCAGTATATAGAAACCATTCATGAGCACATGGACCTCATAAGCAGGGCACACAAGGAAAGTCAGAGAGCAAGGGAATCTCTAGGCACTATGCCTGAGATAGCCAATAGAATGATCAATGTCCTGAACAACCGCACAGGCCCTCAGCTGGTAGCAATAGGAATCACCAGTAGAACTGATACCATCTTAATGATAAAGAGGGTCCTCACTTTGAGAAATATGGTGCAAACATTGGATAGAAGGTGCCAGGAAATGCAAACAGAGGTAAACAAATTCACAGAGAAGTTCACAGCATTGCATAACAGAGGCCTTCCTAGCCTACTAAATAGTGCAGGTAGATTGTTGTCCCATGAAAACTATGCAAAAAGGGTAAACACATTTGCTACAAATCAGATGACTGCAGGATCAAGTACCCCAGAGGAAACAGGGCCTGCATCTGGGCAGAGCCTCTATGAGAAAATAGAAAATTTATTTTTTATCATGAATGAAATCAGACATCTGTTTGAAGTGCCTCCTAATTACTACAAATATACTGAGGCAAATGAAACACTAGGCACAATTTTGAGACACCAGTTGCCTACACAGGAATGGTGGACCAGCATGATACAGACATTGCTGTGAACAAACAGGTTTTCATCAAGTTTTTACATCAAAATACAAGTCATCATGTTCAGACAGGTGATACATTCACTATGACTGCAAAAGAGTGGACTGAGCCAACTCAGCAAACCAATTCGGCCACTAGAGAAACATTGGCAGATACAGATGACAGGGCCGAGAAAGCTACAGCACGACAGAACATAAAGAGCATATCATTCAGAATTAATGCAGAAGTGCTCAACCGACTCAGTGGCCTCCAAAAGTCAAAAAGGTTTCTGACAGAACTGAAGGGTATTCATTGTATATTAAGAATAGCAATAATTTTCTTATCTGCTATTTCTGAAAGTTGGTGAACGCAGTTATTGAACAAATGACTCATCGTTCAGATATTTTGTAAAACCGATTGTATATATATCCCCTCGCATAAGCTTGGTGGGGTTGTTGATTTTCTCTTCTAGAGAACCTATGCTGTAAATTTCAGAGTTTTAATACAGGGAGCTGATGGAATTTCCAAAGTTCTGAGTTGTTTTGATGTGTTGTGGTGTGATTGCTTACTGCTACAGGATTCCTGCATATTTCGTGGCACAATAAGTTTCTTGAACCTTCTTGTTATGTATTTCATTCTTTCATAACCCGTTCATGCTCTATATTCCACAGTTAATAGCACAGAAAAAGAATAGTTTCAGGATTTGTTCATTGAATACACTGAACTCAATCTATGTTGTTATGAATGTTTTCCTCTAGTGTTAGTTATGAAAGTGTAATTCTTAATTGCTTCACCTTCAGACTAAAACTTCGCAGTGAGTATTATTCAGGAATTCAAATTTGCTCCTAAGTGATATATCTCTTTCTCACATCACCAGCTTAGTGAAAAACTCTTAGTTGCCTTTCACTGGCTAGACATATTTCATCTTCACAATTTTAAGTTTGTTTCATGATATATCTATAAGGCCCTGCAGTTTTAGCAAATCTTACTCAATGTCTCAAACAACCCATAATCACAAACTCCATTGCCCAATGGACTGAAACTTCTGAAGACCTCATCTTAGCTATTGGAAGACATCATTCAACCAAAATTTTAAACAAAACCTTCACCTCATAACTAGCCTAAGATCCTCAAGAACAAAGTTAAAAACTAAAAGAGAGAGCCCTCTCTAATTACAGGTTGGCTAGAACCTGTAATCCAAAGCTTGGTTAGTGGTTACCCCGGCCGTATTCCCTCAGGAGTCAAAGGGAACAACCTGGGTGTTAACAGAGTAAAAACAACAAAGGATCAAAGCATAAGACAACACAACCTAATAAACAGGGACAAATTGTAGCAGTTGAATATTTGTCTCTATCTTCTTGCATCAAGATATTTCTTTTTCCTAGAATAATTCCCAAGACAGTTTGGGATATTTTGTAAAAGGTTTTTATATAAATACTTCATAATTTGAAGTATAGGGTGTGGATTGCTTGACATTACTATAGTTGTATTGATATGAAACCTGAGGGTTCATTGTACCAATTTTTAAGTCAGGAGACTGGACTGAGTAATAAATACATTGCATTACAGGATTTATGTGTTGGGCCACTTCAGTGAAGTATTTTCTGTTTTTCATTTTTTTAGCTTCTTAAGTGTTTCACATACTTGCATGTTATCTAAATTGAATGAATTAACTAGAATATTATTATAGAACTTGTTTAAGTACACTATGTCTTGAACATTTAATCATTTTAATGTTTTCTTCTGATATCCAGAGTAGGGAATCCTTCATTGCTCCCTAGTTTTGATTGACCCCTACCATTTCCCTCATTATCCGGTTTGATGAACCCTTAATTTCTCCTTGACCCTGATTGAAAACCACTTCACCATCCAGCCTAAAAGATATGAATTCACTCAGCTACCTTGCCCTGTAAACACTATTTTTAGAACTTGATCCAGTCCCGTATTCTTGACACTTGACCTAATAGCCCAATGGTAAAAGGCATCCCTCTATCCATTTAAGTCAGTGTTTCACCACCAAACCAAAATCAAAACCCAATCAGATCTTAAACAACTCGCCTAAAATCAATTAACTAAACAAAGTTAAATCATAAAGAGAGAGCCCTCTCTGAGCATTAGGAAGGCTAGATCCTGATCTCAAAAGTAGGTTTGTGGTTACCTCTATTATTTCTTTCATAACAACTCTAGGGAAATTTTAGAGTGATAACATACTGGCGACCATACTGGGAAATTCCTCAGTTTAATAAAACTTTAAGGAAGTCTTAAATATCATCTTTTGCACCTTAAGGTCATTTTAGAGTTGTTAAAAAAATTCATTAACAATTAAAAAATTAAAAGTATGGCTTCTAAAAGAACACACTATACCACAAAAAATCCAGATCCAAACCCTGCTACAATAGTTGATGATCCTGACATAATTTTAAGAAAACCAAAGAAGGTAGAAACTCAAGGAAGTAGTAATCAGTTGATTAAAGCAAATTCACTCCCTAAGGAGTTATCAAGTTTAGAGGATATTTAGTTTGATTTATCATTTGAGCTTTCTTTGTTTAGAACCAAATCTGAAAATTCAATTCATGATACTGTAATAGACCCCAATTTTATTCAATTTATTGAGTCAAAGAAGGTTCCTATACATCCAGATTTAGATCAACATGTTTTGGATACTTTTGATAAACTATAATCTTTAACCTCAACATTGATAAGGCATATAGATGAAGCCTATCTTCAACAGTCAGTTGAATTAGCTGCCCTAACTGCTACTACCCCTGAAATTTCTACAGAGTTCAAAAACTATAAGTGCAACTTCATTTACTACCACCTCACCTATAATATCAACCACACTTCATTCCCCTAAACCAGTTATTCCTCAACTTCCTCTTCAACCAAACATCTCAAGCTCATCTAGTTCATCCAAAACCATCTCAAGTTCTACTTCAAGCACCACTATTTTATCTCCTAGCCAAGCTAGAACCTCAACCATGGCAGACAGATATGCACCTTTGGTCTTACCAACTCAACTACATGCCATGCCCCAAGACTTCCAAAGTAAAATCTTTTTGTTTGATGCTACTAGTGAGTATACTGCTCAACAGCGTGTGAATAAAATGACTGATTACTTTGAGTTACATGAGATTGATGAGTCTGATGTGCAAATGAGGTTATTTACCCAAACACTTGTAGGGGATGTCAAGAAATGGTTTAAAGGTTTACCTGCTAATCATATTGTTGATTTAGCTGCTTTCCATAGATTTTTTATTGATAGATGGGAAAGAAAGAAAAACCCTTTACAAATATTGTCTGAATGTGAAAACATTAGAAGAGCTCCTAATGAAAATGTTCAGGATTATTGTACTAGGTTCAACAGTATCTATAATGCAATCCATACAAATATTAAACCTCCACCAGACCTAGCACCAGTCAAATATCCTAATGGTTTTGCCACTGATATGCCTTACCAACTGAGAGAAAGAAACCCTGAAATGTTGGAACAAATGAAAAGTAATTCTATTAGTGTAGAAGCCAATTTATTAGCTAAGAAAGCTAGGATGAGAAATGAAAAAAGAGTTACAATTAAAGAGGAACCATCTACTTCATATGGTAAAATAGGAAGTTTAGCTAAAAGTGCAGAAAGGATAATGGACATACTAGAAAATATGGAAAGAAAAACTCCCAATCAGGAACCCCAACTTTAGGAAAAAATGCTATACCTGATCAACAAGTTAGATGTTATGAAAATATAGATCAATGCCTTAGAAATAAGCCTCTTCGAGGGGGAAACCTCCTTTACATTACACAAATGAAAAATTATTAGATGAAACAAATGAAAAGACTTCCTTTCTATATATAAGAGTCTAAGGGGTCATAATATAATCAGAGCCGACATAACAATAATAATGTAAGGGCACAATAATAACAATAATGGGCTTCTATGGGGCACAATAATAACAATATGGGGACTACATGGGCACAACAATATAATAAAGGGGTTGTACTAATAACAATAAGGGGTTACACTAGTAGTATAGGGACCTAACATGCCCCTCTCCTTCAAAACGTGTTGTCCTCAACGCTTGAGTAGTTCTTGATGCTCCTGTATAAAATCTTTGTCCTCCCATTTGGAATCTTCAGCTGGTAAGTTCTTCCACTTGATGAGATACTCTAAAATTGATCGATTTCGTAGCTGTCGGGTTCTTGTTTCTGTGACTACTCTAACCTCCAATATGAGTTTTCCTTCCATGTCAAGTTCTGGAAATATTTTTTGAACTACGATCTTCTACAACTTTTGAATGAGTGGCCACACTTCTTCGTCCTTCTTCCATTCATACCTTGTTTCATTTATCCAATCTGGTTGGACAATAGAAATGGCGCACAAAAATGCTTCCACATCCTCATCCTTTCTTGAGAGTGCATCTGCCACAACATTTTGCTTCCCTTTTTTGTAGATGATTTCAAAGTCATAACCCAACATATTTGTGACCCATTTTTGTTGCTCTTCAGAGGATAATATTTGTTCTAAAAAGTATTTAATACTATCATGATCCATTTTTACCTTGAAGTGTCTTCCCATTAGGTAAGGTCGCCATTTCTTAAGTGTGTGTAGTATTTCCAACATTTCCTTCTCATAAATAGATTTATTTAGGGAAATTTGTTTGTATGTATGTAACCATAAAAATACCCAATCGCCTACATCAAAACTTCTTTCATTGCGATCTTGATTTGCCTGTTGTTTCATTCGATTCTGCACCAAAGTAACATTATCCTTTAAAATTTGGAGAACTTGTTGTTGATGCTCAAAGTGATCTTTCACTTCTTGAATATTTTTCTTCTTGATATGTCCTTCTATGTTGGCTTATATGGGCCTGACCCAGGTTCGGAAGAGTTATTTAGCCAAACAATCCCATAGCTACCGGCCCTTTCGGAAACAACCCACGGAGCGCGGATTGAGGTCTCACCCAAGGTAGTAGGGTAGGGGGTTGGAACTAAGTTTCCGCACCCTTGGGATGTCTTGATGTGGTCTGGAAGGTCTGCGTGCCATTTTGTGGCCTTGCACCACTCTGCTTCCACGTAGATCCGGAACAAGGTAATTCCTTAATATTTATGATTACGGAGTTTGTTACAGATCAAATATACTGTTTACAGCCTTTAAGCAAACATTTACTAAAGATAACCAATTCGCGCACCCAGAAAAGATACATAGTTTCATAAATTTCAATATGTAAACATAAGGACATAAATCAAACAGTTATATCAAACATAAATTAACCAGATCCACAATAATTCAGATTCAACACAGTATTTCAGAACCAACTTATCTTTACTCAATTCTTTCGCTAATACAACCAGATCTACCCTGCGTACTCAATTGCAGGGACCCGCACACACAGCTGTGGACTCTACCAGGTCTCTACGCACATAGTTGTAGAGCCTCTATCTACCCACCAACAACCCCAACTCAGACTTACAGGCACTTCAAGAATTCTTTCTTCAAAAACCCATTACCTTCCCACTCCAAAAGTACATACCAAAAAACTCCCTCGTAACTTTAAAGCCTTGCTCTATTTATACATTTCCATTTTCCGCGGACCATGCGCGGTTGAATTATTTTACATTATCTTTGGGCGGACAACCCATTGACTTGACTCATTACAATTCACACTCCGCGCATCTCGCAGAGCGTTTACCATACCTTTACCCAAAATTGTGGGATTTATGTCCCAAAACTATTACACAGGGCCTCTGTTACCTAATAGTCCCCCAACACAATCATCGTGACTCATCCTGAGTCACTTGGCTGGTGCGCTAATCTTTGCGTAGAGGTCGGTTAGCAACTTCTGCGTGTCGTTTGTGCTTGTAATGAACTCTGACGCTATCCTCTATACCAGTTATACGCGAGCTGCCGATGCATCCGTATCACTTGCAGCTGCCTATCCAGGATCACCTACTGCCTGCATGTATGCTAGTTTCCCTTCGATGGTTGTGGAAACCACGAATGCTTCATCCAGCCAAGGCTGGATGTGTTTTTTAAGCATTGCCTCCTTTTGTCATGCAGTGTCAACTTGTGCCTTGAGAGCCTGGGCCTCCTTCATTTTAGCCAACCTGTGTGTGATAGCAACCATCTGCACAGCCCCTTGGGCGATGTCATAAGCCTGTTGCAACTCCCGTACTTCGGTTTCGACTTGCTGTATGGTTGGGTCTTCCTGGAGGGAGGTGAGCGTAAGGAGGGATTGATTTAACAGTCTTGAGCAATCTTGGATAGTGTGCTTTATCATGTCCAGTCCTGCTTAAATTTCACTGCAGTGCTACTCCCGAATTTCCGGTGGTGTGGTTGGTTGTGTCATTAGCCTGAGCTCTGCAATTTGGAGATTTAACTCCCATTGAGTCTTTGCGGCCTCCTCCTGGATCACCCGAAATCCTATGGCCATGCGGTGAACCCTGTCAGTTGTTGGAAGTTCGGCTGGGATAGCTAACTCTAGTACCTTGCTGCAAGCTTCCATCATGACCCGTTCCACTTCCTATTTGCGTGTGATCAAGTCATCTCGCTGGAGACTAACCTGCTCTAGATTTTCTTTTTGCTCCATCAACGTTTGCAGGGCGTCTGGCTCGAAGCTCAGTGGTTACCCCATCTTGCAATTGGTACAGGGTTTCTCTAGGGAGGATGGCCAGATTCAACCCCCAACGTTTCACATCCCCCTCTACTTCTGCTAATATAGCATCTGCTGGCAGCGCTAATGCGTTCATGGTATTGGTGCGCACCATCTAGTTAGCCACGACGGTGTCCTCTATTAATTGTAGGGTTACCCCACCCAAGGGTCGCACCTGTAACGCCTGCAGCTACGCCTGGATCTCCCCCAACAGAGTTGTATCCTCTGTGATCAGGTCTATCCATGCCTCGGTAGGGACATTACTCGTAAGTTTGCTACATGTCAATAAACTCTTTTTCCAAATCTTTTGCTGTCTTGGACTTCTTGCGTGTGTGCGGTGATTCCTTGCTGCGCGGTCGCTTGACCTGGGGTGATTCTGTAATATGGTCTGTGCATCCCTGTATCTCCTTCTCCTGGTGCATGTCTTGTTCTGAGATACCTTCAGCTATTACTTTCATGGTTTCCTTTGTCTGCGAAGCTGCCTGTTGTCCCTAATGGGTCTTTTCTGCCAATTGATTGAGTCATTGCTGGAGTTCCTTTTTTCGCTGTTGTGCTACCATTTTTTCTAATACAACTTTGTCTGGGGCATGCCACTCTGGAGGCCATGTTTCCAGTACCTCGTAAATCGCATCATCCGTTGCAATGAATGGAAGTGTGACCCATGCTCACTTTGGATCCTTCCGTGCCCGGATATATAAGTGATGCATGTCCGCTTTGAACTTGGCTGTGCTTTGGAAATTGTCATAGATTGTTGGAGACATCCGTGGCCTACGAGTGATTGGTGTCTGGATACTCCCTTCCATGAAGGTCCTCATATTGTGGCTAAATAAGATGACTAGCCCCATGGTTTGCTTGTTTTTCCGAGGCAGCGGAGTGCATGGGGATTTTGGGAGTTCGGGGATCGCGGTGGCTTCATCTAGCGCCTCCTCGGTGGGGTATAATTCTTCCGCAAACCATGCTCAGGTTCTTGCCATGGTACTCATGGAATACCTGGTAGCCGAGTGCTTATTGGTCGTTACTGGTTCAAATCTTAGAGATCCTGCTGCCGTCCACAGGTTGTTAGAAGAACATGTAATTTTGAATGGATCTACTCCCTCCCTTTCTAGTTTATTAAGGCGGCGGATCTTTTCGTATCTATCTCAAAACTTTTGTCTTAATGGTTCGCCGCCCGCTCCTCCTTGACATAACTCAACTTTCTTGTCAGGAACCATGGTGTTAATGGTCACCTCTCATCCTTTCCACGTGGTAGCATCGTCCGTCAACTATAGCCGCGAGCTTGGGGACCGAATGACTCTGTACCGAACCCTTTTTCCGTGCCAGCCTCCCGCAAACTTGTTTATAGTCTCGCGCCTTCTTTCAACTGCTCAAGGTGCTGATACTCTGCTGTCTTCAACTAGTCAGGTGGTGACACCCCTGGTGCGATTTTTTCCTGCTAGCCCAGGCTGCGAGCACCTCCTGAGTGTCTTTGTAGCCATTATTTCTTTGTACGCCATTATGTGGGGTGTACCCCTTCGTAGGTGCGGGTGTAGCCATGATAGCAGGGTCGTGGCTCATTCCCGTTCTGCGGGATAGCCGACCGGGCCTGATTCCCTTCGGTGTAGCCTCGCACGGCCTCTGTCGGCATCACTACTTTTCATCTTGTTGTTTCCCTCCCTGACTAGCACGTTTTTCTTTCTTAGCCATGCCCATAGTGCTTTAACTTCGTGAGGCCTGCTCCTACCCTGCTTGTTCTAGGCTTCCTTCTGTTTAATGATTAACACTCGCAGCTATGTCTTTCTTCTATTATAGGCCTAGCACACCCATGGTACCCGCAACTTCCCAGTAGGTCACTTGTTTGACACTAAGCATGCTCCCCCCTGTTCCCCTCCTAACTTTATCATGGACCATCGGTGAACTGGATTGCCCTCTAACCCATACGTGCACCTGCATACGTCGAACCCTTGGGCATGTATTCCATTTGTGAACAATTGTCACACACGGTGTCTTTGTGGGTCCATCCTTCAGATTCATTGGTTCGCATGGATTCATTGGCTCCTCCTCCTTCATGGCCTCCTCATCAATGGGTCGCTCCCTAACCATCTTGTTACAGTTTAGTGTTGTTACCTCATGCAGTCGGTTCTGCCATCGCTCAATCTCTTCATCTGAGTCCGAGGTGCAGGAACTATCATGGTCCCATGAGATTCTTCCGTTCGCTGTTGGATTCACTCAGTCCTGATCCTGTGCTATGATCTGGTAGATACAGTCCAATTCATCATCACTGCCCTCGTCGCGCACTGGTTTGGTACAACGTGCCCCTTTGGCTGGGTCCAGCGGAACCACTACACGGAAAGATTTTTTCTCAAAGATCATTATTCATTTCTTTAGGTTGATGACTCCATTCATATCTGTTTCCCAGTGTATTCCTAACAATGTGGGATATGGGTTACTGTCATCCACAATTTCTATGACCTCAAAATCGGTTTATGTACTTACACCATCAATATCTACTATAACTACTTGCAATCTTCCCATCGAAAAGTTTTTTTGTTGACTTTCCTTCCATAATTGGATAGGAGACCATTGTAGTGTGGGCCTACCCATGTGCTCCCATGTCTATTTAGGTAGGACATTTGCATCCGACCCTAAGTCCAGAACAACCTGATCCATCTCATAGTCCCCAATCTCGGCAATAAATCACATTTCCCTTCTAGTGCACAACACTTGCTTGCCTAACTTCTGGACCATTTGAGGTTCATCTGATCCTACGCACCTGGTTATCAACTCTTGTAATCCCTTCACCGCATTAGTGTCCCTTAGTAGCTTTATGCAATTTTCCAAGAACGTAGTTAGCATAGAAGTGTCCCTTTCCAGCTCCGTTCACTCCTTGCTTCCCGACGTAGAAGCTTCTGCGAAGTTCTTCTTGGCTTCCAAAAAAGTTTCCTTCATGTGCTCTAAATCAAATTCTGGTTGCTTTGCAGGGGCCTTACGAACCCATGCATCCTCCTCTGGTTGCTTCCCCTTATCTTCTCTTGTACTTGCACCACTTCTGAGCATCATGTTTATGTTAAGGTCTTCCTTGTGCGGCTCAGCCTTCATCATTTGGATGTTCTTAGTGGGTGTAACCATAAGCAACCCTTTTTCTCGCATTTGAGCAATTAGCATGGGGCAATCAACTGCTTCATGGTCAAACTGGTAACATTACGGGCAACCGTCTCTGGTAGGGTTTGTGCAATCACGCACATAATGCCCTGGTCCTCCACAATTATAGCTGATTAATTGTCACTTTTCACGTCCGGGTCCCATTCCCCCTCATGCCCGTCCGTGTCCTTGGAATCTGCCCCATGCTATTGCTATGGAAGGATCCTACCCGCGCACCTCCATCTGCATCCTGTAAGTAGGCGTTCGATCCATCAATAACTCATAACTTCGATAGTTTCTTTCATCATTGCCAGCTGTCCTACAAAAGTTGCAGAATAACTGCTTGGGGGGAGGGGGGTTGTCTCAGGTTCTGTAATAGATGACAGTTGTCTTTGGCATGCTTTCCACCCGCCTAACATATCACGCACTAGAGTGCGGGTGCCGTGCTTGGCCCTGCTTGAACCTCTAGTCACAATGGTATTGGTCCCCCCGTCGTCATATAGTTCGCCAAGACCGGACAATGATCCTTATCGTGCCGATGGCCCTTACATTTGATACACCACAAATCTTCGCACACTTTTGACCAAGGTGCTTGTCCTTGCTTCAAACTTCGCATCTCTAATCATAGGTTTTGTATTTTCATGTCAATTTGCTGAACTCCCAACCCCATATCCTGGATTGGAGTTTCATTCAAACTCATCGCTATCTCTAATGCCTTAGCCTAGGTTGAGATCTTTTGCTATGATAGCGTCGTCCTCAGATGTGGTCTCAAAGATGCCACAAACCATGCACAGTGTTGTGCATTTATCAGTGTCATGTTAGCCTCGTAGATTGTGCTTTTCAATCTCTGATCTAGGTCGCATGGGGTTTCGCCCAGTTGAACCCAATGACCGATTGTGTCTCCGATTTTGGCCGACCAAATTCCTTGTTCAATGTGTCCTAGATCGCCGTTATTCCCGCATTCGGATGATCGCTTGAGTACTTTATATACCATGTCAACACCCGATCCTGCAGTGCACTAACTAGAGTAGCCTTTTTGATGTTATCCTCCGTTATGCCTTGGGTTTCCCATACAACCCTTACCACAAACCAGAACTGACCTAGTTCCTCATTTCCTACACCCTTAAATACCAGCAACTTGACTTCGCTCACCATCCCAACCCTCGGTGGTGGTGGAGGTGGAGGTGGAGTCGGTGAAGATGGATTTGATGTAGGTGAAGTAGGTGATGGCGTGGTCGGTGGTGGTATCATCGGAATGCGTTGCCCAATCAACCGGACTACACTTCTCGGAGAGAACCCTACGAGTTCTTCCTTGCTTTCTTGCGAGATGGAGATCAGAGGGCTATTCTCTACTCTTTCGATTCCTCGATAACCTCTTTCGCTTCGCATTATGCCAGACATCAATAAAAGTGCATAATCTGTTTTTCACACAACAGCATCTTAATCCAAGTATTCAATGATTTGATATACTTACCCCATGGTCCTTGGAGAAAGCGCCTTTCTTCTTCACTATAACTCACAGTTGTGTCTATCGCAAACTCAGTGATAAACCCTCCTATTACCCCATCCAACCAATGATCTACTGCGCGTGCGATTTCGTCTTCAGATGCCTCTAACCTGCACACCAATTCTGTAGTCCAGACAATAGGTTGATCTAGTATGCACCTCCCCATGTTGTCAGCTAACCTCGCGATCCACTCGCACAACTCTATCGAGAATGACGCGAAGAAGATATCAAGGACGTCTGTGTATATGTAACGATCCAACCACTGTTCTTCTGATATCTGCAGATTTCTGTTTTCTTGAACCATGAACTCGTGAAGCTTCTGATCAAGCCAATATTCAAGCTCTTCCTTTGTAGGGTTCCAGCGTTTCGACATCAGACATCCCTTAGGCAGATCCTAGTCTCATCAATAGAACCATTTGTTGTCTTATATGGGCCTGACCTAGGTTCGGAAGAGTTATTTAGCTAAAAAAATCCCACAGCTACCGACCCTTTCGGAAACATCCTACGAAGCATAGATTGAGGTCTCACCCGAGGTAGCAGAGGAGGGTGTTGGAACCAGGTTTCCGCACCCTTGGGATGTCTTGATGTGGTTTGGAAGGTCTGCGTGCCGTTCTGTGGCCTTGCGCCACTCTGCTTCCACGTAGATCCGGAACAAGGCAATTCCTTAATATTTATGATTACAGAGTTCATTACAAATCAGATCTATTGTTTACGGTCTTTAAGAAAACATTTACTAAAGATAATCAATTCGCACACCCAGAAAAGATACGGATTTGCATAAACTTCAATATGTAAACATAAGCGCACAAATCAAACAGTTATATCAACCATAAATTAACCAGATCCACAATAATTTGGATTCAACACAGTATTTCAAAACCAACTTATCTTTAATCAATTATTTCGTTAATACAACCAAATCTTCCCTGCGCACTTAGCTGCAGGGGTCCATGGACACAGCTACGGACTCTACCAGGCCTCTGCACACACAGCTGTAGAGCCTCTATCTACCCACCAATAACCTCGACTAGGACTTACAAGCACTTCAAGACTACTTTCTTCAAAAACCCATTACCTTCCCGCTCCAAAATTACATACCAAAAAACTCCCTCCTAACTCTAAAGCCTTGCTCTATTTATACATTTCCATGGTCTGCGGACCATGGGCGGCCGAATTCTTTTACATTATCTTTGGGTGGACAACCCTTTGAATTGACTCATTACGATTCGCGCTCCGTGCATCTCGTGGAGCCTTTACAATATGTTAGGGTCCCACCCTAACCCCCTTATTTATGTAATGGGATCACGTCATAGTCAAGAGTCAATAAAGCCCATATTAATAATTGTAAGTGGTTAATCCGCAATTAATGACGGAACCACAATTAGTTGCAAATGGGTCGTAGTATTAGATAGATGGTATTAATAAAACCCACGGTATTGGCCCGTGGTATTTCATGTATGAGTCATATATAAAGGATAGAGACTCCCTGCGAGGAGCATTGTGTCTTATTTTGTAGTCGAGCTCTGCTCTATTGGAGGTTGCCCCCTCGAAGAGGCAAGTGAACATTACTCTCTGAATAATAAAATCATTGCTATTATGTGTTCTGGGTATATTTTCTTCGCATATTCTGTATTTGGGTATCATTTTGCAGGTTAAGAGCATAACAAGTGGTATCAGAGCACTTTCCAGGGCCGGTGGGATCTCCATTTCTTAGCAAAAAAAAAATTTGGCTAGAGACGTGTTCTGACGTCTTTAAACCACGGGATCTGTCGTTGAGCACATAAACCTGCAGATTTGGGGAGGCATGCACGCAGGAAATACAAGAGGTGGTCACGTCTGTTGGACTCCCTTGTAACCCCTGTGGGTACCCCTTCGAGTAGTAGCGCATTAGACAGAACCACGCACGGACTGTCTTCCACGTACCCTCTGGGTATATCGGAAGCCCCCTAGGCTCCCTTGAAACCTCGCCATAGATAAACCGTCGGCCGTCTTGCGGCTACAGTACACCAAGAACAGCACTCGGAGAGATTACTCGCCCGTATGATAGGGTAGTAGGGTTGTACGGCTAAGGGTACAGTCGATCCTCCTTAGTTAGAGCCCTGAAACATTGGGCCGAGTACTACTGCCAGACCCTTATGTATATTGCGATCTGTAGCACCTGACACTCCTCAAGACCATAGTTCCCTTTTCTATCGGGGGATCACACATCATCTCTTCCAGATCTGCTTGTGCAAAGGAGTGCAGCAGCAGCAGACATGAGTTCCGCAGTCTCGAGTTCGCAAATCAGCCATTCCGATCTATTAGATCCATCAGATCCACAGAAGCAATCTGTTCCGCCGCCCAGAGCTATCAAATCCGCCATTCACATCTCTCAGATCCACCAGATCGGAGTCGTTGTGAAGGGTTCCTATACCGAGGTATAATTTTCGCAGGACTTTTGGTCGCATTGACATTTTGAGGATTTTGGGGCGCTTATTGGTGATCTAGCCCATCAGAATTAGGACGATGAGCTGAGCATGGTGGTACCATTCACTTCTTAGTGAAAATTTTTTTAGGTAGTCCCAATTTTCAAAAAAAAAATCAGGTTGGTGTATGGTAGAAACTAGAGCTCAAGCGATGGCCAATGAAAGGATGGACAAACTTGAAGAATCAGTGCAATCCCTCCACATTCAGCTTAGCGGACTATGTAGCATGTTCGAGAAAATAGTCCTGAAGGACAAGGAGCAAGCCCACGAGGAGGCGTATAATGGCAATGAACACAATGAGGGTGAGTGTAGCCACTCTCCTCACGTCTGGCACACCCACCAACAACCCAGTCAACGACCTCCCAAGTTGGATATGCATAAATTTGACGGTTCTCCCCCGTCGGCATGAATATCACAAATGGAACAGTATTTCAAACTGAATCACATCTTCGATGATGCGACTCAGCTTATGTTGGGGAGCATGTACTTGGACAATGAAAGGTGGCAATGGTGGGAATGGCATCAACGTTGCACTGGACCTTTTAGGACTTGGACCAAATTCACCAAAGCTCTTCAAGACCGCTTTGACCAGGAATCATCTTTTTTGGGTCGTCTTACTAAGCTCCGACAGACTGGTACAGTGGATGAATATATTACAGCTTTTGAAGCCTTAGCCTTCCTCACTTGGGGTCTCTCAGATGTGTTCTACACAGAATGTTTTATCAGTGGTCTTAAAGATGATATCAAAGCCCAAGTCCTACTGCACCACCCTCCCACATGGATGGAGGCTTGCAAGGTAGCCCGTAACGTGGAACGTGCATTAGCAGCCCAATACAGTCGCCCAAATTTCTCCACTAAAGGTCGCCCCCCACAGGCTCACAACACAACTCAAACACTTAAGGTCCAAAAGGTGTCACCTGCGGAAATGGCCGAAAGAAGAAAGCAAGGCCTATGTTACTACTGTGATGAAAAATACTCCCCAGGTCATAAATGCAAGGAGCCCAAATTTTTTCAAATTGATGCCACTGACTACAGCTCAACAAAGGAAGATCCACCACTGGAGGAACATGAGCCGCTAGAAGAAGACAACCAAAAGGACAATGTCTCTGACGAACCAGTTATTTCATTGCATGCTTTGGCAGGAATTTCTTCCCCTCAAACTCTCAAAATCAGAGGTTTTATTAAACATCGCCCAGTAGTAGTCTTGATTGATAGTGGAAGTACACATAATTTCATCCATCAAAAAGTCGCAGAAGTAGTGCATTGTTTTGTACGAGCAGTTTCTAACTTCCAAGTTCAAATTGCGGATGGAGGCACAATGAAATGTGAAGGCCGCTGTGAAAATGTCAAACTTCAAATGGGGGATTATCAGTTGAAAACCCACATGTTTGTAATACACATGGGGGGTTGCGACATTGTCCTCGACGTTGAATGGCTTCGCACTCTTGGGCCAATCACAATGGATTTCCAGGAGTTATATATGAGTTTTAAGCAGAACAACTACACACATACCCTCCGTGGACTCCAGGCAGGAGCCCCCTCTATCATCAGCTCGCATAGGATGGAAAAATTATTAAAAAAGGGCAATCATGGAGTTGTAGCTCAATTTAATGCCATCCAGGCAGTCGAAACCAAGCCTCTGCCAATTCATCCTCAGATGCAACAGATTTTAAATAACCATCTATCGGTCTTTGACAGGCCTCATGAGCTTCCACCCTCGCGAGGGGAACATGATCATAACATCACCTTGGTTCCAGGGGCCCAACCCCCAAATGTGCGCCCATACAGATATCCGTTCACCCAAAAGAATGAAATAGAAAAAATCATCAAGGAACTTTTGGAAGCAGGTGTCATTCGTCCCAGCATTAGTCCTTATTCATCCCCAGTGGTCATGGTGCTCAAGAAAGATGGGGAGTGGCGGATGTGTCCCGACTTTAGGGCCCTCAATAAGTTGACAGTCAAAGATAAATTTCCCATCCCGGTGGTTGATGATTTGTTGGATGAACTCAATGGGGCTCAATTCTTCACTAAGATGGATCTTCGCTCAGGCTACCACCAAATTCGCATGAAGGAATTCGACATCCCCAAGACTGCTTTCAGAACTCATGAAGGCCATTATGAATTCTTGGTCATGCCATTTGGTTTTTGTAATGCCCCCTCTACTTTTCAGAGCCTTATGAACCACATTCTCAAACCATATCTCAGGAAATTTGTCCTTGTCTTCTTTGATGACATCCTCATCTATAGTTGCACTTGGGCCGCAAATCTTCAGCATGTATATCTACTATTGCAACTGCTCTGCAAGCATAAATTATTTGTCAAGATGTCCAAGTGTTCATTTGGCATGGAAGAAGTAGAGTATTTGGGCCACATTGTGGGGCGTGAAGGTGTCAAGGTGGACCCCAAAAAGATCCAGGGAATGCAGGAATGGCCTCAACCTAAGACATTGAAGAGCTTGAGAGGATTTTTGGGTCTCACAGGCTATTATCGTAAATTTGTCCGCAACTATGGTCGCATAGCGAAGCTCCTCACCCAACTCCTAAAGAAAAATTCATTCTTCTGGAATGAGGGAGCACAACAGGCCTTTACAGCTCTAAAAAATGCCATGTGTTCCACTCCAGTCTTAGCACCACCTGACTTCACCAAATCTTTTGTCATTGAATGTGATGCTTCAAGTACGGGTATTGGGGCGGTCTTAATTCAGGAAGGGCGACCGTTGGCCTTCACAAGCCAACAACTCAGTGGGAGGAATCCAGGCCAATCTACCTACGAGAAGGAAATGATGGCCATCTTGCATGCAGTCGAGACCTGGCGACCTTACTTACTGGGGCGACGTTTCCAAATCCGCACAGATCATCACAGTCTTAAATATTTTTTGGAGCAACGCCTATCCTCCCCACAACAAAATAAATGGCTAGCCAAAATGCTGGGATATGATTATGAGATCATTTACAAGAAAGGGAAAGAAAATAGTGTAGCAGATGCATTATCTCGCCAATTTGAGGAGGAAAGTACTATGCTAGCAATTTCCCTCCCCATTCTAGAATGGATTGAAGAGGCTCGCAAGGAATGGTTTTCACACCCCAGGCTCTCCAAACTCATTTCTCAATTGCAGGTAGATCCAAATTCCACCAAGGGCTACTCGTGGCAGGATGATATTCTTCGCTACAAGGACAGAGTCGTAATATCACCAACATCCACCCTCAAAAGTCGAATTTTGGAAGAATTGCACTCATCTCCCATTGCAAGACATTCAGGCTTTCAGAAGACGTATGCTCGCACCAGAAGATCATTTTTGGACAGGCATGAAAAAGGACATCCTTACTTTCGTAGCAGAATGCGATGTCTGTCAACGCCACAAAGGGGAAACCGTCAACACACCATCCACATTACAACCATTACCCATTCCGACATCAATTTGGACGGAGGTTTCTATGGATTTCATTACAGGTCTTCCAAAAGTCAGGGAACAAGTCAGTCATCATGGTGGTTGTGGACAGACTGTCGAAGTATGCTCATTTCGCCCTACCCCACCCGTTTACACCAACTTTGGTTGCTCAATCTTTCATGGATCAGATCTTCAAATTGCATGGCATGCCCACTTCTATTGTGTCCGACCGCGACCCGATCTTCACCAGTAATTTTTGGCAGGAACTCTTCATAATACAAGGCACTCAACTAAAACTCAGTACTTCCTATCATCCGCAAATAGATGGTCAAACCGAAGCCGTCAATAAATGTCTAGAAACCTACCTTAGGTGTTTCACTTCAGAAAAGCAACACCTTTGGGTACAGTGGTTACCTCTGGCTGAATGGTGGTATAACACCAACTATCATGCCACCACCAAAATGACTCCCTATGAAGCAGTATATGGTCAACTCCCACCTTCACCTACTTCGTATCTCAAGGGATGCTCAAAAGTACAAGCAGTGGATCAACTCCTACAACACCGTGCAACCATGCTCGCCCATCTTCGAGAGAATTTTCATCAAGCTCAGAAACGCATGAAGCAACAGGTAGACCAGCATCGCTCAGAGCGCCAATTTCAAGAAGGGGATCGGGTATTTTTACGGCTACAACCATATAAGCAAACATCACTCAAAGACAAGGGGTGTCAGAAACTCTCTCCCAAATTCTACAGACCATATCAAGTACTTCAGCGCATTGGAGAAGTGGCCTACAAGTTGGCCTTGCCACCTACTGCAAAAATCCATCCATTTTTCCATGTCTCATGCCTCAAGAAAGTGATTGGGAACAATTGCAGAATTCAAACCAGTCTACCTGAATTGGACGAAGAAGGGTCCATCTAGCTTCAACCTGAACAAGTCCTAGACACACGAGACAAGCAACTGCACTGTCGCATGATTAAGGAAGTCCTCATCAAATGGAAAGACACCTCTCCGGAAGATGCAACTTGGGAACCAGCCACTATTCTTCAGCAGTTTCCACAGCTTCAGCCTTGAGGACAAGGCTAGTCTTAAGGGGGAGGGTATGTTAGGGTCCCACCCTAACCCCCTTATTTATGTAATGGGATCACGTCATAGTCAAGAGTCAATAAATCCCATATTAATAATTGTAAGTGGTTAATCCGCAATTAATGACAGAACCACAGTTAGTTGCAAATGGGCCGTAGTATTAGACAGATGGTATTAATAAAACCCACGGTATTGGCCCGTGGTATTGCATGTATGAGTCATATATAAAGGATAGAGACTCCCTGCGAGGAGCATCATGTCTTATTTTGTAGTCGAGCTCTGCTCTATTGGAGGTTTCCCCCTCGAAGAGGCAAGTGAACATTACTCTCTGAATAATAAAATCATTGCTATTCTGTGTTTTGGGTATCTTTTCTTCGCATATTCTGTATTTGGGTATCATTTTGCAGGTTAAGAGCATAACAACTTATCTTTAATCAATTCTTTCGTTAATACAACCAGATCTTCCCTGCGCACTCAGCTGCAGGGGTCCGTGGACACAGCTACGGACTCTACCAGGCCTCTGCACACACAGCTGTAGAGCCTCTATCTACCCACCAATAACCTCGACTAGGACTTACAAGCACTTCAATACTACTTTCTTCAAAAACCCATTACCTTCCCGCTCCAAAATTACATACCAAAAAACTCCCTCCTAACTCTAAAGCCTTGCTCTATTTATACATTTCCATGGTTTGCGGACCATGGGCAGCCGAATTCTTTTACATTATCTTTGGGTGGACAACCCTTTGAATTGACTCATTACAATTCGTGCTCCGTGCATCTCGTGGAGCCTTTACCATACCTTTACCCAAAATTGTGGGCTTTTGTTAGGTTGTGTTATATTCTTTCCACAACTAGCCCACGTAGTTAACCATGGGGTTAGAGGTGGGGCAGAGCCCCCCTTCATTGTGCCAATTGTGTAGTGGGAGGGGGTCACAGGGGGTTTGGGGTGTACAGCCGAGATGTGGTGTTCAGAGGGTAAAATATGTTATTAAACATGAATTCCAACCAAAGGAAGCTGAGAAGATAGAGTTTGAGCTTAAGGAGGAATAATCAGACTCTACAATAGAGGAGGAATCAGAATATGAAGAGCCACAGACTCCAGGTGTGAGAAGACCAGTTTGTGAAAGAAGGCAGCCAAAAAGGTATAGTCCATCTGCTTTCTATTCAAATTTTGCTTTATCTATTACGGATGATGATCCCAGAACTGTGAAGGAAACAATAGATTTAGAGGATGGAAAACTCTGGAAAGAGGCCATGGTTGATGAAATGACATCTTTGCACAAAAATGAGGCTTGGGATCTGGTGGAGTTTCCGGCTAGAAGGAAACCCATTGGCATCAAATGGGTGTTCAAGAAGAAGACAAGTGCAGAAGGAAAGGTGGAGAAATACAAAGCTCGATTGGTAGCAAAAGGTTATTCCCAGGTGCCAGGAATTGATTTTGGTGATATTGTTTCTCCTATTGCCAAGGTAACTTCTATTAGATTACTTTTATCTGTTGATGCTGCTTTTGATTTTGAGGTAGAACAGATGGATGTGAAGAAAACATTTCTTCACGGGGATCTGGAAGAGGAAATATACATGAAGCAACCTGAAGGCTTTACGGTGAAGGGTAAGAAAGAACTGGTATGCAAGTTAAAGAAGTCTTTGTATGGGTTAAAACAGTCACCAAGGATGTGGTATCATAGATTTGATACATTTATATGGGGACTTGGCTTCACCAGAAGCAAAGCAAATCACTGTGTGTATTTTAAATTAATTGGTGACTGTATTATTTATCTGGTCTTGTATGTGGATGATATGTTGCTGGTTGGAAATGACAAAGAAATTATCCAGGATTTGAAGACCCAATTGTCCTCCAAATTCGACATGAAATATCTTGGCACTGTAAACTATATTTTGGGCATGGAAATTAAAAGAGATCGAGCAAAGACGAAGCTTTGGTTAAACTAGAGGAAGTATGTTGAGACAATATTGCACAGGTTTAATATGTAGGACAGGAAACTGGTGAAGGTTCCTATTCATGTAGGTGTGAGGTTATCTGCTGAACAGTGTCCCAAGACATAAGAAGAGGAAGAGGAAATGTCCCGTGTTCCATATGTAAGTGCAATCGATAGTCTGATGTATGTAGTGGTCTGTACTAGACCAGACATTGCACATGTAGTGGGAGTATTTGTTGAAAAGTGTGAAACAAGAAATGCTTGTTGAGAATGCAACAAGATGATGGAGCTTAGTGAAAAGAGTCACCTTCACTAAGTGGGCCCGCAGGCAAATTATGGCGCAAGTTCTTTTTTTGATCATAGTGTGGATGATCACAGTATGAGTGATCACAGTGTGGGTGACCACAGTGTGGGTGACCACAGTGTGAGTGATCACAGTGTGAGTGATCAAAGTCTATTTTTAGACTGGCTGTCAAAAATAGAAAAGTCAAATCTTATTGTCTCATAATAATATTTGGACTATAAACTTGATCTTATTCTCTTGGAGCACTTCAGGATGAGCTACGGATGTGGTACATGCAGATCCCAGAGGGAAATACGTGGTTACCTATGGGATGACTAATATTTGCATGTAGGACTTCAGTTAGAACTCAAGTGAGTTGAGTTTAGTGGACTGGAGATGCAGTTGATGGAGTTGTGTTTAGTTTAGCTTTGTTAAACTAATTGTATTTAGTCTAACTGATCAATAGACTAGAGATGAGTTGGGTGAATTAGTTATTAATTAATTCACAAGTTATTAACTCATAATGTAACTATAGAATACATCAGTTAACTCAGTTGCATGTCAGTGCATGTTCAGTTCAGCAGGGACAGGTGTTAGAGGATCAGATTGCTATCAGTTATGACTATAGTTGTGCATGATGATTTGCACAATCAGAGGGATTGAGTATGCCAATGAATTGGCCAATATAAAGAATTATAGCTTGTGCTGACGTCCAACAGAGTGTGAGTGATTATTTGCAGGTCAAATACGAGTTTGGTAAGCCATTCTCATCAGTTCTTGAGCAGGTATTGAGCTGGAGAGGCGGGCAAGCAGTGGAATAGATTTGGAGATCATATCTGAGTTGTATTGTGTGTAGCATGTGGAGATAGTACTGAGTACTTGTGAGGAGTATTGTACTATGTATTGTTACATGATTCAATCAATATAATATACAGATAGTTGGGATTTTTAGCGAGATGCCTTCCCCAGGAAAATACTGTGTTGATATGTGTGATTGATGCTTCTATGTACGCCTGTGAATGTTTCTACTTCTATAAATTGATGATCAACGTAGAGGAGGTTATGTATTATGCATGTTTTTCTTATAAGTGTATAATTAGGATAATCTCTGTGAATATGTGTCATATTATTCAAAATTTCTACATGGTATCAGAGCTGCTGGATTTGTAGAAGATATTTTTACAGGATATCAAGCAAGGATTGATCATCAGATCTACTATTCAGGAAGTGTTTACATTCTATTTCTTCAGGCAGAGTCTGTAATCAGGCCAGGTAGCCTCTGGATTCATCCTTCCTTTGGAGGGTGAGATATCAGGTGAATGCCCATACAATCAATCTCTGTACGAGAAATATTGTGTTCTCACGAATCTTAGATCCGAGGCGGTTGAGTTGGTTGCTGGTGGAATTCGAATTTGCAGCAGTGTTTTCTTGGTGACAACGTAGCAATGTCTTTCAACGGATTGCGATTGGAGTATGCTCTTGAGGGTAGCTCAAACTATATTGCATGGAAGGACAGGATGGAGGCAGTATTGGATGATAACGGGCTGAAGGAGTTCATAGATACAGATGTCCCGAAGCCTACTGATGCTACTCAAGCTGATGCTTGGAAAAAGAAGACCGCAAAATGTCGAAGGATTCTGTTGGAGGGCGTGAAGGATCACATTGTGTCCAGCCTGCATGGAAAGACTTCTCCATATATGATGTGGAAGGCTTTAAAGGATCTATTCGAAAGCAAGAGCAATCAGAGGAAGTTGTTGCTCAAAGATAAACTCAGAAACATCAAATGCGAGAATGGTGACAGTATGCCCAAGTATCTCACGAAGTTCACTCAATGTCAAGATGAGCTAGGAAGTGTGGGGGTTACTGTCGATGATGAGGACTTGGTGAGCTTGGCTCTCCTTGGTCTTCCGAAGAGTTGGCATTGCTATCAGGACTCTGTCAATGGTCGGGAGAAATTGCTAGGATGGGAAAGACTATGGTCAGATCTTGTGCAGGAGGAGATTAGACGGAGCACCAGAGACGGTTCTTCATCCATGCAGGATGAGGAGAACTGTGCCTTAGCGAGTAAGGTGAAGAAGGGGAAGGAGAAGGGTTCTCTTTCCAAATCCAGTTCTTCCAGTGGTGGGAAGAAGGTTGACAAGGCGAAGGTGAGATGCTTTCATTGTCATGAGTTGGGTCATTATGCTACTAATTGCCTAAAGAAGAAGTCCAAGAAGGGATCCAGGGAAGGATCTGAAGGTGAGGCAGCCTCACTTGCTTCACAGTTTGAGTTGGACTTCACACTCTTCGCATGCATGGTTTCATCCATGATGGGAAGTGGTTGGTTTATTAACAGTGGAGCTTCTTTCCACATGACCGGTGACAAAAGTTTGTTCAGTACTTTGGAGGAGAAAGATCTCCAGATACTCATAGGGATGGGTAATGATGAGAAGTATAGTGTCTCAGGTGTAGGCACGGTTATTTTTCAGAGGGAGCATGGAGCTCGCCTTACCTTGACCGATGTCAAGTATGTACCAGGACTGAAGAGAAACTTGGTGTCGATTGCGATGCTGGAAGACAGAGGCTATGATGTAGTCTTCAGTAAAGGAAAGGTTTTCCTTAAACACATCATCACTAGACAGGTGAAGCAGATTGGTTCATGGGTCAAGAACCTGTATGCTCTTGAGGTTCAAGATGCATGCAAAGCCTTGAGAAGCGAGGTAATAGATGGAGACTTGGTGGTTGAGAGGGAGCGTATATTACCTCTCAACATGCAGAGCTAGAAGAAGTCTCAGACGATTGTGGAGGAGCCATGATTGGTGTAGTAGCTTCAGGAGGTTGTGGAGCAGCCACAACAAGGGAAGCTGAGAGGAGATCGAGTAGAGACATCTACTCATGCAGAGACGTCCAATAGGGGGAAACTTCGAGCCAGGTGGGCTGAGGGATCGCATGCAGCCATACCTCCAGGTAGGAGGTGGGGTGATGTGGCTTGATCGTCCCAAGGAGGAGGGGCAAGATCCTTGAGGTACCCAACCTCTTGGATGAGACCTTGCTACGGAAGCCCCAATGTGTAGTAGCAGGAACTGATTGATTGGGTAGAGACAGATGCGGATGGAGTGGCAGAGAGAGCGACAGTGCAGGCAATCCCAGGATAGCGCATAGCTAGCAGGCTGCAGCAATGTGAGAGGTACAACAGCTTTGCACAGTGCTAGGTGGCACAGAGAGGTGTGCAATGGTGCGAGATGCATGAATATGTTGCAGTAGCGCAGATGTCAGAAAGGGAGCACTTGTCAACAACAGGTAGAGCTTCAGCATTATAGGATGTTTCTAACCCAACAGGGAGGTCAGTTGGGAGGTGCAGTGCAGATGCAATGCTGGGAGATAGAACCAGCAACAGCACAGATGCAGTCAGAGATCAAAGTGACAGAGGCTAGAGCAGTCAGATACTGAAGAGCACAGAGATGCAGAGTTTTCAGTCGACAGAGGCAATAAAAGTCAGAGACTTTGATGACAGAGCAAGTGGACTGGCCAGATGTGTTGCATGGAGAACATTCCAGAGTTTCAGGATCGGGTTTGAGAGGAAGCCTTTCTTGTTGAGATGGAGTGTTGAAAAGTGTGCAACAAGAAATGCTTGTTGAGAATGCAACAAGATGATGGAGCTTAGTGAAAAGAGTCCCCTTCACTAAGTGGGCCCGCAGGCAAATTATGGCGCAAGTTCTTTTTTTGATCATAGTGTGGATGATCACAATATGAGTGATCACAGTGTGGGTGACCACAGTGTGGGTGACCACAGTGTGAGTAATCATAGTGTGAGTGATCAAACTCTATTTTTAGACTGGCTGTCAAAAATAGAAAAGTCAAATATTATTGTCTCATAATAATATTTGGACTATAAACTTGATCTTATTCTCCTGGAGCACTTTAGGATGAGCTACGGATGTGGTACATGCAGATCCCAGAGGGAAATACGTGGTTATCTATGGGATGACTAATATTTGCATGCAGGACTTCAGTTAGAACTCAAGTGAGTTGAGTTTAGTGGACTGGAGGTGCAGTTGATGGAGTTGTGTTTAGTTTAGCTTTGTTAAACTAGTTGTATTTAGTCTAACTGATCAATAGACTAGAGATGAGTTGGGTGAATTAGTTATTAATTAATTCACAAGTTATTAACTCATAATGCAACTATAGAATACATCAGTTAACTCAGTTGCATGTCAGTGCATGTTCAGTTCAGCAGGGACAGGTGTTAGAGGATCAAATTGCTATCAGTTGTGACTATAGCTGTGCATGATGATTTGCACAATCAGAGGGATTGAGTATGCCAATGAATTGGCCAATATCAAGAATTATAGCTTGTGCTCACGTCCAACAGAGTGTGAGTGATTATTTGCAGGTCAAATACGAGTTTGGTAAGCCATTCTCATCAGTTCTTGAACAGGTATTGAGCTAGAGAGGTAGGCAAGCAGTGGAATAGATTTGGAGATCAGATCTAAGCTGTATTGTGTGTAGCATGTGGTGATAGTACTGAGTACTTGTGAGGAGTATTGTACTATGTATTGTTACATGATTCAATCAATATAATATACAGATAGTTGGGGTTTTCAGCGAGATGCTTTCCCCGGGAAAATACTGTGTTGATATGTGTGATTGATGCTTCTATGTACGCCTGTGAATGTTTCTGCTTCTGTAAATTGATGATCAACGTAGAGGAGGTTATGTATTATGCATGTTCCGCTTATAAGTGTATAATCAGGATAATCTCTGTGAATATGTGTCATATTATTCAAAATTTCTACAGTATTGAGCAGGTTTATGTCAAAACCAGGGAAGGAGCACTAGACAACAGTGAAGTGGGTTTTGAGGTATTTGCGTGGCACTAGTGATTATGGTTTGTGATACCAAGGAAGATCAGGATTGGACAGAATGTTGGATATTCGTGGCTTTGTTGATGCAGATTGGGCTGGAGATCTAGATCAGAGAAGATCTACAAGTGGGTATGTGTTTAACCTATTTGGAGGTGCAATCAGTTGGATGAGTAAGAAACAATTTGTAGTGGCACTATCAACTACAGAGGCAGAATACATGGCAGCCACTCATGCAAGTAAGGAAGCAGTTTGGTTGCAGAGATTGTGTTCAAGTATGGGGTGAGTATAGGGAGCTATAAGGATAGACTGTGACAGCCAAAGTGCAATTTTCTTGGCAAAGAACCCCGCATATCATTTAAAGACAAAGCACATTGATGTTCAGTATCACTTTTAGAGGGATATGATAGAAGAAAAAATGGTGTTGCTGGTAAAGGTGGACACTTTGAAGAATACTGCAGATGCATTGACAAAATCTGTGAGCTCTAAGTTCTCTTGGTGTAAAGAGACAATGGGTGTTTCAGGGTTGGAAAAATGACTAAGCTCTCTTATGGCCTCTTGTGGAAAGAAAACAACAAGTGGGAGAATGTTGGGTTGTGTTATATTCTTTCCACGACTAGCCCACATAGTTAATCGGGGGGTTAGAGGGGGGTGGGGGGGGAGCCCCCCTTTGTTACGTTGATTGTGTAGCGGGGGCAGGTCATAGGGAGTTTGAGGCATACCCGTAACCCCACTTTATGGGGTCTGGGGCAGCGCCCCAGAAAATTTTGGTTTTAGACCCTATGTTAGGTTAGGTGGACCCACCTATGGTTTTGTGCATGATTTTTGCACATGTTTTTGGACGTGATGGTTTTCGGTCCATGGTATTGGATGCTTCGGCATATATAAATATGTATTATCACATTGAAAGGAACATAATGAAAAATCAAGCTGGTAGTCCCAATTTTGGGATCCAGGGGAAAAATCTCTGTGTATATGTGTTTTATGTGTTATGCTCTCGCATTGTTTACTTTATGTGTTTTAGAATTCGTATGTAGGTAATTTCTGTATGGGGTTAAAACCTACAGCTTTAAGCCCCAAAACTGTTACGCGGGGCCTCTGTTACCTAACATTCTATATTTAGAGTTTTAGGAGTGGTAATTTCTTCTAGTGCATTACAAAATATGGCCAGATTCATTTCTTGATGCTCTATGTGATCTTTCACTTCTTGAACATTTTTCTTCTTGATATGTCCTTCTATCTTGATAGTTTGAGGAATAGTCGGATACATTTCTTCTCTCTTGATGTGGTCTTTCACTTCTTGAACCTTTTTCTTCTTGATATGTCCTTCTATCTTAAGAGTTTGAGGAGTAGTAATTATTTCCAATGCTTTACAAGATATGGTTGGATTCATTTCTTCTTTCTCCGGGGTTGGTTCCTGGTGTATATACTCTTCTTTTGACATTTCTTGATCCTTTTCTTCCTCCTCTCCACAATCAATGTAAAATAATTTCTTCTCAACACACTTATGACCTTTAATGTATTTTTTATCACAGTTGTAACAAAGCCCTTTTTCTCTTTTTTCTTCCAATTGTTGTGGTGTAACCTTTGTAGGTTGTGGAAGGCTAGGAGAAACAACACTTCCATCTTTATAGTTGTGAGGGGTAGACTTCCTTATTGCCATAATTTTTCTTCCCACTTTGTAACAAATCCATTTTTCTCTTTTTTCTTCCAATTATTGCAGTGTTTCTCTAAAGAAGGTGTTGCTCTTTGTATCCTCATAATGTGCTATAATTTCCTCCGTGAAAATTGACCACATAACAAGTGGTTTACGAGAACAAAGCCCTTTATACCATAAAAATTGATCTTGTTCTAAATATGAAAATGCAATACATACCTTTTGTAACAGTGGTACACCATGTATATCAAAATATTTCTCCATCTGTAGTATCCAATTTACCGGGTCCTTACCATCAAAATTCCTCATCTCGAATTTTCTTGATTTTAGGAGCTCAATGTTGAAACGACTGAACTCTGTAGTTTTAGATCTCCAAGTTCTGAAATTTCTTCCTGTGGTAGCTCTCTGAGTTGTCTTTCTAACCCCGCAAGTTTGATCAAAATTTGATTATCCAAGAAAGGGTTATGCCAAATATCCCACGATAACCTGATTATAGACTAGTTCCGTACAGTAAACTTGTACAACGTGCCACGTCTCACTGTTTTGAACTTAGTACCTGAAAATGATGTACAAAAACTACAGGTAGTCCTCTTTCTAAAATTTATTACTAAATTTCAATTTGATGCTTAGAACAAATGTTATGACGATTGTTGAGATTGCAACAAGATGATGGAGCTTAGTGAAAAGAGTCGCCTTCACTAAGTGGGCCCACAGGCTATTTTTGGCGCAAGTCTATTTTTAGACATATGGATCATGTCTATGGATTGCAGGTTGTTGTTTATGGATGATTGATCAAGTTGGGAAAAAAATAGATGGACTTCTATTTTTGATGAAAGTGTGAGTGATCACAGTGTGAGTGATCAAAGTGTGAGTGATCACAGTGTGAGTGATCAAAGTCAAAAATAGAAAAGTCAAATATTATTATCTCACAATAATATTTGGACTATAAACTTAATCTTATTCTCTTGGAGCACTTCAGTTTGAGCTATAGAGGTGGCACATGCAGTTGTCAGAAGGAAATACGTTTTTCTTATGAGTCAGTTGAGTTGTTGCATGCATGACTTCAGTTAGAACTCAATCAGTTGAGTTTGGTAGAGTTGATTGTGGAGTTGATGGAGTTGTGTTCAATTTAGCTTTGTTAAACTGGTTGTATTTAGTCTAACTGGAAAATAGACTAGAGATGAGTTGGGTGAATTAGTTATTAATTAATTCACAAGTTATTAACTCATAATACAACTAATGAATACATGAGTTAACTCAGTTGCATGTCAGTGCATGTTCAGTTCAACAGGGACAGGTGGTAGAGAATCAGATTGCTATCAGTTGTGACTATAGTTGTGCACCAGATCTTGCACAATTAAGGGATTGAGTATGCCAATGAGTTTGCTCACGTATTTGCCCACATTATAGCTTGTGCTCATGTCCAACAAAGAGTGAGTGACTATTTTGCAGGTGAAAAACGAGTTTGGTAAGCCATTCTCATCAGTTCTTGAGCAGGTATTGAGCAGTGGAGGCAGGCAAGCAGTGGAAGAGATTTGGAGATCAGATCTGAGCTGTATTGTGTGTAACAAAGGTGGAGATACTTGTGAGAAGTATTATGCTGTGTAATGTTACATGACTCAATCATTAATATAAAGATAGTTGGGGTTTTTAGCGAGATGCTTTCCTCGGGATACATACTGTGTTAATGTGTGAATGCTCTTGATGTTTTATTGTTATTGATGCTGCTATATTGATGATCAACGTAGAGGAGCTTATGTATTGTGTATGTTTCCCGCAATAGTACATGATCAGGATAATCTCTGTTGAATATGTGTTAAATTATTCAAAGTTTCTACATGGTATCGGAGCTGCTTGATTTGTAGAAGAGATTTTTACAGGATATCAAGCGAGGATTGATCATCAGATCTATTATTCAGGAAGTGTTTACATTCAATTTCTTCAGGCAGAGTCTGTAATCGGGCCAGGTAACCTCTGGATTCATCCTTCCTTTGGAAGGTGAGATATCCGGTGAATGCCCATACAGTCAATCTCTGTACGAGAAATATTGTGTTCTCACGAATTCTAGATCGGAAGCGGTTGAGTTGGAGCTGGTGGAAATTCAAATTTGCAGCAGTGTTGTTGAAAATGTCTTTCAACGGATTGCAAATGTTATTCCAACGCAAGAGCGACCTGGCGCTCAAGGATAAACTTAGAAACAATAAAGGTGAGAATGGATCTTCATCAAAGGTATCTGATGAAGAGAATTGCGCTTTGCTGCCAAAGCAAAGAAGGGGAAGAACAAGAAAGCTTCTCAGTCTGGTGCGAAAGGCAAGAAGTAGGATATGTCCAAGGTGAAGTGTTTTCACTGTCACCAGCACGGACACTATGCCACAAATTGTCCGCAGAAGAAGAAGAACAAGCAAGCTGCTGGATCTGCAGGGGGAGAGGCCTTAGCTTCTCAGTTTGAGCTTGATTTTTCATTGATCGCATGCTTGGTTTCAAGTGTGATGGGATCAGTGTGGTTCTTGGACAGTGGTGCATCTTTTCACATGACGGGAGATAGAGATTTGTTCTTTGATCTGGAGGACAAAGATCTTGGAGTGCACATCGAGATGGGCGATGATGGTAGATACAATGCGACCGGTATCGGTACCATTTCCTTTGAGAGGGAGTCTGGTAAACCCTTTGTATTGAAGGAAGTCATGCATGTTCCAGGATTGAAGAAGAATCTCATCTCAGTGGCGATGTTAGAAGACAAGGGGTATGATGTTGTTTTCAGCGAGGGAAAGGCCTTCCTGCGCAGCAAGACAACTGGTGAGACCCGGAAGATAGGGGTTCGAGTGAGGAACCTTTATCAGTTGCATGTAGATGGATGCGCAACAATGGCAGGCAAGGCAGAAGGATTGGTGAGCCGGGATGATGGCGAGTTGTGGCACAGGAGATTGGGTCACCTTCACCATGGAGCCTTGAAGATACTGCAGCAGATCACTACAGGGCTTCCTAAAGGCACACTTGCGCAGTCAGATCAGTGCAAGGGGTGTACTTTGGGGAAGTTTGTGAAAGCCACCTTTCACGAGAAGGATAGTCGCGCCACGACGATCCTTGAGAGAATTCACACAGACGTGTGTGGACCTTTCTCAGTTGCTTCGACAGCAAAACACAGGTATTATGTGATTTTTGTTGATGATTTCTCTCGTAAGTGCTGGATCTTCTTCATGCAGAAGAAGAGCGAGACATATTCAAAGTTCTGTGAATTTAAAGCACTGGTCGAGAAGGAGTTGGGGAAGAAGGTGAAGGCTCTTAGGAGCGATAATGGTGGTGAATACATCTCGGACGAGTTCAAGGATTTCTGCAAGACAGAAGGGATTCGTAGAGAGCTCATAGCTCCACATAACCCACAGCAGAATGGGGTAGCTGAGCGGAAGAACAGAACGATTGTGGGTGCTGCACGGGCAATGTTGCATGATCAGGGCCTACCCCTTCACTTGTGGGCGGAAGCATGCAATACAGCAGTTTATGTGCAGAACCGTTGTCCTCATAGGATACTTGGCATGAGTACACCTGAGGAGACTTATTCTGGTAAGAAGCCTGATCTTTCTCATTTGAGGATTTTTGGTGCTAACATTTACATGCATGTGACGAAGGATGCCAGGAAGAAGTTGGAGCCGACCGCAGAGGTTGGGATATTTGTGGGGTACACTGATACGCCCCACAACTATCGTGTGTATTTGCCAGACAGTGGTAAAACTGTTGTGCGACGGGATATAAAATTTCAAGAGGAGAAAGCCATGAAGTGTTCGCTTGAGAGGGAGCTACACTTGCATGCAGATGAGGAGCTATTAGTTCCTAAGGATGAGCTTCAGGACGTGGATCAGCCACAGGACGAGGTTCATGGAGTGGAAGAGACCACTCATGCAGCGCCAACCATCAGAGGGCGAAAGCGCTTGACAGAAGCTGAGCGACTGGCTCAAGATGCAGAGAAAGTTGTAGGACCACCTACAGCCCAACGCAGGCAGAGACAGTCACCTGATCGGTACACTGGATACATGGCTCTTATGAGCAAGTGTGTTGTGACTGAGCCATCCTCTTTCGAGGAAGCTGTGGAGGATCCCGCATGGGTAGACGCCATGGTGGAAGAGTATGATTCTATTGTCAGAAACAGTGCATGGGAGATTGTTCCTAGACCGGAAGGGAAATCAGTGGTGGGTTCGAGATGGATCTACAAAGTTAAGCAGGCAGCTGACGGGAGTGTGGAGAAGTACAAGGCAAGATTTGTTGCCCGAGGCTTTTCACAGATTGAGGGGATCGATTATGAGGAGACCTTTGCACCTGTCGCAAGGTATTCTTCCATACGGACGATTCTTGCTCTCTCAGCGCAGATGGGATGGCACATTCATCAGATGGATGTGAAGACTGCGTTCCTCAACGGAGTCATTGAGGAGGAGGTGTACATTGAGCAACCCGAAGGCTTTGAAGTCTTCAGCAGCGGTCGCATGTGTGCAGGCTCAAGAGAGCGTTGTATGGGTTGAAGCAAGCACCACGTGCTTGGTACACACGGATAGACAGCTATTTCAGAGGACTTGGATTCTCCAAGAGCGAGGCGGATCCGAACCTATACCAGATTGTGGTGGAGGGTAAGTTGCTTATCATTGTACTGTATGTTGATGATTTGATTCTAACGGGTGATGAGCTGTTGATACTGTCATGCAAGAAGGATCTTGCTACAGAGTTTGAGATGAAGGACTTGGGCCTCCTTCACTATTTCCTAGGATTGGAAATATGGCAGCGCAGTGGTGGACTGTTTTTTTCTCAGGGCAAGTATGCTCGGGAGATACTGGAGAAGTTCAACATGCATGGCTGCAAGCCTGTTGATACTCCTCTTCCTGGAGGTTGGAGGAAGGAGGATTCCACTTCGGGAGAAGAAGTGGATGCCACTGTTTATCGACAGTTGGTGGGGTCGCTGATGTATTTGGTCAATACACGACCTGATATATGCTATGCAGTTAACCAGCTTTCACAAGCTATGGTTAAGCCTACCAAGCTCTTCTGGAAGGCGGGCAAGCATGTATTGCGCTACTTGAGAGGCACATCGGGATATGGTTTGTGGTACAGACAGGAGGATGAGGTGAAGCTATGTGGCTTCACGGATGCAGATTGGGCAGGGAACCCAACAAACAGAAATAGCACATCAGGAGGGGTCTTCATTATTGGATCGACAGCAGGAAACAGAGATCCGTGGCACTCAGTTCAGCGGAGGCCGAGTATATGGCAGCAAGTTTGGCTGCATGTGAGGCTATATGGATGAGGAAGATCCTGGTTGGTTTGTTCGGTTCTCATTTGGATCCTACTGTGATTTACTGTGATAACCAAAGTTGCATTAAACTCTCGGCTAATCCTGTATTTCATGATAGATCTAAACATATTGACATCAGGTACCATCATATCAGAGATTGTGTGCAACGGAGGATCATGTTACTTTCGTACATTCCAACGGAGGATCAGGATGCTGATATTCTGACGAAGGCTCTCACCAGGAGCAAATTCGAGTACCACCGAGGCAGGATAGGGGTTGCTGATAATCCATATCTTGTCGAGAGGGAGTGTTGAGATTGCAACAAGATGATGGAGCTTAGTGAAAAGAGTCGCCTTCACTAAGTGGGCCCGCAGGCTATTTTTGGCGCAAGTCTATTTTTAGACTATGTCTATTTTTAGACATATGGATCATGTCTATGGATTGCAGGTTGTTGTTTATGGATGATTGATCAAGTTGGGAAAAAAATATATGGACTTCTATTTTTGATGAAAGTGTGAGTGATCACAGTGTGAGTGATCAAAGTCAAAAATAGAAAAGTCAAATATTATTATCTCACAATAATATTTGGACTATAAACTTAATCTTATTCTCTTGGAGCACTTCAGTTTGAGCTACAGAGGTGGCACATGCAGCTGTCAGAAGGAAATACGTTTTTCTTATGAGTCAGTTGAGTTGTTGCATGCATGACTTCAGTTAGAACTCAATCAGTTGAGTTTGGTGGAGTTGATTGTGGAGTTGATGGAGTTGTGTTCAGTTTAGCTTTGTTAAACTGGTTGTATTTAGTCTAACTGGAAAATAGACTAGAGATGAGTTGGGTGAATTAGTTATTAATTAATTCACAAGTTATTAACTCATAATACAACTAATGAATACATCAGTTAACTCAGTTGCATGTCAGTGCATGTTCAGTTCAACAGGGACAGGTGGTAGAGAATCAGATTGCTATCAGTTGTGACTATAGTTGTGCACCAGATCTTGCACAATCAAGGGATTGAGTATGCCAATGAGTTTGCTCACGTATTTGCCCACATTATAGCTTGTGCTCACGTCCAACAAAGAGTGAGTGACTATTTTGCAGGTGAAAAACGAGTTTGGTAAGCCATTCTCATCAGTTCTTGAGCAGGTATTGAGCAGTGGAGGCAGGCAAGCAGTGGAAGAGATTTGGAGATCAGATCTGAGCTGTATTGTGTGTAACAAAGGTGGAGATACTTGTGAGAAGTATTATGCTGTGTAATGTTACATGACTCAATCATTAATATACAGATAGTTGGGGTTTTTAGCGAGATGCTTTCCCCGGGATACATACTGTGTTAATGTGTGAATGCTCTTGATGTTTTATTGTTATTGATGCTGCTATATTGATGATCAACGTAGAGGAGCTTATGTATTGTGTATGTTTTCCGCAATAGTACATGATCAGGATAATCTCTGTTGAATATGTGTTAAATTATTCAAAATTTCTACATGGTATCGGAGCTGCTTGATTTGTAGAAGAGATTTTTACAGGATATCAAGCGAGGATTGATCATCAGATCTACTATTCAGGAAGTGTTTACATTCTATTTCTTCAGGCAGAGTCTGTAATCGGGCCAGGTAACCTCTGGATTCATCCTTCCTTTGGAAGGTGAGATATCCGGTGAATGCCCATACAGTCAATCTCTGTACGAGAAATATTGTGTTCTCACGAATTCTAGATCGGAAGCGGTTGAGTTGGAGCTGGTGGAAATTCAAATTTGCAGCAGTGTTGTTGAAAATGTCTTTCAACGGATTGCAAATGTTATTCCAAAGCAAGAGCGACCTGGCGCTCAAGGATAAACTTAGAAACAATAAAGGTGAGAATGGATCTTCATCAAAGGTATCTGATGAAGAGAATTGCGCTTTGCTGCCAAAGCAAAGAAGGGGAAGAACAAGAAAGCTTCTCAGTCTGGTGCGAAAGGCAAGAAGTAGGATATGTCCAAGGTGAAGTGTTTTCACTGTCACCAGCACGGACACTATGCCACAAATTGTCCGCAGAAGAAGAAGAACAAGCAAGCTGCTGGATCTGCAGGGGGAGAGGCCTTAGCTTCTCAGTTTGAGCTTGATTTTTCATTGATCGCATGCTTGGTTTCAAGTGTGATGGGATCAGTGTGGTTCTTGGACAGTGGTGCATCTTTTCACATGACGGGAGATAGAGATTTGTTCTTTGATCTGGAGGACAAAGATCTTGGAGTGCACATCGAGATGGGCGATGATGGTAGATACAGTGCGACCGGTATCGGTACCATTTCCTTTGAGAGGGAGTCTGGTAAACCCTTTGTATTGAAGGAAGTCATGCATGTTCCAGGATTGAAGAAGAATCTCATCTCAATGGCGATGTTAGAAGACAAGGGGTATGATGTTGTTTTCAGCGAGGGAAAGGCCTTCCTGCGCAGCAAGACAACTGGTGAGACCCAGAAGATAGGGGTTCGAGTGAGGAACCTTTATCAGTTGCATGTAGATGGATGCGCAACAATGGCAGGCAAGGCAGAAGGATTGGTGAGCCGGGATGATGTCGAGTTGTGGCACAGGAGATTGGGTCACCTTCACCATGGAGCCTTGAAGATACTGCAGCAGATCACTACAGGGCTTCCTAAAGGCACACTTGCGCAGTCAGATCAGTGCAAGGGGTGTACTTTGGGGAAGTTTGTGAAAGCCACCTTTCACGAGAAGGATAGTCGCGCCACGACGATCCTTGAGAGAATTCACACAGACGTGTGTGGACCTTTCTCAGTTGCTTCGACAGCAAAACACAGGTATTATGTGATTTTTGTTGATGATTTCTCTCGTAAGTGCTGGATCTTCTTCATGCAGAAGAAGAGCGAGACATATTCAAAGTTCTGTGAATTTAAAGCACTGGTCGAGAAGGAGTTGGGGAAGAAGGTGAAGGCTCTTAGGAGCGATAATGGTGGTGAATACATCTCGGACGAGTTCAAGGATTTCTACAAGACAGAAGGGATTCGTAGAGAGCTCATAGCTCCCCATAACCCACAGCAGAATGGGGTAGCTGAGCGGAAGAACAGAACGATTGTGGGTGCTGCACGGGCAATGTTGCATGATCAGGGCCTACCCCTTCACTTGTGGGCGGAAGCATGCAATACAGCAGTTTATGTGCAGAACCGTTGTCCTCATAGGATACTTGGCATGAGTACACCTGAGGAGACTTATTCTGGTAAGAAGCCTGATCTTTCTCATTTGAGGATTTTTGGTGCTAACGTTTACATGCATGTGACGAAGGATGCCAGGAAGAAGTTGGAGCCGACCGCAGAGGTTGGGATATTTGTGGGGTACACTGATACGCCCCACAACTATCGTGTGTATTTGCCAGACAGTGGTAAAACTGTTGTGCGACGGGATATAAAATTTCAAGAGGAGAAAGCCATGAAGTGTTCGCTTGAGAGGGAGCTACACTTGCATGCAGATGAGGAGCTATTAGTTCCTAAGGATGAGCTTCAGGACATGGATCAGCCACAGGACGAGGTTCATGGAGTGGAAGAGACCACTCATGCAGCGCCAACCATCAGAGGGCGAAAGCGCTTGACAGAAGCTGAGCGACTGGCTCAAGATGCAGAGAAAGTTGTAGGACCACCTATAGCCCAACGTAGGCAGAGACAGTCACCTGATCGGTACACTGGATACATGGCTCTTATGAGCAAGTGTGTTGTGACTGAGCCATCCTCTTTCGAGGAAGCTGTGGAGGATCCCGCATGGGTAGACGCCATGGTGGAAGAGTATGATTCTATTGTCAGAAACAGTGCATGGGAGATTGTTCCTAGACCGGAAGGGAAATCAGTGGTGGGTTCGAGATGGATCTACAAAGTTAAGCAGGCAGCTGACGGGAGTGTGGAGAAGTATAAGGCAAGATTTGTTGCCCGAGGCTTTTCACAGATTGAGGGGATCGATTATGAGGAGACCTTTGCACCTGTCGCAAGGTATTCTTCCATACGGACGATTCTTGCTCTCTCAGCGCAGATGGGATGGCACATTCATCAGATGGATGTGAAGACTGCGTTCCTCAACGGAGTCATTGAGGAGGAGGTGTACATTGAGCAACCCGAAGGCTTTGAAGTCTTCAGCAGCGAGTCGCATGTGTGCAGGCTCAAGAGAGCGTTGTATGGGTTGAAGCAAGCACCACGTGCTTGGTACACACGGATAGACAGCTATTTCAGAGGACTTGGATTCTCCAAGAGCGAGGCGGATCCGAACCTATACCAGATTGTGGTGGAGGGTAAGTTGCTTATCATTGTACTGTATGTTGATGATTTGATTCTAACGGGTGATGAGCTGTTGATACTGTCATGCAAGAAGGATCTTGCTACAGAGTTTGAGATGAAGGACTTGGGCCTCCTTCACTATTTCCTAGGATTGGAAATATGGCAGCGCAGTGGTGGACTGTTTTTTTCTCAGGGCAAGTATGCTCGGGAGATACTGGAGAAGTTCAACATGCATGGCTGCAAGCCTGTTGATACTCCTCTTCCTGGAGGTTGGAGGAAGGAGGATTCCACTTCGGGAGAAGAAGTGGATGCCACTGTTTATCGATAGTTGGTGGGGTCGCTAATGTATTTGGTCAATACACGACCTGATATATGCTATGCAGTTAACCAGCTTTCACAAGCTATGGTTAAGCCTACCAAGCTCTTCTGGAAGGCGGGCAAGCATGTATTGCGCTACTTGAGAGGCACATCGGGATATGGTTTGTGGTACAGACAGGAGGATGAGGTGAAGCTATGTGGCTTCACGGATGCAGATTGGGCAGGGAACCCAACAAACAGAAATAGCACATCAGGAGGGGTCTTCATTATTGGATCGACAGCAGGAAACAGAGATCCGTGGCACTCAGTTCAGCGGAGGCCGAGTATATGGCAGCAAGTTTGGCTGCATGTGAGGCTATATGGATGAGGAAGATCCTGGTTGGTTTGTTCGGTTCTCATTTGGATCCTACTGTGATTTACTGTGATAACCAAAGTTGCATTAAACTCTCGGCTAATCCTGTATTTCATGATAGATCTAAACATATTGACATCAGGTACCATCATATCAGAGATTGTGTGCAACGGAGGATCATGTTACTTTCGTACATTCCAACGGAGGATCAGGATGCTGATATTCTGACGAAGGCTCTCACCAGGAGCAAATTCGAGTACCACCGAGGCAGGATAGGGGTTGCTGATAATCCATATCTTGTCGAGAGGGAGTGTTGAGATTGCAACAAGATGATGGAGCTTAGTGAAAAGAGTCGCCTTCACTAAGTGGGCCCGCAGGCTATTTTTGGCACAAGTCTATTTTTAGATTATGTCTATTTTTAGACATATGGATCATGTCTATGGATTGCAGGTTGTTGTTTATGGATGATTGATCAAGTTGGGAAAAAAATATATGGACTTCTATTTTTGATGAAAGTGTGAGTGATCACAGTGTGAGTGATCAAAGTCAAAAATAGAAAAGTCAAATATTATTATCTCACAATAATATTTGGACTATAAACTTAATCTTATTCTCTTGGAGCACATCAGTTTGAGCTATAGAGGTGGCACATGCAGCTGTCAGAAGGAAATACGTTTTTCTTATGAGTCAATTGAGTTGTTGCATGCATGACTTCAGTTAGAACTCAATCAGTTGAGTTTGGTGGAGTTGATTGTGGAGTTGATGGAGTTGTGTTCAGTTTAGCTTTGTTAAACTGGTTGTATTTACTCTAACTGGAAAATAGACTAGAGATGAGTTGGGTGAATTAGTTATTAATTAATTCACAAGTTATTAACTCATAATACAACTAATGAATACATCAGTTAACTCAGTTGCATGTCAGTGCATGTTCAGTTCAACAGGGACAGGTGGTAGAGAATCAGATTGCTATCAGTTGTGACTATAGTTGTGCACCAGATCTTGCACAATTAAGGGATTGAGTATGCCAATGAGTTTGCTCACGTATTTGCCCACATTATAGCTTGTGCTCATGTCGAACAAAGAGTGAGTGACTATTTTGCAGGTGAAAAACAAGTTTGGTAAGCCATTCTCATCAGTTCTTGAGCAGGTATTGAGCAGTGGAGGCAGGCAAGCAGTGGAAGAGATTTGGAGATCAAATCTGAGATGTATTGTGTGTAACAGAGGTGGAGATACTTGTGAGAAGTATTATGCTGTGTAATGTTACATGACTCAATCATTAATATACAGATAGTTGGGGTTTTTAGCGAGATGCTTTCCCCGGGATACATACTGTGTTAATGTGTGAATGCTCTTGATGTTTTATTGTTATTGATGCTGCTATATTGATGATCAATGTAGAGGAGCTTATGTATTGTGTATGTTTTCCGCAATAGTACATGATCAGGATAATCTCTGTTGAATATTTGTTAAATTATTCAAAGTTTCTACAACGATTTTCCCATGGTGACTTGTTTGGAATGTAATTCAGGGGTCTGCAAAAACCCTAACTTCCTCAGATTATATCTCTGACAATATAGCGAGACTGGATCTGAAATTTGGAGACGAGGCTCAAACTGATTTTGTTTCAAATGGGTTTTGTTTTTAGCTTCTGAAACTTCGTAGTGAAAGAGTTATAGCGAAAATTCATGATGACATGTTTTAGTTTAAATTTTGGAGCTTGCAAAAGCCCTAACTTCCTCAGATCATATCTCCAAATATATAGCGATACAAGCTCTGAAATTTGGACTCGAGGTTCAGCGTGATTTCTTCTAAAATGGGTTTTTGTTTTACTTCTGAAACGTCGCAGAAAAAAAGTTATAGCAAAAATTCCACGATGACCTATTTGGAGCAGCGAAACCCTAGAATCCAAAGCTCTGATACCAAATGTTATGAAACCAGCTCACAAAAATATAGAAAATATAGATCAACGCCTTAGAAATAAGCCTCTTCGAGGGGGCAACCTCCTTTATATTACACAAATGAACAATTCTTAGATGATACAAATGAAAAGACTTCCTTTCTATATATAGGAGTCTAAAGGGTCATAATATAATCAGAGCTAACATAATAATAATAATGTAAGAGCACAATAATAATAATAGTGAGATTCTATGGGGCACAATAATAACACTATGGGGACTACATGGGCACAACAATATAATAAGGGGGTTGTAATAATAACAACAAGGGGTTACACTAGTAGTATAGGGACCTAACATTAGATCACCTTTCTAGGAAAATTATGTTGAAGGTTCACAAAACCATGAAGAAGAGGATGACACCCAGATAAACCTATTAGGGATTAGAAATGAAGATGTTGTTTTTCCTACTTAGGAAGAACAAGAATTTTACATGTTACAACAATTACAATTAGAATCTAGAGAGTCCTTTAACTTCAAAGAAGGCTATGAATCTATTATATATGAAGTTCACAAACAGTACAACCTTAGAAGAAAAAACAACATAGAAGTTCCCACTAAGAAATCAGTCCAAATACAAACTAAAAAAATAATAAAAGCTCCTGTGACCAAAGTTCTATAAATTCTCCCTAGAGGAACTTAGGAGGATTCCAACCCAAAAATTGTAGATATAACTTCAGCTAAAAATCAAACTAAAACTGTTAGTCAAACTATTCCAAATAAGAGAATTCAAAACAAAATTGTTGTTACACAAACTGATTTCCCAAGTGTTGATAAATAAGATAAAAGTACGCACACCACAATCGCTCAGGAAGATCTCACACGATCAGGAAAAACTCAATTGCCATTCAACATTAAGACTGAGATAGCCAAATTGAAAATATCAGTTCCTTTGATATAACTAGTGAAAAATGAATCATACAAAGCACAAATCATTCAAACACTAAACATAAGAGAAGGAGAAGATGTTGTAAACCTTAATTATGATCAACCGGAGTTATTATTTGGTCTAGAAGTAGATGGTGCACATCAGCAAGGGGGTATTCCTCCATTCTACATTAGCTTAAATGTTCACGATAAAATATTACATAATGATATGCTAGATTCTGGGGCATCCCATAGCCTAATGCCTAAGGAAATCATGGAAAGATTAAACTTAGATATCACTAGACCCTACAAGGACCTGTTTCCTTTGATTCTATTCAAGTCAAATGCCTTGTCCTGATTAAATATTTGTGTGTAACTCTAGTCCAATGCCCAGCAAAGAGTATTGTTATGGACATAATAGTTGTTGATATCCCACCCAAGTATGGAATGCTATTATCTTGCTCATGGGGAGCAAAATTGCAGGGATCTCTACAATTAGACATGTCATATGCCACCATCTCTATACTTTGTTAGCAAAGAAATATTTAGAGAGAGACCTTGATGAAATACATAGTAAGTAGTGCAGAAAAACCGCAGAATTACCCTATATATTCCAGGCATTCAGATATGGATTCATTTATCTTGTATAATTTAGACGATGGTAAAAATGAAATCACAGTCGTAGAAGAAAAATACAAATCACCTGATAGTGAAAACATATTTCATGAGTCTCTATGGCATTTGGATTTTGATGGCTCTATAAATAGACTAGGAGCAAGTGCAGGAGTTTGGATTCATAACATGGAAAATAATCATTTTGAAGGTCATGCTTTTAGATTAAACTTTAAATGCACCAACAACATGATAGAGTATGAGGCTTTAATCTTAAGACTGAAAATTGTAAGAAAACTTGGAGCCAAGAGAGTTTCTATCATGGGAGACTCATAATTGATTATAAAACAAATTAAAGGAGAATACTCTGTGAATAATCCTAGACTTAGCCAATAAAAAGAGATTGTTTTAGATCTGATTAAGGAACTTCTGGAAACTAATTTTGCTGCTATTCCTAGGAAACAAAACATGTAAGCTCAAACTTTGGCTACTTTTGCTAGCATTTGCAGATTACCTTTTCATCCCAACCGCCAGTACACCGCAAAAGTAAGATAGAGACCTGTCATACCTGATAATCTGAAATATTGGCAGATTTTTTCACAAGATTCTCAAATATATGATTTCGTGAATGCTGAGGGAGAGTTTCAAAACTGTAACATAGATACTGATTGTACAGAAGATAACATCATAAATAGTAAGATAGATATAAATTCTTTAGATGTAGATAAACCCACTAAATTCACAAGTAGAAATAGATAACTTAGAAAAAGTAGAAATAGAAGAAATAATTAATGATGACTGAGATTTTAAACCTTAAAAATAATTGTTTGCCTAAGGGATTAGTCCCATTAGAATATTTGTTTTATTCAAATGATGTGGCTAGAAAACCAAAAGTGGAACCTTTAAGATCAGACATAGAAAAATGTAACATAGGAACAAAAAAACCCAATCTTATCAAAATATCAAAAGCATTACCTCCAGATGAAAAGATGAAATACATAGGTCTATTCAAAGAGTTTCAAGATGTCTTTGCCTAGAATTATGAAGACCTTAATTCTTATGTTACCAACATTATTCAACATAAGATACCTCTCAAACAAGATCAGAAACCCTTTAAACAAAAGCTTTGGAGAATTAATCCAATTCTTATGCCACTAATTGAAAAAGAAGTAAAAAGGATGTATGATGCACAAATCATAGCACCTATTAGATATTCAGATTGGGTCTCTAATTTAGTTACTACTAGAAAGAAAACAGGAGAAATCAGAGTCTGTGTTGATTTTAGGAACTTGAACAAAGTGTCATTAAAAGATAACTACCCTCTCCCTAAAATGGACCACATTCTCCAGAGGGTAGTAGGGTCATCCAAAATTTCATTGCTTGATGGATTTTCTAGATACAACCAAATCTTAGTTCAACCAGAGGATCAAGAAAAGAATGCATTTACCACTCCCTAGGGTACTTTCATGTACTTAAAGATGCCTTTTGGATTAATGAATGCAGGGGCTACCTTCCAAATAGAAATGGAAATAGCTTTTGCAAAATAAATCCATGACTTTGTAGTGGTTTACCAAGATGACATCACAGTGTTTTCCAAATCAGATAATGAGCATCTAGATCATTTGAGAAGAGTTTTTATTAAATGTAGAAAATTTGGTATTTTCATAAATCCCAAAAAGACACTCTTTGGTCTAGAAGAAGGTAAACTCTTGGGACACATAATATAAAAATATGGAATTAGAATAGATCCATCTAGAATAGAGGCAATCCTAAACATCACTCATCCTAGAAACATACAATCATTTTTATGCAAAATAAATTTGCTTAGAAGATTCATTTCTAACTTAGCAGAATTAATCAGAGAATTAAATAACATGTTAAAGAAATATTCATCACTTAAGTGGACAGTAGAGGCTAAAAAGTCTTTTGAGGCAATCAGAGAATCCCTTACTAAAGCACCAGTCCTCATAAGTCCGGATTTCAAAAAAGATTTTATAATTCTTTCTTTTGCTTCAGATAATACTATTGCAGTAGTCTTGTTGCAAAAGAATGATCAAGGTTATGAATAGCCTATTGCATTTTTCAGCAAATCTTTGAGAGATGCTAAACTAAAGTAAAACATAATTGAAAAACAAGAACTTGATTTAGTGAAAGCTATTAAAGATTTCAAAGTGTACATCTTGTACTCACACAACATAGCATATGTTCAAAATTCAGTAGTAAAGGACATTTTAACATAGAATGGGCCTGAAGGAAAGAGAGGCAAATGGATTTCCACCATTTTGGAATATGACATAGAGATAAATCCTACAAAACTTATCAAAGGCAAAGGTTTAGCTAAACTCATGGCTGAATCGAACTGTTTGGCCTTAGATATAAATTTCATTGGTGCCCTAGATGATTAGGAAGAGATGGAGACTCCACAGATCAATGAACCTTTTATAGATTCACCTTGGTATGCAGATATCATATTTGTTTTACTAAATTTACAAGATCCTCCTGGTTTATCTAGAACTAAAGGTAGATTTTTTAAAATTAAATCAATGAAATATTGTATCATAGACAATGCTTTATTTTGGAAAGATAATGGTGGCATTTATTTAATTGTTTATTAAAAGATCAAGCTGACAAAGTTATGCAAGAATTTCATGCAGGAGATTGTGGAGAACACCTATACTGGAAAACAATTGTTGATAAGATTTTAAGGGCAGGTTTTTACTGGCCCACCCTTTTTTTAGATGTCAAGAAATATGTGACATCCTGTCACAAGTGCCAAATATTTGAAGACAAAAGGAAACTCTTACCATTACCTCTCAAACCCATCTCCACAGAAATGCCTTTTCAACAATGGGGTTTGGACTTCATTGGGGAAATTCACCCATCCTCCTTAGCCCAACATAAATTGATTTTGATAGCCACTTATTAATTTAGTAAATGCATAGAAGCTATCCATTCTAGACAAGCCACAGACTCTGTCATCATTTCATTCCTTGAGAAAAACATCCTTTCTAGATTTGGATGCCCCCAAAATCTCATTACTGATAATGCAGCTGCTTTCAAATCTAAGAAAATGGTAGACTTTTGTAACAGATATCACATTACCCTTGGCCACTCCACTGCCTATTACCCTTAAGGTAATGGACTTGTAGAATCCTCAAACAAAAGCCTTGTTAATATCATCAAGAAACTACTAGAAGAAAACAAGAAGACCTGGAACAAAAAGTTGGTTAATGCCTTATGGGCAGATAGACTAACTACCAAAAAGTCCATTGGTACATCTCCTTACCAGCTAGTATATGGAATGGATGTTGTTTTTCCATCCTCTTTGGGAGTACCAGTGATGAAGATGATTCAAGAGTTTCAAGTAGAACTTAATGATATCCAAAGGAGGATAAATCAGAAAATACATTTGCAGCAAACCAGAGAAGAAGTCTATGTCAAATCACAAGTGATCCAGGATAAAATCAAAAAGCTTTTTGATAAGAAAACCAAAGCTGATTATTTTTACATAGGTGAAAAAGTACTCAAATGGGATTCTAGAAGAGAAGAAAAGGGTAAACATGGAAAATTTTATTTCCTATGGCAAGGCCCTTATATCCTTTATGGTTACAGAGGTTACAATGCATTTTTCTTGAGACAGTTAGATGGAGTAGATCTAACAGGAGAACCAATCAATGGTAGAATGCTGAAGCATTAATTATCCTCATATTAACATTAGGTCATTTGTTTACTTTTCTCATTGTATATAACATTGCAAAGTTTAGATTGGATTGGATGGTAATCTTTTGAGGTTTAAGCCCGAAGAGAAGGCCCTAAGATTTGAAAGGTGTACCATCATAAGTATGAACAAAGAAGATCACAGAGGAGCAGTTACAAGCCAACCAAAGTCAAAGTTTCAAAGGCTACTAATCTTAATGTTCTTGACATTTCACTAGGAAATTCCATCCCCATGTGGAGCCACTGTTAGGGTCCTATAATAATAGGATTCCTAATTTTGAATTGACTATGGTTAGTCTTGTAATATTGTACATGCTTTTTCTTTCTGCAAAATGTTTTCCGATATTAAAAATAAAAAAATATAAAGAGGGTAAGTCCTAAAAGAATAATAAAAGGACTAAAAGAAAGAAAAAGTAAAAAAAAGTAAAAAATATGAACCAAAAAAAAAGAAAAAAAGCAGAGATCAAAATAGATCATGAAAGTGTGCAAATTCAAATGCCACTACTTTTTACTTTACTTTGAAAAATAATATTGTGTGCAGTTTGTCGAAAATGCCACAATCCATGATGGTCAAAGTAGTTTAAACTTGATTCATTCATGCTTTAAATTTCATGTTGATAGATAGAGAATAAAAATCTGACCAAACTGTTTCATGTTGGTAGATCAGTAGTTAGGTAGAGAATAAAAAGGAGCTCATCAATTTAATCTGAGCCATTGGAAGTTATATGGTTAGAATTAGATAGTTTGCTTATCAAAAGAAAAAGAAATAAAGGGTCAGCAAGCTCAAATGCACCCAATGGATGAAGAGAAAATGTTAGCGTAAATAAAGGGTAGGTAGAAGAAGTTTTGCAAGTGCACAAGGTTCCTAAGTCAAAAGCACCTTCATCATGCTTAATGCTATGTTTCATCTGCAAGAGAAATTGTCAAAGAGAAAGGAAATTTACTAAAGCTTATTTGCTAATTTCCCCTCATTTCACTAGACCCCCACATGCTTATTAATAAATTTCCCCTCATTATCCCTTCATTACTTATAAAAACCCTTTCCCCTTATTTTTACCTTTTATCACTTTGTTTCACACATTTCCCTAGAAATTACCCTTCAAAAATCATTCCCCCTTCCCAAAACCCCTTTGCCTTGTGTGAAACACATTCCCATCACAAATAATACATTCCCCCCCTTTATTAATTTCCCTTTTTCCCCTTAAAAACCCACTAAACCCCTTTATCCTAAGTTATTTCCTAAAGTATCGCTTTATATTTCCCCATGTTATAATTCCTCGACATCCTTTAACTCACCAAACCTTGGTGCATTGTTAAAACCCTCCGCCATATAAACCCATGGTCCCCACCTTTATTAACCCATTCTTTGTATTAAAAATCTCGGGATTATTTGTTAATTAATTACATTTTATCGTAATTAAACCTTGGGCCCTGCCAACCACGTCCCAACTCCTTTGTGTAACTTCACCACGCAATATCCCTCCGATCTCCCACCTCCAGATCCAACGGCGCATATCAATATCGCACAGATTCACAATCCAACGATTAATGGTCCAAAGGCACGTGAGGTTTGCGGTTTTGGCTGAGCCCTGTTTTGCTACGTGGTAGCACCAGGTTATATCATGTGCTCACGAAAAATACCACCCCTCACCCAAAAGCGGTGCGACATGGCCTAAAACCACCTCCTCGCCTAAATGAAAACTGTCCATTGTTCATTCACCAATTCTCACACCAAAATGTAGCCGTTATTAGTTAAAAGGCTAAAAAGGCCCCATTTCGCTATTTTTGCTCATTTTCGCTGCAAACCTTTGTTAACCAATTTTGACACCCTGAACCTCTGTGCAACCAATTTAACCACCTTTTACAACTAGAAGACTCTTCAGACACCAAATTGAAGTAGAGAATTGAAAATTAAAGCCTTAGTAACCTCTGCTACTACCACAGAACCCTGTTTGCGCATAAAATCGTCATTCTCCATGTATTCTTGAAAGAACTAGAACGACCCTGTAAATTTAAAATATGCACAGTAAATATTAAAATGTTAATTAATTAAATTAATTGAAAAACCTTGTTAAACTCAGGAGAGCCTTACTGTGTGTCCAAAAACCCTGTTCTACACACTATAATTACCCTCCTCACTGTTCCAAACCTGCTGACCTTACTCCTAAAGACACAAAAAGAGTAATCCAGTTGAATATACCAAATTATGGCTTCCTAAACCTCTTTGGATGTAAGACCCCTGCAAACCCCTCACCTGGATATTGATAACCTCCCATTAGCCGACATAGAGTTTCAAATTAAATATATTGTTTCCCCTAGCCACCTACTGAAACTCCACTGCTGGAGTAAAGATAAGTTCCTAAACCAAAATTATGTTATTCACCTATGGGAATCAAATTTTCCCAATTACTTGTTCCGACAGGTACACTTATTCCTAGAAATCATCCACTTTCTGCTAAACCTGCTATGTTCCCAATCAAAGAGCCATAGTCTCCCCTGACCAATAGGTTTTATTCACCATTACTGCATAATCAATAAATCAAATGTTGCAGATCCAGCCAGGCCCAAATGAAACCCCACTTTCCATTGAAGACTTACTTGAACTCTACACAAAGCTAGACCTTCCCAAGAAAGCTCAGATCTTTCAGACTTTTATCATTGAAGGGTCTCATATTCCAACAAATACTCCTCCATATGTTGCCACCATTTTCTTTGAGGGAGGCAAAAAAATTATAACCATGCTCTCTTGCATTCTAGGGTACACCACTAATGAACATGTGGATGAGGTCGTTCTTTCTTTCCTTTCTATCTTTTGCCCAGGCAAGCCTCCTGCTACAGTTTACAACTTTGCTCAGTTCATTGCAGACATAATCCATGAACAATTTATCATATTTCCAAATGAGAGTCTTCAAATATTCATCAGTATTATTTCATATGTTCTTCTACTTTAAGTCAGAAAATTTTCTAGTCAACATCCAACAGTTAGACTCCAAGGGCAATCCAAGATCTGTCATTTTTTGGATACCATTGATCCAAAGATATTCCACTATTTTTTCTTATAAATATTTCATTGATTCATTTGTTCATCCAGTTGTAAACATGCTAAGCAATAGCTATCAACCTAGGACCAATGATGAAATGAAGAGAGTTTTACATTTGGCTAATAAAATTAGAGTGGGAGACTAGTATCTATATGATGACCACATAGAAATTAGGATATATGGATGCCAACTCACTCCCTACAAGCTACCCAAATACCTCCCCATGAGGATATTTGCATTAGAATATTTCAGGCAAATCATAAACTCTGATGAATTTAATTTCCTGTCAACTAGGAAGAAGATTCAGTTTAAAAACAAAAACCAATTGGGCCCTTTTATTTGTAATAATAAGGAAGATGGACAAGAAGCAGAGAAAATCTTACATCAAATGAACTTCAAAAACAGTTTCATGTGGTATTATGACCCTAATGGAGTCATAAACAAACTAAGGCTCAAATTCAAATTGATTCCTTTCATACGTGATCCCAGGCTAGACATTGAAAGATATGACAACTAGTCAGAATGGTTGGAGAATAATTTAATAGATGTGGGGAATACTTTAATAGATGTGGAAAAGCATATTGATACTAGTTCATTTATGTAGGTTCCAGCCCTACAAGAAAACATGAGTATTACTCCCATTCTACAGACTCCAGCCAATGAGGACAGAAATGTAAAAAGAACCAAGGAAGAAGGTTCTAGCTCTGGGATGGACACTACAGATGATAGGTTTGAGATCAGTTACAAGAAGAGGCCCAAGCTTAATCCTGTAACTGAGCAAGAAAACACCATTTAAATAGTTGAATTCACTAATACTAACACAATGGTGGGAAAGACCAAAGGCCCATCAGTTTCAGAGGAAACTCATCAGCCTTCTACTTCAAACACTCAACTTATCGAAAAGCAGTTTAGTATTGAATTCTCTTCATCCAGCAAGCTAATGGATAAAGAGAAAGATATAAAAGAAAAGTACAAGGAAATTAAGTTGAAGAATGAGGCATTAAAGGATGAAACATATGCCTAGTACTTCAAAAAAACACCTACAAATATATATAGATTAATGATAGCCTTTGACATTAAGACTGGTAAGATGCAAATGAATTTTATGCAGCCTACAATCCAACAACCCAAATCATCAACAGACTACATGAAAACAGAGTTTGAAGTTTTGGCTAGGGATGTTCACCCTATTGACCAAATTGAGTTCCATAAATAGGTCGGTGAAATGATTTATTCCACCATGACTAACAAAGCAATGACTTTGCACAAACTTCAAATCTCATTGGATAACATCACAACACAATTAAAGCTAGAAAAGGCATCCTCAAAGGCCAAGGACAATAGAATCAAGTCACTAGAAGACTTGGTAATTGAAATTGGGTATAATTCCAATGATGTCAAGGCAGTAGAGAAACTAATAAAGTAGAAAAATGAGGATATTTCTGCTTTTAAGAAACAATTGAAGCTGCCTCATTCAGAACATCGACAGACCAATGAGGTCCTAAGGAGCCAAACCCAGCATGAGGAAATGATGGATCTCATTCTTCAATTAAATGATCAATTGAAATAAATGGAGAAGGAATTGGACAGTTTGATACAGCTGAAACAGGCCAACCTTGAGACATCCACTGCCACTGCTATCCATACAGTCACTACAGCAATTCCATCAACTTTTACAACTTCATTGGTCCCAACAGCTCAACTAGCAACAACACTTCCAGTTGCAACAGCAACTACATTAACAATAGGATCAACAACAACAACAACTCAGTCAAGTGATGAGGCAAGTAAATTGGTCAAAGCCATGGAGGACATGTCCATTTAGACCAAATAAATAAATAAACTCAAAGAACAGATAACAAGTCTAGAGGATGAGAAGAAACTAGCCCAAATTATGCACAAAAATGAAGTACAGAAGTCAAACAGGTTGAATGAGAGGATAAAGAGCTTGGAGGAAGAATTAACACTGAAGGAGACACTTGCCTAAGAAAAAGAATGACTATGGGCCAATATCATTGACTCTGTCAATGATATTTGGCCATCTATACAAGTCATATTTGAACAAAATGATTTAGTCAAAGAGGTTATTGAAGCAATTCAAAGAGTTAAGGCCAAACTTGGAGACATGCCAGAAGAAGCTACCAGAATAATCCAATTCCTTAACTCTAAAAATAAATATGATTTGCAGGAGCTAGACGTAGCTGACAAGACTAGCACTATACTAGAGGTGAAGAAAGTGCTCACCAAGAGGAACTTAATGATGCAGTTTGAGGATAAATGCCAAACCATGGAGCTGACTATAGACATCTTCATGGTTAAATTTGATGCCATGAGGCAAAAAGGTTTGCCAAATCCCTTGGTAATAAATGATAGATTAGTGCCACATGAAGACTACAATAAGAAAATCAGAGAAGTGGCAAGAGATTAGGCCAATATTTCATCCATGAAAGGAATGCCTACAAGAAAGGTTTTTTACCATACATTTGAGAACCTATTTTACCTCCAGCATGAGGTAAAACACCTTTTTGTAAATAAGCCCACCTTTGCAAAATAAACAGAAGCATATGAAGTCTACAGAAGAATGGTAAATATCAAATTACCAGATATAGAGGCTTCGGAAAAATTAAATGATATACTGTGAAATTGCAAGGTAAAAGTGAGTACAGAGCAGTAAAAGAAAAGCAACAGGTCAGCCAAGTCAAATAGTATTAGACGAAAGATTATCACATAAAAGGCAAAGTAAAAAGAACAGTCAGCGTGGGAGACCAACAACAAAGGAGTAAAAATAGAAAAAGATCAAAGCATAAGATAGAAGAACCTAATAAACAGGGACAGATTGCAGCAGTTGAATATCTGTCTCTATCTTCTTGCATCATGATATTTCATTTTCCTAAAATAATTCCCAAGACAGTTTGGGATATTTTTTATTAAGTTTTTGTATAAATAATGCATAATTCGAAGTATAGGGTGTGGATTGCTTGACATTACTATAGTTGTATTGATCTGAAACTTGAGGGTTCATTGTACCATTTTTTCAAGTCAACAGACTGGACTGAGTAATAAAGACATTGCATTACAGGATTCATGTGTTGAGCCACTTCAGTGAAGTATTTTATGTTTGTCAAATTTCTAGCTTCTTAAGTGTTTCAAATACTTGCATGTTATATAAATTGAATGAATCAACTAGAATATTATTACAGAACTTGTTTAAGTACACTCTATCTTGAATAGTTAATCATTTTAATGTTTTCTTCTAATATCCAGAGTAGGGAATCCTTTATTTCTCCCTAGTTTCGATTGACCCCTACCATTTCCCTCGTTATCCAGTTTGAGGAACCCCTAATTTCTCCTTGACCCCAATTGAAAACCACTTCACCATCTAGTCTAAAATATATGAATTCACTAAGCTACCTTGCCATGTAAACACTCTTTTTAGAACGTGATCCAGTCTTGTTTTCTTGACACTTGACCCCATGGCCCAATGGTAAAAATACAACCCTCTATCCATCTAAGTCAGTGATTCCACCACCAAATCAAAATAAAAACCCAATTAGAGCTTAAACAACTAGCCTAAAATCAATTAACTAAACAAAGTTAAGTCATAAAGAGAGAGCCCTCTTTGAGCATTAGGAAGGCTAGATCCTTATCTCAAAAGTAGGTTTGTGGTTACCTCTATTATTTCTTTCAGAACAACTCTAGGGAAATTTTAGAGTGATAACAGAGAGCTTTGTTGTAGTTATGTTGAACATAGGGGAGACTCTCATCCCATGTTTTTGGATGCTCAGAATTGTACATGTATAAAATGTGCACAATCATCCTATTGATGAGCTCTTTCTAGCCATCATTCTGGGGGTGGAAAGTAGTAGAATTGGTGAGTTTGGTGTCCAATAGTGATATGATGGTCTACAAGATCCCAAAATCTACCCACACATGTTTGAAGAAGAGCTTTCTAATGACTTTTGTTGTTATAATCATCTTGTAGGTAGCCAAAATGGTCATCTTAGAAAATCTATCGATGAACAACAACACACAATAACTACCATGATTGGTTCAAGGAAGGCTAGACATATATTCAATGATATGGATTCCCAAGGTCGGTTAGGAGTATGTAGAGGGGTGTACAGGTATTTTTTCTTAACAGTTAGTTTGGTGATAGTGCACACAATGCAAGCTCTCATATAATTTCCAACATCCTGTTGAAGTTTAGGCCAATAAAAATAATTTTGTAGTACAACCACTCTCTTTTCCACAAAAAAGTTCCCTATGACCTAACTGTAACATGCCTCCTAGATCAGCTTGGAATGCTCACTTGAAGGAACACAAAGGTGTCCCATATAGCATAAAAATCCATCCTAGAGGTGGAAGTCTGGAATTGGCTTTCCAATCATCAACATCTTGTAGGTAGAAGTGAGTTCTAAGTCAATTATTTATAACTATGACCACCCATAGCTATCATGTCCAAAAGAGTTGAGAACTGTGGTCAGTACCATGATTGGGGGTCGTCTGAGGTAGCCTATGACATGATTGGTGATACCCTTCTTGTATTTTATGTTCAAATGGATTTGTTGGAGGCATGTGGACCATTTTTTATGGTGTTTGTTGTAGCTAAATCGTGCACCATGCAGCACAAGTATAGCTAGAGATAAGAAATCTCCCTAGAGACATGCTATGGGTTTATTGTAGATCAGTGCCTAGGACATATTAAGTAGAGGAGTGCTTTTAATATGATAGGAGAGGGGTTTGCAACACTCCAATTGTCACAAAATGAAGATGGTGGTAAGAGGTTTTGGTTCAATATGCCTTTAATGAAGGAGATTCAAGCCAACTCATGAATCCAGATGCTGGGGGTATATGGAGTAATCTCAAAGAGAAATGGTTTCTTCTTCTGGTGGCCTACACATGGAAATGAGACAACTTGAACTAAAGTTGAAGTGGTGATGGAGAGGGGAGGAGAAGGAGGAAATCAGGTGCAGAGGGTTGTAATAAACAGAGTCCTCAACCACTGTATTTCAGCAAAAACATGAAAGAGTAAGAAGGTGGAATGACAGCAATAGGGGGAGTTGATGTAAAGCTTCAAGTTGCATATTAATGGGTATCAATCTCTGTTTCAACAGTTGAGGTAAGTCTGAGCCACCACAGGTATTGAAAGCTACTCACAGACACGAGTAAATATGAAGGATGACAGGTACTACATGCATAAAGATAACAAAAGTAATTATGTGGTCTCGCACAGGTACTCTCTTCTATTTAGTAGTGAAGACAAATCCATTTATCAACCAGAAACATGACAATTGCCTTAACATTATTTTAATGAAGAAATACACAATGAAATGAAGTTACAAGAGGGAAAACTTACTGCACATCAACCATGTTTGGAATCAACAGAAGAATTTCCATTAATATTAAAGGTCCAATAACTAGTTCGTACATCTAGTAATGAAATCAGTGAAGCCCTCCCATGAATACAACAAATTGAGCCCAAATCAGCCTCACAGAGATTAGCCCTCGCGGGTCTGAGAATCTCTACAACCCCCTAGAACAAACACCCTTACATAATACTTCTTCCCCCTTTTTATAAGAAGAGAGGGGTATTGTCATTATAGTTTACAAAAAATATCTAAGCCCAAGCCCCAAATGTCATACTAGACTAGTTGTCTTGGCTATGTGACAGGCTCTGCTGGCCCCAAAAAGATTATAACAGGATCAAATCGCCTTCTTGAAGAAATATAGAAATAAATGTATAGAGAAGGAAGATTGAGAGAGGAAGGAGGAGGTGTTCCCTTGCTGTTTCAGTGTTGGTCTTGGATTAAGTCACGTCCTTGCTATCATCAGGATCTTTTCAGCTGTTAGAGGTGGTTCATTTATACATCAACCTACTTCAGTCAATTCTTCCATTAAAATTCCTTTGGTGTCAAATGATAGAGGCATGTTGTAGGTTGTCTTTCTTTAAATGCGCCCATAATCCTCGTAAAATTCCTAGCGGCTGACTCATCTGTCTTTCAAATGCTCTGTGCAGTGTTATTGGCATCTCACGGGCTTTTAACCATTTGAACAATTGAACAGACGGGATGTTAAATCATTCAAACGAGCACTTTCAATTGGGTCTTAGGCCCTCTTTGTTTCAACCCCTTTTATGAATTTCCCCATAGGAACACAAGCGAAGACAGGGGGCTTTTCCTTAAATTTCTTAAGGCCTTCAATAAATGTGTGGTGGGCCTTTTTCTTTATATTGCAACAAGTCCCTTATAGGTCGATTTCCCAGACCCAAAAATTTTATAGGTTGTCATTTATAATATATCGCGTTTGGGACCCTTCCTCATCACATCGCAATTGTGGTGCCCTGGGGGAGAGATAAAAAGGCCGGTTGGGCCTTATTTGTGCCATGCTTTTCTTTGTTAATGAATTTCTTGGCACCCCGACAATATTACATTGTATCGCAATCGGCCCACCAATGACATTACACTATATCGTAATCAGCCCTCGCATGGTATATCAAGTTTGGAATTCCATCGATATGACTATCTTGCAGGATGTAGGGTCGTTGGGATGCGGGAACTCGCCACATGGAGGAGAGAGAAAGGGGAGGCCCGACCCTTGTTTTTTCGGCCATTTCCTTTGTATTTGGTTTTATCAGCCCCCAGGCAATGCACCACTTTATCGCATGATTAGAATTTTGTGATTCTTTTGAAGTGTGAATCGTGCCGATCCATCGATCGTTGATATCGCGGGACTGTGGGACTAGGATATCGGCCTTCGGCGCAGGGAACCGCTGATAATCCTTAAGTGTGAGCCTCGGGACTCTGTCGATAGACAATATGCAATTACAATGAACTGTACCAAGTACCGATTACAATTTTTCTTCAACACAACCATTTTTGGGTTTTTTGAGCTTTCTAAAGGGATTCTTCAACAGGCCCTAACTTCTTATCCAGGAACCCCTTTTTGGACTTCTATATACCACTGGAAAGCTCTTTAAAAGCACTACACACTAGAGAGGGTCCCATATAGTTCTGATAGCTTATGTGGTTTGTGTTGGGTCCCTATAATACTTGTGATTCCCCCATTACTATTATCATTGTATCCCTTATTGTTATTATTGTGCCCCATAGAATCCCACTATTGTTATTTTTGTGCCTTTATATTATTATTGTTAGGTCGTCTTGGTTATATTGTGACCCCTTAGACTCCTATATATAGAAGGGAGGTTTTTTCATTTGTATCATCCAAGAATTGTTCATTTGTGTAATGTAAAGGAGGTTGCCCCCTTGAATAGGCTCAATTCTAAGGCGTTGATCTATCTTTTCTAATTTTTTGTGAGATGGTTTCATAACATTTGGTATCAGAGCTTTGGATTTTAGGGTTTTGCTACTCCAAATAGGTCATCGTGGAATTTTCACTATAATTGTTTTTCTGTGAAATTTCAGAAGCGAAAAAAAAAACCATTTCAGACGAAATCTTATTGAACCTCGGGTCCAAATTACATATATTTTCTTGCTATATTTTCGGAGATATGATCTAAGGAAGTTAGGGTTTTTTCAAGCTCTCGAATTTCATATAAAATAGGTCATCGTGGATGTTTGATATAATGCTTTCTATATGAAGTTTCAAAAGCTAAAAACAAAACCCATTTGAGAAGAAATTGTTCTGAACCTCGGTTTCGAATTTAAGATCCTGTCACGCTATATTTGCGGAGATATAATCTAAGGAAGTTGGGATTTTTGCAGACCCCCGAATTACATTCCAAACAGATCACCTTGGGAAAATCATCATAACTTTCTTGCTGGGCATCAGATTGAATTTTAGTAAGAAGTTTAAGAAAGAGGACGGATTGTAGTTTGTTGGGTACCATTTTCAGAACCTAAGGTTGAAAAAGTGACCCGCAGCACATCGTAATAGTTCATTTTACTGAAAAATCTATACTTAGGTCATCATGGGAGAATTGGCATAACTATTCATTGGAGAATCCAAACTTTATCAAACTTGCAAAGTTAGAAATATTACTCAGAGGGGTACCGCATGAAGAAATTTCAGACCTTGGAGATCCAAAATTATATAAATACATCAGATTCAATATCAACCTCTTACAAAGTGAAAAAAAAAGGTGTGTAGTTTTCTTCTTTTTTTTGCATAAGCTTGGTTTGAAAAATTATTTTGAAGGAATTCAAAGGGCATAGTGAAGCATTATTATCGGTAATTGATGCCCCAAAGAAAGAAAATGGAAACACCTAGTAAGCAACCTGAAAGCTCTAGCATGACTCATGAAGAAGAGGAAGAAATGCAACATGATATATCAAAATTACAAGACCAAGTGCAACAAATGTCACTCGCACAAAAAGTAACAGAATCTAAGATGGATGGTTTAAAGAAAGACGTAGAAGCTAAGATGTATGGCGTGGAAGCTAAGATGGATGGTTTAAAGAAAGGCATGGAAGCTAAGATGAATGGTTTAAAGAAAGGCGTAGAAGCTAAGATGAATGACGTGGAAGCTAAGATGGACAGCATGGAAGCTAAGATGGATGACGTGGAAGCTAAGATGGATGATTTGAAGACAGATTTGAAGACAAATTTGACAAAGTTTCTACAAGAAATGCTTACTAATGGCGAAAGGGTAGTAAAGGAAACTCATGATGAGAACAAAATAAATGTTAATCATGATTTCATAGAATCTAATGTTGGATCGAAGAACCACCATGTTCCAAAAATCAATATGAGGAAGTTTGATGGCAAGGATCCCGGAACATGGATACTACAAATGGAGCAATTTTTCGATATCCATAATGTGCAAAACACACAAAAGGTACGCATTGCAACTTTATATTTGGAACCAAATCAGTTTGTATGGTATCGATGGCTTTGATCTCGTAAACAAATTGTCACTTGGGCTATTTTTACGGATGAAATGATAGCACATTATTAGGATACAAAAATCAACACTTTTTTTAGCCAATTAATAAATCTCAAACAAAAGGGTTCAATGATGGACACATTGTGGACATCCAAAAATTGAATATAAGGGTAAAAGATATTCCAGAGGAGCATAAGATTGATGTGTTCATAGGGACTTTAAAAGATAACATCCAACATGAGGTTTGCCTTTGGGAATCAGATTCATTGGAGAAGGCATTTAGGTTGGCAAGAAAAATGAAAAGAAAAATTATGGCAACAAGGAAGCCTACCACTCACAATCATAAAGATGGAAGTGTTGCTACCCCTAGCCATCCACAACCTACAAGGTTGACACCACAACAATTGGAAGAAAAAAGAGAAAAAGGGCTTTGTTACAGTTGTGATAGAAAATACACTAAAGGTCATAAGTGTGCCGAGAAGAAATTATTTTACATAGATTGTAAAGAGGAGGAATAAAAGGAACAAGAAATGTCAAAAGAAGACGATATACACCACGAAAAAACCCTAGAAAAAGAAGAAATGAATCCAACCATATCTTGTAATGCATTGGCTGGAATTACCACTCCTCAAACTATCAAGATAGAAGGGCATATCAAGAAGAAAAAGGTAATAGTTTTTATTGATTCGGGAAGTACCCATAATTTTATTAATTGTAAGATAGCCAAGGAATTTAATTGCTTCCTATATCCAGCACCAGAGTGTCAAGTGATGGTTGCAAGTGGAGGAACCATAAATTGCTTAGGCAAGTGCCATAATATTAGGATATCCATGGGAGAATATGTATTCAATAGCCCAATGCTTTCCATTCAAATGGGTGGTGCTGATGTTGTACTAGGATTCCAATGGATACAATCCTTGGGTACAATAGCTTTTAATTTTCAAGAAATTTTCATGAAATTATTTTCAGAAGGAAAGGAAGTTGAATTAAGGGGTATCACAGGGAAACCAGGAAAGATAATCATCTCTAACGGAATGAAAAAGCTTCTAAAGAAAGAACAATGAGGCATAATTGTACAATTATGTTCACTAGAAGTTCCCACATCGAAACCACCAATTTCTCCAGATCTCCAAAAAGTCTTGGAAAATCATTCCAAGGTATTTGAGACTCCCAAAGGCCTCCCACCTATACATGATCATGATTATGCTATCAATTTGGTTCCAAGAAGTGTTCCTCCAAACATTAGGGCTTACAAATATCCTTGTGTCCAAAAGAGTGAAATTGAACGTATGGTTGCAGAAATGCTAGAGGCTGGTATAATTCAACCTAGTCAAAGTTCTTTCTCTGCTCTAGTAGTATTGGTTCACAAGAAGGATGGATCATGGCACATGTGTCCAGATTATTGGGTGCTCAACAACCTCACTATTAAATATAAGTTTCTGATTCCTATCATTGATGAATTATTGGATGAATTGCATGGATCAATTTACTTCACCAAGTTGGATCTTTGTTTAGGATATCATCATATCAAAATGAAGACTAAAGACATTTCAAAAACAACATTTAGAACTCATGAGGGTCATTATGAATTTTTGGTCATGCCTTTTGGCCTTACTAATGCACCTTCTACATTTCAAGGTTTGATGAATTTCATTTTCAAACCCTTCCTTAGAAAATTTGTGTTAGTATTTTTTAATGATATACTAATATACAGTAAGTCTTGGAAGGATCGTGTCCAACATGTTGACATGGTTCTCAAACTATTGGAGGAGAAACAATTATATACAAAAATATCCAAATGTTTCTTTGGAGTACAAGAGGTGGAATATCCGGGTCATATTGTATCTCATGAAGGTGTTAAGGTAGACCCTAGAAAAATTAAAACCATTAAGGAATGGAAAATCCCCACATCCATAAAGCATCTACGAGGATTTCTCGAGTTGACAGGGTATTATTGCAAATTTGTTAAGAATTATGGGACAATAGTAGCACCTCTAACAACATTATTGAAGAAACATGCATTTTCATGGACTCCAGAAGCAGCAAAGGCCTTTGAACATATTAAAGAGGAAATGTGCCAAGCACTAGTCTTAGCTACACTGGACTTCACAAAAACCTTTATTGTGGAATGTGATGCCTCAGGAAATCGAATTGGTGCTATTTTAATGCAAAAAGAAAGACCCATTGCTTTTGAAAGTCGTCCAATTAAAAGAAACTATTTACACAAAGCTATTTATGAGAAGGAAATGCTGGCAATACTACATGCACTTAAGAAACTTTGACCCTACCTAATGGGAAGACACTTCAAGGTGAAAACAGAGCATGATAGTCTTAAATACTTTTTAGAACAAAGATTATCTTTAGAAAAGCAGCAAAAATGGGTCACAAGGATGTTGGGATATGACTTTGAAATTATCTACAAAAATGGGAAGCAAAATGTTGTGGCAGATGCACTCTCAAGAAAGGATGAGGATGTGGAAGCATTTCTTTGCACCATTTCTATTATCTAACCAGATTGGATAAACGAAGCAAGGGATGAATGGAAGAATGACGAGGAAGTGTGGGCACTCATTCAAAAGATACAACAAGATCCCAGTACATCTGATACATTTAGTTGGAAAAATGATTCGTTATGGTACAAGGATTGGTTATACCTATGTAAGAATTCCCAACTCAAACAAAAGATTCTTAGGGAATTGCACACCTCTCCCTTAGGAGGGCACTCAGGATTTCTAAAAACCTACCACAGGGTTAAGAAGGATTTTTTTTTGGATGGCCTTAAATTAGATATTCAAAATTTTGTGGCAGAATGTTTGGTTTGCCAACAAAATGAAGTTGAAACAATTAAGACGCTAGGACTATTACAACCTTTATCGGTTCCAATCCAATGTTGGGAGGAGGTTTCAATGGATTTTATCATAGGTTTACCCAAGTCCGAAGGAAAGAGTGTTATCATGGTGGTAGTTGAAAGACTTACCAAGTATGCACACTTTTGTGCATTATCTCATCCAATTTAAGTGATTACAATTTCTACTGCATTTATGGAAACAATTCAAAAGTTACATGGAAACCCAAAGATTATTGAAGTGACAGAGATCCCATTTTCACTAGAAATTTTTGGACAAAATTATTTTCTTGTCTTGGTACTTAGTTAGCTCATAAATCATCTCATCATCCTCAATCTGATGGGCAAATTGAGATATTAAACAAATGTTTGGAAGGATATATTCATTGCTTTGTATCTGATAAATAGACACAATGGGTCAAATGGTTGCCTCTGGCTGAATGGTGGTATAACACTTCCTTCCATACTGCAACAAAAATGATCCCATTTATGGAAATTTATGGATATCATCCACCATCCATCACATCATATTTAAGAGAAAATTCTAAGGTTCAAGTAGTGGAAGATCACATTGAGCATCAGTAACAAGTTCTCCAACTCTTAAAGGATAACCTCACCTTGGCGCATAATAGAATGAAACAACGGGCAGATCAACATCATAGTGAAAGAAATTTTGATGTAGGTGATTGGGTATTCCTACGACTACAAACATATAAACAAATGTCCCTCAAGCAAGCTAAGAAGGATAATAAATTATCACCAAAGTATTATGGTCCGTACAAGGTGTTGCAAAATATAGGTATTATGGCATACAAATTGGAGCTTCCTGCAGCTTCCTGAGTGCACCCAATTTTCCATGTTTCATGCTTAAAGAAGGTTATAGGTGACAAGATTCTAGTTCAAACAATATTTCTAGAAATTGATGATGAAGGAAAAATCATATTGGAACCTGAAGCAGTCAAAGAAACAAGAATTTGATAGCTACGAAATCGATCAATTTCAGAGTATCTCATCAAGTGGAAGAACTTACCCGTTGAATATTCCACATGGGAGGATGAGAATTTTATACAGAAGCATCTAGAACTGCTCAAGCGTTGAGGACAAAACTTTTTTGAGGGAGAGGGGCATGTTAGGTCCCTATAATACTAGTGATTCCCCCATTACTATTTTCATTGTATCCCTTATTGTTATTATTGTGCCCCATAGAATCCCACTATTTTTATTTTTGTGCCTTTATATTATTATTGTTAGGTCAACTTGGTTATATTGTGACCCCTTAGACTCCTATATAGAAAGGAGGCTTTGTAATTTGTATCATCCAAGAAGTGTTCATTTGTGTAATGTAATGGAGGTTGCCTCCTCGAAGAGGCTAAATTATAAAATTTTGATCTATATTTTCAATATTTTTGTGATTTGGTTTCATAACAGTTTGAAAAATGGCCTTAAATTTGATGTTTTTTGGTACTTGAGGCAACTGATAACCTGTGAAGCAGTGAGCGACAACATTGTCTCCTACTGGCGACAGTGCCTTTCTTGCAAGGTGTTGAGAACCTGCAGACCAGTATCCTTCATCATTGGGCATGGATTCAATAATATATGAACTTTTTAATCAGCAAAATATCCATGGGAGTTTCCTCTTGAATCTAAAATGTAGAAAATAAAAAAATCTAACAACTTCAAAGTAAATGCTTAGGAGGTGAGCTTATTTATGTACAATCCTACTTATGCATAGAAATTAATTTAGCTAAGTGTTTTCAACCCTCCAATGGAGCCAGGCCAGCATCAGAGCACTGGACCATATACCTTCACACTACTGAAAAACAAAAATTAAAATGAACATGCACCACAAAAAATCTTCAAACAAGGAACTTGATACATGCTCTTGAAATAGCCTTTGTTTCTCGCTTAAGAATAGGCTCATGTACTCAGCCACAAGGTCATGTAACATGCAAGGAAATTTTGTAGTTGCCTTGATTTCATATGCAGTCTGCTAACCAATATCCTCTTGGCCAGGGCAGCCACAAACACCCTTCAATTCCTCAACTTCAACCTTTTCAAGAAAAATTGGTTGTTGATCTTTCACTGCCCATTTTTAAATGGGGAAATATTCTTGGAAATATGCAATAGACTCTTCACTATCTGAACTATAAGAGTCATATATTGGAGGGTCTGTTGAGAATTCCTGGTAGACATCTTGCTACAGCAAGCAGTAGTAGACTCTGCGTGGTCTTTTAGCCTTGATTTCTTCTTGAAAAACTTGTTGTTGGGAGCTTTCTCCCCACTTGTTGGTAAACATATACTTTTGAACCTCCATGACCATCTCTTCCTCCTATGAATGATTTGAATCATAGATAGGAGGAGATCCATGATCCTGCTCTTCATGTGAAAGATATGCATCATGGACTGGAGCCCCTTTGATGACCTCCTGATGGGCCTCTTCTTCTTTTCATATTCCCATAATTGGGAGTATGATAGCTCTTCCTCACTTAACTCTCCATCAGAGTCATATTCATCATAAGAAGGAGGAACATTAGACTCAACTGAATAAGCCCTCTGAGAGTTTATTTGCATCTCAGTGGTGTTTCTTTCTTCTCTTTCTTTCTCATAGGGTGATGCTTCCTTATGATAATAGATGTCTTCTTGGAGAGGAGCTCCACAAACATCTTCAGCGGATTCATCAACCTCAACATTATCTTCATTGTTACAAAGTGTGCAACAATTTTCAAATAAAGCATTTGATTGATAAAATCTTTTGGAATATTGATAGAATGTTGTATGAAAATATTTCAAAGAAGATATGATGCCATGAGGTATCATTTTAAACCAAACTCTAGCATCCTCATCTAAAGACAACTTGAACAACTTCATTTGTACTTCTTAAAGAGAAATACCTTGTTGTTCCATGAATTCATGAAATTATTCGAAGTGCTAGTAAGGTGTTCTCTCTTAGTTCCCATTGAATTTAGGCAAATATGTATTCCACACATGATATGAAGGAACATGGTTAGGATAACCAATAATGGAAGAGAAATACAGTGGGCAAAATTGGTTGGGAAGGAATGTAGGAAGGGCCATATTGAAAAACTCCCTATATGATTGATTTCAATTTCAAAGGTAGGTAGATTTTGGACTGTTGTAGCATCAGAGTGAGTATGAGGCTACCTAAAATCCAGGATGATCGAAATAGAGATATGGGCAGTGGAGTCACCAGGATTTTTACCATAATATTTGAGAGTGGAGTCACCAAGGTGAGAGATCTTCAACCCACACTTCCCATGCTCCCATAACAAAGGAAATTAAATTCTTTGTCATACCCAGGGAAAAATATTCTAATCCGTTCCCTGACAATAGCTCCAGAAAGATGTTGTAGTTAAATCTTGCACCATGCAGCATAAGTACAACAAGAGATAAGAAATCTCCATACAGACAACCTACAGGTTTATTGTAGACTAGTTCCTAGGACATATTAAATAGAGTGCTTGTAAGATGGTATGAGAGGGGTTTGCAACACTCCTGTTGTCACAAAATGAATATGGAGATAAGATGGTTTGGTTCAATATGCCTTTAATGAGGGAGATTCAAACCAACTCATGAATCCAGATGTTGGGGGTATATCGAGTAATATCAAAGACAAATGGTTTCTTCTTCTAGTGGCCTACACATGGAAATGAGATAGCTTGAACTAAAGTTGAAGTGGTGATGGATAGGGGAGGAGAAGGAGGAAATCAGGTGTAGAGGGTTGTAATAAACAGTGTCCTCAGCCACTGTATTTCATAAGAATCATGAAAGAGTAAGAAGGTGGAATGACAATAATAGGGGGAGTTGTTGTAAAGCTTCAGGTTGCATACTAATAGGTATCAATCTCTATTTCAACAATTGAGGTATGTCTATGCCACCACAGGTACTGAAAGCTACTCACAGACATGAGTAAATTTGAAGGATGATAGGTACTTCATGCATAAAGATAACAGAAGTAATTATGTGGTCTTGCACAGGTACTCTCTTCTATTTAGCAGTGAAGACAAATCCATTTATCAGCCAGAAACATGACAACTGCCTTAACATTGTTTTAAGGAAGAAATACACAATGAAATGAAGTTACAAGAGGGAAAAATTACTGCACATCAACCATGTTTAGAATCAATAGAATAATTTCCACTAATATTAAAGGTCCAATAACCAGTCTGTACATCTAATAATGAAATTAGTGAAGCCCTCCCATGAATACGACAAATTGAGCCCAAATAGGCCTCACAGAGATCAGCCCTCATGGGTGTGAGAATATCTACACCTCCTCAGAACCAACACCCTTACATAATACTTCTCCCCCCTTTTTATAAGAAGAGAGGGGTACTGTCATTATAGTTTACAAAAGAAATCTAAGCCAAAGCCCCGACTGTCATACTATACTAGCTGTCTCAGCTCTTTGACAGGCTCTACTGCCCCCAAAAATATTACAACAGGATCAAATACATTTCTTGAAGAAATACGAAAATAAACTCATAGAGAAAGAATATTGATAGAGGAAGGAGGACGTTTCCCCTTTATTTTTCAGTGTTGGTCTTGGATTGAGCCATGTCCCCGCTATCATCAGGCTCTTTTTGGTTGTTTGAGGCAGTTCATTTATACATCAACCGACTTAAGTCAATTCTGCCATTAAAATTCCTTCAGCATCAACTGATAGAGGCATGTTGCAGGTTGTCTTTTTTTAAATGCACCCATAATCCTCGTAAAATTCCTAGCGGCTGACTCATCTATCTTTCAAAGGCTCTGTGCAGTGTTATCGGTATATCGCAGGCTTTTAACCATTTGAACAAGTGAACAAACATGTTGTTAAATCATTCAAACACGTGAATCAGTGGGTGCTTTCAATTGAGTCTTAGGCCCTCTTTGTTTCAGCCCCTTTTATGAATTTCCTCATAGGAACGCAGGTGGAGGAAGGGGGATTTTCCTTAAAGTGCTTAAGGCCTTCAATAAATGCACGGTGGGCCTTTTTATTTATATTGCAATAAGTCCCTTATTGACTAATTTCTAGGACCTAAAAATTTTATAGGTCATCGTTTATAATATATCGCATCTAGGACCCTTCCTCATCACATCATAATCATCGATAAACCTGAGACCAAATGTCGTCGATATTTGATCTCTGATAACCTACTGATGTCATCACTGCCATGTGTCACCCTATGAGTGGTGCCACGTGGCACTCAGAAACAACCCTATAGGACCCCTAAAATGCCAAAAATGAGTGACACATGTCCCCTTGCCACGTCATCATTTGTACGTGCTAGTGCATCACTGACGTTAGCCACCACATCAACTCTGAGGACCAATTAGAAGCCGCCACATGGCCCCCTAGAGGAGAGAGAAAAAGGTTGGTTAGGACTTGGTTTTGCCATGATTTTCTTTGTTAATTAATTTCTCGGCCTCCTGGCGATATTACACTGTATCACAATCAACCACCTAACGATATTACATTGTATCGAAATTGACCCCCCTGACGATATTACACTGTATCGCAATCGGCCCCCTAGCGATATTGCACTATATTGCAATCGACCACCCAATGATATTACATTGTATCGCGATCGGCCCTCGCATGGTCTGTCAAGTTTGGAACTCTGTCGATATGATTATCTTGCAAGATCCGGGGTTGCTAGGATGTGGGAACCCACCACGTGGAGGAGAGAGAAAAGGGAGGCCCGGCCCTTGTTTTGTCAACCATTTCCTTTGTATTTGGTTTTATCATCCCCCTGTCGATGCACCACTTTATCGCATGATCGGTGGTTTGCGAGTCTTTTGAAGTGTGAACTCTGTCGATCTATCGATATCGCGGGATTGTGGCACAGTGATATTGGCCTTTGGCACCAGGAACCACCGATAATCCTTTAGTGTGAGCCCCAAGACTCCATCGATAGTTGATACGCAAATATGATGAAATGTCCCAAGTCCTGGTTGCGATTTTTCTTCAACACTTAGCCATTTTTGGGTTTTCTAAGCTTTCTAAAGGGATTCTTCAATAGGCCCTAATGTAGGAATTTACATGGTAAGTTCCTCAGACAGAACACCAAAGGACACCGCTCACAAACATATCACAAATCAATACACCAGTATTGTTGACGTGGTTAAAACCCTCTAAGAGGGACAGAGTCCACGACCTAGCCAACGCGGCCACGTCAGGAAATTTATTAATAAAAGAATGAAAATTTACGTAAGCTTCTCTCATGAATGGTTACCCTACAAATGACCCTCCATTCTCTTTAAATAGAGATCATGGACCAATCGGGTGCTAAGCCACGAATCAAGTGTCGGTAATACCGAGGAGAGAATGAACCGTTGGATCACTACATATCGTGACCATCAGATTGTAAGTTACAAAAGTAAACAATAAAGAAACACACCTTACCTAACTCTACACTAGACCAAGTTATACTTAACTATTTCCTATGTGTCGAAATATCCTAACATCCCCTCTTAAGAACAACTTGGGATAGGATTGAAGGATGTACAAATATAACACAATAGGAGAAGTAAGGAGGCACTAAAGCCTATCCCCCCTTAGTGAGAACTTCCTGAACTCCAACCATAAATCGAAGTTTAGTAAACTTCGCCTCTGTGAGAGCCTTTGTAAAGATGTTTGCAACTTGGTCATCTGTTGAACAATATTGCACTTCAAGAACATGGTCATGAATGATATTTTCGATGAAGTGCATGTGCAGTACTGCGTTGATGTTGGACTGGATCTTTGCATAGTTGAATGGCACTTTGATTATCAGACCAAAGTGTAGTCGGATGTTGCTGCTAAAAGAAAAACTATGACAAGATCTGACGAAGCCACAAGGCTTCCTTACTAGCTTCTATGGCACCACGATACTCTGCTTCTACTGAAGAAAGAGAAATGGCACATAGTTTCTTTCAAGCCCATGTAATAGGTCTTGAACCAAGAGTGAACACATAACCTACAGTAGACTTCCGATCATTAGGGTCACCAGCCCAATCAGAATCAGTGAAACCAACCAATAGAGGAGATGCTTCTGCATTGTAATGAATCCCAAACTAGACTATACCTCGAACATAACGAAGTATTCTTTTAGCTTCTTTCCAATGAATTTCATGTGGGTTTTGCATAAACCGAGCAATAAGGCCAACAACAAAGGAAAGGTCAGGATGAGTATGGGTCAGATACAAAAGTTTTCCTACAAGTTGATGGTATAAGGTAACATCAACTTTAGGGGAAGTACAAGTGACTAAAAGTTTGGCTCCAGACTGAAAGGGAGAAGGGGTTGGCTTACAATCTTCCATGTGAAAATGGCGTAGAAGATCACAGGCATACTTGGACTGGGAAAAGGAAATACCTTCCTTGGATTTCGAGACTTGAAGACCAAGAAAATAATGCAAGTTTCCTAAGTCTGTCATTTCAAACTTCTTTTTAAGGCTGGACTTCACATGGTTGATAAGGTTGGGATCACTACCAGTGAGGATAAGATCATCAACATAAAGAACAAGAATGATAAGAGACTTGCCCACTTTCTTGGTGTAGATAGTATTGTTAGAATGACACCTAGAAAAGCTAGATTCTAAAAGAAAGCTATCCATTTTGGCATACCAAGCCCGAGGAGCTTGCTTGAGACCATAAAGGGATTTCTTAAGCTGACATACAAGGCTGGAGTCTGTTTAAATCCAATAGGTTGTTCCATATAGATTTCTTCATGCAAGTCCCCATGCAAGAAGGCAGATTTAACATCCATCTGATGGACTTCCCATTTGAAAGAGGCAGCAAGGGAAAGAACAAGGCAGATAGAGTTCATTTTGGCAACAGGGGAGAAGGTTTCAGTATAGTCAATGCCTTCAAATTGTGAAAAACCCTTAGCAACAAGACGAGCTTTATGTTTATCAACTTTCCCATCTGGTCCATACTTGGTTCTGTAAACCCATTTGCATCTAACAAGTTTTTGTCCCTTTGGTAGAGGAACAAGATCCCATGTATCATTTGCCAATAATGAACGATATTCTTCATTCATAGCTACGTCACAATCTAGATGGCCTGAAGCTTCTGCAAAGGTGTTAGGATCATAATTCGTTGAAGCTTGAGCCAGTAAAGAAGAGGCTCTATCGAACTAAGAATGTGTACGTCACTGATCTGTAGGATCAACAACAAGATCACCTGCTGCATCCCGAGTAGCACGGACCCATTTTGGAAGCTAAGGAGCTAAAGGAGGATCCTTAGAAGGTGGGGGAGGATTGCCATCCTCGCTTTCATCATCTAATGAAGAAATATTTTCAAAAGTAGAAGAGATAGAGAGTTGTGGCACATCCTCCGAACTAGGCTCGTAGGCTGATATATTTTCAGCAAAATTTACATCTCTTCTAATGATAACATTTTTGGACCTAAGTGGAATAAGTCTATATCCTTTGACATCTTCAGAATATCCAAAAAAATAATTTTTTCACTCTTAGGTTCTAAAACTTTATGTTTCTCATACGGAATATGGGCCCATGCTTCACTTCCAAAAACACGAAAGTGACTTACATCTGGTTTAATTGAGCTCCATGCTTCTTCTGGAGTGATATTCTTTAAAACCTTAGTAGGAGTGTGATTTATTATGTAATTTTCACAGTTAATTTCTTTTGCCCAAAAATTAAGACTAAGTCCTTTAGATTGAAGCATACAATTAGCCATTTCCTTTAAGGTGCAATTCTTCCTTTTAGCTACACCATTTTGTTGTGGAGTATATGGAACAGTATGTTGCATTTGAATTCCATTCTTAGTGCAAAAGTTGATGAATTTTTTGTTAACATATTCTCTACCATTATCAGATCTTAGCTTAAGAATTTGATGTCCAAATTGTTTTTCAACAAAGGCCTTAAAGGCCAAAAACATGTTAAATACTTCACTCTTGAGTTTTAAGAAGTATACCCAAGTGCGTCTAGAGAAATCAACAATGAAAGTTAAGAAATACTTATAGCCATAGAATGAAACAACTGGAAGTGGACCACATAAATCACTATGGATGTAAAGGGGCGGAGGCATGCCAAGAGGCACATTTTTCAAAACTATCTTGATGATGTTTTCCGAGTACACATCCGGAACAAACACCATCTCTGCAAGATACCATGGGAAGACCGATCACCATATTTTCTTTACATAGATTCTGAAGGGGGCGATAGTTTAAGTGACCAAATAGCTCATGCCAAAGTTTGCTCACTTCATCATTATGAGCAACAATACCGAGGGAAGATTTGATGACCCAAAGTTGTTAAACTTATACAACCTTGTAGAATCATCAGCAATGCCAGTAGCTAAAATCTGTCTAGGATCTCTTAGGTCCTTAATTACAACATCGTGAGGTGAAAATTAAATGATTTTACCTTCACTTTAATGAGTTATCTGATATACAGATAGAAGTTTGTAGGATAAGGTTGGAACACATAATACTTCATTAAATTGACCATTGTCTATATGAACAGTTCCAGTCCCAACAACACTAAGAGATCTATCATCACCAACATATATATTTTTGGTGTTACAATCATTTAAAGAAGAAAACATGGCTTTGTTTTTGGCCATGTGATAAGAAGCTACAGAATCAATGAGCCACTCATGAGAATGAGAAGAAGAAGATACATTTAGTGCATAGCCAGACTGAGATGCTTGACAACCACATGCAGAAAGTGTTATTCCTAAAGATGAAGTTGAAGTTGAAGAGTGCTCCAAATGGATGTTATGATTCTTCATTGCTGCTTCCGAGGCTTCCATCTTCTTAAAACATTTGGATTCTAAGTGGCCATCTCGATTAAAAAAGTGGCAATTTCTATCAATCTTCTTCCCTTTGTTTTTATTTGCCTTATCATTTTGTTGAAATGATTTTTCATTTTGAGACTGGAATTGCTTAGGACCCTTGTTTGGTTTAGGACCATTCCTTTTAGGATACGCCTTCTTAGGATTCTTTGAATTTAGTTGTTGCTAAGGAGCTAAGGATTTCTTAGAAGAGTTTCCAAGATGAAGAAGACCAAGATGTAAGAGTTTTTCTTGTTCTCTTATTAAAGAATCACAAAAGGAATCAAGGGAAGGGGACTTGTAGGCTTGTCCTTGAGAAATGAAGGCTTCTCTTGTAGAATGGAAGGTTGAAACAACACAGAGGCTGGTCCCAACTTAGTAAGAATGGAATAGATAAGGTTACTATCTTCTTTCTTAACCTTAACACCTTCCAAGAGAAGTCTAAGGGTCTTGAACTTGGACAAAAAATATTCAACAGAAGAAAAATTATTGGGGTCCAATGTAAGCAACTCATTTTCGAGTTGATGGGCTCTAAGTTCATTTTTAATTCCAAAAACTTTAGTGATCTGTTTCATTGCTTCATCAGGAGTATCAAGTTCTGTAATATGGAATCTAAGATCTGGAGAAATGGACATCCCTATCAACCCACATGCTTGATCTTGCCTATTTTCCCATTTATCTACCTTATCTTCATCTTTCGGTTTGGTTTCTTGGCTTGAGGCTATTCTATGAAGACCTTTACTTCTAAGTAAATCCACAATGTAGGACCACCATTTGAAGTAGTTGGTGCTGTCAAGAATAACTTGGCATGGAATTTCCATTTTAATAGAAACTGAAGCTATAGATGTTGAAATTAAGTGCTCCAATGGAAAGATCTCGAAAACTTAGGCTGATTAAAAAAAAACGGCTCTGAAAAAGGCTTCCGGATGAAGAAGTTATGGCTTTTTGAAGAAAAGTTGTTGAAGATGCACCAACAACTTCTATATATATTTTTGGTGTTACAAATAACTTTGATTTTGCTCCACCCCTAGTCACTTGACTTAAGGGCCAAGAAATAAAGAGAACCCCAACACGGACCTTCAATAGAAGTTAGCAAGGCCTAAGAAGCTATGAAGACCTATTAGAGTTGTCGGGATCGACCAATCCTAAATGACTTGGATCTTGGGTGCATCCACATGTACACCTTACTCATCAATAATGTAGCCTAGGTATTATACCTTGTCTATGTTGAAGGAGCATTTCTCCAAGTTAGCACATAGCTTATGCTACTGCACAATGTGAATGACATGTTGAAAATGTTGCAAGTGTTATTCCCAACTTTCGCTGAAGACGAGGAGATAATAAAGATATACAACCACAAAATAGTTGGTGAAAGGCCACAAGATATCATCCATCATCCTCATGAAATATTTTTGGGCATTTTCCAACCTAAAGGGCATGACCAACCATTCAAAAAGACCCTCCTTAGGCTTGAAAGTAATCTTCCACACATCAATTGGTTCTATTGGGACTTTGTGTTAGCTAGAATTCAAATCAATCTTACTTAATTACTTGCCCCCTTCAGCTATCCAAGAAACTCATCAATCTAGGGAATCAGATATGGATTCTGAACTATGATTGTGTTTTGTGTTTGATATTTAATGTAGAGATGCTAGGTCCCATCTTTCTTTTGCACTAATACAATTGGGCTTCCATGGGGTGAGAAGCTTGGTCATATGTGCACTTTTTGGAGAGGATCTTAGATTTGTCACTCGGTTTCCTCATTTTCTAGAAGAGAATGGTGGTATATTGGCCCATTTGGTAGGGGTGCACTAGGGGTTAGATCAATTGAATACTTGACTTGACAATGCAAGGTAGTTGTTGACATGGGCGTTATACACCTAGGTCAAAAAGGAGGAAGTGACCTCGGCCAAGGCTCTTAAATAGCCCAAATACTTTGGCGTAGTCACCCCTAACGGGTTTATAGGCTCTACTGGCCTTGTATTCTTTCCTCTTGTAAATAAGTGAATCTAGGAAAATGAATCCTAATCTAAATGAAGGTTATCTTATACTAATCTAAACTAATTTTACACTAAATTGTGATTAAAATACACTACAATTAAATTTATCATGTTAGCTATACAGATGAAATGATGAGAATCAAGCAACCTAAGTCTGATATGACTTCCAATAAATAAAAGGGTTGTATGTTTCACCAATAACGATACACTATGTAATTCTAATTTATACAATTCATTTAGAAATTAGAATTAAGAAATATAATACAATAATTCTGCTATAGAATGTTGCTACAGAATCAGTAATTGGATGTTATAATACAAATGTCAAGCTATGGTTCATCATATATGAGATTTATATTACAACAAATAAAATAGGCCAAAACATAACATAATTGGCTCAAAAGGAAAAAAATGCACTATTGATAAACCTTGCAGAAAGTATTTATGAAATAAAATCATATTATGTGTCTAAATGCAACTACAAATTAAATCAAAATTAATTCCTAATGTAAATAATAACAGAACAAGTAACTGTAAATTAAAGATTCCTTAATCTCATATACAAACACAGATCAACTATGGTTAATTTCATATTTTACATCAAGAACCAATGCAAAGGCTAACTAATCTATAATACTAATTATCACTTGGCCAAAACAAATAAAAGGGACAACTGCATATGATCTATTTAAAATTCATATACTTTAATCATTGGATTATGAGTACAACCAATAAATCATTAGCTAAAGTATTGATATGAATGTGACTATTATCTACAACTACAACATTACCATCATTTTGTAAATAGAGATTGACATTTTATGTCAATCTGAATGTCTGGAATACCCTCACAAAAGTCAAATTGAACTAATTTATGGATCAATACCTCTTCTTAGGACAAGGGTCGAAGAATAATATTGATCAAATGAAACAATTAAAAATATAAATAATGCTTTATCAACAAAGAAATGCAATGAAGACAATTGTTTGCTTAAGAAATAAAAGCATCAAACAAGCAACATTTATCTTCTAGATCTCGAAAATTAATAACATGAGAATAAAGAAGATATTCAACATGACCATGGAACATAAAAGTGAAAGAACAATACTAAGTATAATCAAATCAATGAACTTGTATTAATAATATTCCACAGTCAAAATTTAACCAACATTTCTTTGTACAAACTTTTCCCCTTCTAGATCCCCATTTTAATCAAAATGAAAGGTATATATATACATAGGATCTCATCCTTTTGACATCAAATAATACTAAAAATTGTTTCTAACAATCAGTTACATAAATAAAAGAAAACTATTGTATTTTTAGGTGGAAAATAGAGTCCCCATATGAAGTTAAGAATAGACACACGGTGATTGAGAGTATCCCGACTCATGAAGTTCAATATGGTTTTCTTGCACATGTAGAAGACCTGTCACATAAGCAAACTAAAATTAAACAAACTCATAACAATACTAAAATGAGGTTACTTCAAAATCTATGATTGTGTAGCGGTATTTTATTCAACAATAGAAAAATAAATTAAATAATACATACTTACAACACTTCACATGTAAATATAAAAACAAATTAACTATTTATATGCATCTGATCCTTCTAATTCTGAGGAAATAGTGAATATAAGATTCATATATTTAATCATGATGTGAGTGTCCTTTCACTAGGTTTTACCCTTGACACTAGATGACATTTGTTCTTTAGATTTTTCCTTAGCTTGCAACGAGGCTCTCAATTGATTATTTTCATAAATTAATTGGTTGATATAGTATTCCAGACGAGGAACAGTAACAATGTATTTTTGTTTTGAATATATATTGGGAATAAGTTCATCTGAATGAGAAGTACCTAGGGAAGAATCATCAGAATAGGTCATCTCGCCATGATAACAAGAATCTCCCTAAGATTGGGGCTTGTTTGTTTTTAGCAATTGCTCAAGATTCATTTCCAAATTAACCAAGGGAAACTTTATTGGGTGAATTTTATGCCTATTTCCTCTGGATCAAGCAATTATCCTTTGAAATGTCTTTGCCTTAACCATGTACTATTTATTTTCCTGTGATTTATCCATTGACTGTTCTTGTGCAAATTTGGTAAACTCTGGTTCAAACTTAGGAGAATCTGCGAATGGTTTCAAATTGTGGGATTTCTCCACACTTTTGGTAACACGGAGAGAAGTTAAGGTCTTCAAAACTTTGACCTGACTATCATCCAAAAGCGGTGACCTTGGTTCTTGGATAGATGCCTCATACTCATACAATCGCAATTCATCAGCAAGAGATGGAGTTGAATGGATAGGAGAGGAGTTGAGGACCATTATAGTAGAAGACTGAGTAGGGATAAATGACAGAGGATTATCATAACCATTATAGGCAAGAAATTAATCCTAGTTATCACCCAATTGAGCCAAGTGATGTTTAACTAATATGAAGATCAAACTATGGTGGAACAAGGACCTTTTAGGGTTCTTGTGGTTGGTTTGGTAGGCCTGTGACATTTTCGTTAAACTCTTCATCAAACAATAGGTCAAGTTAAGCTTTTGGCCTAATACAACCATTAAAATCCTAATATGATACATAATACTATGATTTACTACACTTCACATGTTATATACCGATGAATCAAGTGTAATAATTACACCATTTGGTCTTCAAAGACAATATAGGCATACCTTTAACATGGTACTCACAGTCCTTATTGGCGAGCAACTTCATTCATGAAACATTTTGGACAACAACATTCTTGGTCCAGCATTTTCCTTAAAGAGGAAGGTGTGTGACTACTGCTACAAATTCCAAGTTGATTTTTATTTCTAGGTCACCTACATGGGATCTCCTCCCATTAAAAGAGGCATCAAAGGCTTTAACCACTTCGTTATTGTATCCCTGAAATAATTGTAAAAATTCCCACCAATCGACTTGGCAGAACAGGGCTAGATATTTTTCATTTACCTCAACAAGCTCTACCCCAATAAGCTTAGTTTGCAATATAGGTGGCATGTTGTGAATAAAGAGTTACAAGCCAGGGTGAAATAGGGTTCGGGGAAGCATAATAGTCTAGACATCCATAACTCCTAAGTCGTAGATCCTCTGAGAACAAAATTGGAAAGCAAAAAATGAGGTTGTTTGGAGAACCCTCTCAAAAAAACCCATCAATCAAATCACCAACTATCAAGTATTGGCCCGAGTCGGAGCCATAATGACCTTGCAATATGAGTAATAAGTGATCATTGTGGGATAACAACTCATTTGATTGTTAGCTTCACTATGAGTTGACCCTCAAGACCTAAGATTCTAGGCCAGACGATGAGTAATCATCATAACATAACACATCACTCGAAACCAATGTTTACAGTAAGTGAGAATCCATGGAAAAAATCATTGAGAATCCCTTATTTCATTTGAAATTAATGGATCAGTAATTAGTACATATCTAAGTTGGACGCAACATGATTAAACTATTTAAATTATATAAATGAAATATTAGAACTATACAACGTCTTTTATACAAGGCATAACATTAGGTTATCACCAATGATTCAAACATAAGAACATTTGCAATCACACATTGTATTGAGATAAAAGGATTAACATAAGATTAGATATGATAGTTTAGAAAAGTTATCCAGTTAGCATTATAAACTCAACTTTGGGATGCTACAGAATCTTTGATTCTATAGTGGCCCTTGAACTTAAACATTTTCTTGTTATTAGGAACGATGATAAATTATACTAATCATAACATTCAAAAGAAATAATCCTTATATCACCTATGAATGAAATAATAAGCCAAACAATGTAACACACATCATGATCAGAAGTTGAATTTTTGATAAAAATCAAAATGATGTTTAGAAAAAAAAAAATGAAAATATCAAACCAATACCAATCCGATCAAATCAAAACAACAAAATTAGTAAATTTTCTTGGAGGGGCCCTTTATTTTCTCAAAAATAAAAGGGAGTAGGTTGGCCTACCAACAATTGGTGACTTGTTGGGTCAAACAAATTTTCTCTGCCTGGAATGATAAAATGAAAGGAGTAAGAATCATATGCAATTATATCCATGTACAACATAATGATAATTAGTCTCTTTCAATTTAGTCTGTAAAATAATATAACATCGATCAATATCTTCATTAAAAGAATCAACAACATACCGAAATTGGAGTAAATCCCACTAAATTTTCAGAAAAAACCTTTGAAGATAAGAGATTGAAAAGTTAAACAATAAATTGTAAAAGTTGGCACAATCATAGCTTTAATGCCACAAGTAGAGCGACTATTTCTAGCAGGCATATGTAGCCTCGGTAGGGTTACCTTTTAACCCGATGATATGTCAATATTCCATCTATTAGATATAGATTCATATCCATTATGAATATTTACTATTACTTATATGTTTTCTTTAAAAATCAACTAAGGGTCGATGTCCTAGCTTGGTGACTAGATGATGACAATGTCATTCAAACGAACTAACAAGATTGAACAAGTTGGCTCATGATGAGACCTCTTGTCTTTCAATGATGTAACCAAAAGCCATTACCATAGCTTTGTGACCATTAGCGGTAATGCTACTTTTGTTAGGACCCATGATCATGGTAGGTTGGCTCGCGATGATACCTCTTATCCCTAAGTTAATCATTTTATGTTAAAATAAACTCTGATTATAATTGACGTTTAATGTTTACTTAATAGATGGGAAGGAAAATTTGCTCCTTAAGAGAAAGGGATGGTGTTAAATGTTTACTTTTCCAACTTCATACTAATGTTGCTCTTAAACATTAATTTGTTTATCTAAATATGATTTTTTCTTCAATAATGGTGGACTAAGATAATTTTTGCAATTGAGACAAGCTCTGAAGAAATATTTGAACAAGTTAACTATTTGTTTAGACCAAACTAAAGGAATTGGTTCAATAGTTAGTACATGAGTTAATAAGCCATATAATAAAGTTTCCTTTTAAAATTTATTTTCAGGAAGATTTTACTATGGATTAAGACAGAAAAAATACCAAAAGGAATACAAACCAAGGAAAATGGATACTTGAGATAAGAAAAAGAACAAACTCATACAAACAAAACCAAACAAAATCATAAGAGAAATATGTACAAAAGTCTCGCAGAGGAGATCATGCAAAATATATTTTTAGGAGCTTCCCATTGAATGGGAGAGACTCATATTGACCTTCCAAAGTCTATAGTTGAAAAATGCTAGGTTTTATATTTTATGTACTAATGAAGGGTTCCGACCATAACTTCTAAAACTTGGTGTGTTCCTCCTTGTCCTCAGGGGTCTTGTCACATTTTAGAACTAGGTTACCAACTTCAAAATCCCCGCTAGAAGAAGACTTATTATCAAATCATCATTTTATCAGTTGTTGGTGTTGATTTAACTTCGTTTTAACTTTTGGTTTCTCTTCTTCTAACTTTAATAAAGCATTAATTATATTTTCCATGGCTAATGAATTAATTTCTTGGACACTTTGGGACAAGTTGTAGAGAAGGAAGAAAAATGTGAGGAGGTAAAATAGATTTTCTACCATAAATGAGGAAAAAGGGTGAGATTCTAATAACAACTTTTGAGGTGACACGATCGGTCTATAATGCATTAAATAGCGCAGTATGTCAGTTTTTATGATTTTCTAAAACGTTTTTTTAAAGACTTTTAGTAGGTTTTCTTTTGAGGATTCAACAGAACCATTTCCTTGCAGATAATAATTTGCTAAATGTTTAACCTCGATCCCTTTTTCTAAGGCATATATGTAAAACTCATGAGATGAGAAATAATATGAATTATCAAATACCAATGACCCAGGAACACCAAAAGATGTGATAATATGTGAATGTAGAAAATTAATGACTTGATTAGCATTTGCGACACATAGAGGTGATGCCTCAATCCATTTGGTGAAGTAATATGTAGTTGTTATGATGATTTTATGTTGTTGGGATGAGGAAGGGTTAACTATTCCGATTATGTCCAACCCCCATTACTGAAATGGAGCTTCAACAATGACAAGTTGTAGGCAAAAGGCATGTTTTTAAAGCCTACCAATAGCCTTTTGGCAGGTTTTGCATTTTCTAAGAAGGGCATGGGTGTCTTTAAAAAATGTGGGCCAATAATATACTTCCCTTAGAACTTTGTGTGCAATGGTATCACCACCAAAATGTCTCCTATCAGGGCCAAAGTGAAGTTCACAGAGAGTTTTTGAAGCATCTTCTTGCTTTAGATAGTGAAGTAACACCTCGTCGTAATTTTTTCAGAAAAGAATATTGTTGATAAGTTGATAAGGTGCTTTTTTTAATCTTAATTTTCTTATCTGAGTTTCATTAAGATGAGAGGGCATTGTACCTTTTTCCAAATAAAATATAATTTCTCAATACCATGAATTAAGATCATGATCATGACACAAGACTTCATTTTGTATTAAATATACTTCATTGTTTAGAGAGGAATCATCTGGAAAAGTAGAATGGTCACTAGAAGAAGAAGCAGATTCAACAACCAATTTACAAAGAACTTGATGTTGGGTGTGGAGCCTGATTATCTTCTTTATTGAGAGGTATCACCGCATTGGACCCCAGTTCGAAATGTTGCGGCAACACTGACCGTAATATTTGCACTGAAAGGGGGGTCCACGGGGGGGGGGGGCGCTGTGATCCTTGGGAGCCCCCCCTGGCAAGGAATCGGGGGCAACACCACCGAAGCTAAAAATAGATGTAAAATTGCCTTATAAAATGTTGTAATTTCGTAGTCAATCTAGGCCGTTCATTAGGCGAAGATATGATGGTAGAAGTTATGTTTAATTTAGGGTTTTTTGCCATAGAAGGAAACCCCTCACTATATATGAGGGAATTGTATTGCGTCTATGTAGATTGGTATTTTAAGTGAGAAAGAGAGAGGAGATTGTGTGAGAGCGAAGAGGGAATTAAAACGGATTTGTTGTAGGTTTTATCTCTTCATTTTGTTGGATACTATAAATGATGGACTGGCTATTTCTCCATGGACGTAGCCCAAATTGGGTGAACCACGTATATATGTGTTTTAGGTTTTAACCCCGTACAGAAATTAACTGCATAAGAATTCTAAAACATAGAAAATAAACAAGGCGAGAGCATAACACATAAAACACATATACACAAAGATTTCCCCTAAATCTCAAAACTAGGACTACCAGCTTGATTTTTCATTATGTTCCCTTCAATGTTATAATACATATTTATACATGCCGAAGCATCCAATACCATGGACCGAAAACCACCATGTCCAAAAAAAAAAAAAACATGTGTGAAAATCATGCACAAAACCATAGGTGGGTCCGTCCAACCTAACATAGGGTCCAAAACCAAAATTTTCCAGGGCGCTGCCCCAGACGCCATAAAGTGGGGTTATGGGTACACCTCAAACCCCCGGTGACCCCCTCGGGCTACACAATTGGCGCAGTGAAGGGGGGCTCCGCCCCCCCTCTAACCCCCCGATTAACTACGTGGGCTAGTCTTGGAAAGAATATAACACAATCCAATATTCTCCCACTTGTTGTTTTCTTTCCACAGGGGGCCACAAGAGAGCTTAGTCATTTTTCAAGCCCTGAAACACCTATTGTATCTCTACACCAAGAGAACTTCTCAGAGCTCACAGATTTTGTCAATGCATCTGCAGTATTCTTCAATGTGTCCACCTTTACCAGCAACACCTTTTTGTCTTCTATCATATCCCTCACAAAGTGATACTGAACATCAATGTGCTTTATCTTTGAATGATATGCAGAGTTCTTTGCCAAGAAAATTTCACTTTGGCTGTGACAATCTATCCTTATAGCTTCCTATATTAACCCCATACTTGAACGCAATATCTGCAACCAAACTGCTTCATTGGTTGCATGAGTGGCTACCATGTATTCTGCCTCTATAGTTGATAGTGCCATTACAGATTGTTTCTTACTCATCCAACTGACTGCACCTCCAAATAGGTTAAACACCTACCCACTTGTAGATCTTCTCTGATCTAGATCTCTAGCCCAGTCTACATCAACAAAGCCATGAATAACCAACACTCTGTCCAATCCTGGTCTTCCTTGGTAGCACAAGCTATAATCATTAGTGCCACGCAAATACCTGAAAACCCGCTTCACTACTGTCTAATGCTTCTTTCCTAGTTTTGACATAAACCTGCGCAATAATCCCACTACATTTGCAATGTCTGGTCTAGTATATAGCATTGCATACATCAAGCTACCGACTACACTTGCATATGGAACACGAGACATTTCTTCTTCCTCTTCTTTTGTCTTGGGACTCTGTTCAGCAGATAACCCCACACTTACAAGAATAGGAACCTTCACCGGTTTACTATCTTGCATATTAAACCTCTGCAGTATTGTCTCGATATACTTCCTCTGGTTTAACCAGAGCTTCCTCTTTACCCGATCTCTTTTAATTTCCATGCCCAAAATATAGTTTGCAGCACCAAGATATTTCATGTCGAATTTGGAGGACAATTGGGTCTTCAAATCCTGGATAATTTTTTTGTCATTTCCAACCAGCAACATATCATCCACATACAAGACCAAATAAATAACACGGTCACCAATTAATTTAAAATACACACAGTGATCTACTTTACTTCTAGTGAAGCCAAGTCCTCGTATAAATGTATCAAATTTCTGATACCACATACTTGGCGACTGTTTTAACCCATATAGAGGCTTCTTTAACTTGCTTACCAATTCTTTCTTACCCTTCACTGCAAAGCCTTCAGGTTGCTTCATGTAGATTTCCTCTTCCAGATCCCCGTGAAGATATGTTTTCTTTACATCCATCTGTTCTACCTCAAAATCAAAAGTAGTAGCAACAAATAAAAGTAATCTAATAGAAGTTACCTTGGCAACAGGAGAAAAAATATCACCAAAATCAATTCCTGAAACTTGGGAATAACCTTTTGCTACCAACCAAACTTTGTATTTCTCCACTTTTCCTTCTGCATTTGTCTTCTTTTTGAACACCCATTTCCTGCCAATGGGTTTCCTTCCAGCCGGCAAATCCACCAGATCCCAAGCCTCATTTTTGTGCAAAGATGCCATTTCATCAACCATGGCCTCTTTCCAGAGTTTTCCATCATTTGAATCCACTACTTCCTTCACATTTCTAGGATCATCATCAATAACAGACAAAGCAAAATTTGAATAGAAAGTAGAAGGACTATACCTTTCTGGCTGCCTTCTTTCTTGAACTGATCTTCTCACAGCCAGAGTTTGTGGCTCTTCATCTTCTGATTCCTCCTCTACTGTAGAGTCTGATTCTTCCTCCTTTAGCTCAAACACCACATCTCAGTTGTACACAACCTTCCTTGTTACTGGGTTCCAAAGCATATAACCCTTTAAGCCATCCTTATACCCAATAAAGATGCACTTTTTAGATTTACTATCCAACTTGGTTCTTTTCTCCTTTGGAACATGTACATATGCATCACATCCAAATACCCTTAGATGTGAAAGAGAGGGTTTCTTACCAGTCCATACCTCTTGTGGAGTCTTATCCTCCAATGCTGATGAAGGTGACCTGTTGACCAGGTAACATGCAGTATCCACCGCCTCTGCCCAGAATTCCTGTCCTAACCTGGTACCACTGAGCATGCTTCTTGACCTTTCCATCAACGTCTTGTTCATCCTTTCTGCAACTCCATTTTTTTGAGGTGTATATGGAGTAGTCTTCTGCCGTGATATACCACACTTCTTACAGAATTCTTCAAATTCCTTGCTGCAAAACTCTCCACCATTGTTTATCCTCGGCATCTTTATCTCCTTCTCTGTCTGGTTTTCCACCAAAGCTTTAAATTTTTTAAACCTGTCAAAGAATTTAGATTTCTTCTTAAGGAAATATATCCATGTATTCCTTGAGAAGTAATCTATAAATGATACATAATACACAAACTTACCTAGTGATGGAACCTTCATAGGTCCAAACACATCACTGTACACAAGCTCTAATATCTGTTTTGCCCTCTTACCACCAGAGGGGAAACTCACCCAATTCTGCTTCCCATATACACAATTTTCATAGAAATCAAAATCCAGAGAGCTATTACTCATACCTTCTACCATACCTTTACCATGAAGTATTCGAAGGCCCTTCTCTCCAATATGTCCAAGCGTTTGATGCCACAGCGTGGTCTTCTCTCCAAAGACCACTAGATTTTCTACTCCACTTTGAGGAACCATAGAACTATTGCACCCATCAATAACAGTGCTACCTTGAAGCTTGTACAGAGTTCCAATCCGAACTCCTCGCATCAATACCAGTGCTCCCCAAACCATTTTGCAAGTATACTTCTCAAACACTTTTTTTACACCTACATCATCCAGCTTGCTTACAGAAATCAGATTTCTGGCTAATGCAGGAATATGTAGAACACTTGGAAGCGTTCTAACCCTTCCACCTTGCAACTTCAACTTTACTTTTCCACGACCAACAATTCTAGCCGTCTTGTCATCCCCCAAGAAGAAATCACCACCATCATATTTCTCATACTCGCAGAACCACTCTCTATGGGGAGTGAAGTGAAAGGATGCACCTGAGTCAATCAACCATGCCTCATGATCTACATGTGTACTTGAAGAAGCCAAGTACACATCCCCACCTTCATCTGAGGTGGTTTTTACCTCTGCAAAAGGAGCCTCATCAGATCCCTTTCCTTTGTCAGTAGCTTTAGATTTACAGTCCCTTTTAAAGTGGCCTTCCTTTCTGCATTTCTAGCACACCACCTTTACGGGTTTTCCTGGAGATTTAGATCTCCCTCTAGATTTAGATCTCGCACTCGATGACTTATTTTTGTTTCTGTTTTGGGACCGTCCTCGTATAGATAAGGCATCACCCTTCTGCCTCTCCATATTTTTTCGTCTCATCTCCTCCGTTAGCAAGGCTGAGACTATTTCATCAAACTGCAAGGTAGTTGCATTACTACCTATTGCAATAACCAGACTATCCCATGAATCTAGTAGAGGACACAACAAACTGATGCACTTATATTCATCTGAAATTTTAATATCAATAGATGCTAATTGACTTACCACAACATTAAATGCATTCAAATGCTCTGTCACCGAGTCTCCATCTTTCATCCTCAGGTTATACAGCTTTTTCCACAGGAACAGGACTTAGATTGGTACAAAGTCCCTAACTTTTCCCACAAAGTCTTCACCGTAGCATCCCATGATACATTCAACAATACTAAATCTGAGACACATAATCGTATTGTGCTCTTAGAAGTTGGGCGAACCTACCTATGGTTTTTTCGATCCATGGTTTTGGACGCGATGGTTTTCGGTCCATGGTATTGGATGCTTCGGCATGTATAAATATGTATTGTAACATTGAAAGGAATATAATGAAAAATCAAGCTGGTAGTCCCGGTTTTAGGATCCAGGGGAAAATCTCTGTGTATATGTGTTTTATGTGTTATGCTCTCGCATTGTTTATTTTTCTGTGATTTAGAATTCGTATGCAGGTAATTTCTGTATGGGGTTAAAACCTACACCTTCTACTAAGCATGGAAATGATTTTGTTTTTATAATCGTCAACAAATTCTCAAAGATGGCCATTATGGCGGCCTGCAAGAAGAATATAATAGCGGAAGCCACTGCTAAACTCTTCTTTGAACGAGTGTGGGTACATTTTGGGATCCCACAATCTATCATCTCGGATCGAGACAACAGGTTCCTCAGTACATTTTGGTCCAATTTCTGGTCGATGTTGGACACCAAGCTCACTAAGTCCACAACTTTCCATCCCCAAACTGATGGCCAGACAGAGGTCATCAACAGGATGATCGTACATATTCTGCACATGTACAACTCAAAGCATCCACGTACATGGGATGAGAGCCTCCCCTATATCCAGCACAGCTATAATCAGGCTCTCCACAGCTCGACTAGCCATAGCCCTTTTTAGGTGGGCTTGGGATTCCATTGGATTCCACTAGAGGTTGTAATTATGGAAGCTTTGGCTCATGTGCCTACGGTACCAAGGTTGCCTAGGCTGAAGCCTTCCCCTACTAGAGAGACCCAACTTGCCAAATCCAAGAAATTGGCAAAGGACCAGTAGAAGAAGCCAGTGTCCGTGCGCGCATCCCCCGGGAAGCATACTGAATAGCAAAAGTAGAAGAAAGATAAGCAGTCGGAGAAAGTAGTGGACCTGGAGGCGAAAGAATCTTTGGGAACATAAGATATTGATGTTGAAGGATCAAAACCCCTAACAAATCTACCTAAGTATATCCCTCGGCGGAAGGGAAAAGAAAAGGTCACGAAGGTCCTGGATTCTAAGAAGTTCACCATATCTATGCCCCTACTACTTGAGCAGGTCCCTTTTGAAGGCTCGTGGCTGGTAAGGGTCCCGCTGCTGAAAATGGAGGATTGGGACCTCACAAACCACGCTAAGTTTCCACACTTGGCGACGAATAAGTATATGCGCAGGGTCTATTATGAAGAATCAGGTGTTACAACCTTGGAAACGGAGGAATGGGTCTGCAGTGTCGAGCACCTGGGGTTACTCAATCTGTTGTGGGTGCCCCACTATCACCGCACCCCCACTAATACAATATGTGTGCACCAGCTGCTTACATTGGTGCATGATGGGTGTTTATGGCTAGGAGGGCCTATCCTCATTACAGACATGCTCATTCACAAAATCACACACCTACCTTATAAGGGCGTGAACCCGACTAAGGAGTTTGGTGGAAAGACTAAGGAGAAAGACCTCGTAGAAAGAATGAAGAGAGATTACAGCCTCATGAAGAAGTCCTGAGGATATTCAATTATGTCTATAACTGACCCGACAGTTCAAGTGGTTGCCCAAATTTTAGTAGGGATTGTGATGAGAAAATTTCACGCGGATGAAGTTCCAGTGCCTATAGTTTCCCTTGCTACACAGTGCACGAAAGGCGTACAGTTTAATTGGTCAAGATACCTATGTCAAGAGTTCCTAGCGAACTGCCGAGAGGCCCAAGATGAAACCAATCCATTCCACTACACTTGGTTGTTGTTGTCAATTGTGCTTGTTGCATGGGAATTGCGGGAAGATAGCCAATTTCCTCTGCTCGAGGAAGGATTACCGGAGGTAGCACAATTCGCTTCCTTATGTGCTACAAAGGATGTCGCGTGAATTACCAAGATGAAGATATTTTGGGTTCTTATGGAAATGAGTCTCTGCATGGTCATCAATCAGCTTCTGAGGTTGTCCCCAACCTTATTGACACAGTTGTCACCCTACGTGGAATTTAAGGTTGACTTCCATAGAGTGTACATCTAGGCGGAGAAGGATCTAGAGCAGAAATGACACAACTTTCCCTATTTGGTGACAGAAACGGATGTGTCTCGAAATGGCCTGCAGAGTGGTGTGCCCCGTCAGACTTAGATGATGAACCATGCATGGGTGTGGGAAGTTCTGTTGCACAGAAAAGAAAGGAGGCAACTAAGAAAGCTGTGCGTACACTCGCAAAACAAAAAAATAAGGAATTTGTAGAAAAGGCTCATGTGGAGCAAGAACGTGCTGCCAAGGAGCAAGCAGAATAGGAACAACGCGAGTCACAAAAAGGTGACAAGTCACCTTCACCAGAGACAGAGGAGGAAGAACTTTCAGGACAAGGTGGCAGAGGGGATGAGGGGCAGAGCACCCCATTTATTCTTAAGCGATGGGGCAAGGAGAAGCATGGTGGTACAAGGAAGAAGCAAAAATTGGATAAGTTGCAGGTTGATCCCATGGTGTTAATAGAGGGCGATCTTGATGTGATCAGGGATAAATTCGAGACACCACCACAGAAGTGTTGCAACAGTTCAAGAAGCAATATATGAATACACTGGGGATTGTCCAGAAGGATCTGCATTAGTTTCAGATCCAAATGAGTAGACTACAGGTGGGCATTGGACAAGCTAGCACAGAGAAAGTGAGCTTGCCACCCGGGACAAGCCAAGCAACAGAGCTAGTAAGGACCCTAGACCTTAGGACTATACCATTACCAGATGGGTCTATTCACACAGAGTCCATCGTAGATCGCATTATCCTAAGTACAATCAAGAACATGGGACTGAATATAGCGGTGCTCTCCAATGAGACCCTCCACGCGCTGCAGATGGGCGTGGAACATGAATTGAGAACCAGGGAGCAGCGTGCCTTCAACCTCATAATTGAGTACAAATTCAACAACGAGCAAATGTTTGTTGAAAAGATGTAGGCTTTGAAGGAAAAGGAAGCACTTTAGACATGTAGTTCAAGTCTGGAGTCAGCAGTTCCAGAGGTATGCAAGGCAGTGCCTGAACTTCACATCCCAGAGGATGCATAGCCAAAATCCAAAATCATAAAACTAGTCACTGGTGTGCGTGAAGCTAAAGCATAAGTTGGACGGGTAACCTTTGAGTTCAACATGAAAATTGCAGGGCTGCAACTAAAGTTGTAGCCCACAACTCTACCCAAGGTCGGGGAGCAACGCGAAGTTGTAATTAAGACAGGCATGGATACCTTGGATGCCACAGTCACTAACTGTGTGGCATTGTTCAAACAGGCTACGGAAGTTGTGACCAATCTACAGGAGGATCCGAACCTACAGACACTGAACACCGAGGTATGGGAGCTGCAGCGGAAATATGATGAAGTCAAGGCAACTTCACGTTCCTTAGCACTAGTGTAACACCTTGCCAAATTACAGGAGGGAAAGAAGCTCCTAGCACAAGTAGAGGAAGCATAGAAGAAGGAGGCCTTGCTAAAGGCCAGGTTGCAGCCTTGGTTAGAGGAAGCTTATAAAGTCATGACTACCATTCAAGATAAGCTTAAAGGGTTGCAGCAGAAACAACAAATGATGAGGTTGGCCGTAGAAGGACCAGCCACGTAAAAATTGGTCGACAAGGTTCAGCAGGCAGCAACGCAGAGCGTTGCCAAAGTTGCAATGGTTCAGGTGGAGCTAGGGGATCTTCACAGTAAGATCGCAGTGCTAGCAGAGCAAGTCACGATCTTTGTGTTGGGAGCCTATTGGGATGGCGTCCCCTGGGTTAGTTTTGGGGTTAAGATAACCCAAGTTTTGGTACATTTTGTGTAAATAATGTAAAGTCTCCGCAATTTGTGGATGTGAAGCGTGTAGATGAATAGGAGTCAAAGGGGTTTAGCCCCTTGTTTTATGTAAAGTTTGAGTTAGTTTTGAGATTCACCCATGGTCCGCGGACCATGGCATTGTATGAAAAAGGCTATAAATAGGTGTGTCTTAGAGAGTCTAAGGAATAATTAATGGACAAGGGACAGGAAGTGATAGCGAAGAGAAGTGAGTAAGATAGAATAAAGGCTCGACAACTAAGTGCGCAAAGGCCTACGTAGATTTCACAACTAAGTGTGCAGACCCCTGCAACTAAATGTGCAGGGAAGTTTTGAGTCTGTAACCTTGAATTGAAGATCAATAAAGACAATTTCTAAAGAATTCTTACATATTTTTGTTTATCTCTATTAATACTATATGATGTTGATGAATGGTGTGTTTTATGGAATATTGATCGAATGTTGCACAATTATCTTGAATAAGCCTTAATAATGTACGCAATGCATGTTTAAGTACTTTTGTGAAGACTCTAGTGAATTATGTTATGTTTACTAATAACTTAAGTAGATTTTTGTGAACACTAATTTAGGGTTGTTTTATGATGCGCGTAAGTGGATAAATTGATTTTTAAAGGCCCGCGTCTGAAGATTGTCTTAACAGAGTTGCAGTAACATGCCCTAAGAGTTTATCGATCTGCGTGAAGGCAGACCTGAGGTGCTGAAAGAATTCACACTAGTCTTTGGATGCAAAAACTTGGTTCTTGCATCCCCCCATATTGCTTCGGGTGAGACTGCAGCCTATGCTACGCAAGTTGTTGACGAAAGGGCCAGTAGTGTAGGGTTTTGTTGGTTGGCACAACTAACTCTGAACCTAGGTCAGGACCCCCTAAGATAATAGTCCCCAGGTGGAGCCAATGTTGTCACCTTCTGAAAACAGAGTTCTAGTTGTATAAAGAGGAAAAAAGAAATGAGAAGTTTGCAGCCATCTTCCAAGCCACATAAGCTCTCAAAGAAAAATCGGGCCCCCTCCACTGGATAGTGCTCAGAATAAGATTTCCAACGGTACATAGAAGTCCAAAAATAGACTTTTGGATCAAAATTTAGAGGAGATTAAAACTACCCTTTGAAAGCCAGAAAACAAAGAGCAAAAGACCAAGGGTAAGGCTCATCGCAAATCAAAATCGGAGTTTCCAACAACAGCATGGGATGGAAGTGAGATCAGTGATCAAGCCATCACCAATATCACAAATTGTAGATCGGAGGTCCTGGCAGTCAAGAGATATTGGCACAACTTATCACAAATTGGCGAATCTGAGCGTCAACAAAGCGACAACGCTAAAATTTGTGATATCGCGATGTTGTGATATGATAGTGTAAATCATCGGGGAAGTGTCGATTGTGATTAACAAAGAAATTTATCGAAAAACCAAGGATCAACGAGCTCTTTCTCTCTCCTCCAGTGGGGCCACATGGTAGAACACTATTGAATCCGATAAAGACATGTGAAGTATGACATCATCAAGACGTGGTAGTACGGAGGACACGTGGCTTGCATATTTGGCTTTTTTAGGGGTCATAAGGGGTGAAAACAAGGTGACATGTGTCACCACTCACAAGGTGACACATGGAAAAATATGATGTCATATCGCAAATCAGTGATGGGCAGTCCAGGGTCATCGAAAATCACAATCGGAGCATCGGTGGGGTGACAACGCTAAAACAGCAATATCGCGATTTTGCGATATGATAGTGTAAATCACCGGGGAAGGGCCAATTGCAATTAACAAAGAAATTCAGCGAAAAACCAAGGATCGACAGGCTCTTTCTCTCTCCTCCAGTGGGGCCATGTGGAAAAATATGATGTCATCTCGCAAAGCAGCGATCAGAGGTCCTAGCTCATCGCATATTGCAATTGCAAGAGTAAGGAGGGTGCAACTAGAGGCATGGATTAGAAAATTCTCAATCGTCGATCCCTGATATAAGGCTAAGCACCAGGTCACTTCCCTCAGTCATATGAGAAGAAATGCAAAAAGGGGCTAAACCATATGGGGCCTAAAGGGGATTGGAACTCGCTCGTTTTATAATGTTTTTTAAGTGTAAGAGGGTAATAACGAGAACCATCGATTTAGTGATAAGACGGTCTTACTGGTCATCTTAGGGCTCTGATAGTGTTTTACAGGGAGTCTGGAAGGGTGGGTGAGTTGGCAATTGTGTTCTGAATTTGTCAGGGCCATTACGTGTGATTGCTCCCACCTCCTGAGGAGAAGAAACAAAATTGTTAAGACCGAAAGTGACAGGGAACTAGCCAAGAGAGCATGAGCCGTGATTTAGCAGAAACCTGTTTAGACCAGAGGCCAACAAAGAAGAGTGGCGTGGAGATATTTACAAGACCATCATTTCAGTTCACTTGTGAATTATGTTTTGTTGTTTTATTTCCATGAAAGGTATCTTTCTATTGTAATAATTAGAGGTGATAGAGCCAGCATGCTGAGACAACTAGTCATGTAGGCAGCTAAAAGTTCAGCCTGAGATATTTTGCAATTTCCCTATTCTCCCTCTCCTTATAAAAGGGAGGAAGAAACACTTAGAAAAGGTTCTGAATTCTAAAGAAAAACATGTTATTTCTGAAACTGTATGACTTCCAGATTTGCATCTTTCAAGATATAAATGAAATAGTGGTGATTCCAACCTTTGAGTACTACAGTATGTTACCTCTCTATTAAATTCCATTATGTTCACATTTCCTCTCTGATTTCATGTAATTGTAGCTGCCAAAAATATTTCATATGTTCTTACAGATTCATTTGTATTGATTTGTTAATGCACATGCCTGTATGTATCTTTGAGATTATATCTTTAAAAGTTCGCTCCATGAATCACAACATCCAATCCTCTTTCATCCATTATGTCTATCTTTAACTCAGACAAGTGTAGAATTCTTGATGTTTCAAGCTCTATGTGATGAGTTAGTCTATCTCCTTCTCTTCTTTCATTACTCTGCAAAAGCTGATTAAACTGTAGGTCCTTGAATTACTCGGCCTCCACTAGTTTATACCTATATTCCTATGAGTTGTATATGTGAAAGGATACTAGAAATACATGGCTTATGTCTTTGGATGAAGGATCCAACCCATGTTGTTTATTGTATATTTGTATTTATATATGTGTATAAAATGTATATGATGTCTTTGGTTTCCTAAAGATCATATAAGACACATAAAATATAGATGCTATGAGGCACTGGTCTTGTAAGCAATCCAAGCTTGTCTCTAGAAGTGGCAACACAAGCATTCTTTTTATTTTCAGTTTCAATTTGTAGTACAATTTTCAGTTTAGTGTATATTTCAGATTTCAGCGTGCATAATGGTTTTGGTTTTAGTTTAAGAGTTTCAATCACATAGTTTTTATGAATGAACAGGTTGCAGATTTGGGATCAACCCAATGGATCAGGCTACCAGTCTATGATGTTCTTGACATCTCACAAGGAGAGTCCATCCCCAGCTGGAGCCATTGTTAGGGTCCTATAATTTTTTATATGATCATTTGATTATCGCTGATCATTATTATGTTTGAGATGTTGTAAATAATATTTCACCCTGCAAATTATTTCCAAAGAGACACCAAGTATTAGGATTTAAGGAGATTTTTGCATGACAATGTTTGAATCAAATCAGACTACAGGTGTTTTCATCAGAAAGTTCTCAGAAGCATCTTTCCAAGGGAATATCCTGCGCTCAACGTTGATTCCTAGGTTGAAAGATAAGCCATAATAAAGTTGAATTTCAAAAGCAGACAAAGGCCCGGGAACTATTTCCGCTATAGTTTTAAATTGTATATGCATGTATCCTCTGTTAAAAGATCATTTCCCCCATTTGAATATGCAATTATGATTTTCAACTCTAGCCGCATTCCCATATTATATCATTTTAACCATGGTCGAATTTCCATTCTATTCGTATAACTCTAGCCACTTCCCATATAATTCCCAAACCATAACCATATTCCATTATCCCTTGTTTATTTAAATATTACCAAACTCTAGCTGCATTTCCATTTTGTATTATACACTTAACTCTAGCCGTGTTCCCCATTCCCCTTTTCAATGTTTTAAAACATTCATAAACCATGTCCGCAAGTATGTTTTATTATATGTATTGAATTACATATAACCTACCACCTTCGAAGCACAAACCGAGCCCGCAGGCCACGTGTCACCAAGCCTCATGGAAAATCACATCGCATTTTCTTGATAGAATCAACCTTGACCCCATGGTTCCTTTTTATTGTGCAATCACGATACGCACAGACAAAAACCAGAATCGCCCCACTAACTATTGCTTCCCCCGCCGATTATGATCACAATCACAGCTTCCATAGGCCAAATCCTTCCACAATCCCCATCCGCAATGTGAATGTGTTTAAATCTAATGGATGTGATATTTTATAGGATGGATTTGAAAAGGTTTTGGGTTCGGGTTTGTGTTAACACCCCATCCCAAATGCGATTGCGCAATCGCATATCGCACCATCCCGCAATCAGACCCCCATTACCGCATATCCCCTGACCATTGCAATTTCGATACGCGTGGAACCCTACTAGATCCGAAATACTATATGTTAAGTTTTAATACATTTCGGGTCTAGGCCTATGGTTAACAATCCTTGCCGATTGCGATAAAGTCTCGCACATCGCTTGTGATATCGCAAGTTCCGTCCCCACACCGATTGCGATATCGCAAGTTCCAACCCCTCGCTAATTGCAATAAGTGCTTTCCCGTCGATTGTGATATCGCAATCGGGGATCGCACAAGTCATAAGTCCCTCCTCCTCCAGCCCCTCTCCAATTGCGATGTGAGAAAGCCCCGAGAGATGCGATATTTTATATAATTTATTTAAAGGGTTGTTGGATCCGTCTCCTTTCAAAGGTCGTGTATTAATTAAAAACCCCTCATCTTTGAACGACCCAAATTGACTCTGCCCAGATCGATAGCTCCCAAGCCTTCCCCCCTACCATGTTTCCCTTTATCGACGGGGGGGGGGGGGGGGTGCTCTGAAAAATTATTTTTCCCCACCAAGCATGTTGCTATGTGTCCCTCCTACATAATTTCGCACCCCCCCCCCCCTCTCAATACCATATACCACTCATACCCTCTCTGAAAACCCAACTCCACCTTCGTTCCATCTCCCGGCCTCTATCCATAATGCGCCAACCCAGCCATGGACATCTACTCATGTCCTGATTATGTTCATTTCCTCTAGTCCCCAGTGACCACATGGCCCCTCCATGTGCATCCATTCATAATTTGAAAGAATCGCCCCCCTGGCTTTCATTGTTAAAATGGATCACAATGAGATTTCCAAAAGAATCGTCCCCATTTGTTGCAGATATATTATGATTGAAAATTATTTCCCAAATTTCTCAATAGTCTATCAATGGAATTAAATTAATGTAAAAGGGGAAATTAATAAAATAAAAAGCATGAATAACAACAGAAGCAGCGAAGGAAAAGAAGACAGTGGGGACCTTTCCAGCACGTTTTTAGCAACAAGCAACAAAAGGACAAAGGACAATATTGCACATTCATCACAACAATCATCAAAACATAATGCAGTGAAAAGTGGGACAACAAAACACATATGCCAACAAGACAACAACATTGCACATTTGGAGGGCCAGTCACCACCAGGATTCCTAAAAAATAGTGCCAGAACTCAACTGACTAATATTATTAGCAGTTTAATCTATTTTTATATAATTTTTGTAATAAATCTTGAATTTTGTTTCAAGATATTTGTATAGATATTTGTAACAAATCTTGATATTTTTCAAGATATTTTAGTTTAGGATTTGTATAAATACTTCATCATTTGAAGTAAGAGATGTTGATTTTTGTGTTCCAGAAAGCTATTGTATTATTTCCATTTGATGGGTTGATCAGTAATAAAAGGGACATTCTTCACAGGATTCATGAGTTAGACTATTTGGTGAAGTGCTTCTCTCACTGTCTATGTGTTTATTTCTTTATTTCCATACTTATGTGTTCTAAAATGTGAATTATTTTACAGAAAGATGATGAACAAAATTTGTTGAAAAATACATTATGATTCTGGTTGTGGATAATTTAAATGTTTTACTATGATATCATGTTAAAGAATTCTTAACTTCTCTTTAACTTCAATTGAACTTATATCTTTTCTTCTATCACATTTCATTTAAACATAAAGGATCTAGTTAGTTCAACTACCTTGCCCTGTGAAACTCCTTTGAAAATCTGAAACAAATCCACGTTACGCTGTAGACTCCATAGCCCAATGGAATTTTCAGGCTTTTAATCAACCAAACCAATTCATAAACCAAAACCTAAACCTAATAGCTAGCCTAATATTATTCATAAGAAAATAACTAAATCTGACAGAGAGATCTCTCTCTGGAGTTGGAAGGGCTAGATTCCCAACTCCCAAAGTGGTTTTGTGGCTACCTCTATTTTTTCTTCCACAACCTCAGAAATTACAGAGTGCTAACACTGTGTGCTCTAACAATGTACTCAATCCCATTCTTAAACAAATGATAGTTGTTCTCATGGAGATGAAAAATAGCTCTCCTATCATATAGATATGGGCTTCCCAAACAATACCACATATATCAATTGGAATTACATCAAGATCTACCTCATCAAAAAAGTTTGCAGTGATTGCAAATTTCAATTTACATCTTTTCGTCACATGCAATTTTGCATTGTCACATATCCAAACTAAAGGATAAGGCTTAGGATGAGGAATGGTTTCTAAATTCAACTTCTTGAAAATGTCTTTTGAGATAAGATTTGCTTGTGAACCACTATCAAACAAGGTATCTATCTTGGTATGTTTTGAAATTACTCTAATGTGGAAAAACTCTATTATTGCTTTTTCATCTTGAGTTTCATTGAGACAATGTGAAAAGATAGTACTTGCAATGTCTTTACCTTTCAAAACCATCGTTGTGATATTTGTTTCATCTCTAGAATCTGAACCTAATTCATGTTGTGTAATTGCAACTATTTTCTCTTTCTCCTTGTTCTTAAAAATTTTGGGTCTCATTTCTAGATGAAGTTTCCAGCAATGATCTTCATCGTGGCCCTCTTTAGAACAATGTTTACATGTAAGTTTTTCTTTCTCCATATTGATGACAACATTCTTCTTTCCTTTTCCTTTGAACTTACCATTTCCTTTTTCTCCAGACTCAAAGGAATTGTCACTAGTTTCTTCATAAACATTTTTCCCTCTTGCCTCTAAATGAGTTGTCTGAACACAAACTTCATCTATTTTTGTAGGGTTAAACACGAGAATGGTATGTCTCAAATAACTATGCAATCCTCTAATGTATTTGAGAAAAATATCTTGAAAAGACAAATCTATACCCAAAATCAAATCTCTTTTTTTAAATTCTTGAGTATAAAATTGCACATTTTTCCCTTTAGCTTGCCTAAAGTTTTGCGAATCCATAATAGCTTTTTGCATGTATGCTAACGGATAAAATTGCTTTCTTATTGCAACAACAAAATCATTCCAAGAGGATAAAACCTTACCATGTTTCTTCATGTCCTCTTGAGTTTTAGCTTCCCACAAAATTAATGTCGAACCTTCCAATCTAAGAGAAGGAAGTTGAATCTTAGTTTCATCATCTTTGATTCTTTGTATCCCGCCATACACTTCAATCTAACAAAGCCAATTATCTAATCTCTCTACATTTACTTCTTCATTGTACATAGGCAATTCAAACTTAATATCAAACTTAAGCAAAGGCGTTTTACTATGACCCCTTGGCGAATTTGGATGTGTTTCTGAAAGGGAAGAAGAATTTGAAGATGAGGATGAGGATGATGATGGAGGTGAAGTGGTGGTTTGTCACCATTCCCTCAATTCCCTTTTGGAGGCTTGTCTCATTTTCCTCCATCTCCTTTTAGAGGCTTTGAGCTCTCTCCATATAGTTAGGAATTCCTCTTCTCAAACAGAACCTTAACCATCTCTGACATCTCAAAGAATGCTTTTCGAAAAGCTTTTCATCTTCAAACATCCCTTCAAGACCTTCTTCATGTGCCATGACTATTGAAGTTTGAGGTGTGTTTGTTCTCCTTCAAACAATTTGAAACCTTGGTTCCACGGGTTCTCATTCTCCTATTTTAAACTTCAACCTTGTTAACATCAGAAAAACACTTGCAAACAAATCAAATCTTCACAATACTCTATGCTCTGATACCAAAATGATTTATACTATAGAAATAAAGTTGAATATTTTTTAACAATTTTGCAAATGACAAGTATATGTATTTTTGTGTTTATGTTTTTAATCGTAGGCATGCATTTAGCCAAAAGACTTTTTATATGTGATTTTTGTTACAAGTATGCATTAAAGGACACTATTTTTTTTTTTTTTACCACATGGTGAATCGGTAACTGCCAGGCCTAATCTATGGGAGACCTAGGATCAAACCTCATAGCTGCCACTATAACACTAAGAGCATAACCAACCACCTGCAAGTCGGGTATACTAAGTCCTTATGATTTTAGCAAGAGCAGACTCACAGGAAAGGGGAATCTGCCCCTCTAGCCGCCACCACAGCAGGTCCATTGTACTCAATGAGATTTGAACTTCGGTCTCCTCGGGCTTCGCCCATGTGACTTACCGTCAAACCACACATCATTGTACTTTTTTAAAAGGTAGTGGGCTTGGCCCGATTCGGTTACTACTCGCATGACGAGCTACGACCTTGCTCGGGATCGAACACAAAAACGGTCCGTCGTGACGAGGTCGACTTTACCACTACGCCGCCTCCACGACCTTAAAAGGTAGTGGGCTTGGCCCGATTCGGTTACTACTCGCACGACGAGCTACAATCTTGCTCGGAATCGAACACAAAACCAGTCCATCGTGACGAGGTCGACTTTACCACTACGCCACCTCCACGGCCTTTATTATATATGATTCTTTACCGTAAGCATTCGGTACTATGTCTTTTTAGAATTGTGTAATGGAATTTCGTTTGTAAGTACTTTAAGGAGAATTATTGAATCAATTGTTAAGCCCCGAATGTGATCACAAGGCTGTACACGGGTTCCGATTACCTCTCCACACATGGACTATATGGTTATCATTAGAGGTACGTTTCCGAGAAACACATGATGATCTAGGTAGGATTTTGGACAAGGCAACAGATTTCAAGGCCACTAACTACCGGAAATGACTTCTCGCGTGTGTCAGTGTTAGGTATTCGAAAGCGACCCGACGGTGAAAAATCATTTCCAGATATTTTTAAATCTAATTAACTGGGTTGTGCTAATATCTTTTATGTTTCTTTATAAAAAAACAGTTTGATAAACTAGATATGATTTTTAAATTTTGTTTTCTGAGAAATATATTAATTTCTCAAAGTCAATCTCAGTGTCACCCATTTTAAATCATCGTGTAATCTATCTAAATCGTCGTATAATCTATGGATACGTGACACTTTAATTTTTTTTAATTAAATATTTTATACTGAATTTTATAAAATACAAAAAAATATATAATTTTTTTTTTTTTTAAATTGATATAATATATATATATAGATAATTTTAAAAAACTTCGTTACAAAATAAAAAAATATTAAAATTTATATAATTACAATATAACCTTTTCTCAAGTACAATAAAACTTGTAGATAAATAAATAATATAATAGGAAAGATGAATTAATTATTTTATGTACAAATTAGATAGATTATTTGAAGTACATATGACAGTGGTTAGTGTCATTTGGAATTATAATAGAATTATAAAAAAACATAAAATTATTTATATTTATTTGATTGTTTTTATCTAATAAAAGAAATAGAAGATATTTAAAAAACAAAAAAACCTTTTTCTTATAATTATAAAAGAAATTATTTATTATTTAAATATTCAAAACTATGGTCAACTAAAAAAATATTATAAACTTGGAAAAAAAAAAGTTTGACAAACTAATTGCAATATAACCTATCTATCAACAATATAATAATAGACTACACCAATAACAAAATTAAAAATAGTAAAAATAAATTCTACTTTCTTGATTTCACATCTAAACATCTCTGGCTCTTCTCCATATTTTTAAACAAAAATTTAGGGGATCTAACATCTGTATTCTTTATACAAGTCATCCAATTTCAGCCCTATATAAGCAATGTCAGTATTTCACTCCTTATGGGCCACTTAACCATCACATAATAATGGTTCTAATTAAGAAAAATCTTACACAGGTAATCCAATTTGACCTGTATATACTCCACCAATTCCATCATTGAGTCAAACAACTTTATACACAACCAATTGCATCATCACTGAGACAAGCACATTATGATACAAAGAGAAATTAAGAAAACCATGAGAACCAATTTGAGTATTTTTCTTGTAATTGTTACACAAAGTAAAGTCGAGTCTACCTTCAAATTACTCAATTAGGAAGCTTGTCTTGTTCCTGATCTTTTCTTGCACCGGAAAATTTCTTCCATGTTTCTTGAAGCAATCTTTAGCAGATCAAATCATACTTCCAGTAACACTGGCTTAAACTAGAATTGTTTATCCCCTCTCAAACTTCAATTAATGAAAGCCTACTGTATAGAAACATCACACTCCAACACTAAAAAATCTTACTAAAAAATAAAAAATGATTTCATACTGCACACTCCAAGATTAAAAATTCAAAAATGATTTCATACCGGTTGAGCATTTTTCTTACAGCAACAGTAGAAGCTTTGTTGGGCTTCATGTCGCCTTGATCAGAGAAGCTGATGCTGATGTTCAAGGCGTTTCTGTATGGGATTCCCATATAGATCATAGCAGAGAGAAAATCCAGTTTCGTAAATTAGGGAAGCAACACAGTTTCCTTCTGTTGCTTTAGTTATTGAAATACCCCTCACATAGAGAACACACACATAGACATTGCACTAGTCCAGAGAAAATTTTTCAAAAAAAAAACATTCAAGCCCACTCGGATATTTTTCAGAGTAAAGGGTGATTAAATCTATGTTCGTAGCTTTGAGTGGCATCATATTGCCTCAATTGGTGAAGCTGGTGCATCATCTCTTCCTTGAAACCAAGACTCCTTCCATGTTCCTGATCTTGATTTCAACTCCATTCCCTCCCATCTTTCCACCCCACCAGTGATTGCTCTCATCTCCTCACCTCTCAATGGGGACTCCCACTCTGTGCAACCCAAAACATCATCTGCCTTGTTCTTCTCTTTGCTTTCATCAGAATGCCAAAACTGGGAAGGGAGGGCTTGGGAGCCAAAATTCCCATTTGGATGGGCAGAAAAGGCAACCATTCTTGTTCCTTTATCCACTATGAAATTATTTACAGAATGCACAGTTGATGTCGGAGAAGGAGATGCAGAAGAAGCAGCAGCAGCAGAAACCCCATTTCTATGGCCTTCGACAAATGAAACAGAGTGTTGCATAGATTTTCTTTGACTCTCTAGTTTGGTCTCTTCTACAGCATCTCTCCATGCTTTCAATGCTTCCTTTAGACTATTAATGGATTCTGTCTTCTTTTTCTGAGCTTCGGCCTTTTTCCATTCACTCAGAAGCATATCCAGGGATGAAGATTTCTCTGAACAAAAATCTTGATTTCGAATCAAATCCCTGTTATTTGAAGGTTCTATTTTTTTGCATCCATTTTTGGGTTCCACAGCACTACCCAAATGAACAGATTCAATCCTAAGGACTTCAAACCCATCTGGGCTACCCCATTTGAGAGCCAAATCCCATGGTCTCACTCCATTACAATCCTCTACATCCTTATCTGCACCATTCTTTAAAAGCAGCTCCACCATATCCAGCTTGACATTCTGTGCTGCATAGTGCAGTGGAGTTCTCCCCTTGGAATCCTTAGAATTCACAGAAGCTCCCCTCCTTATCAAAATGCTTGCAAACTGAGTCCTACCCCCTGCACAAGCATAGTGCAACGAAGTTCTCCCATGATTATCCTTGAAATCTATGAGCTGCCTGGATGTGTTCAGTAGCAGAGACTTCAAGGCCTCCTCATGTCCTAAAACAGTGGCCCAATGAAGGGGAGTTCGACCTATTGAATCAGAACACTGTATTGGGTTTCCTTCTGCCAGGAGCCTTTTTACCATGCCCACATCATTTGATCTCACTGCCCAATGCAATTCTGTTACTGAAAACTCCATATTTCTGCACAAAATCTACACTATAACTGCAAAACTCAAAATCTCAAAGACTAGACTTCTGAATTCAATAAATAAAAGTGTTAGTCCCTTGTAATAACCAAGCAGGTGCAGTTGCACAATCAGCAGCCCATCCTTAAATAGGCAGAGTTGCAGAAGGATTAGGTACATCATGCATATAAAAAATAGACCAAACAAAAAAAGACTCCGCAGTCAAAACTGGGTTTTCACCTAATAACAATGGGTGGGGTTTGGGGAGAGCGACTTGAAGGGCACGATAAGATTTGAAGGGCAGGATAAGATTTGAAAGTGTATGATCGATTAGATATAAAGTGTAGCGGTGGCTGGCAACCCTCCAACTAATATCTGCAACCAGGATAATCGTTAATTTATAATATAATTAGAGGCTCTGTGGCTGGTATACCACTCTCACCAAAGAATATGAAACAAAACAGTGTTACCTCTTCAAAGTCAATGGTCTATCGATATTCACTAAAGAGACAGTAAAACGGTGGAACAGCTCCATCTAAGCGACACAACGAAATTGTTCGCTCATTTACCTGTAATGCTCGGTGATTTGGCTTTTCACTCCGGTTTATTAAATAATAACAATGATTTGAACTTCTTTTAGTACTTCATTAAATAAGAAGAAGAAGAATAATGAGGCTCTGTGTTTGGTTTCTTGCCCAGCTAACACCTTGGTAAGGTGTTTGTGCGGTTATGCAAGTTACAGGTTCAAATCTAGCTTTAATTGTATTTCGTGGGGATGGGATTACACTGACTCACCATATCTTTCTATATTATAATAATAATAATAATAAAAATTTTATTTTAAGTTAAATGTTTTTTTTAATTTAGGAGTAAGAGATTTATTTTTATTCAATTGAAATTTAAAAAATTATGAAAAAAAAAAATTAATCATTAAAAAAATTGACACAACATCAAAACCGATCTCAAATTGTGATCAAAAGCGTCAGCATTTTATTTGCCATTATTTTAGTCACCATGACAATTATTTGCAATTTGTTTGCATTTAAGTTATGTTTATAGAAAGTTATATTGTAATCATTTTATAGTCAAAATGTTTTGACATTCAATTAATTTTGAAAATTTAAAAAGAAATAGAATTGGTTATAAATAAAAAAGTAATTAAAAAAAAATTATATATGCTACTAATTGTTAATAGTACATACATCTAATCTCAATATTTATGAAAATTTCATTATTTATAAAAATAAAAAATAAAAAATAAAAATAAATTTATATGTTACCAAGTGTCATAATAGTATATACATCAAATTTCAATATTTATGAAAAATAATACACACATCAAATCTCAATATTTATAAAGATTTAATTTCAAAATAAATGTGTCAAACTCATGTTTAACTTTTAATTATTTATGAAAAATAATACACACATCAAATCTCAATATTTATAAAGATTTCATTTCAAAATAAATGTGTCAAACTCATGTTTAACTTTTAATTAATGTGTAACATTTGAAAATAATTTACAAAGTTTACAAAGTTTGTTCAAGTTTTTGAAAAAAATTACCAATCACATTTTATTTTATGATATTCTTTTTTGGTAGTTTAATATATATATATGATATTTTAATTGTGATTTTCTTTTATATATATTCACTTTTATATATAATATTAACATATATAATTTATTTAATATAAGAAAAACATCTAAAATATGTCACTACTTGAATAAAATATTTCTAAGTTATAATAGGAAATCTTTAACAAAATCTCTTTTATGTTTTACTACTAGGAGTCCAATACTATTGCAACAACTACAAAAAAATCTAACAAACACATTAGTGATTTTCTATCACTTCCTTTATTAATATAAATATATTTTAAAAAATACAATCTAAGTTCTTCTTCTAAACTCTTGTTACATTTGGGTCCCTTCCTACTTTAATGCAACTTCTTTAGATAGATGATCAACATTTGAGTTGAATTATATATATATACATATATATATATAGATAGTTTTTTATGTTTATTGTCTATCTAATCTTTAATAACTTTATTTTTCTATTGCTTTTTTATAAAAATATAAAATGCCTAAAACTTAACTATTTCTTTACTAACAACATATTTCAAAATAATATAATGTGCTAAGAAAAAACAATGTCCCCTCCATTATAAATATGTATAGCTTTTTGTTATTTCTTTACTAACAACATATTTCAAAATAATATAATGTGCTAAGAAAAAACAATGTCCCCTCCATTATAAATATGTATAGCTTTTTGTTATGGCCCTAAGTCAACATGCCTTTTCATAATTAATTATGTGTTCCTTTAATATTATATAATGTTTTACTTTCAAACATTTTTACCTACCTTTAATAGCTAGCTTGATTTTATGGGAAACTTGTGTAGGAGTCATATAAGGCTTTGAAATATCAAGTTGTCAAATAATGCAAGTTAAAAACTTACAAACATTTGTAAATGCATTAGTTATTTAAGAATATAGACAACAAACAAAATTCAATTGATGTCATTTGTTGTGTGAATTTTTGTTATAAATGATTTTAATGTAAAATAGAAATTTCATTGTTTTAACTAAACACTTGTTGAATCTTAACATTGTGAATTCAACTATAAAATCTCTCTACTTAAAAACTTTAACAGTTTTATTTGTTTTAATATTTTGAAATTTTGTTTTAATATTCTAAAGTAGAAACCTAGATTCAAAAGTTGAAAAAGATCTAAACTATTACAATGTTTACAAAATGGAATCTTGCAAATCATAAATTTTAATAGTTAAAAAAAATTTAAAATCATTATACATGGACATGAAGGGAATTTTAATACTTCTACTATCAATTACTTTTTGTATAAAAAAAAAGATACTAATCAACAACGGTCCATATTTGACTTGTTTATTTATATTGAATTTGGTTTCCAAAATTTTTTAAGGTTCAAACATAATTCTATCCACCTCTCGAGTCAAAGATAGCTATTTCACTGATCCTCTCGAGTCAAAGATAACTATTTGACTGATAAGTTTTGTTGCGCTTCACCATGTTTGTGAATCAGTACTAATGCCACTGATCCTCTCGAGTCAAAGATAACTATTTGACTGATAAGTTTTGTTGCGCTTCACCATGTTTGTGAATCAGTACTAATGCCATCTTTTCGAAGGTAAAGGAATGAATATTTTTCTTTATTAAAAAAATAACGTGAAAAGATTTTATTAAATATTTAGAATTAAGAGGTTCATGGCATCCCTCTATGTCACTGAAAATTCTCCGAGTTAAATGACGGCCAAAGATCCTATCAAATATTAAAAGAGGTCCAAAGTTCTTATTAAATATTTCAAACTTAAGAGGTGTTAATTTATTAAACTTTGTAGATTTACAATCAATTATGTAATTAAAAAAAATTAAAAAAAATCGATCGGGTTGTGAGTTCGACCCAATGGGCACGCCATGGCCCAAAGATTAATGCAAATCTCAAATATATATGTGGCCACCCTACACATGCATGCATCATTTGGAGGGATTGTGATGCGCATGCGAAGTTTAATTGCCAACCATGAAGGTGGCAGAGCCATTAAGTCGGATGATAAGCATGAACTCCTCCTCCGTTGTGTTGTGTAATTTGGTATGTGTGCTCTGTTTGTTGTGGATCTAGTTCGGGTTGCTCGTTCTGGGGAAATCGTGGGTTCAGTCTCCTTCTGGTCTCAGTCTTGGTCACTGGTATGTCCCCACTCTTAATTTTGCTCCCTCTGCATATATGGATCTTTGTATCTGCCCTCCAGTCTCTAGGATGCATGGTATTGCAGTAGGTTAGCGAGATGGGCATAGTATGTTTCTAGAGTATGGCATGGTCTAGTCTTTGCTATGTGTTGAGTTGTTAGTTTTTTATGTCCTGGTGTTTGTGGTTTATAAGATTTGGTTGTCACGTATGGGCTCATGCAGGTTCGGCTGATGGGCAGCTTTGAGTGCCAATGTACTCACTACCTTGATTATTGCATAATTGTAAGAGTTTTGGTTTCTGGCCAATTTTGTTTGGTTCTCAAGTATTTTGAATATGTATGGGTTCGGAACAGGGCCAACGTTGTCTAAAAACATTGGCCTAGCCTTAATCAGTATAAGGTTGTGGTCTGGGGTAATATGTTGGAAATGTTTAGTGTCAGTCCAGCCTTGAGGATATGGTATGTTGTATCTAGTTTCGTCATCTGGTTGTGTGTGGGTCTTGGTCAAGGGGAAACTCCCAGCTTAAATTCTGTCAATATAGGCCCGACTGTGGGAAATTCAGTTCCGGTTTTACAAATAGGGCATACTACGTTTGGTTTCAGCATAAGGTTGTATGTGGGTTTTGGTTAAGGGGCAACTCACTCCTCAAATGTTATTTCTTTCTTCAACGCACAATTATGTTGTTTGAATCGATAAAACATGAGTCTCACCCATATCATTATGGGGTTTTGCTTGTGGATAGTGTTGTTTGTCCATTTAGGCCCATCAGTGGGCATTGGTGGAAAAACGATAGAAGCAGAACTATATGTTGTGTTGGCTTCCAATTGACAACACGCTTTTGAACTGGTTCCTTATTTGGTTGGTTTCTTTTGTAATTTCTTTGACAGGTCTTCAAATCCAGAGCGATCCTTGGCAACATCGTGCTTCTAAGCTTCAAATTTATTTGGGTTGACCTCTAGATCTCAACATAGGACAACATTTGATTTGTAGGTGCAGTAATATGGTCTGAGCCTCTGGTAAATGAAGGAATGGTCGTGGAGGTCATGGTCATGGGAAACAGAGGAAAGACTCCCCTTCACAAACCAGTCAACCCAACTCATCTGGGGGGACTGTGTGTGGGCGTAAATCAACCTCCCAAATTATTCAAGGATCTGCTCAGGCTTATCACTCAAGCAGTTCAAATCCAGTCAAGCAGCATATCACGGATTGGGAAGAAGAGACATGATAGACTAAGAAGGCTTTGGAGATTGATTTAGAAGAATGACAAACTTTGAATAATGACCCTGGCCACACCCGTGGTAGATCCTCGCAATAAACAATCCACATATTTTGGATGATGAAGAGCATTTTGGCTAAAGCCTTGGAGAAGTTTCCCCCTGATATGCATTTGTCATCCCAAGGGAAATTAGATCATACTAAAGAGTTTCAAAAGATCCTATTTCAGTTGCAACAACAAAATGGGCGTCTCAACCACATAGAGCGACACATCCCCTGTGTTCCCCACACGAAGTTTTCAAGGTCCACTATGAAAGACCTTGCTCTGGTGGATTCAGTTGATGATGGGTAGTGGCAGTGCACCCCTGATTATAGTTTTGTATGAAGCATATTCAAATTTTTAGGCAAATTAGTAGTCATGTTTATAGGTATCTAGCTAATAGGAGGAAGAAAGACTCTCAAACATATATAGCGTGGGTTGTTAATCTTATTATTTTTTGTTTCTGGATGGCATATTTTGCAGTTAGGTGACCACAGACATGGTTTTCCTCAGGGCAGGTTGAGGTCACCTCACCTTCAGACATATAGATATAACCTGCTTTATATTAAAATATTAATGATAAGATCCTAACAAACTTAAAAAATAAAATTAAAATTATTAAAAATTTTAATTTTAAAATGAAATAATTTAGAATCAATTTTTTTTATATTTATTAATAAATGATTTTAAAATTAAAATTTAAAATTTAAAAATATTTTATATTTATTAAACATCTAAACAAATAAAAAAATTTGTTTATATTTATTGAACATTTTTTCCTTGAGAAATATTAAAATAATAAGATGTTAACATCATATTTAGTTTAGCTTTTCAATCAAATTTTATAAGAGTTGTAATAAAAAATTAATTAAAAAATTGTTACTCTATATTAATACATTAAAAAATAAAACAAGATGAATAAATAACAATATACGTTTTCAAAAAAATATAAATTTAGTGAAACATATAGAATTTTTAAAATTATTCAAAATAATATATTTAATCATCTAAAAAAATCTTTGGAAAATTGATTAATGTAATAAAAAATTGGATTTTGTTATAATTATATAGTAGCTTTTCATTTTCTGAATTTTAAATTGAAATGTAAAACTTAATGTAATCTAAATTTTAAATTGAAATGTAAAACTTAATGTAATCTATGTAAATTATTTTGTTACATTTTTAAGGGTAATATACATTTATCATACTTAAAGTCAATAAATGAATTGGAATAGAAGATTAATTTTTTTTAAACATATTTATAATAATATTAGTTTAGCAAATTTGTTTGGGGTTGTTACTTATGTATAATTTTTTATTTACACGTATAGAAATAGATATTAAACGTAGATAGTGGAAAAATAACAACTTAATGTTTATATTCATCTTGCTTCATGTTTAGCCGTAAATTAGTGTTCAACTCAGATGGTGAGGGAATAGATGATTTTCCTCCCAACCAATACAAACACCAAGAGATCAATGATGTTTTCTTGAAAGACTTTATCTCTTTCAAAATACTTAGTAACTTCATCTTAGGTTCAGCTCAAACAAAAATCTATGTAAAATAATACAATAGTAAAGATGTCCAACTAATTACATGTTGTTGTGTGGGCACATGTAATATAGGTGTCTAACTAATTACATGTTGTTACATGTTGTGGTGTGATGGAAATCATCTACTCTAGCCCTTGTACTATAGGATGGTGACATATGGTGCCATAGTAGGTTGGATACTTCTTCAATGCTTTAATACACCATACTCATTTTATAGACTCACATAGAGTTGTAAGCAATCTTCACTTGTTCGAGGTCAATGCCCAAAATAACTACATCATTAGAAATAGTACATAATTAGAAAATTATATTAATTTCATTTTAATAATAAAAAATATTATTTTACTTTTACTTCACACTAGTAACAAAATATAAGCAATTTTCCTTATTTTCATACTAATATCCAAAATCACATATTCCTTTTTTACTAATTTTTTTTCCACAAACCTAAATAAAAATCTTCTTTATATTTAAGAAAAATTAACCAAATTACTTAAAACCTAAATTTACACATGAAATAAAAATTAAATATTAAACTTACCTTTATTAATTTTTTATCCGTTAAATTCTTAATGCTTCTAAATTCTTAATAAGTTATTTTTATTAAATTAAAATCCTTTCTTAAAATATAATTACTAATTATTAAATTATCCTTAACTTCTAAATTAAATTAAGATAAATAATTATACTTTTACCATCACTAATATTAACATAAATACTTTATAATCATTTATAATCATAATCTAATTATCAATAAAACCTAACTTAAATTATTATTATTAGTATTAATACATGTAATGAAACATGATTATGCAATAACAATGTTGTATATACTAATTCTAATTCTAATAAGCATGTTGTATATACTAATTCTAATAACCATGAGTAACTTGAACAATTCATATATCTATTGATAGCAATGTTGTCTATAGTAATTCTAATAACCATTAGTACCCTGAACAACTCATACATATATCTATTGATAACAATGGTGTATATAGTAATTCTAATAACCATTAGTAGCGTGAACAACTCATATATCTAAGAAATTAAGTAAAACCAAAGACAAAAATAATGAGTGTTTGAACAAATTTTGAACATGTAATGAATGTTTTGATGGAAATTGTTTTAAAGCTTATTATCCACTTTTTTGGTTGAAGTGCGTTACATCATTATATTGATAATCTCACATATTACTTGCATACCACTCATTCAAGTTTTCCTTCACTAATGGATGAATTGCCTTGCCCCACCTACCCTTGACAAAAGTTGAAATTCCCTTTTCCCTAAAGCTCAATAACTTTATCTGTAAAGTTAAAAGCGAACAAGTTTATCCATAAAGGCAAAAGGGTACAAGTAGCGTGGTTGAGCAACTTGCACTTGTCAATTCTCAATCTTTCTACATTTGAAGTAATTTTTAAGGGTAGGAAAGCAGATGGGAGAATAAATAACCGCCAAGGGGATGTTTGGTAACTTCTAAATCTGTACTATTTTTAGTACTATGGCTAACCATTTTAAAGATGATTGAAAAACATTTTTTCCATAATTATGATATTTGAGTAAATTTTATATTTTTTTATTTTATTATGGTGTTTTAATGAATATAAAAACCATTAATAAGTTTTGATGTGATTATATGTTATTTGTGTAAGATTAATAATTAATTTATTTTTCATATTTTTTTGTTTTTTTAAATTTTTGCAAACGATTCTATTAATAAAAAGAGGTATTATAGCGAGTACATAAACTTTTTCACACTCCAAAAAGTTAATCTTATGAGACTATTGCTTCAACTAGGTGTACCCAAAGAACCATCATTACTATTTGTTCAAATTTGGAAACAAAATTTCACTAAGACACAAGACAAAACAAGACCAAACTATATCAACCAGATTTATCCATGGTCACCACCAGTAAACCTTACAAAATGCAAAAGAGGATGACAAGAGTAGAACCATGCACTATCGGACTTGCAAATCACTGAGTACAATGGAGAGTGATATGAAGTGAGGGATCATCATATGTCATCCTTATGTAAGCAAAAGCAAGATTTATACAACAGGAAAACATTAAACTATTGACCACCAAGATGCCATAGAGAATAATGATAGCCTCCAAGAGTTCCATGCCTGTGACCACCTACAAAGGAGAGTACTAAAGCAGTTTAGCCTGAATTAGTCTGAGATGATGACTGGAGAAAGGGGAGAGGAATTTTCATGTGGATAAATAATGACACGAGGAGATGCAATCACTGGGGGAGTGTTGACTACAGGTGAGTCATTAAGCTCCTCTGACTCAAACTACAAGTCATAAACCACATATTTCTCTGCCCTTGTTAATCTAGACATAATGTCATCCAAGCAAAAGTGGATGTTTCGGAGAATGTGCGTGATATCTTCCTATCCTGCCAACAATTTATAATTATATACTTGCTTATCTCTGAGGACCATGCAAAAGGAGGGTTTTCATTTGTTTGTGCATTACAAGTAAATGAAGAAAATGGTCTATGTTTTTTGAATCTCCCTGGGTCAAGTATCCATTTGAGGCACATGCCTGCTACCTCTAAATCAAAGAAATATGACATCTCCAAAATCCTTTGACTCTTGGTGGAGAATTTCCTTCATAACTTCAGGAGGGACAAAGTCAAAGTAGTTTGGCACAGTCTCCCACCCAAAAAACCAATGGTGATGAGAAGATGAACCACTCACGCCACCTCTGCAACTTGGAATTCCCTGCTGAGGAGCCATACTAAGATAGGGGACACAAGTAAAACTCACACAACGAATAGACACAAAACCCAGGAAGACAAAAAAGCAGATGCACTCGCGACTCAAGAATACTCGTCACAACGAAGATAACATCATCACCAAAGATATACAATAGGGAAGATTTCGTAGATTATTGGAGACTAACTCGGCTACCTACTATTGAGAACCATCTTATATAGACTGATACCTAAGGTGTTAAATTATGAAACCCCCACCAAAAGTTTAAGTAAACCCAGGTAATTTAGAAGGGTTAAAGGTCCTTGTAACTCCTCCTAGTGGCAGTAGAGTAGGATCACCTGAAGAAGGAGAATTTTCCTTGGTAGTCCATCCAGATTACCAAAGTTTAGAAACAGGTTACAATCCCGAAGCTGTTACGGTTTCCGAGCTTGCTGGTAGTTTTTCATCTGCCAGTGAAACAGGCGAAGAACCTGAAATTTCAGAACCTGTTACTCCAACTCCTAGTGTTCCTGATTCACCAAGAATAGAAAGAATTATCACCGAAAATCTTCCTGTTGGATTAATTGCTATAGAAGAACTTGTTCCAGAGGAAGAAATAGGCGTTTCTAATTCTGAAGATCTAATTACCCTTGATCTAAGGGAGCGTGAATCCATCTTTTACAGTCCTCCTAGAAGTGAATCTTGGTACCTTGCATTAACCAATTTTTTAGACAACTCAGTAGGTTTTTCTACACCTCGTACTCCGGTTCCACCTAGAGGAATTCATTCTCCTGTAAATATGTCTGGTCAGTCATCTGTATTTTCACAAAGTCCTGAATCATTTTTACATGGCGGTCCTTCTGTTCCTACTGGGTATCAATCACTTTCTGGTACCTTTGCGGGAGCATCTCCTCAACCCATTGATCATGGGTTATTAGTTGGAAACAGTGGTAATGTACCATTGAGTATAGGTGAAATTTATATGATGTCAGGTTCAACTCCCATTAACCAACCTCAAGGTGGCCAATTACCGCCTGGGGGGCAACCTTCGTTAATGCCTGGGGGGCAACCTCAAGGTACTTCATTTGTGACTGGGGGGCAACCTCAAGGGTATCAACCCCAGCCTCAATATGTACCCCAAAGTCAACCTCAGTATCAGTATCAACCTCAAGGATGGCAACCTCAAGGATGGCAACCCCAAGGGTATCAACCCCAAGGGTATCAACCTCAAGGATACCAACCTCAAGGTCAAGGTCAACCCCAGTATTCGTATTTACCTCAAGGTTATCAACCTACGGGTCAATACCCTGGTCAAGGTTATCAACCACCTCAAGGGCAATCATATGGGACTGCACCTTACAGTTATCAACCCTATCCTCAATACGGCTATGGATCTCAGTATCCTCAACCTGTTACGAGTCAATACCCTGGAATGTTAACATGGGATCCGTCACAGGGTCAACAGATGTCGCAACCAAGTATACAGTCGGTACCTCAAGTAGGACAACCTGCAGTTCCTGGTCCACCCCAGCAACCGCAACCTGTCCAGTCAAGTGTTCAGACCCCTGTAACTTATGTAGTTACTCAGCCGCCAATTGCACCTGGTACTCCACCTCACACGGCTGCAGCAACTACCGCTTCATCTACCATGCTTACTTCTGGAGTATCGGCAGCTCCGGTTTCTACTGTCCCTGTAACCACTCCTCAGACATCTGTACCGTTGTCTGGACCCACGGTTCAAACCACAGTCCAGATGCCTGCAGGCCAACCTGGTACAAGTACGGTTGTTACTACTCAACCTCAATTTGTTCAACCTCCGTACCAGGGACAGTATCAACCTGGGCAAGCTGCCCAACAACCGGTTTACCAGTATCAACCGTATCCTGGGTACACTTATCAACCACCTCAGCAACCCCAGTACGGTCCGGTTAATCCTGGTTTTCCAGGAGGATATAATATCCCAAATGCGACTCCTGTTCCTAGTTATCCTGGATATCCTCCTCCTGGGGCTGGTATTGTGACTCAGAGTTTTAGAGATCCTAACCGGCAGTTACCGTTTATTGCGACTTTAGATTTACCCGACTTGACGCGCCTAACGAACGATCCAATTCAATATCTTCCGTTCTGGCCGCCAATGCCAAATAAGTTGCCCAGCGATATACCCAAGTTCGAAGGTAAGTCTGGAGAGGATCCGTCTAATCACGTGATGACTTACCACCTCTGGTGTGCATCAAATTCCATCTCAGATGATTCCATCCGCTTACGTCTTTTCCAGCGTACACTCATTGGTCTCGCAGCCAAGTGGTACATTGAGTTACCACGGGCCTCTTTTTACAATTTAGCCAGTTAGCTACCTCGTTCTTAACTCATTTTCAGTTACCAGTCAGATACGATAATGGTACAGAGTTATTAACTTCGCTAAAACAATCGACATCCACGTACATTTCTGATCACATCCATGAGTGGAGACGTCGAAGAAGATTAGTGAAAGTTTTTATCCCGGACCAAATCTTAGCTGAATGGTTTGTCAAATCATTATTACCAAGAATTACTGAAGATGTAGCTAAGGCCGGAGTAGTTACTGAGGAGCAAGTCATTGCTCAGGCACAATACCTTGACTTAGTTTACACTCAGTCGGGTACGTTACACGAGAAAATTCCGGATCTTCCAAAGTCAAACCAAATCGCTGCTGCTCCTTCGGGATCTCATGCCGCTGATGGTATGATCGGTATCGTGACTACGAAGAGTAAGAAGAAGTCTTCCAAGGCCTCCAATACTCCAATTATCACTTTGCCTGATTCTCCGACAGGAGAGTCTTCTCCTCCTGAACTTACCGCCGACATTCACGCTGTAGAGTCATCTACGGCCAAATCAAAAAACGGTGGAAAGAAGAAAGGAAAGAAGAAGGCTAAAGCAGACAAGGCTCCAAAGGAGAAAACGGAAAAGTCGGAAACCAATGACGAAAAGCGCAAACCTCGATATCCTTGTCTTATTTGTGAAGAAGATCATTTTACGAGAGACTGCCCTCATCGGGCCGAGGTAGTGAAAATAGTCAAAGGTTCTCCCACTCCTGCTGTGTTAAAAAATCCATTTCCAGAGCAGGAGAATAAGATGATAGGTTCTTCTTCGAATGCCAGTGAAGATGTCAGGATTGCGACTCGATCGCAAGATTATGGTAGTAAGGCTCCTGTTGATGGTAAGGAAGCAGAATCTTCTCACTCTAACCCATCAACCTCAGCTCCTGGTTCCGATCCACTACAGATCGAAAAACCTAACCCAGACTTAGTGATTAAGCCGCCCGCCAAGGGTGTACTTCGAAGGTCTGCTTTCAATCCACATGCGAGAGCAGCCCAGAATTACAACATTGTTGAAGACTTAGCTGTTTCACCTTCAGCAATGTCGGCACTCGAAGTGCTGCAATCATGTCCAGCGCAACGAAAATTGCTTTTGTCGGCTATTGGAGCTGTCGATGTTCAGGACCCGAACCTAATGATCTTTGATCTAGAAAGTAGTACACCGCGTCTCCCCCATCAAATGGCTTTCCAAATTCCAGTGATAGTCAAAAACAGGCCTATTCATCGGACTGTGATTGATGAGGGAGCTTCTACGTGTATTATGTCGATTCAATGTTGGAGATCGCTTGGTTCTCCTTCGTTGAACCAATCCCCCACCATCCTTAAGGCCTTTGATGGCCGTGGGTTCCGTCCGTTTGGTATTCTACAAGAATTGCCTATAGGGGTCGAAGGTAAAACCGTTAGTCTGGATGTGGAAGTGGTTGATGCCCCTCTAGACTACAACCTTCTTTTGGGTCGAAGTTGGTCATATGCTATGACAGCGGTCGTTTCATCGGTCTTCAGAGTCATTAAGTTTCCACATAACGGTAAGATCGTGACTATTGATCAGCTGACATACTTTTCATCCGACCCAACCTCTTTAGAAACTATCCAGCATGTTGGTAAAACGACAATCCCTTATAGGGACATTGGTGTAGGTTTAGTTAAGGATTCCGGTTTACTGGGAACTTTTCCTCTCCCTCCACTCAATGCAGACCCTTCGTTTGCAACAATTCATATGATCACGTCAGAAAACATTATTTATGATGATCCTTGGTATGTTCCCTCTGACTCTGAGCTAGACTCACTCGGTGATGTTATGCCGTTGAGTCCGTATGAGATTGCTTATGAAGCTCTTATGTCTTTTACCGACTTTCATTCAACCGACCAAATGAATGTGGTCAGTGAAGAGTCACTTTTCACCTCACCCTTAGAACGGATAACGTTTCCCGAAGAAGTGTCATCTGACGAACAACTTCGCGAAATCCTAAGTGTAGATGATCTACCATGGGAAGATCTCCATCACAGATCTTCGTTTTTACCTAAGGATGATGCATTTGAAAATGATTTTTCATCTATCTTTACCGCTGAATATGTCAAAGACGCTCAGGATCCAACGAAACATTCTGATTCAGAGCTGAATTTAGGGAATATTTCTCGTACTATTCCCATTGATATTTCAGTGAAGCCCGGAATCGAGGAGAACATTCATATAGGTGCCGCATGTACTGAAGAAGAAATCCAAACTTACAAGGCCCTATTCCAAGAATTCCGCGACGTGTTTGCCTGGTCTTACGAGGAAATGCCGGGAATTGATCCTGCCATTGTTGTTCATGAAATCAAAACCTACCCGGATGCTAAACCCATTCGGCAACGGTTGCGTCAGATTCACCCTCGAAAAGCGGCTGCGATTAAAGCAGAAGTCGAAAAGCTGTTGAAAGCAGGTTTCATTTATCCGATCCCGTTAACGGATTGGGTATCGAATATTGTTCCCGTCAATAAAAAACAAGGAACAATAAGAATCTGTATCGACTATAGGGATATCAATCGAGCTTGTCCAAAAGACAACTATCCTACGCCTTATATCGATCAAATTATTGATGATTGTGCCGGAAGTGAGATGTTTTCCTTCATGGATGGTTTCTCAGGCTATAATCAAATCAATATTCTACCTGCCGATCAACCAAAAACGGCATTCATTTGTCCATGGGGGACATTTGCTTATTGCAAATTACCTTTTGGACTTAAGAATGCCGGGGCCACTTTTCAACGGGCAATGTCTTATGCATTTCATGACATCAAGCACATTGTGCAACCCTATCTCGATGATTTGCCTGCTCATTCTTTACAACGAGCTGATCACCTTGTCCACCTACGAGCAATCTTTATGAGGTGTAGGCATTATCGAATTCGGTTGAATCCCCACAAGTGTGTTTTCTGTATAGAAACAGGTCGATTGCTGGGATTTGTTGTTTCAAAAGCCGGCATTCGCGTCGATCCCTCGAAAGTCGAGGCTATCATCAAATTGCCTCCTCCTTCGAGTTTGCGCCAACTCCAAAGTTTGCAAGGGAAAGCGAACTTTTTACGCCGATTCATCCCAAACTACGCCGAGGTCACTAAAGGTTTTACACGGTTGTTGAAACAGAACGCACAATTCTTTTGGGACGAGATTGCCCAACAATCTTTTGATGCACTGAAACACGCGTTGACCCATGCACCGTTATTGCATCCTCCCAACTACAACCAGGACTACTTCTTATACCTCGCAGCTTCGCATTCCACCATTGGAATGGTGTTAGTTCAAGAAGATGAATTCAAAGCAGAGCATGTGATATATTATCTTAGTAGAACCTTAAATCCCACTGAGTTAAAATATTCGCATGTGGAGAAATTGGCCCTGGCAGCCGTTCAAGCTGTCCAGCGTTTTCGTCACTACATTCTTCTCCGCAAGACTACAGTTATTTCGGATTGCAACCCTATGATTTATATTTTGACAAAACAACTGCTAGGGGGCAAGTACTCTAAATGGATTGTTATCCTGCAAGAGTTCGACTTGGAGTTCGAGAAGTCCAAGTCTAAGAAATCTTTAGTTTTTGCGGAATTGATGTGTGATTTCCCGAGTGCTGACACAGAGACTGTGGCAGAGGAGTCCATTGCGGACGAATCTTTGTTTCTTATTAGCACTTTAGATCCGTGGTATGGGGATATAATCATCTATCTCCAAACCCAAACCTTTCGGCCTGAAGCTTCCAAGGAAGACCGTCGAAAAATTCGGTTTCGATCCCAGCAATACAGAATTATTGGAGATACACTTTATCGCCGGGGGGCAGACTTAGTTTTTCGACGTTGTTTAACTCACGAAGAGGCTGAGAGAGTTTTGAATGATTGTCACTCTGGAGCATGTGGCGGTCATATGTCTGGGTATGCCACAGCTCAGAAGGTGTTGCGCGCTGGCTATTTCTGGCCGTCTATGTTTAAAGATTGTATCCTTGCTGTCAGAACATGCCACAACTGTCAAGTGTTTGATCGAAAGATGCGCGCTCCACCTGCTCCTCTCCACCCTATAATTGCCGCTGGTCCATTCGCCAAATGGGGCATTGACTTTATTACTTGTAACCCTCACTCGGCGGGGGGGCATGCGTATATCATCCTCGCGGTTGATTATTTTACAAAATGGGCCGAGGCGATGCCTACATTCGACGCAAGCGGCAAGACAGCTGCAGTTTTCGTATTCAATCATATCATAACTAGGTTTGGTGTCCCACAAGCAATCATTACTGACCATGGGAGCCATTTTCGAAACGTCATGATGACTGAGCTTACAAGCCAGCTTGGTTTGCGCCACGATAGCTCTACTCCTTATTATCCGCAAGCCAACGGTTTGGTTGAGTCAATCAACAAAGTTCTAGTCATCATGATTCGACGGATCATTGGTATCCATCGAACGAATTGGCATAACATGTTATTTTCGGCGCTATGGGCATATCGAACTTCAGTGAAAAATTCAACAGGTTTCACCCCTTTCCAGCTAGTTTATGGCTTAGAAGCTGTGTTACCTATTGAATGCGAAATCCCATCACTTCAAATGGCTGTCGAATTACTTCCAGCTACTTCCGAAGAGGAGAAACGGTTATTATACTTGGCTAAATTAGATGAGACTCGACGTGACGCTACTTTAGCTATCGAGACTCACGCGAAACGAATGAAAGCTCAGTACGATAAAAATGTAACCCCTCGAAGTTTTTCGGAAGGAGACCTAGTACTATTATATGATCAAGCTAACGATAAGCTAGGTGCCGGAAAATTCGTTCCCATGTGGCATGGGCCCTACATTGTAAAGCGAAAGCTAGCAAAAGGGGCTTATGAGTTAGTTGATTTTGATGGGGACTCTTTGGGTAAACCCAGAAATGGACTTTACCTAAAGAGGTATTATGCTTAAAATGATGGGTATGGAGAAATTTTTAGATAGGTTAGATTTTCTTTCTAGCTAGCAAGTGTGTTAGTTTAGTCAGTGTGCTTAGCTTAGCAAGTGTGGTTTTTCGTCATTATTCTGGCTTATCTTGGTTTTACTCTTGATATTGTAGATGTCGACGCCTCTCCAAACATACATTGGATTTGCTGATGGTGCTTGTCGTAATACACGGAATATCTCTTCCGCAGCTTGGGTTATCTATTCGCCCTCTGACGAGTTAGTTTCTATGCATGGGGTAAGCCTCGGTCAAACAACGAATAACATTGCAGAATACAGTGCAGTGGTTGAATTATTATCCGAATCTATTTCATTTGGAATTCGACGTTTGATAGTGAGGTTAGATTCTGAACTTGTTGTATTACAGCTTAATAGAGTTTATGCCATTAGAAATCCTGTGTTATTAAGGTTGTTTTTGAGAGTGCGTCTCTTGGAACGTGAATTTGATTACATTGAATATCAACATATTCCAAGGTCTTTGAATACATTAGCAGATGCAATTGCTTCTCGAATGTTGGACAGACATTTACAATAATCATGCAAGTAAATTTAAAAACATTTCATCACATATGTTAAACAAGATAAGCCGGTAATAGTGATATATATATAGATAGAAGTGTGTCAAAAAATATATACATCGTCTTCGATCATAGGTTTAAAACACCTTATGATCGGCAAAATGATAGTACAAAAAGTCAAAAATGTCACATGTGACTACAAAAGTGACTAGTCAATCACTGGTGGTGCTCTCTGTACGACACCACTGCGCGGGCTACCTTACGCAAAAATCTCCTAAACGGTCCAGGGACCGCGACTACGAAGCGCTGAAGCCTGATAGGAATGTCGTCCATAGTAGTCTCAGGTATATCTGCCGTGAGACGCTCTAGATCATGCTCCAACTCAGCTAGTACTTCTGCTGTCGCATCCTGTGGGGCCGGTACCGGTGCAGCTGGATGTAGTCTATCATAAGGCCGGAGGTTGGCTGGACGCTGTGGACCAACATCTGCATTTTGAAAGATTTACTATTAGTTTTGAGACGATATATATAAAAAATACAAAAAATACATAACTAGAAAACTTGTGAAAATAAAAAGTACCTCTGTCGTCCCATTGTTCTCCCTGTGGAAGAACCATGTCCGGATCACCTCTGAAATCCATTCCGGCATACGGAAAGTCCTGTATCACAAAAAGCTGGCCCTCTAACCAGTCAAAATAACTATCTGAGAATCGAACTACTGTCGCGCCCTCGTCAGGATGCCGGGCCATCACCGCAACCCATCGTATCAGCTTTGGCTGCTGGGGACCCAAGATATCAACAGTGAGTTGCTGAGGGATCAGCATTGGAATTCTCTCCAAGGCAAAGCTCACGACTATAGGCCCATATCCAAAAGTCTTTAGTCGTCCGTTCTTTGCCTTGGTCAGTTGGCTCTTCATATGAGCCGACACAGCTTCACACCAGTTGAAAATGGTGCCTTGGTAACAGTCAATTGCCATCCGCATTTGGGATCCGGAAGCAATGTGTAAAGCGGCCGCGCCGCAAATTCTGGTAACCGTGAACGCTATGACTTTGAGTTCCGGTAGAGTGATGTGTTTTATCTCTATGCCTTTTGAATGGTGAGCCCCAGGTGTGCACCAATTCTCGCGGAGACTATCAAGGGATTGGCCACCCGGCCTAGTCCCCGCAAGACTGAGTTGCTCACCTCTGTTTGGCAAGCCAGTGAGAAAGTATACATCCGAGGGCTCTATCTCGAGCTGGTGCCCTCCTATGTAAAAGCATTGTTCTTGTACGTTCCATCGCTCAACCAGCCATTCCAAGAATCTTACCTGGCCCCTCATGCCCGGTATGGTCCAATATTTGTATAATCCGCATGCTCTTAGGGCATCCAGGGAAGGTTGATGATTTATTGCAGCTTCATCTTCCTCTACATGCTCTCTTTCTCTCCAGTCTAACATGATTAATGCCCTGCATATCAAAAATAGCAATTAGAAATTAATTTGGGAATTTTTGGTGGTTTTTTGAGAGAGTTGGGGTTTTGAAATGCGCGTTTCTCGGAGGACGCACCCCGGCTTTGTAGCACAGGGCGCCCGGACGCAGCTGGCCTGAAGGCGGGCTGCGTCTTCCGACCGTTTTCCCGTATGAGAAAAAGTCGGGGGACGCAGGTCACCCGAAGGGCACCTGCGTCCGCCGAGAGGCGCATTCCAAAACCAAAACCCCCCCAAAAAATGAAACTAAAACCTAAAAATTGATTCTAAACGGATAGAAATGCAGAGTAGGATGTGTAAAATACCTGGATGAGACGGCGTTCGATTCCAACGGTCAGATTTTCCGCAGCGACCACGGGAAGTTTCTTGTCAAAAGCTCCTTTTTCAACCTCAACAGTGAAACGGTAAAAATGACATGGTAAAAGGTCTTTTTATAGGTTTTTTGGATGAATTAGTTCATTTTTTACCATGAAAAGATGTTTTTGAATGTATTTTTGCCTATTTTAAACAGGTATGAGTAATGTGTCGCTTTTGTGCAGGACAAAGGGATTTCGAGGGAAATTGTAATTTTTCACAAACAAAATTTCAGAGTCATCTTTTAAGCCCTTTTCTGACTCCTAAAACATGAAAAGATCGCCGAGTGTTTCTTTTTCACTCGTTAAAACGGAATTAAAAGACGGTCCCCTTTTAGCTCTTTTCTGACCGCAAAATCAGGAAAAGATTGCCGGGTTTTTGTCGTTTCGAACTCGATAAGGAAATAAAACGACGTGTCCTTGATCGCTTTTTACTTTTCAGGTTAACGACACTATTATGAAAGTACTCCTTGGTCGCAAGATCAAGCGGTTCCCCCAGGTATTATTTTATACTTTTTCGGGCTTGAGGGACACAAATATACGAAAAAGTTCAACGTGGAGTCTCCTTTAGTTTTTTCAGACTCTCTAAAATTGAAAAACGCCGAGTTTCTCCTATACTGGGCTCGTTAAACTTTTACAGTAGAGGACCTGTTCAATTACAAACAGGAACGAACCACTCCTTCCTAGGGTTCGAATTTAAACTAGGTTGGACTCGTCCGAAGGATGAGCTTATAATCAAGCATATGTTATCCTCCTCAAGCTTGTTAAAAATAAAGAGGTACTTGCCAGAAATGGTGGGGGAAAAAAGAGAAGAATGAACCTATTTGTCACCTTTTGTCTCAGAAGAAACTTTATTACCGCTCTTGAACACGACACTTTTCATTCACCTGGGTTGGGAAATCTTTTACCTCACAGTTGACCAAATCACTTTGAAAGTCTTTAACCGGGTTCCAGGGGTTAACTTTGAGTTATACGTCACCAAGCCATCTGTTGTGTCGTTATGTGTTCAAGAGGTCTGCAAGAAAAAACTTTCATCTGCAAAATACTTGTCATCCATTTGACCATCCCTGAGTCAGTCCTTACAGCAACATTTCTTCAACTTGAACAATGATTTCGTGTTGCGGGCTTGCCTGCAACGGGTCGCTTTCTATCGACATCGACACATTATCTAGAAAGATGACTTAGGAATCGACAGTACCTTGAAGTCTGCATGCATCAATGGCAGGTTTCTCGCCTTTGACGTCAGTTTACATCATTGACTTTCGATCAGAGGATTCCGTGAAGTGTTCGACATCAAAACATCTATTCACATTTCACGGGTTGTGCTTGGTACTTTGAAAACCATTGACATCACTGGTGGTTTCTCTCACGCTTGTTAACAGTTTACATCATCGACTGGTAATCAAGTGGTTTCTAACATGTTCGACATCAAATCATTTAATCACATGGCTAGAATCGTACCAATTCGGGAAGTAGAAGTGAAGACCCTGGATCTAGTTTCTACCATCCAGGCTGCGAGGAGTTTTGTATTCATTGTCTATGTAGACTAATCATAAACAGATGGCTGCGTCCATACTGTATCTACAAAAGTCTATAAAAAATGATGTACTGCAAGATCATTCCTGTATCAGAATAGTTAGTCCATTAGTTAAAGTTTTGAATCTGAGTATGGGAATGCCTACCTCAGTGATGATATAATCTTATCCATGTATTTTGTGTTGAAAATTGCAGGTTCCAACCAGGCCATCCACAAGGCAATCCTTGAAATGATAAAGCGCTTCACCCTTCCTAGAATTACAAAACCCTATTCTATTCCAGGCTTCGCACTTTAGGGGGCAATCTGTTACACTAAAAAATGTCACCTTGACTACTTACAGTTAGTATGGCTCAAATCAACAGTCATGCTACCCTCTTAGGCAAGTCTCATGCCTCTGTTATCCATCTCAAACTCAAAGAAGAGAGAAAGTCTTGTAAAAACTATGTTTATCTCTGGGGTCGCAGGTTCTCTCTAGCCTTACCTGCGGGGACGCTGACCATGTTCACAAAATCTGCGTCCATGGACGCTCTGTATGTTAAGGGACAGGTGCGTCCCTCTGTAAAAGGCAAAATGCGCGAGTTTTATCTTGAAAAAGTTACTTGTGGTTACTTCTAGAACATTCTAGAGGTCGGTTTGATGAAATGGATGCGCCTCCAGTTGGTTCATGTATCTCTATTAAGGGGGAACTTATCCCATCAATAAGGGAGCTATCCCACCCATAGAGGAGGATGATCCCATTGATAGTGGACCTGAATAACCTCTTTACAGCACTATAAATAAAGGCATTGAGCCAAAAGGAGGAGAGGTTGGAGCTATACATTTTCTTTGGGTAAATGCTGCAGGATTTAGGTCTTCCATTAGAGCCTTTGTGAGGAGAGATTGTCTTCACTTGATTCTACTTGGGAGAGGGTGAGCTTTGTCAAAGTAGAGGAAAACCCTTGATGGACCCTGGGAGGAACTTGCACAACACCAAGGCCAGGTTGTAAGAGTTTCTTTGTTTCGTTATTAATACAAACTGGTTTATTTTTCTCAATAGCTTGTGTTAATGAGTTATTTCATGTGTTCCTTGGTCTGCATGTTGAATATATGTTTTATTATATGAAATGCAAGTGCTTGGTAATTGTTTGATTGCTTGTGGTTGCAGGAATTGACTTGAAGGAGGAGCTCATCCGGATCGTCAAGAACGGACTTCAACAACAGCGTTTTGGAATAAGGTAAGCCTAAACACTTGTAGTTTTCATGTTGTAAAAGGTGTATTTAGAGAAAGATCACTCCATTTTGTCTTGTTTGTCATTAGAATGTCTTAGACTTCTAGGAAGGTCAGTCGTGTCCGCACCCTTGACAGATAGGGGATCCCCTAAGTCTACGGGATCTTCTCAACAATTCGGCCACAGAAACAACTTCAGGAGACTGGCCCGCAATTCGACGGGACCTTCTCGGTAATTCCGCCACAATTAAAGATTTTTAACTACAACACACGAAAACAAAGTAAAAAATTTCAAATCAAACCACCTAAAGTCTTCTAAAGAACCAATCAAATTTGAAGCACACGCCTAAATAATCTAGAGCGTCAAACCACACACAAACAGTAGTCTTCCGGACCAAAAACGCTAGTTGGTGATTAGGCCCAACCTCGCAGGATTCAGTACAGAAATAGTGGGTGGAACAGTTACCCCGGCAACCTGCTTAATGAATAGACTGGACCAAGTTCCTCCACTTTAACCGTCTCGAAGTGAAGTGAACCCCCCAGAAAATCCAAGTGAGTATAACCGACGTCTGCTCCAGGTACAGTGGGACCTTCCCTCCACCGTCACCTTGGGTAGAATCCTAGATATTATGTCCACTAAGGTTACCAATCACAACAATTACACCTGGGGGAACAGTCTAAACTCCGACAGCACGCAAGGGCAGAGTAGCAAGCTCCAATCCCCTTACCGGCTCCTTGACAACAATCCAAGGTTTACCGATAAGTGACCCCTGGCTCCTCGACAATGGTTAATCCGAGGTTTACCGTTTGTAATACGTACTGCCTGGCGTCGTTCCCAACGAGGGAGGAATGATCCCCTCACTGGTTCGGACACGAGCTCGTGCTTCTCCTTTAAGAGGAGCTTTCCCAGAATGTAACTGAAACAATTGGATTTGTTCTACTCAAGATGGACTATCTGTTTGGTTTTGTAGTCTTGGAGAGTTAAGTACTCACCTACTCCAAGACCCTAGCCTAAGCTATGTTGGTGCTTCAGAGCCCTAGAAAAATAAAGATTACTAGATTGATTTTAATTTAAGCGTTACTTTTAAGGTTGTTTCTTAAGTCAAAAGGTGATGGAAGTGAAACTAGTGGTGTGTTGACTCGACTCGAAACCACTACAAAATGCACCTAGAATGATTTATCCACTACTTTACTTTTTCGATGAATTGCTTAACTAAAAAGTTGAGAGAATGCAATCTTTATAAAAGCAACTTCTTAATTGAAGACAATCAAAGAAACAATTCGTTTTTCTTTTCCAAGCATAAAAACATAACTTCTCTTTACATACACGAAAAAAACTCTTTTCTTCTTTTGAAAACAAAAAGCTACTTGAAACAAGACTTTTTAAGAAGATGTTTTTGTATTTTTCTTTTAATAAAGCAAGTAAATCTAATATAACCAAAAATCAATCTTAGCAACTCTTAAAATCTATGAAAATGCACTCATAAGCAAACTAAAGGCAAATTTACTCTAAGCAATCTTAACGAGGCCAAAACTAACAATGATTATTTCTAAGGTGTTTTACTTGATCACAATCAAATCAAGGACTAGCTTATTGCAGAATCAAAAACTAGCCAAAACAAAACTCTAATCTTTTTGTTCTTTTTGTAAAATGGAAATCAATACTTTATAAACAAGTAATTCGAAATTTGACCCAAAACAACTCAAATGGCAAGTTGCTCACAAAAGGAGACTTTATGACAGGCCCGACTTCTAAGAAGGTTGACTAACCAGAGAGATCTAAGGCTGGACAACTTTCTACTATCAAAGTCACTACAAAGCCTTTCCAAAAATCAAACCCTAGGTCGAAACTTCGTTGAAAACCACTAAAACACTCAAAGCTCACAAAACAAGTTTAGGTGAAAATTCTTGACAGGGTACTAAAGGATCTGGGCAGAAAACACTAAGGAAAAACAAAATCTAAAAGCAATTTGAAGCAAAAATGGAATTTTCTTAAGTTTTACAGGAAGACGCAGGCAACCCGTTGTCACAGGTGCGGCCCCGCTCTGTGCAGACGGCAACAGCGCGTCCAAAGACGCACTGTGCAGTACTCAGAGACTGCGTCCTTTTGGGAAAATGAAGAAAAACCAATCTAACTAAATATAAAGCTAAGCCACCCAAATACTAATTCTCACAGTCAAAAACCAAAAAATAAAAATGATTTTCTCAAAGCAAAGTTCATATAAAGGAAAAGACTCTCTCATTAATGGATTCCCCAGTGGAGTCGCCAATTTGTCACACGGAATCTGTCAAGGGTGCGGACACGACTGACCTTCCTAGAAGTCTAAGACATTCTAATGACAAACAAGACAAAATGGAGTGATCTTTCTCTAAATACACCTTTTACAACATGAAAACTACAAGTGTTTAGGCTTACCTTATTCCAAAACGCTGTTGTTGAAGTCCGTTCTTGACGATCCGGATGAGCTCCTCCTTCAAGTCAATTCCTGCAACCACAAACAATCAAACAATTACCAAGCACTTGCATTTCATATAATAAAACATATATTCAACATGCAGACCAAGGAACACATGAAATAACTCATTAACACAAGCTATTGAGAAAAATAAACCAGTTTGTATTAATAACGAAACAAAGAAACTCTTACAACCTGGCCTTGGTGTTGTGCAAGTTCCTCCCAGGGTCCATCAAGGGTTTTCCTCTACTTTGACAAAGCTCACCCTCTCCCAAGTAGAATCAAGTGAAGACAATCTCTCCTCACAAAGGCTCTAATGGAAGACCTAAATCCTGCAGCATTTACCCAAAGAAAATGTATAGCTCCAACCTCTCCTCCTTTTGGCTCAATGCCTTTATTTATAGTGCTGTAAAGAGGTTATTCAGGTCCACTATCAATGGGATCATCCTCCTCTATGGGTGGGATAGCTCCCTTATTGATGGGATAAGTTCCCCCTTAATAGAGATACATGAACCAACTGGAGGCGCATCCATTTCATCAAACCGACCTCTAGAATGTTCTAGAAGTAACCACAAGTAACTTTTTCAAGATAAAACTCGCGCATTTTGCCTTTTACAGAGGGACGCACCTGTCCCTTAACATACAGAGCGTCCATGGACGCAGATTTTGTGAACATGGTCAGCGTCCCCGCAGGTAAGGCTAGAGAGAACCTGCGACCCCAGAGATAAACATAGTTTTTACAAGACTTTCTCTCTTCTTTGAGTTTGAGATGGATAACAGAGGCATGAGACTTGCCTAAGAGGGTAGCATGACTGTTGATTTGAGCCATACTAACTGTAAGTAGTCAAGGTGACATTTTTTAGTGTAACAAACCCAGGAAGACAAAAAAGCAGATGCACTCGCGACTCAAGAATACTCGTCACAACGAAGATAACATCATCACCAAAGATATACAATAGGGAAGATTTCGTAGATTATTGGAGACTAACTCGGCTACCTACTATTGAGAACCATCTTATATAGACTGATACCTAAGGTGTTAAATTATGAAACCCCCACCAAAAGTTTAAGTAAACCACAGTCACAAATTTTGAGGGCTTTCAAGGAATGTTAAATAAGAGATGGCCCCAAAACTTTAATACACTCCCGCACCCAAACATCGAATGAACCCCGAATTGAATGATGCAAATGAAAAAGAAGACGCAAGAGCTATAACGTCTTATGAAACTGGAAAGAAAATTGACTTTAAAACCAGATGGAGAAAGTTCTTGGGTACCAGACCCCATAAACCCGAACCATGAAATTAAAGGAAATACCTGCGGAATCAGAACCTTGAAGCGACGAGGTGGGTAGAACTGTCACCAATTCAAAGGCTGGACTAGTCGCCATGTTATGAAGAAACAATACAAAAAACATTGACCCTCACCTTTACTCCCGAAATTGAAGGAACAAGATCAAATCACTGGCATCTTAATAACGGAACATGAGCAAATGAGAAACTGACCAAGGTAAGGAGAAAAACCTCTCCCACATCAGGAGAATGCCAGAGATGGAAACCAAGAGAAGCTCGATTAAGAGAGACCCTCTTCACTACCCCAAGTAACATTTCAATGTCACCACCCTGGTAAAAAACCCATGCATTTGTTGGGTCCTTTGTTTTGAGAAACAAGGTGACACGTTGGAAGAATGACCACATTTTGCAAAAGATAATCATTGGGAAGCAACGAAGAAGAAAGCTAGAGAAGGGGAAGGAATCCACCGAAGACTAGCAGTTGTCGAAACATGGCCAAGGAAGCCGAGACTCAGGGAGCCACAACTGAGTGGAAAGGAATAATGTCAGCCAAACAATATAAGCATCTGAAAAAGGCAAAATGCAAAGCATCCAAGGAAGAAGCGTCAGTCTAAGCAAGCACAGGGATATAAAAGAAGGTTGAAAGGAAAAAGCTAAGGAGGAGAGGGAGACGATACTGAAATGTTGTTGCGGAGCCATTCGAGCTCGCTCTGATTCTCATGATCTTGATTATGTATTTCTATTTCATATTAACTTCATGTTTTGTCTATGAAGCTTGTGAGCCGGATGTTATGTTGTAATGATGATGGAGATTAATGGAAGAAGATATTACAAGGATACACTAGTATTATGCATGCGAGTTTGTGTGGCTTTTTAAATTTTTAATATGGTTGCATCTATATTATGTTCTTTCTCTTCATGTGTTTGATCTATTACGATTGAGTTCCTCATGGGCATAGTTATGGATTTACTAGCATTGATATATTTAATATGATTCTTCCTGATACCAGATTCCAACCCTTAACTAACTAAGGTCACAACACACCTCGGGTGAGATTCCTTATTTGTCCTAGATAAGGTGAAAATGTCAGCATTGTGCTAGACTACAATGAAGATTTTTTTGGCCGCTATGCCTAAACCCGAGGTCTCAAGCCTTCTGGAATTTTTCCACCAAAAAATGGTTTCATTGCTAGGACGTAAAAATTTCCAAAGAGATTTGGAATATGGTGTTGAATATCTTTAAGAAGGAACTGCAAGATTGGCAGCATGAACAAATAGAACGACTCGCTTCTCAACAAGCTCAACTCCGTCGACAAGGTGTGAAGCAGCTAAAGGAAGAAATCTTGTACTCGGAACCTTCAAGTGACCAATACGATATCTTCTGGTGCAAGTTCCCATAGGAGATCTACAATTGGTTACGAATATTGCAAGTAAAAGGAAAGACGAGTGGACATAACCGATCTTGTCGTACTTGGACTCAAACAAATATTTTTGCACTACATCAGCTTGACTCAGATCTGACGTGAGATGTGGATTTTTGGGTACAAAGTTTGTTGCAGAAGGTCATCATTCCTTCTCTAAAGCTGAGGTCGTGTTCAAAAATTGGGCTTGCGGGGAAAATTACTAAGAGAAATCCCACTATTGGGCATGGCTCAACTTGGTCCAATTTTTGGGTAAAAGACCCCACAGAAGAAGGAGAGGACTGTGCAGAGCTCATGAAGATATATTCATTGCACAGTCTTTTAGGGCTTTATGGATGGGACAAAGCCCTTATTTTGTAACAGTATCGGGTATTAGTCCTTATTTTGTGGATCCATGGTATGTGGACCATGGTTTTGTAAAGATGAAATGCATTTAAGGATGTGTAATACCTTAGCGAAGAAGTAGAACATAATAGAAGAGATCAGTAAACTATTGTATCTTTATATCTTCTATATTTTGGAGAAGGATCTGCAGCTAAGTGCGAGGAGGCCTTGAAGAGTCTGCAGCTGAGTGCACAAACCACCTGCAGTTGGGTGTGTAGGTCAGGAAGGATCATGTATTGAAGATCATTATTAATAAAGAAGAAGTTTTGGTGAAGTGTTGCATCTCTTTATGTGTTTATTTTTTATTGTTATGTGTTTGTTTATGCATGCTTTTAACTACATTATGCGAAGAACTGTAATATATACTATTATTTGTTAGAGATTATGGGTTTAATGTGAATTTGTTAAATTAATCATCTGCACAAAGTTCTTATGCATGCAAAGTTTAGGATCAATATAAAGTATAATTAAATACACAGATGCAACAACGTGCATATCCCTCTAGTTGTGGAAACCTGGTTCTATAACCTCCCATAACCACTTCGGGTGAGACTACGATCTACTTGTAGTTCATTGTCGAAAGGGCCAGTGGTTGAGGGTTTTTTTGGCACGTAGCACACTCTGAACCTAGGTCAAGCCCCCTCAAACCAACAAATGGTTTCATTGCCAAGGTCGGGATCTGCTTAAGGGATATGTTTTAATGCCCGTCGAAGAAATAAATCCAGGAATGGGTTGAATAGAAAGAAAGAGACTTTGTGGAAAAAGAGAATAGAAATCCTCGATTATCAACTAAATAATGGTTGCAAAAGTATATCTTTGAAGATAAATATGAAATCTTATTTGGTTCATTCCACATTGAATTATACGAGTGGGTATCTCAGTTGAATGAGCATAAGACTTGTTTCAAGAATGACGAACTCAAGGAGTGGAATCCTGAATTGCTACAAGGACTCAAGAACATTAGTAAAAATATCTCTAGGGATGTTGATTTCTAGATCGAACGCATTTTGGGAGGATTTATCACTGAGTTCGCAATAGATGCGATAATGTCCTATAGTGAAGCTGAACGAAGATTTTTCAAGGGACTAGGAGGTAAGTTCTTAAGACCTTTTAATCTTTAGATTAAGATGTGAATGTGTGAAAACTGGATTTTGTGAATGCAGTTAGATTAATGTTTGGACGAAGAGGAAACAAGCCTAAACTAGGGTCTACGTGAAGTGGAAAGCGGTACAGAATAGATCCGAAGAATTTTATTGAAATTGATTATAGCCCCTTGTTATGAGGATTTGAGAGTGAAGAAGAAATAAGTAAATGTACAACCCCGCGATATTCCCCCACTCATCCTGAAGGCGCGTTGAAGTCAGGAGCTGAGAAGAATTAGGGCATCTTTGGGATCCCCCATCCATCTACCCCCCTCACACCCCATCGCCCTCTGCATACTTCCCCTGCACATCCACCTAGCCCGTCAAGAAGAAGAAGAAGAATGGTTGATGACATTAAGCTACTTGTCTTTAAAGGATTGGGATCAGAGGACCCTGACCAATTTTGGTTCGTAGTTGAGGCAATATGGACAATGAGACAAATTAAGAATGATGATTTAAAGAAGGCGCAATTCGTTATGTCGTTGTAGGAAAGAGCGTTGACATGGTATATGAAATACTCTGCGAATAAGCTAAATGCTACATTTAATGAAATTAAGCAAGAATTGGTAGCAGAGTTCAAGAAGCCAAAATCAAAATTGTAGTGTATCACGATGCTAAAAGAGATAAAGAAACAATCGAATGAGTCTGTATGGGAGTTAGATCAATGATTCAAGGTGTTGATGGGTCAAGTGAGATTTGATATACCCCCACAACAGCATAAAGAATGTTTCATAGTTGCACTACTGCCACATATTAGGTTACCATTGACACAATAGAATATTGTGACTCAAGCTGAAGCATTGGATATTGCGATGAAGATGGAAGCTTCGCCGATTGGGGATACTCATGCAGGAGTACAATAAATACATAGTCAACTAGCCAATCTAACCTTGGAATTGCAGGATGTCAAGAAAGGTAAAGGGACTAGATCATAATTATGGTGTACAAAATGCAAAGCAGAGGGTGATTATAAAGATCATGCCCCGTGTTCATAGATTATATTGCAAGTGGAGTGACTAATCCAGTAAATCCAGGTTTGTGGTGTTATATTTGTAGAACGAGAGGCCAACATTGCTATGAAGATTTCTACCTAGTACAGAAGTATGTACAAACCTTGAACCAGTTGTTTTATAAATTTTCTAGATCAGTAGGCCATGATGAGAAAAAATTATGAAATTATGACTTAATGATCGAGTGCACTGCTGATAGTTATACATTGCATGTAGAAAATCTAGTGGTAGGTTAACCTAATAATGCAATATAAATCAAAGTAGAATACTATAACCTACTTCTACTATCAATTTGCAGAAGCTTAAAGATCGAGCTGAACAATATAACCCAAAGAAGAAGAATCAATCACACAATACACATGAAAATACTTTTGGGAAAGCCTCAGCTAAAAACTCCACTATTGGTATTATCATACAAGTTGGAAATACATAGGAATTATACAAAGCCTTAGCTCTCATAGCTAGACAACTCTCAGTACAATCCTCACAGATGCTCATAGGTAATCTTGGCTTCTCTCCAACCTTCCTCTCTGCCCTCCAAGCTCCTATTTCCTTGTGTTGTTCCTTGTGGATGATCTTCACCTCACCAAGTGGAAAAACTCTTCTACCCAGTGGATGATATCCTCCAAAACTGCGCAATCTTCAAGGATGATGATTTGACTGCATGCATGAGTTTTCTTTATAAGAAAACACATACAACTGATAGTACATTGTCCTTGACTTTAATCTCAACTGGGTCTTTCTCAGAATAGACATGCAAGTGTTTCTGATGAGGGAATCTTCAATTAACTGGAATAACACTAGTTGAGTGCATGCATGCATCAACTAACTGTTAACTCTCTATTAGTTCCTCAAACAGTTTGGAACTAATTTAACTGGACTTAACTCATTAAACTGAGTTACCTAATTACAACTCAAATATAACTCAATATTATCTCCTTAATTTAAGGGATAAATCTTGCATGACTTCAAAAATACTTCTAACTTGAATTTATCCAACTAATTAAGTCAAAATAACTTAATTAGTTATTTCCAGGTAGCTGTTAAGACTAAATTTTATTTTAATTCACAATTTAATTCAAGGAAAAATTAAATTGGAATATTCTTGTTGCCACATTTCAACACTGCAAGCTAAATGATATACACATGAGGAGCTGGGAAGAGTTGGTTAGGATATTTACAAAGAAAGGGCTAGCTGGTATCATGGATTCACAAGTAGGAAAGACCATGGGGCCGAATGTACCTATGTCCCCAATGTGCTTAAGATAGTCGAGGAAAAAAGGTGCTTGTACAACCGCAAGCACAACCACAACCACAACCACAATCGTAGCCATAGAAGACGAAGGAGAAGAGACCAACTGAGGTCTCTACAACAGAATTAAGAACATCATCACGAAAGAACACAGAAGGAAGTGTGGACAGAGAATGCGAAGGATAAAGGAACAAATCCCATGTAGAAAGGAAACAAATTGGTACAACATAAGGGACCTTAGCAGGTCCATGATAGTGAGGAAGAAGCTAAGTTTCATTGGAAGGAGATAGAGGATGTGAAGATCCCCTCTGTGTTTCTAGTGTACATGCCACCGAGAAAGTCGAGCGCAAAGCCGATTAGGGAGAAAAAGAAAGGGAAATTTTCCACCTATACTCCATTATTGCCAGGTGCCTTTTGAACGAGAAGTATTGGGAAAGATCCCCCGAATCAAAATGGAAGATTGGGATTTCAATGACAAAAGTAAATACTCTTAGTTTGAACCGAGTAGATATTTAAAACATGTTTTTTACCCAGAAAACGAAGTAATAAGGTTGGAACTGCAACAATGGATTGCAGGAGTGTAGAGAGCAGGGCTTTTGAACATGTTGAATGTGCCATACTTCGATCGAAGCCCATTCAATATAATTTGTGTTTAGAATCTCCTCACGCTGGTACATGATGGTTGCATTTGTCTAGGGACAAGGATCTTGATTGATGAGATGCTAATATGGAGAATCTCATCATTGCCTCATCAAGGGAAAGACCTCGCGGAAGAATTTGTGGGAAAAAAAAAGACAAGGAGATGGCACAACTAATGAAGGACAAGTTCGGCTTAGTGAAGAAGTCAGGGGATACGACATTAACTCTATTGATGACCAAGGAGTGTGTTTCGCCGCACACATCTTGGCAGGAAAGATAATGAGGAAGTGCAAGGCAAATGAGGTGCCTGTCGCGGTAATATATTTGGTTGTGCAGTGTAGTGCAGGGGTCCAGTTCAACTAGGTTTCCTATCTATGCAGAGAGTTTCTGACAGGTTGTAGGGAAGCATAGGAGGAAGTAAAAGTGTTCCATTATGCCTAGTTAGTAATTCTCATCATGTTAATTACATTGAAAGAACCAGAAGACTCGCAATTTCCATTTGTTGAGGTGGATGTTTGTGAGGAAGCGAGGTATGCCTCCCTCTGGTTTACAAAGGATCCAATGCGTGCAATAGAAAAAAAGATCTTATTTGTAGTGATGGTGATGGATCTGCATATGGTGGTGAATCAGTATCCCAAACTGTCACCGAGCTTGTATAAACAGTATTGTCATATTACGAAGTTCAAGGTAGACTTTCACAGGGCGTATGTGAAAGCGATGAAGGACCCAATGAAGACATGGCATCCATTTCCATACCTGGTAACAGAAGATGATCTCCTCACGGTAGTGCAGGATTGGACATAGGAATGGTTGACTCCACCCAGTGGAGTGGTTGGAGTAGTTGGAACAGAGAAGGGTACCTCGCAGGGTGTGGGTACTACTAGGAAAGATGTTGATGTAGAGATAAAAGAAATAGGGTGAGGGCAAGAACATGAATAACACCTCAGCGATGCAAGGGTATCAAAAGATTTACCCTTTGTGGTGAAAGTGAGGCCAAGAAAGAAGCAGAAGGGAGATAAGGGTAAGGGAGAGGTGCCACTTGTCATCACTATGGGGACATTGACGAGATAGTGGAAACGATCCAAGAGATCAACATAGAAACTTGGGACAATATTTATAATCGTCGCAAAACGATCTTGGATAAGGTGCAATAGGGCATCGTAGAGTTGAAGGCATTGCCACAGGAAATGAGGCAACCAGAGTAGGTAACCCAGTCATTACAGCTACAACAAATACTGGAAACAACTTTCGAAGTTAGGATGTTACAGGTGCCAGTTTGGGCACTGAATTTTGAAGCAACAGTAGAAAAAGAGTGAACCAAAGCATGGTGTAGTGTCCATATGAATGTCACAACGCTACCCCTCAAGGTTCTGCATAAATTTCACCAAGGTATTACCGCATAATAGCGGGAACGAGAGCATAATATGTCCCCGTTAGAATCAAAGGCGGAGTCATAAAAAGCATCGATGATTAAGGAACTGGAGAAATTTTCCAAGGATAGGGAGGAAGCAAGACACAAATGAGAACATCTAGAGAAAGCCATTGTTGAGACTTGCAGCATAGTTTCGGACGTGTAGGTTTGTGACGATGAACCACTAGCAGAAAAGGTTGCAAATCTTTCCCTCATGATCAAGGACTCAAAGGATACTGTGAATAAGTTGAAATTTGAATATGAAGTGCAGATATCAGAGCTACGAATAAGGTTGCATCCAGTGACACCACCAGAGGTTCGAGAGTAGAGACAAAGGGACCTCAACATAACATTGAAAGGAATATCTGATACAGTGGTAGATTGGGAAAATTGTGCGACGATACGATGGAGATTTGGACCTCACTGTAAGAGGATCCAAACCTCCTAAATATTGAGGAGGAACTGCAAGCCAAGAAGAAGTGGTCTGATGAGATCCTAGCAGCTACGAAGACCTTACCAGTCTTGTAGAGGCTTTCCAACGTTATTAAAGGGAAGAACCTCCAAGTGCAAATAGGTGATTGTCAGAGGAAAGAACAGATCTTGTAGGAGAGGATTTAGCCATGGCTCAAGGAAGCCCTACAACATTTGCAGTCAGTGGACGAGAGGCAGAAGGAATTGAAGAGAGGTGTTGTGGGGAAAAATGCCTATTTAAGACGATCCTATCCACCTAAGGTGTGATAGCGCCTTAGCAACAAACGAATGCAACTATCATGATTTCTTCCTTTATGAAATATGAAAGAGAGGAGATCGGCAGACTTACCGTTATCTTCCGGCTGTCCCTCGAATTAGATCCTCTTCTCTTTGTGTGTCCACAGCTACTTGTCTCCTCGCTCGATCAAGAGAACAGCTACTTGAATCCCGCGAGATCACAAGAGAACATCTACTTGTGACAAGAGAACAGCTACTTGCAACAAGAGAAGAACACAATACAAAGACAAATATACATATTCATAAATGATTCAGGATTAGAAGTAAATCAAATATACTAATGCAATTACACAAAATACACCAGCATATAGGAAAGAATCAAGATAGCTTTATTGAAAGTAACAGTGTTCAGGAAGAGATACAACCCATAGGGCTCCAACCCAGCATCTCCTTCCCAGCAGAATGGACTTCCTTCTTCAGCTCCTTTCAAATCATAACACACCCAATGTTTCTAGCCACAAACCAACAACAATTCTATGCAAATACTAAATTCCAACCTCCCAGATCTCATTGAGGAGAGATCTATATATAGGAGTTTTGGAGAGAGGATGAGTCAGCTTGAGAAGTGACTAGTGTCCTCTCCCTCTCTCAGTTCTTGAGTCCACTTGGAGGTTCTTGCTTCCACTTGGAGATTTGGAACCTCTTACTCATCACCAGTCGAATTCCTTGATGCAAGTGTCACTTTGGAAGCTTCCTGGGCTCTGGCACCTTGAGGAATGAGTCTGCCACATGTCCAAACTCATTCAGCGCAGGTAGCTAGTGTTGGAGTTGACATTCAGTGCAGGTAGCCAATGTAGCAGTTGACATTCAGCGCAGGTAGCCATTGTAGCAGTTGACATGATCCAGAATTGCCTTGTTTTTGAGTAATTTTCAGTGGAGAACTTATTTGGATTGTTGTGGTTACTTGGCCTTGTTCCTCTAGGGGTAGTAACAACATGTTTAGGGACTTTGGATCCCTTGATTATTGACATTTCATGCTAAGTAATGCAAGGCACAAAAATGTCTATAACAGTTGCCCCCTAAAGTATGAGGCCGTTTATCGGGTGAAATGCTTTATCCAGGAGGGTCCGAAGTTCATCCATCTGCTGGGAGGAGACCTGTAATAAAATACAATACAATACATTATGATTCATACTGCTTTCATGATCTAGCTGAGGCGGGCATTCCCATGCTCAGCTTTATAAATTCATTTTCGTACATAGAACAGACGATCGTCTGATGGCAGACTGATAATTTTGGCGAAATTATCATCCTTTGGATAGGACGATCATCTGCTGCAATGATGCACATGTAAAATGTCTTTATTTTTCCTGAATATATATCGCAGCTCGGATGGATGAAACTAGATCCGGGGTCTTCAAACTCGTTCGATCTTCACTCTAAGTACAAGTCGATCCATGTGAGAATTGCGCTGAAGTCGAACATGGAAAGACATCGCTTGATTACCGATCAATGATGTAAACCGTTAACAAGCGTGAGAGGAATCACCGATAATGATAATGACCCTCAAGGTACTGCAGTACAATTCACGTGGTGTGAATAAAGGACTTGGCGTCGAACACCATGCAAAATCTTCTGGTCGAAGGTCATTGATGTATACCTGTCGCCGGAAGTGAGAAACTTGCCATTGAGGCATGCAAGCTTCAAAGTACTGAAAGGGGTTATTCCTAGATCAACTCCTTGGATAATGAGCTGATGTCGACAAGGAGCGATCCGTCAAAGGAGGGCCTTAATGAATCCCACATCAGTGACACGGAACGGAGCTAATGATTTTAATGGAGGTGAAAACAATCTGTGACATATGATTCAGGGTGGCGGTCATGAATGGATGAAGGATAATGTATGGCAGTGGATGGGACCCGGTTGACTCTTTCTGAATGACTTCTCTTGAACATATGGCGACACTGATGCGATGGATCGGTAGCATTACCCCAAATATGGATGGTATGGCAAGACCATGGTGATGTGACCGGTGAATGAAACAACCCAACCCGAATGTGATACGGAGGAAAAATGTCATGTCCAAGAGCGACCTGCTACCATCAAAGTTTTCTTGATTTTTTGCCAATTTTTCCCCAGTCATTGCTGACCAGTACCTCTTTATTTTTGTCAAGTTTGAGGAGGATAACATATGCTTGTTCTATAACCTGCCCTTCGGGCAAGCCCATCGCTATGTTTTAACAAGCCTAGCGATAGTGAAACTCGTTCTCGTCTAAAGACAAGTTTGTCGCTATTTAATAATTTTAACGAGTCTAACGACAAGGATAACTCAGTCCTTTTCATTTTTAGAGAGTCTGAAAAGGTGCATAAAGTTAACTCCAAAATTCCTTTTTCGTCATCTAATCCCTTAAGTCTGAAAAAGTATAAAACAATACAGAAGGGATGATTTTTCGATATCTTTAACAAGCCGAACAAAACAAGCGCTCGATCGTTTTGTGCAATAATCCCTCAGGTCCAAAAAGATTAAAATCTAGAGGAGGGATAGCTCTTCCTGTCCTTTTAACGAGCTGGAAGGCCAAAACTCGGCAATCTTTTCATATTTTACGAGTCAGTTGAAAAGAGCTTAAAGAAGACTCGTCTTTTGAGGAACGAGTGATAAACAGGGATAGCAACTGATTCCAGGTACAGGTTGGAATTTTCCAATCACGGCAGTGTCACAAGGATGGCTAGGTGAAATCACTCTTCGCAGCTGTTCCTCAAAATGGGTAAACAATCATATGGAGGTGAACGATCGGCCAAATGAAAAGTGGAGGTGACGGTGCATGAAACACGACCAAGGCTTTTATGGTTGATCAGGTTACATACTCAATGGTTATTTACCGGGATGGGTTCATTTTTTAATGAGCTTGAATGCGCCAAAACACTGCTCAATCTTATGTTTATTTTTTAACGAGCATGAACTATGTGCTAAAACTGCTCGGTGATAAGTTTGCATGCCCCCGGCATAATAACGCAAATCTCGGTGATAAGTTTGCATGCCCCCAGCATAATAACGCAAATCAAGGTGCACGCCCCCCAAGCTTCATTGCATTCAACTCGGTGGTTGGAATGAAGGTTTACCTTTGAGTAAGGGGATTTGTTTCATTTTTTTAATGAGGTTGACATAGTAAAAGAACTATCCTCATGACTCCTTGTTTCATTTTTTAACGAGGTTGACACGAGATAAGAACCGTCCTCAGAATCCAAATCCATTAGATGTAGAAGGTTTCATATTCCACTGTGGCCACTTCCGCCAGATTACTCGGAGGCGGTAGGGCAAAAGTACCCATTAAGGCAGGGTCTTTTAGGAGACCTACTCCGATATTCTGGAGCGAATGATTCCTTCCATGGATCATTGGAATGTTGCCCGTAACTTGCGAACTGTTGGGGAGAAAAGTTTGTTGGTCAACGATTGTAATTCCTCCTTGGAAGGAAAATGCAATCTTCCTAAAATAGGTCGACACAACAGCTGCCATGGCATATATCCATGGTCTTCCTAGTAGGATGTTGTAATCAAGATTCCCATCGATGACTTCAACATCTATATCTACCGTTTTTCCCTCTAGTTCAACTTTCAAGTTATTTAGTATACCATATGGGGTATATGTCCTTCCGTCGAATGCTTTTAACGTCGTCGCAGACCTCGACAAGGTTGGAGATCCTAAAGTTTTCCAGCAACTCATCGACATAATGCATGTAGATGCCCCCTCATCAATAATTGTTCGATGAACAGTTTTGTTGAGGGCTTTCACTTGAATAAGGAAAGCTAGTTGAGCTGGTAACTGAGGGTCATATCCTTTATGATCAAAGGCCACAAGATTGGAATCCATTGGGTCAATTCCACCCATCGCTGATAATAAAGCTTGCTCTTGGGAGAAGCAATTTTGCGGTACCTCAAGTGTCGACATAACGGACGGCGATTGGGCCAGGTCCTCTATCTGTGCTATTTTCGCACAAGGATTAAATGTCGATTTGTGTACTGCTCCCTTTTGCGACTTTATCATTGGCTTAGGGACGATGGGTGGCACAACTTCAGTCAAAGTTGTTGTCGAACTACTAGGTTGTTCATTAGCCTTGTTGTTCGACAGCTTTGGATTCCTGTAATCCTTATTCCTCGTCAAAGCATCATTTTGTTGCTTTGATACAGACAACATAAGCACTTGGGATCGGGAAGCATTTTGATTAGCAACTAGTTCGGTTCTCGGGCTTGGAAACGGATCAGTCAACACAGCTGAGGTTTTCGAACTCTTAAAGAATCTTTTAAGCTCAGCTTTGTATGGACAATCTGTTGTCCAATGATCCTCATCGCATATATGACACCCTGTAGGGGGTTTCCTTTTTCTCCCTTTCTTTTTCTTCTTTCCCCCTGGTTGCTTCAGTCGTTTGCCCTTGTCGTCCGACACGGCACTTACTTCCGAGGCAAGAAGTTCCTCATTTTCATTTTGACCGGAAATCATACGGGCCTTTTTAGATATAGCCTTTGTCGATTTCATGTTTGTTGTGCCAATCACGCCATCGCCGGCATGAGAGTCACTATTTGATTTATGAGGAGGAGGAATTGAAAATTCCGGTCTAGGGGCGTCAGGTATTTTATCATAGAGCGTGTCGGACTGAGTATATACTAAGTCTAGATATTGTGCACGAGCAAAAACTTGCTCCTCCGTTATGACTCCCCCCTTGGCCACATCTTCCGTTATGGCAGGAAGTAACGACTTTATAAACCATTCAGCTAACAGCTGATCTGGAACGTAAGTCTTTACCATCCTGCGATGACGACGCCACTCATGTATATGATCAGATATATGTGTGGCCGTCGTCTGCTTGAAGTTTGTTAAGATTTCCGTTCCAGTTTCATACCTTATCGGTAATTGAAAATGGGTTAAGAAAGTCGTGGCTAGGGAACTGAAATTGTCGAAAGAGGCTCTAGGTAATTCAATATACCATTTAGCCGCTGGACCCGTCAATGTCCTCTGAAAAAGGCGAAGCCTTATCGAATCATCGTTCAGGGTGTTCGACGAACACCACAGATGAAAAGTCATGACGTGATTCGATGGGTCTTCACCTGGATTTCCATTGAATTTAGGAATGTCCGATGGAAGTTTATGCGGAATCGCTGGCCACCAAGGGGCATAAGCAATTGGATCATTCGTCAACCGGTTTAGATCTGGTAATTCTAGAGTTGCTACAAAGGGCAATTGTTGATTCAGGTTAGGTGGATCATACCCAGGATAAGATGGAATCGCCTGAGCAGTGGGTCTTTGCATACCAGCATAATGTATTTGATGCTGGCAACTTTGACAAGTTTGATGGGCATAACCGTTATTATACGGTTGCCCATTACTTACAAAGACTTGTTGCTCGGGTCCTTGATATGATTGCTGGAATTGCGGTTGTTGAGTTTGAATCAGCTCCGGTTGTTGGACCATTTGCTGTTGTCCAATACTGGATGATTGACCAAGATGAGGAGTCATAGTACTTGCTTGAGCCTGAGTCGCTCCAGATAAGGAGGCACTAACCGGAGGTTTTGATTGAGTTGTCGAGACAAGAGGCTGTTGTATGGCAACCTGAGAAACTTTGGGTTGACATACAATAGGTAACGCTTGTACTTGCGATGCAATCAACATACCAGGTATAGTGGCAACATTCGACACAGGGTGGACTGGTTGCATTGGATATGCAACCCTTGGTTGTTGAGGCAGTATTGGTACCCATCCGCTGGATGTAATTCCAGTTTGACCTGAACTTTGTTGTAAACTCCCATATGGTTGTTCTCCGGGGGGGAACAATGAAAAGGCATACTGCCCTCCATATGGTGGCAATCCAGTGCTTAAAGGATAGATTGGCCTTTGAAGACACATTGGATCAAGTTGTTGAGTTTCAACATAAGAAATACTAGATGATAATCCGGATGAAGAAATAGGAACTAACCATGTCGTCGAAACAGTCTCTGATTGGACTCCAGCTTGTTGTTGACAATTTGCCGGGACAGATGGTATACCAGTGAACATCGTTGGAGTAGCAGTAGGAGGCTCTGCCGCTGCTGTGTCGGATGACACAGTCCTGGATGTCGACGGTTGTTCAGAAATATTTTGTCTATCCAAAAGATTTCCTAGCGATTCTACAAGAACTTTGTGATGAAGGTAGACTAACTTCGAAGATCAACGCAGGAATAAAGGGTGATTGTTCCGTTTAAAATAAATTGTTAACGACGCTTTAGACACAACTTGCTTTTTCAGTTTTAAAGAGTCGAGAAAAAGCTAAAGATGACTCTAGTCTCCTTCGATGTTTTAACGAGCCTGAAGTGACAAATGCTCGGATGGACTTTTTCTGTTATAGAGTCTGAAAAAGGCCAAAAGAAACTGCTCTGGAGATCTAGGCAGAGGGTGTGCCAAACTTTTCGCAAAACCACAGAATACGTTTTACGGTACGGGTGGTCGATCTTCGTGAATGCTGTGTTCACTGCATTGCGATCAGTAGGGCGGCCGACACGGCTTCCTAAGGATAAAAGATATATGCCTATAGGGGTCTCCCAATATATACGCGACGGTACGTGGGAGCACAAATCCATATTAGCGCCACCGACTCTCAGGAGGAATCACCCACCTTCTTCGAGATCGACAGTCACTATGTTTAACGACACCGGAACACGTCTCTAGCCTAGACCTCTATGTTGTGCATTATGTTACAAAGCGTTGTTAGGTTCATTCAATTTATTTTAGGTTGATCTTTTTAAAGTTTGCCTTTCAAGGTTCACCACGAGATGTATGATACAAATTCCTAAATGCAGTCTAAGATGATAAGCAAGCTTTACAATCTTTCAACTTTGAAAATCCTAGCTACTAAAGGAAAAGAGAGCGACTATCTTTTCTCAAAGAGCAATCAGCACACTCTAATGCACTTTCCCTAAATCCAACATGCAAACTTATCAAATGCAAAATGCACAATGCAGGTGTTTGTTTTCACTTGCTTAGTATAAATGCCTACAAAGAAAGCTTTTTGCACAAATTTGAATTTGCTTTTACAATGATCAAAATAAACAAGTTCTCTTTCTTCGAAATCAAAAAGTGTAGAAGAGATTACAATCACTTTGCGATTTTCAAAATAAAGACTTGTTTTTTGATACTTTGAAAAGAGACAAATTCAAACCAATAAGCAAGAGTAAAACTATGATCAATCTGAACAAACAGCCAATGAACTCTCTTCTAAGACCAATCTCAATCAGATCTGAATCAAAGGCTACAGAAAGACTACTTTACTCATATAGAGGAAGACTGTAAATGACGCCACAAACACATAAAAACATTCACAACCTTTTTGTACAAAAATGGGGCGGAATTCAGGCAAAGAAAAGGGTTATCAGACCAGCACCTATACTTGGTTAAAGGCTGCAAAAACAGAGATCAAAACAGGGCAACAAAGGACAAAGAACCCCAGCTGCACAAGGCCACACTGGTTCAGCGCAGGTACAACACTGTCAGTTTGACATTCAGCGCAGGTAGCCCCTTCGGGACCTGCAATGAAATGAAGACTACCTTCACAGTGCCTACAATGAAGAGAGAAACTCTCGTTTCTCTTGGTTTCTGGGTCACAAAATGCTCAAAAATCAACTGTTTCAGGCCAAATCAGAAACACAAGCAAGGTATAAATAGAGGGATGCTTTGAGAGGGTACTAAAGACTATCACAAGGATCAATCAAATCATTTGTGGATCTAGTTTAGATCATAGACAAGTCCAACATACTGGATCAAAGCAGCAACTTTTACTTTGCATCCGGGAAAGATGCAGTTTAAGAATTGATGTTAAGTCTATGAGGTAAACAAATGACGGAAACACAAATGAAATGAATAAACAAGTTCTTCCCCAGTGGAGTCGCCAATTTGTTGTGGGGAAAAATGCTTATTTAAGACGATCCTATCCACCTAAGGTGTGATAGCGCCTTAGCAACAAACGATGCAGCTATCATGATTTCTTCCTTTATGAAATATGAAAGAGAGGAGATCGGCAGACTTACCGTTATCTTCCGACTGTCCCTCGAATTAGATCCTCTTCTCTTTGTGTGTCCACAGCTACTTGCCTCTCGATCAAGAGAACAGCTACTTGAATCCCGCGAGATCACAAGAGAACAGCTACCTGTGACAAGAGAACAGCTACTTGCAACAAGAGAAGAACACAATACAAAGGCAAATATACATATTCATAAATGATTCAGGATTAGAAGTAAATCAAATATACTAATGCAATTACACAAAATACACCAGCATATAGGAAAGAATCAAGATAGCTTTATTGAAAGTAACAGTGTTCAGGAAGAGATACAACCCATAGGGCTCCAACCCAGCATCTCCTTCCCAGCAGAATGGACTTCCTTCTTCAGCTCCTTTCAAAGCATAACACACCCAATGTTTCTAGCCACAAACCAACAACGATTCTTTGCAAATACTAAATTCCAACCTCCCAGATCTCATTGAGGAGAGATCTATATATAGGAGTTTTGGAGAGAGGATGAGTCAGCTTGAGAAGTGACTAGTGTCCTCTCCCTCTCTCAGTTCTTGAGTCCACTTGGAGGTTCTTGCTTCCACTTGGAGATTTGGAACCTCTTACTCATCACCAGTCGAATTCCTTGATGCAAGTGTCACTTTGGAAGCTTCCTGGGCTCTGACACCTTGAGGAATGAGTCTGCCACATGTCCAAACTCATTCAGCGCAGGTAGCTAGTGTTGGAGTTGACATTCAGCGCAGGTAGCCAGTGTAGCAGTTGACATTCAGCATAGGTAGCCAGTGTAGCAGTTGACATGATCCAGAATTGCCTTGTTTTTGAGTAATTTTCAGTGGAGAACTTATTTGGATTGCTGTGGTTACTTGGCCTTGTTCCTCTAGGGGTAGGAACAACATGTTTAGGGACTTTGGATCCCTTGATTATTGACATTTCATGCTCAGTGATGCAAGGCACAAAAATGTCTATAACAGAAGGGAAGCATAAATAATACAAAACATTGTTGGCCCTACTACAAAATCTTTGCTGAAAGAGGCACGATAAGAAGAAAAATTGATAACATAAACGGTTTAGCAGTACAACGCAGTGTACAATGGGATCACAAAAAAAATCAAGGACACCGAAGCTGAGTGACTCGGGATGAGTCATGGGTGAGTGTTGGGGGCCTGTTGGGAATGGCCCAACTTGGTCAAAGTTTTGGGTAAAAGACTCCACAGAAGGAATGAACGGACCACATGGAGCTCGCGAAGATATATTCATCATGCGATATTTTAGGGATTTGGAGATGGGACAAAGCCCTTATTTTGTAACAGGTATTGGGTATTAGTCCTCTTTTTATGGATCCATGGTATGTGTACCATAGCTTTTGTAAATATGAAATGTATTTAAGGATGTGTCATACGTTAGCGAAGAAGTAGAGCATAATAGAAGAGATCATTCGACTATTTTATCTTTATATCTTCTATATTTCAAAGAAGGCTCTCTAGCTGAGTGTGCAGAGACCTTGAAGAGTCTGGAGCTGGGTGCATAGACCACCTATAGTTGGGCGCACAGGTGAGGAAGGAGCATATATTGAATATCATTACTAGTAAATAATAATTTTTTCCAAAGTGTTGCATCTCTTTATGTGTTTATTGTTTATTTTTATGTCTCTGGTTATGCATGCTTTTCACTTAATTATGTGAAGAACTATAAGATATAATGTTATTTGTTAGAGTTAATGGGTTTAAACTGAATCTTTTAAATTAATAGTCTATGTGAAGTTTGTATGCATGAAAATTTATAAGATCAATATAAACTATAAGTAAATACACAGATGCAACAACATGCATATCCCTATGGTTGCGAAAACCTGGTTCTGCAACCTCCCATAACCACTTCGGGTGAGACTACGATTTGCTTGTAGGTCATTGCTGAAAGGGCCAGTGGTTGAGGATTTTCTTTGTACACATCACACTATGAACTTGGGTCAAGCCCCCTCAAACAAACAATCATTGTGGATTAAGGTGTTAATGGTGGAAGAAATCTTGTTGGTGTTCCAGAACCCACCTATGGCAACTTAAAAGCCCAGTACTGGAGGAGGGATCTAAAAGGGGGATGCTACCTAGTGGGGAGTTATGAGAATATTGAGGAAATGGACATAGATGAATTATGGAGGGCTAGATATTTAAGGGCTCAAAGGATAGCACGGATTGTTGAAAAATGGCAAGAGATAACTCCAATGGAGATCGGTAGAAGGCAGAAAGAACTACATCAAGCAAGAGCGATGTTAGGAAATCTTGGAGATTGAGAGAAAAGAAGGTCATATAAAGTTGTGAAGCAGTAAGGATAGAGATAGAGTGGAGGCCGGGCCGTCAGAAAGAGAAGAGACAACTATATCTATGTTGGGTCAGAGAAGTGATAAGGACTCCACCCCGCTGATGAGCCTAGGTATTGCAGCAAGAATGCTGCAACTCCCAGGGCTACCAGCTTTACTTATCAACCCGGTATTCGTACAAACTTGGAGGTGACTCTGCTATATACACAAGTAGGAGTAAGGGTACTGCATGTAGTCATTGTTCATCTAGCAAGAGACCCTAGGGGTTCCAATCCATACTTCTATAGGGTCAGAAGAAGCTTGATGTTGATGGGAGGAGAGCAAACCTAGTCTAGGGGAGAGCTAGTGTTGGGTAACGGAGGTCCCACATAATAGTTTTGGGTCTGATAACCTAGAAATTACGATAAAAATATTGTAAACCTATGAAATATGCCGAGCACAAAATGTAAAAGACCAAGTCAAAGGGTTGTCCACCCGAAAAATAATATAAAATAATAGGAAGTAAGTCAGCCCGCGGACCATAGATAGGTATAAATAGAGTAAGGCTCTATGAGGGAAAGGCAATTCTTTTTATGGTATGATCTTGGATCTGATATGTGATGGGTTTTTTAGAGAAGCAGTGTGAAAGCATCTGTAAGTCCGAGTTGAGGGTTTGCGTAGAGGATAGAGGTTCTACAGCTGTGTGCGCAGAGGCCTAGAAGAGTCCGCAGCTATGTGCGCGGACCCCTACAGCTGAGTGCGCAGGGCAAATCTAGATGTACTAGTGTGAAGTGGAAATAAAGATAAGTTCATTCTGAAATATATTTGTGATCTCTGAATTATTATGAATCTGGCAATTTGTATGGTGAATAAAGCTGTTTTGGTCTATGCGCATTGATTATTGAATACTTGTGAATCTGGTTTTAATCTTAATACGCGAACTGAATAAAAGTGATAAATGTTTGCTTAAAGACCATTTTAAAGTAGATCTGAGTTGCAATACTTCATCCTCTAGAGTAAATTTGTAGAACTGTACGAGGTATTCAGAATCCACATGAATACAGTACAACGCGAAGCTGCAGAGCGGAGCACAAAACCTCCAAACCGCATCCAGACATCCCAAGGGTGTGGAAACCTGGTTCCAGCACCCCCCCCCCCCCCTACTACCTCGGGTGAGACCTCAGCCCGCACTTCGTGGGCTGTTGCCGAAAGGGCTGGTAGCTGCGGGATTTACTTAGCTAAATAATTCTTCCGAAGCTGGGTCAGGCCCATATAAGCCAACAAATGGTTCCATTGCCAGGACTGGGATTTACGTAAGGGGTGTCTGGTAGTGAAACGCGAGGACTTTATATAAAAGAATGTTGAAGGATCGAAGGATCGGGAATGGTAGTATATCAAGGGTAGCTATGGCAAGCGTGATTCAGTTACCAGTATTCAAAGGAGCAAGAGGCGAAGACCCGGAACAATTCTAGTCTATGCTAACATCAATATGGAATGCGTAGCAAATCGTGGATGATAATATTAGAAAAGCAACCTTAGTCAGCACACTGCAGGACTGAGCACTGACATGGTACATAAAATATTCAAGCAAGCACCCAACGGTGGGGACCGCAGAAATTCAGACCGAATTGAAGAAGGAGTTTAGCCGGCCGAGGTCAGAAACACAGTCGATTATAGGGTTCAAAGAAATTGTGATGATGCCTAGAGAAACCCCGTGGGATTTGGACCAAAGACTGAAAAGTACTATTCGCGAGGCTAACATGACCTTGACGAACGTGCAGCACTGCACTTGGTTTATGGCATCCTTAACACCACATCTAAGGGCGGCTCTATCCTGCTTATATGTTGGAATTTCCCTTTCTTTGGACCTTACGCACCACAGTGACCTAACCATCATGTTGCAACTTAGTGTTGTTACTTCGTGCAACCAATTTTTCCAGTGTTCTATTTCTTCGTCCGAATCCGAAGTACATGAACTATCGCGCTCCCATGAGATTCTTCCATCTTCAGTCGGGTTCACGCGATCCTGATCTTGCGTCGTTATCTGATAGATGCAATCCAGCTCATCGTCACTGTCATCCTCATGCACAGGTTCTGTGTAGCGCACCCCTTCAGTTGGATCGAGTGAAACTACTACGTGTAGGGACTTTTTCTCGAAAATCATTTTCCACTTCTTTAGGTTGATGACTCCATTCATATCCATGGCCTAGTCTATCCCTAACAACATGGGGTAAGGGTTACTATCATCCACAATCTCTATTACCTCAAAGTTAGTCTGCATGCTCGCACCTTCGATATCCATTGTTACCCCTTGCAATCTTCCCATGGGCACGATCTTTTGTTGGTTTGCCATCCATAATTGAATAGGAGACCACTGTAACACGGGCCTGCCCATGCGTTCCCAAGTCTACTTTGGTAACACATTTGCATCCGAACCCAAGTCGAGGACTACCTGATCGATCTCATATTCGCCAATTTGCGTCGTCAACCGAATTTCCTTCCCAGTGCATAAAGCATGCTTCCCCATCTTTCGAACTATGCACGGTTCCCCTGATCTTGCACACCTATTGATCAACTCTTGGAGTCCTTTAACTGGCTTACTGTCTCGTAGCAGCTTCATGCATGTCTCTAAAAAGGTAGAAAGCATAGACAGATCTATTCCTGGTTTTGGTTGATCCTTACTACCTAAAGTAGAGACCTCCGTGAAGCTCTTCTTAGCTTCGATAAATGTGTCCTTTGTGTGCTCCATGTCAAACTCAGGTTCTTTCGTAGGAGTCTTGCAAACCCATGTGTCGCCCATGGGTTGCTTTCCCTTATTGTCTCGTGTAGTTGCGTCGCTTCTGAGTACCATGTTCACATTAGGGTCTTCTTCACACGGTTCTGACCTCATTATTTGGATATTTTTGTGTCGGAGGAGGTTGTGGTACCCTTTTCTCAAGCATCTGTGCAATCAGCGTTGGGAAATCTACTGCTTCAGGGTCAAATGATAGCAATACAGACAACATGTTCTGGTCAGATTGTACAGTCATGCGCGTAGTGCCTAGGGCCTCCACAATTGTAGCAGATTAACTGTCCGCGCCCTCGTCCGGGTTCCATTCCTCCTCGTCCTCATCCGTGCCCTTGGAATCCACCGCGCACTATGACTGCAGCTAGATCCTGACTGCGTGCCTCGATCTGCATTCTGTAGGTCAGCGTTCGATCCATCAATAATTCATAATAGCTACTGCGGAGTCTGCATATACTTTTACAATAGGTGACAGTTGTCCGTAGTGTGCTTTCCTCCCACCTAACAGATTGTGCACTAGAGCGCAGGTGCCGTGCTTGGGCCCGCCTGTGCCTCTGGCCTCAATGGCATCAGTCCTCCTCCTACCAAATAATTTGCAAATATGGGGCAGTGATCCTTATCGTGACCCTGGCCTTTACATTTTATGCACCACACTTCTTCGCGCGCTTTCGGCCGGGGTGCCCTATTCTACTTCAAACTCTGCATTTCCAAGCATAGGTTTTGTAGCTGCACGTGGATTTTTTGGACTCCCAACCCTGGATCCTGTATCGGCATCTCATGCAACCTCATCGCCATTTCCAATGCTTCTTCCTGGGTTGAGAGCTTCTATTGTGACAGTGTCATCCTCAGGTGTGGTGTCAAAGACGCTACAAACCACGCATGGTGTTGTGCATCTGTTAGTGTCATATTAGCCTCACGGATCATACTTTTCAGCCTCTGATCCAGATCCCAAGGGGTTTCGCCTGGAAGCATCGCGATCTCCTTGAATCCGATGATCGACTGCATTTCCGATTTCAGCTAGCTAAATTCTTTGTTCAATGCAGTCTGGATCTCTGCTATTCTCGCATTCGAGTGATCATTCGAGTGCTTAATATACCATGTTAGCACGCGATCCTCCAACGCACTTACCAATGTGGTCTTCTTGATGTTATCATCCATAACCTCGTGCGCTTCCCATAATTCTCTTACTATGAACCAAAACTGATCTGGGTCTTCATTTCCTACTACTCTGAATACAGGCAACTTGATCATGCTCGCCATTCTAAACTATTGGTTTTCCGGGGGCAATGTGGGCGAAGTCGGAGGTGAAGAAGGTGACGGGAGTGGTGGCATTAGCGGGGATGATAACTGTGGAATGCGCTGCCTGATCAAATTCACCGCACTCCTCGGAGAGACCCAAGTGCGCTCTTCGTCACTTGCTCACTGAGATGAAATTAAAGGATTGTTTCCTAACCCTTCGATCCCTTTGTATGCCTTTCCACTCTGCATCGTTCCACTCATTAATGTATTCACATCACCCGTTTTTCACATAACATCATCTTAATCCAGCTATTCATAGACTTGATGTATTTACGTCACAGTCCCTTGAGAAAACGTCTCTCTGCTTTGTTGTAGCTAACAATTGTGTCTATCACAAATTTAGTGATAAACCCTCCTATGATCCAATCCAACCAATGGTCTATAGCCTATGCGATCTTATCTTCAGATGCCTCTAGCCTGTGCACCAACTTTGGAGTCCACACTATGGGTTGATCAAGCTTGCACCTTCCCTGGTTGTTTGCTAGCCTCGTGATCCACTCATACAACTCTGAAGAGAAACATGCAAAGAAGATCTCGTGGATTTCCATATATACATAGCAATCTAGCCACCTCTTTTCAGATATCTGTGAGGTTTTGTTTTCCTGTACCATGAACTCATGAAGCTTCTGATCCAACCAATCTTCAATTTCCTTCTTTGTAGGGTTCCAACATTCCGACATCAGACATCCCTTAGGTAGATCTCGGTCCCGGCAAAAGAACCATTTGTTGGCTTAATGGGGCCTGATCCAGGTTTAGAAATATTTAGCCAAACAAATCTCGAAACTACCAGCCCTTTCGGCAACAGTCCGCATAACGCGGACTAAGGTCTCACCCGAGGTAGTATGGGAGGGTCCTGGAACTAGGTTTCCGCACCCTAGGGATGTCTTGATGAGGTCTGGAAGGTCCGCGAATCGATCCCTCGCGTCTATTCAGAGTAACTACCTTCACGCGGCTTGAAGGACAAGCGCGAATGATTTTTACCCTTTCTATGCTTAGTATTATTATAGATCTTGGATTAATTTAAGTATGAACAATACTTTTAGTAGCCAGTTAACATAAACAAATATGCGCGTAATCATAAATGGTAAACAGATGCATAAACAGAATAGAGCAACATACATGCGATATTCGAAAACAAACTTATCTTTATTAATGCTTTTTCCAGTTACAAAGCACTTCCTACCCTACGTAAATAGCTATAGGGGTCCACGCACACAACTACAGACTCTACTAGGCCTATGCGCACTCAGTTGCAGAGCCTCTTCTACTACTACAACCCTCGACTCAGACTTACAGACTTCGGTCAATATTACTTTCAGATACCCATACGCTTCAGACCTAATCTCAACTTAACTGCCTTCTACACCTAGAACCTTGCTCTATTTATACATTCCTATGGTCCACAGACCATGGGTAGGCTGACACATTCTAGGTTAATTTACAATATTTTAGGGCAGACTACCCTTTGACTTGACTCATTACAACTCACACTCCGTGCACTTCGCGGAGCCTTTATAATACCAATACCCAAAATTGTGGGCTTTAAGCTCCAAAACCGTTACGCAGGGGATCCGCTGTCCAACAATTAGGTGGCCTTAAGTGTCTTGGATCCTTGTAATGCTTTTCCATATGACCAATGTTATCACATATATAGCATCTAATATGAACAAGAAAAGGAGGAAAAGATTTGAATCTCTTGATATTCCTTTTACTCCTCATTGGATGAAACCTACATTCAATAGCCTTGTGTTCAAAAATGTTGCATGAGTAGCAAGAACCATAAAAATTACCATTATACCTGATTTTTGTTGAACTCCAATAAGTATGTTGTCTTGCTTGCTTGATAGGACCTTCTACACCATTGCTTCTCTTGTTGCATGGATCTACACTTTGCTGCAATATGTCCTAGCTTTTGACAGTTGAATTACCTTACATATGAAAAATATCTTGATTTTCTCTTTGTCATAACCTTGGGCCTATCTTCCTTGAGCTCTTTCTTTGATTGCTAGGTTTTTTGATGGATTTCCTTCTTACTACTTTTGCAACTACTATAATTGATTATACTTGTGGTTGCAACAAAACTAGTTTCTCCTTTGTGCATGCTGAAATCTGGCTTAATAGATGAAGAAGTGGTTTTCTTCTCTAAGTCATTCCTTAGTGAAATCACATATGCTTCCAATATCTCACATTCCTCTTCCTTATCTCTATATTGGTTTCTTATTTCTTCTTCAATCTTCCTTTCCTTCTCAAGTTGAATTTTCAAACCATTGATTTCTTCTAGCCCATTTTATTTCTCATCGGAATTTTGCAAAAGCATTTTCTGATATTTACATGTAGTAGTTGGTTTTTCTACTTCAGCATATAATTCCTTGATTACAACCATTTCCGATTCACATTCATCCTTAACACGAGAAACATCATTTTTTTCTTCACTATGTAATTCAAACAAATCATCAAAATCATAATTCAGAAATGCTTTCAAAATATTACCTCATGCCACATCTGATTTAGATGAGATTTCACAATTTGCAACTTCTTTTGCAATGGATTTATTTTATTCCTTCTTCAAATTTTGTCTTTTGAGACACCCTCTTCTTGCTTCTGGCCATGACCCATGATCTACTCTCCAAGCGGTCAAGCTTCATGATGAGCCTCAGTATTGCAACAAGAACGATGCAACTCCTAAGGCTACCGACTTTAATTATCAACCCGGGGTTCGTAAAAACTTAAGAGGTATCAAACACTATATGTGCGGCATACAATGTGTCCTTATTTTGCTATCATGATGTAATGGAGTGCATGTACTGAAGCCAAATCCTAAACTAATTGCAGAAAATGAAACATTTGAAATGGAACCTTAACCTATTGCAAGAAAGAAATTACAAGGAAAGAGACTGAAATAAAATGCTAAAACACACCATTTTCTAACTAACTACTAAGAGGCTTTGCTTCAACATAATTCTAAGTTAACATGTATGCAATCCTATTGTCCTAAGCATTCAGATTCAAACCATCAAACCTTCTATTGTTGTGCATGTAAATGAATAAAATAAATATGTTTTTCTTTTTGTCTTTTTTTCATGTGAGAGTGTGAAAGATAATCTCTTTTGTTGATCTGGCAGGTGGCTTTGAGATTATGGTGAATGGTCAGAAGGCTTGGGAGACAAGTAGGGACCCTTTGCTAGCTTCGTAGAGGATTTTTCCTCAATTCGGCCTCAAAGTAGGATTTCTATAGGATGCTACAAGATTTCCTATAGGATGTCCTAAAAAACTACAGGATCCCCTGAAAATCTACAGGATACAACCAAGAGAAAAAGGACGGATGTTGAAGGTGATGTAAAGCTCAAGGAATGTGGTTGGTGGATAAAATGAGGCAAGGGAGTGCCTAGGACCACTTCATAACTCAAAACCAAAGTTGGGAGATGGCTGGATTTGCTCAAAAAGCTTGGAGAAGTTTCCTTGTGAAATGATGAAATTGGTGAGGATTTAGTGAAAGAAAGTGAGGACCATGGGTGGGTGAAGTTGGGATGAGGTTGCTGACTATGAAATCTCTTTGTACTCTTGAAACACCTACACGACATCAACCATTGGCATTTACCCAAAGAACATGCAAACAAGAATAATTTCAATTATCTAAAGGAAATAGAATTTCATGATCTAGCTGTCTACTTCATGCATGAGGAAAACTTTGTAGAATGATATAAAACATTGATGAGATCTAATGTAAGATTGAAGATAGAAGAAATGGAAATCAAATCCTACTCTTGAGAACTAGAAAAATGCTGACCTAAGTGTGGAGCAAGAGGGTTAAAATGGTCTTGATGGCATGGAGGTCAAGTAGAGGCCTAATCCCATCTTCAATGATGATTTTTCTCAATTCGGGCTCAAAACAGGATTTCGTACAGGATGTTACAGTGATTTCCTATAGGATGTATGTATTTACTATAATTCATCGAATTACCAAGAAACTCAAATCCAAATTGGATGGGACAATTTTTTTTATTAACTAGGATGTCTTAGGTCCCCATTCCAAGTGGAATCACTCAAAAATAATTTTGTTAACCCATGCAAAAAAATAGAAAAACATTACTAGTCGAAAATCTAGAAATTCGAGAACTAGTGAGCTAGTAAATCTAAAAAATGCCTGATCTAATCAAGTGCAAATGCAATGGTGTAATTTTTGTTATGAACTAGAATGTTTTTTTGATCTAATGCAAATGGAACCAACTCTATTGAAGCTCATTATCATGCTCTAAAAAATAGCATAAATTTATTGTTCTTTGCTAAAAAGGAGGTCCAACAATCTAGATTTGGGAATAAGAAGACTAATCCAAGAAGCTCAATGATTACTATGAACTTCCAAAGATTTTCCAATGATGAAATAATGCTTGTGATCCTGCAAAAGAACTTACATCAACCATTTAACTCAATCCTACAACAAGAAATCATTAATACTAAATGCAGAAGTAGAAAGAAATAAAAACAAGAGATGCATGTGAATAAGAAGTGAAAAGAATGAAAGAAAATTATACAAAAGGGCTCTAAGGCTCTTGGGATGGCCAAGCCCAAGGAAACACATAGAAATATGGAGGAGAACAAGATTTAGAAGCTGAACATGACACCAATATTCATTATTTTCATCAATAGAATTGCATCCCTGCAAGAAAATACAATGGAGCTGCAAAAATATGAGTTCTCTCCACAAGAACACTAATGAAAATCTCTCCCTAGAGGTAAATTAGAATTGGTACTTATACAAAATTATTAAGAATCATTCCCCATGAATAGAGGAAGCTTTCCCCACCAAAATCCCTTGATTAGTGGATTTGGTCCCCAATACTAGGAATCTGCATTAAATCGCAGGGAACACATTCCTAGATTTTCTCAATCATTGGAGTTCCACAATCTGTGCCATAATTCCATAATATCTTGTTGATTTATTATTTATTATTGATCCTCCTGTAGTAGGGAACAAGTCCCTAAATTATCTCCTCCAAATCTTCATAATCTGCCCAATATTCTCATTATATTCCACAAAAATAAATAATATTAGGCACAAATATGCAATTATTCATAAACCTTCCTAATGAATATATTAAAGTTAAAAACACATTATCAAATGTAGAAAGAGAGGTTTAATGTGATGAAGGATGGTCATAGGCCTTAAATTAATGCTTAATTTATGTCTAGTTTAGAGGCCCATCACTTCACTGAAGAGCACCAGCTCTGATACCAATTGTTGGAAACTAAATCACCACTAAGAGGGAGTAGAAGGGTGAATCAGTAGTGAGAGAACTTATATCATTTTTGTTTTTCCACAATATCAAATATCCATGCACATTCACAACATTAGCTTAACTGACTATGAAAGTAGCAATAAAATGAAAGAATAATAACCATGGAAATCATCGACACAAATAATCACACATGAAGACACAAGTATTTCTAGTGGAAACCCTTTCGGGAGAAAACTACCCTACTGCTGCTGCACTGCTCAATTCTTCCATTAATCTGCTGAACAAATTTTACATGGATTAGCTTACAACCATAAGTTGGAAGACTCATCTTCCTTCACAGTATGTTGACACCTATCAGATAGGAAATCCATTTCTCTCAGGGATCTATGAACTACCATCTGCTGAAGGCCGCCACGATCAACGATCCTCACCCAACTACCGTTGGACCATCTAACTCCGATTGGATGGAGAAATCTATTCCATCTACTGAATCCACCAAGTCATTATTTACTTTGAAGCCTCTGTGCCTTCACTTCCTCCATGTGAATCTTGTTTCATAAATATTTCATACTAGGTTCTCAATTCGCTCAACTTGAGCAACCTAACAACTCCATCTTTTTGCTCATCAAATATGAATAATTTTTTTTTCTTGGAGAGGGTTATTTCTTCTCTTCTACTCACTACAATCTCTGCTCTCTACTACCAATTCTCCTCCACTCTACAACACAAATCATCAATGAATTTTGGATACTCAATTATGATATATCTTTGCAATATAGTGTGAGTAGTTGCAACAATCTCTACTCGGTCACAACGCCCCCACAATAACATGCACTCACACTCTCAAAAGAACCAACCAAATAGACTCAAATCCTTCCTCTATTTAGCATTTTTCTATGTTGAGTATCTTAGTAAATGCTATAGGTTATGGGCCACTCAACAATTCTTTTCAGACACTTCATATTTGGTTGAGATAGGATTCTTGACCAAATCAAGCCACTTACTCCACTAGCTTTTTGATATCTTCAACCTTAATCAACTTATAGAGGCCCCACAGGCTTTTCCGACCATACGTCAAAAAGTTTCGACCACGAACATCACCACAATAGAAAAATTAGGTGAATAGTGTGAGGAATGTGTAGAAAAACTCGTGAAATCTTCTGATCGCACCAATAGGCCTGCAAAAGATTGAATAGAGATTCTGGTAGTTTGCATGGGCATGCCTCCAAGTAACTGGAGCTTTTTAGTCACTCCCATGATCCATTATCCATGCATCTGGGGAAGAGGATGAAGGAAAACATGTTTGCCTTAACCCAGAATCTGCCCAAACTTCTTCCAGAGCTTGACAAGCCTTTGTAGGACCTCTAGAAGTCATTGACACCTATGAAACACTTCACCAAATCACTATAACATCACTATCATCACTATAACATCACTATAAGACACTTGTAGGTCCTCTCCAAGCCCAATATATAACATCATCAACATGAGAGACCTAGCTAGAACATGGCAAACTAATCACAAGGCTACTCAACTCTAACTCCTGTAGCAACCACCAATATCTGTATGCAACAACATGATCAAGAGGATCATCACATCTCTAAGCTAATCCAAGCTAGTATACATGCCAAGGACCATACACAATTCAATCATCTATACCTAAACCATACACAAGTCGTTTGTAGCCACACATACACATGCATAACCAACTCACCTGCAACCCAAGCAACCCAATTGACATCAATGCCAACCAAAAACACATCTACAACACTACAACACACATCAATTCCAACACATTGACTTGGATCCAATGATGTAATTACAAAGACATTTCCACAGTCAAATGCCATCTATATTTTCTTCAAGTTGATAACCACTTGGTTATCAAATTCCCAGTAGATCCCCAATAAGGCTAGGTAGATTAATATCATTAACAATATTGATCGCCTCAAAGTCTGCCATGCTAGTGACTTTATTGATGTTGACCTCCACATTGGATAATATACTAATAATAAAAATCTTATACTAATTAGCCAATTGGAGTTGAATGGGAGACCAGGTCAATTTAGGCCTCCCCATCATATCCCATGTCTTCTTTAGTAAAATATTCACATCTGAACCCAAATCCAAAATAATATTGTCCATTTCGTAGGCTCCTACCTAGGCACCAAACTTGAATTTTTAGTAGGTTCTCTTCTTTTGCATGACCTAGTTAACTACATGCCTTGGTACCTGTGTTGCTTCCTTCTGTGGTACCTTCATGCACTAGTTTATTATCTTACACAACCTTTATAGGGATCCATCATCCTATATCAGATCCATGAAAATTTTCAAAAATACATGAATCAACTTATCTCCACCTTTTGAACTCTTCTCAGTTGTCTTGTCAAAAATTCAAGGCATATCATACATAGGGATATCCTCAAGAGAAAGCCAATTTGTCACAATCAATTTATGTGCTTCTTTGTATGTATTTTTCTCTCTATGAGGATTAAATCTTGGAGGTGGGTTTACAACCTTTTTCACCTATAGCTGACTAGTGCCAACTGGATTCATGACATCTACATTAGTCTTGGTTCCTTCACACACCACCACCTTTACCTTTGACTAATATTTGCACAATTCGGCTATCACCTTCTATAGGTTCTGCCCCTTCTTCTCTTGAAGCTTCACCAACAATTGTGGGTAGTCCTTTATTGCATGGTTGAGAGCTTGACAATATGTACAGGTTGAGTGCAGATTAGGACAATCTCTTGTGAGATCTATAAGCTGGATGAAATTGTAACATAGAATCTTTCCTCTTCCACTTTTAAAGGCTCCTTGTCCTTTTCATGGAATCGCAAATCCTCTTGGTCCTCTCCCCATTGCACCTTGGTGTATGCTAGGTTGATTGTAGTTTCGTGATGACCTGTCTTAACCCTCCTATAATTTATATGCATCCAGAGTGCGGTCGTGCATCAACTCCAACACCTTGCAATGGTGGAGAGTGTGATTTCGCATCAACTCCAAAACCCTGCAATGGTGGATATCATGACCAACCAATTTGAAAAATTTTAAAGATAGAATTCTCACAAAAGATGCATACTTCTGCATCAAACAAAAAGTTGTGGGCATATGACCCCATGGTCTACGGACCTCACACCATAAGCCTCTTCGTTGTGCCATGGGGTTGGAAACACCTAGCACCATGTACTCGTTCAACATGGGACACTCGTTTTTGTGGTAGCCTTCTACACAACAAATAGTGCACCAAAATTAAGTGCATTTTGCTTTTCCCTTCGCCAAGTCTTACAACTATGTAGTGAGCGCAACCATCTACGATTGAAGTTGCTATATCTCAAAATTATCCCCCACCACTATAACTATTGGAGATGCTTCTAGCTTCAACACTCTCTTTAGGGCCTTGGACTAAGTGTGGATGTCCTGCTAGGTCAATGGTACTCGAATATGTGGTAGAAATACTACATTGAACCATTCTTGTGTTGCTCATCAAGGATATCAAAAGCTAGTTTTCCCAACAGTGTTTTAAACCCTTGTTCATAGTCCCAATGGAATGATCTGGTCTCTACATAATATCCTTCAACTCAGTCATGCATTGAGAGGTAGGCTTAGTTTTTTGAAACTCTCTCAACAACACTTGCTTAATATCTTAAAATGTTCTTTGTTATGCTAGTGTCAAATTACTCTTGTACATCATGTACCACGCTAATGCACGATCCCTACATGTAGTTCCAAGCTGATTAATCTTGGAATTTTCATCTTGCACATTATTAGCATCCAAGACCATGTCACAAAAAATAGGTGTTGTTCAGGGTCCTAATTCCCAACACCATGAAACATTGTCAACTTCAAAGTATCTATCATTCTCTTTTGTCTACCACCTCTTACTGATGTTCCCCTAGATGTAACTATTATTTACTATGAACTGCCTCCTCCTATTTGAATCTGGCTACTAAACTAACTATGTTCGCTTCCTTAACTAACTATTGTATGAAATTAATTAGGAGAACTTACCTCTATGGAAATAAATGCGTGTTGGGTGGTGGGTTCGACATGGGACACACTCTAAGAAAGCTTATTGGGATGCATGGTTTCTACAAGTCTTAGTTAATGCTGCGACAACTCTCCTTCTTATTTTTCTATGCATAGTATGCCATTGAACGCTCACTCTGGGTTCCTCCAATATCCACCACTCTTTCTTCTTCCATGTCCTCTAGATGTCTTCCTTTCTATCCTCTGCTCTACTATTGGCATTGATTCCAACGTTTCTCCTCTAACAATACCTCCTCGAAATCTCGTACCTCTCCATAACACTCATTCTTCTAACACCAACACATCCTCCTTCTCTCACACAACTTTAGTAGGTTGACTTGGCATATTAGTTTCCTCATCATGTTCAAGGATATCTCACACCACCTTCATTTTTTTCTTCCTTTTCCTCCTGCATCATAGCCCTGCCTCTTTAAATTACACCCTCACTATCCCTCAACTCACCTTGAGTGCAAGAGGGGTCTAGCTGCTCATGGTGTCAGACTACATCTTCAATATGCCTTTGTCACACAACAAAATCTTCATGAATTTCAACAATGTTGAGATAAAGTGTCCTCGGGGACCTCTCTCAAAAATTGGTGTTGAGTGGTTGTATAGGAAATAATGGATTCAATGGCGAATTTTGTGATATACCCACCAATCATGCTTTCCATCCAAAATTTGACAACCCGCATGATATGGTTATTGTTATGAAACCAGCTCACAAAAAGATAGAAAAGAGAGATCCACGCCTAAGAATTCAGCCTCTTCGAGGGGGCAACCTCCTTTACATTACATAAATGAACAATTCTTGGATGATACAAATGAAAATACCTCCTTTCTATATATAGGAGTCTAAGTGGTCCCAATACAATCAAATCCTACATAACAGTAACAATGGTGGGCTTCTATGGGCACTACATGGGTACATCAATATAATAAGTGGGTTATACTAATAACAATAAGGGGTTGCACTAGTAGTATAGGGGCCTAACATGCCCCTCTCCTTCAAAAAGCGTTGTCCTCAACGCTTGAGTAGTTCTTGATGCTTCTATATAAAATTATTGTCCTCCCATGTGGAATATTCAATGGGTAAGTTCTTCCACTTGATGAGATACTCTGAAATTGATCGATTTCGTAGCTGTCTGGTTCTTGTTTCTGTGACTGCTCCAGGTTCCAATATGATTTTTCCTTCCTCTTCAATTTCTGGCAATATTGCTTGAATTGGGATCTTTTGCAACTTTTGAATAAGTGGCCATACTTCTTCGTTCTTCTTCCATTCATCCGTTGCTTTGTTTATCCAATTTGGTTGGATAATATAAATAGCACAAAACAATGCTTCCACATCCTCATCCTTGAAGCGTCTTCCCATTCGGTAAGCTCGCCATTTTTTAAGTGCATGTAGTATTGCCAACATTTCCTTCTCATAAATAGCTTTCTTGAGATGTAGCAGTAAAAATACCCAATCACTCACATCAAAACATTTTTCACTACGATGTTGATCTACCTGTTGTTTCATTTGATTTTGCACCGAAGTGGCGTTATCCTTTAAAAGTTGGAGAACTTGTTGTTGATGCTCGATATGATCTTTCTCTACTTGAACCTTTTTCTTCTTGATATGTCCTTCCATCTTTTGAGGAGTGGTAATTTCTTCCAGTCCTTTACAAGATATGGTCGGATTCATTTCTTGATGCTCGATGTGATCTTTCACTTCTTGAACATTTTTCTTCTTGATGTGTCCTTCTATCTTGATAGTTTGAGGAGTGGTAATTTCATCCATTGAATTACAAGATATGGTTGGATTCATTTCTTCTTTCTCGATGTGATATTTCACTTCTTGCACCTTTTTCTTCTTGATATGTCCTTCTATCTTGAGAGTTTGAGGAGTGGTAATTCTTGCCAATGCTTTACAAGATATGGTCTAATTCATTTCTTCTTTCTCTGGGGTGGTGTCCTGACGTATATCCTCTTCTTTTGATGTTTCTTGATCCTTTTCTTCCTCCTCTTCATATTCTATGTAAAATAATTTCTTCTCAGCACACCTATGACCTTTAGTGCATTTGCTATCACAATTGTAACAAAGCCCTTTTTCTCTTTTTTCTTCCAATTGTTGTGGTGTAACCCTTGTAGGTTGTGGAAGGCTGGGAGAAACAACACTTCCATCTTTATAGTTGTGAGGGGTATGCTTCCTTGTTTCCATAAGTTTGCTTTCCATTATGTCACAAAGCCCTTTTACTCTTTCCAATTGTTGTGGTGTTGCTCTAAAGAAGGTGTTGCTCTTTATATCCTCATAATGTGCTATCATTTCCTCCGTGAAAATTGACCACGTAACAAGTTTTTTACGAGAACAAAGCCCTTTGTACCATAAAAATTGATCTGGTTCTAAATATGAAGATGCAATACATACCTTTTGTAACAGTTGTACACCATGTATATCAAAATATTGCTCCATCTGAAGTATCCAATTTATCGGATCCTTGCCATCAAACTTCCTCATCTTGCTTTTTCTTGATTTTAGGAGCTCTCGACTGTAACTCTGTACTTTCGGATCTTTAAGTTCTAAAATTGTGACCTGTAGCAGCCCTCTGTGTCCTCTTTCCAATGCCACAAGTCTGATCCAAATTGGATTCTCCAAGAAAACGTTATGCACAATCTCCCGCAATGACCTGATTATAGACTAGTTCAGTAGAGCGAACTTGTATGAAGTGCCACGTGTCACTGTTTCAACCTTTGACTCTGAAAAATATATAAACAGAAACTACAGTCCGTCCTCTTTCTGTACCTTCTTACGAAATTTCAATCCGATGCTCAGAAAGAAAGTTATGACGATTTTTCCCAAGTCACCTGTTTTGAGTGTAATTCAGGAGTCTGCAAAAAGACCAACTTTCGCAGATCATATCTCCGAAAATATCACACGAAAAGATCTGAAATTCGGACCCAAGGTTCAGCGCCAATTCTTCTCAAATGGGTTTTTTTTACGACTTCTGAAACATCACAAAAACAAATTTATAGCGAAAATGCCACAATGACCTGTTTGGAGCAGCGAAACCCTAGAATCCAAAGCTCCGATACCAAATGTTATGAAACCAGCTCACAAAAAGATAGAAAAGAGAGATCCACGCCTAATAATTCAGCCTCTTCGAGGGGGCAACCTCCTTTACATTACATAAATGAACAATTCTTGGATGATACAAATGAAAATACCTCCTTTCTATATATAGGAGTCTAAGTGGTCCCAATACAATCAAAGCCTACATAACAGTAACAATGGTGGGCTTCTATGGGCACTACATGGGTACATCAATATAATAAGTGGGTTATACTAATAACAATAAGGGGTTGCACTAGTAGTATAGGGGCCTAACTAGTAGTATAGCCCTGCCTCTTTAAATTACACCCTCACTATCCCTCAACTCACCTTGAGTGCAAGAGGGGTCTAGCTGCTCATGGTGTCAGACTACATCTTCAATATGCCTTTGTCACACAACAAAATCTTCATGAATTTCAACAATGTTGAGATAAAGTGTCCTTGGGGACCTCTCTCAAAAATTGGTGTTGAGTGGTTGTATAGGAAATAATGGATTCAATGGCGAATTTTGTGATATACCCACCAATCATGCTTTCCATCCAAAATTTGACAACCCGCATGATATGGTTATCCACTCACTGGAGTCTCCAGACTTGTTCAAGGGTCTAATGCTTCTACTCATCCAACCTCTAGCGTACATTATGGCCATTCAACCTTCCAATCCACCCTGCAAGCACTTTAGGAAATTCACAAAAGAAAATCTCGTTGAGATCTTTAACGAATATATATTTCTCCAATCATTTTTCAACGCTAATCTTACGATTCCCAATTTCCCTTGTAGCTAATTCACATAGTTTAGTTTTGAAAAATCTACCAATTTCTTCCTTAGTGGAATTCCACACCCCCTTTGCTTCAATATCACAATCCAAACAATGGATCCATTTGTTGGCACTTTTAAATGTGTGTCCAACTTGGGTTTTTTGTGTGTGGCATGCTAAACGAAATCCCTAGTGGTATTGGCCCTTTTGGCAACACCTGTAAAACGAGTGAAGTCTCACCTGAGGCACCTTAATGGGAGCTACAAGAACTAGGTTTCTACAACTAAGAATGGAATGGGATTTCAATGGACACCGTTTTCTCACAAGATTCAGGGTCTCAAAACTTAGCCATCAAAATCAATCAAAATCAATCTTTATATTTAGGTGGACTATAAGTTTGAAAAACGTTTTGAAATCAATGTGATATTGTTTAATTTTTTAAAACAATTTTGAAATATAATTTAAAAGTTTTTTTATTTAGTTAAAAGTTTTGCTCCTTTTTTTTTAATATAAAGTAAATAGGTTAATTAATTAAATAGGTTTAGTAATAATGATTTTTTTTCATGGATTACTAATGAGTTATTTAAGGTAGTATGGTTTTTTAATTACACGCGTGAATTAATTTATATTCTTTGAAAATAACAAAAAAATAATCATTTTTATTATTAATTTGACTACTTAGTTATTACAAATTTTCATACTAAATATGTTTTTTTTAATATAAAAAAATAGATTAATGATTCAAAACTAAGAAATATTTAAATGCCTTTCGAATTAATAATATTATTAGAATTTGGTCAAGGTAATTAATCCAAAAAACATCTATCTACATTATGGATCCCAAAAATCTTAAATCAAACATAAAAAATATTTGTTAATAAAAAACAATTATCCTTAGTTCTTATTAAATAACAATAATGAATCAATTTACATTCATAAATAACAACAAAAAAATAAACCAAAAATAATTATGCTGTTGTTACTTTAGCTACTAAGTTATTCCAAGTTTTCCTACCATTCAAGTAAAAACAACAACACTTCAAACATATTTCAATCTATAAAAAAATTATCTAAAATATTATATCATATCCTCAGACATAAACTGTAGACAAACAGTTTTCTAGGAGGTAAAGAAGAGATGACCTCATATATAACTCAGTCAAGTGGAGAACAACAGTTTACAAGATATTTAAACCAACCTACTTACCTGTTTTAATCCTCTCCCGCTTCTATAGTTCGTTTTCTACAATATCTTACCACAAGGAAAAAATAATATCTGCAATCAGAAATCTAGATTCCCCTCCAACTCTGGAATTTCCTACAGTAATCACTTTTTCCTTCCACATCCAAAATTTCCTGCAGTACTAGTATATAATCAGTTACTCTGAACCTGAACAATGTCGATAAAGTACTAGTATATAATCAAATACTCTGAACCTGAACAGTGTCGATAAATTCAAAAAGAGAGGTATAACCATATACCAAATTTTCTGAACCAGAACAATGTCGATAAATTCTCTGTACCAGAAACTTTTGAAAGATGACAAAATGTAGATTTTAGATGTGGCTGCTGGGATTCGAGCCCAGGTCTCCACGGCCACAACGTGGAATTCTCACCACTAAACTACAGCCACGACATGCCCCAACAATACGAATATTCGGAACTCTTAGACTTCTTCAGGGTGGGACCTACTTATACCGAGTTCTTACACCGAGTCGCCTCGAATTTTAACTCTGCAGGAATGGGAGAAGCCTGCATCTAAAACTTTCTTACATAATGACAACCATGCCTTCAACATGGCTCCAATCCTGTGCAGAAATAATTTTCGGTCAATTCAATCTGTTGCCTACAAAATAATAAATGTTTACACCCTACAATTCCGAGGAGGAGAAACCATAAAAACCCATTTGTGCTTTTTCTTGTATTGGTAAACAAAGAAAAGGTAATTGTGAAGTCATATAATATGGCCCGCTTCGTTACTGTCCAAATCAGGTAAGCTTGTTCCCTATCTTTTCTTGCATGACAAGATTTCTTCAATGTTTCCTCAAGTAATATTTCAGCCAGTCAAGGCATACATCATTAAGTAAAACTGACTCCAACAAGGGTCCTCCATCTTTTGCTGAAGCTTCAGTCAATGAAATACCACAACAAGGTCCAAGATTTATAGGCATCTTGCAAGAGTGAAACCCTGTCTCCTTATTCACCATATTCGCTGATAGCAACCAACCAGTGATGGCTACCCATTTGACATATGAGTTATGATAGGTTTTTGCCATTGTTTAAAAAATTCTAGGCACTCCTTAAATTTTTACCTTTTGAAAGCTATATATTATATTAGTTCTCCTCTAACCATCTTATTACTATTTTTTATCTAAATATAAACCAAAAGGTAATCTCATTCTTTGAGGAAATCATATGAGAAAGTGCATTCAACTTACCTTGACATTTTTGAAAGGCATAGTCTAAGTAATAGATGAAACAATTTTTTTGTCTAAATCCGACCATACATTTTTTTAAGGAGATTTTGATTTTTTGTTATTTAAAATACACGTTTGAATCCATAAATGGATTCAACACCCTAAAAAACCCCTTAGGCACTAGATCTTTGCAAATTAGACAACTTAAACTTATCACTTTTGAAAATATGTACCATATTTTGAAGAAAAATTACCAAAAAAATACTTCAAAATACATCAAATAATTTTTTTTGCATGTAACAGATTAGTTCCACATTTTAAGTCATTATAAAGAGAATAGTGAAATTAATTTTCATTAATATTGTTTTACAATATTTTCAATAATTTCATATATATAAAACAAAATAGAGAATATTGATTTAATGAATTATCAAACTATCTTTATGATAATTAGTTGAATTAAGCAATTCTATAAATTAGTTTAAAAAATTGAATGTTATAAGTTCTAAATAAGATATTTGGAAGCAAAGAGCCACAGAGCAGCACGATTTTTAGAGCAACAACTAGGGTTTGATACATATAGCTTCTAGAGGGGCAGGGAGCAGGGATCCCTCCTATCAGAATGTGGTCATGTAGAAAGGGAAGGGGATCAGGATGGGTTTTGGGGTGTATGAAATTGGTATGTCAGATAATTTCCATGGGTCAGGAGAAGTAGGTGGTAAAGGACAAAGAACAAATGAATACAGGGGCCGAACAGGGAAGTAGGTGGACCAACAACAACAACATAAGCCAAAAGGGTCCATAGGGCCATGTAAGCCAAAAACAACGGTAATCCCAATGAAATTGATCATCGATCCCGAGACCCAAGCCTTTAGGGAAAGAATGAGGTCATATGTCATCATATGAAAATTCATGGGTCTTTGGCCCATAGAAAAAGCTTTGTGCGATTGGATCAAACATCAATGGAAACGAAGGGGATAAATTGAACTACACCTAAGGTCAAAAGGCTTCTCACGGCGGTATTTTCCAATATGGAAGACCAAGATTGAATTTTTGATGGTGGTCCTTATTTCTTTGCTTCGGTTGGTTTGTATAAGAGGCCATGGATGGAGAACTTCACCCTGGAGAAGGAAACCTTTACATGCGTCCCAGTTTGGGTTAGGTTGTATTCCCTTCCCTTGGACTATTGGCTTCCTACAACCTTAAATTTGATAGGATATTCTCTTGGTAAATTCATTAAAATATCATAAACAAATTTACAAGGTAGATATACAGCATACACAAAAATCTATGTTGAAATGGATGTCTCAGAGGCCCTACCAGAAGCCATCAAGCTAGAGTTCCATGACAAATTCTGGTTACAATTGGTGGACTATGAAAAAATCCCTTTCAGATGTAGAAGGTGCCATGAACATGGCCACTTGATAAGGGAATTCCCCCTAAGAAAATTTGAAGAGTAGAACAAAGAGATAGGCCGAAAGGATGCAGAGGGTTTTGTTAGACCCACCCTGAGGGGAAGATCTAATAGAAGACAAAAACAATGAAATCAAGGAAAGAAATCTCATACAAATAGCTTTGAAGTTCTAGTCGAGGAAACCCTAGAGGGACAAGGGGGGGAAGAAGAGGATAGTGAGGAGAAAGGAGAAGGGAGAGAGGAAGAAATGGGACAACCGATCAAGGACTATGAAATACAAGGAGATGTCCCAAATCTATAAAAATATTTTGAGGGAGATGCGAAAATGACCCCAAGCGAAGTAAGAATGGAGGATCCAGAATTGCAGGAGATAATCGAGTGGGAAGGAATTGACCTCCAAGATATAGTGGAACAGACAAAGAAACAAGGAATAAAGGCAATCAACATGGATCAAATGGAAAAAATTCAATATTTATACCTAATGAGAGAAGAGACAAGATTACGGGGGAAGAAAATACCGCATCCAGAAAAAAATAGTGGGATCCCAAAAGGGAGCTCAACTAGGAGTGAAAGAAATATGATCTCATACGGTTCTAGTGCCACAGTAGAGCCAACGGAAAAGAGGGAGAAAGTCGAACAATGTAGCCCTCAAGGAGCTGGGAGCTATGTTAATAAACTCAGGTAATATGAGAGCTCTAGGCTCGCCCTCCCTAAACCATAGTTAAATCATGAAAATTTTACAATGGAATATAAGAGGCATCAGTAGCCTTAGAAAACAAAGGATGTTAAAGAAAAATATTTAAATGGAACAACCTGATATCTTTTTTCTACAAGAGCTGAAGTGCTTAGTAGAAAATTTAAAGGAGTTAAGTAGGAGACTAGGGAGAAGGTATGCCATAGTGGAAGTGGAATCGCAGGGCTCGGCAAGGGGAATAGCCATCTCTTGGAACACCCAATCTTTGATCCTACTGGATTCTGAAGCCAATAGATCATACTTATATGTAGAAATGTGGGTTATAGGAAACCCCTAGCACAATGGTGTTTATGAATTTTTATAGGCCTCAAATAATTAAGGAGAAGATCGAGATTTTGGAAGATATGAGGAGGATAAAGAGCAGGAAAGGGCTCTTACCTTGGGTTGTGGGGGGATACTTCAATATGATAACCTCTCTATTAGAGAAAAAAGGTGATCAAAGAAAAGTATACAAAGATTCTACAACATTTAACGAATTCATTGAGAGACCAACCTCATTGATATGGAAACTGCGAATGGATGCTTCACGTGGAGTAATAAGCAGGGAGGGAAACATCAAGTGGCATCCAGACCTGAAAATATTTTAATATCGAAAGATTTACTGATGAGAGGGGTATATGCACCAACAAATATCCTTCCCTGTGGCGTATCTGACCATTGGCCAGTGTTGTTAATGCTACAGTTGGTAGGTACTCCCAAAAATAGACCCTTTAGATTTGAATCCTTATGGTTAGAGCATTGTGCCTCCATGGAGAATATCGAATCATGGTGGGTGGAAAGGATCCCAGTCATAGGCTCGAAGATGTATGTCATACGAGCTAGATTAAACACATTAAGATGAAAATAAAGTAGTGGAATAAGATGGAATTTGGGGACATCTTTCAAGAGAAAAAGGAATTGGAACAAAAAATGGAAGCCCTGCAACAACGGGTGATGTCTGAGGGTTACTCAGAGGGAAGCAAATAATAGGAAATGGAATTACTAACGAAGTGGAAGGCGAGATGAAACCAAGAGGAAATCCTACGAAGATAAAAATCGCAAATGTTATGGCTTAGGGAGGGGGAGGAAAACACAAAATTCTTTCACCGGTCAAAAATCGAGCATAGGAACTCCAACAGAATCCTTAGAATAAAGGATGAGAGGGGGCAAACCTTTGAGGCTCACCAAGACATTGAGGAGGTCATGTTCCAGCACTTCCAAAAGATAGCTGAAGAGCCCCAGGTAGAGAGAGGAGAATATATTCAAAGGATTGTGAGGCATATCCCGAAGGTGCTCGCTGATGAGCACAACCAAAATTTAAACAAACTGATCTCCATGGAGGAAGTGGTTATGGTAGTGAATGAAATGGATAATGGGAAATCCCCTGGACCAGATGGATTTACCATAGACTTCTTCAAAGTCTGCTAGGAAATTGTCAAAAATGATATATACGAGGTGGTGGCTAACTCCCAAGAATCAACAACAATTCTCAAAGCTCTAAATTCGATGTTTATAGCCCTTATCCCCAAGGAAGAATCGGATAGTACCCCTGAAAAGTTCAGGGCTATAGCATTGTGCAACATTTTATATGAAATCATATCCACAGTAGTAGCTAATAGGTTGAAAACAATTCTTCCTTATCTGATCTCAGAGGAACAATCGGGTCAAGGTAATTAATCCAAAAAACATCTATTTACATTATGGATCCCAAAAATCTTAAATCAAACATAAGAAATATTTGTTAATAAAAAATATTATCCTTAATTTTTATTAAATAACAATAATGAATCAATTTAAATAGCAATAATGAATCAATTTACATTCATAAATAACAACGAAAAATAATTATCCTTTTGTTACTTTAGCTGCTAAGTTATTCCAAATTTTCCTACCATTCAAGTAAAAACAACAACACTTCAAACATATTTCAATCTATAAAAAATTATCTAAAATATTATATCATACCCTCAGAGATAAACTGTAGACAAACAGTTTTCTAGGAGGTAAAGAAGAGATGACCTCATATATAACTCAGTCAAGTGGAGAACATTGTCTGGCCCATCCACTGCCTTTTTTCATTGACAAATGGTCTGGAAAACAGTTTACAAGATATTTAAACCAACCTACTTACCTCTTTTAATCCTCTCTCGCTTCTATAGTTCGTTTTCTACAATATCTTACCACAAGGGAAAAATAATATCTGCAATCAGAAATCTAGATTCCCCTCCAACTCTGGAATTTCCTACAGTAATCACTTTTTCCTTCCACATCCAAAATTTCCTGCAGTACTAGTATATAATCAGTTACTCTGAACCTGAACAATGTCGATAAAGTACTAGCATATAATCAAATACTCTGAACCTGAATAATGTCGATAAATTCAAAAAGAGAGGTATAACCATATACCAGATTTTCTGAACCAGAACAATGTCGATAAATTCTCTGTACCAGAAACTTTTGAAAGATGACAAAATGTAAATTTTGAGATGTGGCTGCTGGGATTCGAGCCCAGGTCTCCACGGCCACAACGTGGAATTCTCACCACTAAACTACAGCCACGACATGCCCCATCACTGCGAATATTCAGAACTCTTAGACTTCTTGAGGGGTGGGACTTACTTATACCGAGTTCTGACACCGAGTCGCCTCGAATTTTAACTCTGCAGGAATGGGAGAAGCCTACATCTAAAACTTTCTTACATAATGACAACCATGCCTTCAACATGGCTCCAATCCTGTGCAGAAATAATTTTCGGTCAATTCAATCTGTTGCCTACAAAATAATAAATGTTTACACCCTACAATTCCGAGGAGGAGAAACCATGAAAACCCATTTGTGTTTTTTCCTGGAGTGGTAAACAAAGAAAAGGTAATCGTGAAATCATATAATACGGCCCGCTTCATTACTTTCCAAATCTGGTAAGCTTGTTCCCTATCTTTTCTTGCATGACAAGATTTCTTCAATGTTTCCTCAAGTAATATTTCAGCCAGTCAAGGCATACATCATTAAGTAAAACTGACTTCAGCAAGGGTCCTCCATCCTTTGCTGAAACTTCAGTCAATGAAATACCACAACATAGATACATCACACCTTTCGAATCCATTCAATATGAAAACAATTATATCATACTGCTGAAGTATTTTCTCTCGTAGTTAACAGATTATGAGATCGATTTTCTTTCATTCTCCAACTTGGTCTTTGCTTCAGTTTCTCTCAATGCCTTCAATGTTCCCTTCACACTTTAAAATGAATTCTTCTTAAGGCAAGGGGCGGTTTTGTGGTTTTTTGGAAGACGTAATTTATTTATAGTGTATTGTTTTGAAAGAGTTAGGTTGATGGGCGGGGAGTATGTCGATTTTTGGTTAAGAATTCATCTTCATGGGATGTAAGTAAATTAGTTAATGGTCCACGATTTATAGGCATCTTGTAAGAGTGAAACCCTGTCTCCTTATTGACCATATTCGCTGATAGCAACCAATGATGGTTACCCATTTGACATATGAGTTATGATAGGTTTTTCCATTGTTTAAAAAAATTCTAGGCACTCCTTAAATTGTTACCTTTTGAAAGCTATATATTATATTAGTTCTCCTCTAACCATTTTATTACTATTTTTTATCTAAATATGAACCAAAAGGTAATCTCATTCTTTGAAGAAATCATATGAGAAAGTGCATTGAACTTACCTTGACATTTTTGAAAGGCATAGTCTAAGTAATAGATGAAACAATTTTTTGTCTAAATCCGACCATACATTTTTTTAAGGAGATTTTGATTTTTTGTTATTTAAAATACACTTTTGAACCCATAAATGGATTCAACACCCTAAAAAACCCCTTAGGCACTAGATCTTTGCAAATTAGACAACTTAAACTTATCACTTTTGAAAATATGTACCATATTTTGAACAAAATTTACCAAAAAAAATACATCAAATAATTTTTTTTTGCATGTAACAAATTAGTTCCACATTTTAAGTCATTATAAATAGATTAGTTCAATTAATTTTCATTAATATTGTTTTACAATATTTTCAATAATTTCATATATATATAACAAAATAGAGAATATTGATTTAATGAATTATCAAACTATCTTTATGATAATTAGTTGAATTAAGCAATTCTATAAATTAGTTTAAAAATTTGAATGTTATAAGTTCTAAATAAGATATTTGGAAGCAAAGAGCCGCAGAGAAGCATGATTTTCAGAGCAGCAACAACTAGGGTTTGATACATATAGCTTCTATAGGGGGAGGGAGCAGGGATCCCTCCTATCAGAATGTGGTCATGTAGAAAGGGAAGGGGATCAAGATGGGTTTTGGGGTGTATGAAATTGGTATGTCAGAGAATGTCCATGGGTCAGCAGAAGTAGGTGGTAAAGGACAAAGAACAAATGAAGACAGGGGCCGAACAGGGAAGCAGGCAGACCAACAACAACAACATAAGTCAAAAGGTTCCATAGGGCCATGTAAGCCAAAAACAACGGTAATCCCAATGACATTGATCATCGATCCCGAGACCCAAGCCTTTAGGGAACGAATGAGGTCATATGTTGTCATATGAAAATTCATGGGTCTTTGGCCCATAGAAAAAGCTTTGTGCGATTGGATCAAACATCACTGGAAACTGAGGGGATAAATAGAACTACACCTAGGGTCAAAAGGCTTCTTCATGGTGGTATTTTCCAATATGGAAGACCAAGATTGAATTTTTAATGGTGGTCCTTCTTTCTTTGCTTCGGTTGGTTTGTACAAGAGGCCATGGATGGAGAACTTCACCCCGGAGAAGGAAACCTTTACACGCGTCCCAGTTTGGGTTAGGTTGTATTCCCTTCCCCTGGACTATTGGCTTCCTACAACTTTAAATTTGATAGGATATTCTCTCGGTAAATTCATTAAAATCTCATAAACAACTTTACAAGGTAGATATACAACATATGCAAAAATCTGTGTTGAAATGGATGTCTCAGAGGCCCTGCCAGAAACTATCAAGCTAGAGTTCCATGACAAATTATGGTTACAACTGGTGGACTATGAAAAAATCCCTTTCAGATGTAGAAGGTGCCATGAACATGGCCACTTGATAAGGGAATTCCCCCTAAGAAAATTGGAAGATTAGAACAAAGAGATAGGCTGAAAGGATGCAAAGGGTTTTGTTAGACCCACCCTGAGGGGAAGATCTAATAGAAGACAAAAAAAATGAAATCAAGGAAAGAAATCTCATACAAATAGCTTTGAAGTTCTAGTCGAGGAAACCCTAGAGGGACAAGGGGGGGAAGAAGAGGATAATGAGGAGAAAGGAGAAGGGAGAGAGGAAGAAATGGGACAACCGATCGAGGACTATGAAATACAAGGAGATATCCCAAATCTATAAAAATATTTTGAGGGAGATGCGAAAATGACCCCAAGAGAAGTAAGAACGGAGGATCCAGAATTGCAGGAGATAATCGAGGGAAGGAATTGACCTCCAAGATATAGTGGAACAAACAAAGAAACAAGGAATAAAGGCAATCAACGTGGATCAAATGGAAAAAATTCAATATTTATACCTAATGAGAGAAGAGACAAGATTACGGGGGAAGAAAATACCGCATCTAGAAAAAATAGTGGGATCTCAGAAGGGAGCTCAACTAGGAGTGAAAGAAATATGATCTCATATGGTTTTGGTGCCACAATAGAGCCAACGGAAAAGAGGGAGAAAGTCGAACAATGTAGCCCTCAAGGAGCTGGGAGCTATGTTAATAAACTCAGGTAATATGAGAGCTCTAGGCTCGCCCTCCCTAAACCATAGTTAAATCATGAAAATTTTATAATGGAATAAAACGCATCAGTAGCCTTAGAAAACAAAGGATGTTAAAGAAAAATATTCAAATGGAACAACCTGATATCTTTTTTCTACAAGAGCCGAAGTGCTTAGTAGAAAAATTAAAGGAGTTAAGTAGGAGACTAGGGAGAAGGTATGCCATAGTGGAAGTGGAATTGTAGGGCTCAGCAGGGGGAATAACCATCTCTTGGAACACCCAATCTTTGATCCTACTGGATTCTGAAGCCAATAGATCGTACTTATATGTAGAAATGTGGGTTATAGGAAACCCCTAGCACAATGGTGTTTATGAATTTTTGTAGGCCTCAGAGAATTGAGGAGAAGATCAAGATTTTAGAAGATATGAGGAGGAAGAAGAGCAGGAAAGGGCTCCTACCTTGGGTTGTGGGGGGATACTTCAATATGATAACCTCTCTATCAGAGAAAAAAGGTGGTCAAAGAAAAGTAATCAAAGATTCTGCAACATTTAACGAATTCATTGAGAGACCAACCTCATTGATATGGAAACTGTGAATGGATGCTTCACGTGGAGTAATAAGCAGGGAGGGAAACATCAAGTGGCATCCAGACCTAAAAAAAAATTAATATTGAAAGATTTACTGATGAGAGGGGTATATGCACCAACAAATATCCTTCCCCGTGGTGTATCTGACCATTGGCCAATGTTGTTAATGCTACAGTTGGTAGGTACTCCCAAAAATAGACCCTTTAGATTTGAATCCTTATGGTTAGAGCATCGTGCCTCCATGGAGATTATCGAAGCATGGTGGGTGGAAAGGATCCCAGTCATAGGCTCGAAGATGTATGTCCTACGAGCTAGATTAAAGATATTAAGATGAAACTAAAGTAGTGGAATAAGATGGAATTTGGGAACATCTTTCAAGAGAAAAAGGAATTGGAATAGAAAATGGAAGCCTTGCAACAATAGGTGATGTCTGAGGGTTACTCAAAGGGAAGCAAATAGTAGGAAATGGAATTACTAACGAAGTGGAAGGAGAGATAAAACCAAGAGGAAATCCTACTGAGACAAAAATCGCGAGTGTTATGGCTTAGGGAGGGGGAGGAAAACACAAAATTCTTTCACCGGCCAACAATCGAGCATAGGACCTCCAACAGAATCCTTAGAATAAAGGATGAGAGGGGGCAAACCTTTGAGGCTCACCAAGACATTGAGGAGGTCATGTTCCAGCACTTACAAAAGATAGTTGAAGAGCCCCAGGTAGAGATAGGAGAATATATTCAAAGGATTGTCAGGCATATCCCGAAGGTGCTCGCTGATGAGCACAACCAAAATTTAAACAAACCGATCTCCATGGAGGAAGTGGTTATGGTAGTGAATGAAATGGATAATGGGAAATCCCCTGGACCAGATGGATTTACTATAGAATTCTTCAAAGTCTGATAGGAAATTGTCAAAAATGATATATACGAGGTGGTGGCTGACTCCCAAGAATCAACAACAATTCTCAAAGCTCTAAATTCGACGTTTATAGCCCTTATCCCCAAGGAAGAATTGGCTAGTACCCCTGAAAAGTTCAGGCCTATAGCATTGTGCAATGTTTTATATAAAATCATATCCAAAGTAGTAGCTAATAGGTTGAAAACAATTCTTCCTTATCTGATCTTGGAGGAACAATCGGGTTTTGTGGAGGGGAGACAGATTTTGGACAATGTAATCCTAGCGCACAAGGTTTCTCACTTGCTGAAGACCTAGAAAAAGGTTGGTATGATATTGCAATTATATTTATCTAAATCCTATGATAAGATCAGTCGGGAATACATGGTAGTAGTGTTATGGGCTTTTGGGTTCAAAGATCATTGGACCTATTAGTTCATGGAAATGGTCTCATCCCCCAGCTATTCAATTCTTCTTAATGGAGCCCCATCTAAACCTTTCTTCCTGTCCAGAGGAATTCGCCAAGGGGACCCATTATCTCCCTTCCTGTTTATCTTAATGATGGAAGGAATTGGGAGGGCGATAGGAGCAGCTAAAATAGAAGATGATATTATAGGACTGAAGTTGTATGAGAATGCTCAGGCGACCACTCATCAACAATTTGTGGATGACACCATCCTGCATGGCATCCCTACGGTAAAGGAGGCCCACAATTTCAAAACCATTATGGATACCTTCATGAAGGAATCAGGTATGGAATTAAGTCAGTCAAAGTCAATGGTTTTCCATTTTAACACTCACATTTCTATCTAGAGAAATATTTCAGCTATCCTAGGATTTTTGTTTTAGTTTGTCGATTGGTTGGTTAGGCCAAATCATAGAAATAGGATAATAGGTAGGTATGTAGGTGGAAATCAGAATGTTAGATATTCACATAGACCTCCAATA